>CM026290.1:714104-1355346 GCA_014851415.1 Cnaphalocrocis medinalis | reverse complement strand
AAACTGATTTGTAAAACTTGCAGGCAAAAATATCAAATAGTTTAGATTTTATGATTTTTTTTCCGAAATCGAAAACTTTAAAACGCTCTCCTGTAAAGTTGCAAAAATGTCGCTTAAAACAAATAGCCTTTCACCCCTCGATATGACAAATAAAGCTATAAACAAGAATAAAGCTATACACGACGTTTGAATAATACGACACATAAAGATAAATTATTAGCTACCAAGAAGTAGGACCCTATCATTTGGTTCTTCCTACTTGTTTTAAACTCATCAACATTTCATTATAATATTGACGCAAAAGTTTATGTAAACAAAGCAATATCAGGCCAATATGTCATAATCAATTTACCCTCTTTGTTTGACGTTTATTTTTTTAGATATCACACCAATACACATAATTACTTGGAAGACACGCGTCAAAGATTAAAATATTATCTAAGAAGGATAATTTAATAAGGAAATGCGCAATGACACAAATGCTGACTCTTGACATTGTGAACTCATTTGTTTTAAAGACGCCATTATTGATTGACAGATGACATTGACAAGGGGGTGTGGCTTCTTTGTTAGATGAAGTTCCCAGGAAACTTCTGCGCTTCTGGGCGGAGCTGGGCTGGCTTCTGTAACCAGCCGACCCATCACGTACAATGGACCGAAAGAGAGTCTAAGTGCGGAAAATGGAGTCCACTTTACATTACATTACATTACGATAGGAGATAGACAGATAAACTAACTAGTGGTAATGTTCACACGTAGGTCATTACCACAAGTTTAACCCTACTTTAAACGCCATCCACAAAATGAACTTAAATCAACCACAATAGGTCTAGTTTTTAAGGCTACGTAACCACCTATAAAACTTGACCCCCTCCGCTTCAATTATTGTAACAAAAGAGAGGTCTAACTAATGTGGTCACTGTAGTCGTTAGGGTTGCCAGGCGCCCGAAACGCGGACATAAGTAAGAATAAACCTATAACTGTCCCACTGCAGGGCAAAGGCCTCCATCATAGAAATCAAGTCAGCGCTACTATGATAGGATTAGGCTTAATCAGCATGCTTGCCTAATGCCGATTGGTAATTGTGATCACCCGATCTTTATTTTAAATTTGTCTACCATCAGTCAACTCACAAACTCCTGTGCGCCAGCATCATATCCAGGATCTGAATGCGAAAACAAGGGACTCTATGAATACATCAACTAACAGCCCAGACAATGTGACTATGCGGACTGCCGCACGTATTGCTAAAGCCTCCTGTACACAAACTGGTTTGGGAGATATACGCAACTTAAAGGATACTGTAATCCAGGAACTGAAAAATATGCAAGTTGATTTTGAGACACAGTTAATTAACAAAATTAACAACTTGATAGTCGAGCAGTTTACCTCATTCAAAACGGAAATCTTGGATAAAATAAACCTATTAACAAATAAAGTACTGGAATTAGAGAAACAGTGCAAATCTAGTGTTGATATGGCTAACAATACTCCAACTATGAAGAGTCACCCGAGTACCCCTAGTTTAACCATTAAAACCAAACCCTCTATACGTAAACCTCAAACGAACCTGAGGCTTACCATGGATAAAGGAACGTCCTGCAATTCACCTGCGACAAGTGCACAAGATACTACAATAACCGTGCAAGAAGAATTGTCCTCTTCTGTCCCTATACCGAGCGTGAATAGCTGCGAGGATCTGAATAAAGATGGTTGGGTGGAAGTGCGACCCCGCCGGAAGCGTACATCTCTTCCTGGCGTACTTAGAGGTACCGCCACACCTGGCTCCACGCTGTTGCAGGCTTCGGAACGTTGGAGGTACTTACATCTTTATTATGTGCAAGAGGGTACCACTATTCAGGAAGTTAGTAAACACCTTGAGTCCATATGTGGCAACGATATGTGCACAGTAGAAGAATTGAAACCCCGCGGCCGTTATGCATCATTCAAACTGGGAGTACCTACAAAAAGTGCTGAAAATGTTATGTCACCTGAGAACTGGGCCAAAGACATATGTATAAAACCTTGGCGACAAAACTTTCGTGCCAAAAGCCAAAGCACCTAAGTGGAGTCGACAACACTGCAAATTCAATATTGTCTACCAAAACGTCCGCGGCCTACGATCCAAGACCCATACGTTTAATAGTAATGTTACAAGTAACAATTATGACATAATAGCACTAACAGAGACCTTTCTCAATAGTTCTGTTTCGGATGGTGAACTATTCCCTCCTAGATACCATGTATTGCGTAAAGATAGGGCCAATAACGTTGGTTGGGGAGGTGTATTAATAGCGGTTCGTGATTGCTTTAACGTTCGCCAAGTTAAGGATATCCCTAATATGACAGATGACAAAGAATTAATATTCGCTATTGTATCCTGGAGGAGGGTTAATTTTCTGTGTTGTGTTGTGTACCTACCTCCAAACTATAATGACGATCAGTATTTGAATGTTTTGACATGTATAGAAAATGTAATTTGTCGCTACTCTGAAATGAATGTACTAATATTAGGTGATTTCAATTTAAACTCATGTAGTGCGAACTTAAAAAGCCAATTTAGTTTTTTCTGTGAATTCTGTTCACTGCGCCAGCACAACAATGTTGTGAATAGTCATGGCGGTATGTTGGACCTGGTGCTGAGCAATTTTGATCCCGATTGTTTAGCGGTATCGGTTGCCATAGAACCCTTGGTGCATATCGATCAGTACCACCCTCCGCTTGACGTCATGATCGAGCTTCCAACAATCGAACCGTTTGCGTCACAATTACAATTACCTCACTCAGGAAGTTCCGAATGGAATTGGCGTAAGGCTGACTTCCAGGGGTTATATGAGGCAATAGGAAATTTGGACTGGTCTGAAGTATTAGCAGTGACTGACATTGACTGTGCTGTTCAATTATTTTACGATAAGCTCAACGAATGTCTTAGACTTTTCGTACCCGTCAAAAAGCATTCCCCGGGGAATGGCCGTAGGTACGTCTATCCTAATTGGTATAATCTGGAAATAATACAAAATATAAAGAACAAGCACTTCCACCACAAGAGGTTTAAGCAGGAAGGCAAGGAATTTAATAAACAAATGTTCATATATTATAGAGAAAAGGTAAAAATTCTAATTGACAACGAATATCGGCTATATATTAAATTAGTACAAAGAAATTTGACAGATGATCCGGCTACGTTTTGGGAGTACGTGAAGGATAGAAAAAGGGATAGGAAACAAGTAGAAACGTTTATGTACGGGGAAACTGAAGTCAAGGGTCAAGCTGCAGCTGACGCCTTTGCCACTTATTTTGCCTCGGTGTTCCATGATAAAATTCCTGTCTTGGATCCTGTTTTGGCAGCACAGGCTGCGAATCATTGTCGTGACGCTACCTCAATCTCCGTTTTGGGAATCGAGGAGACAGATCTCAAGAACGCAGTTAAGCGTCTTAAACCACGTTCATCGGGTGGCCCCGATGGTATTCCTACATTTCTGGCCAAGGATTGCGCTTCAGCCCTAGCAGTACCTCTCCTGTTTCTTTTCAATCTTTCCTTGACTCTGTCTATATATCCTGAAAGATGGAGGCTCTCTAGGGTCACGCCCGTCCCGAAAGGCAATGGTGGTTCAGATGTTTCGTCTTTTAGGCCAATTGCAGTACTATCGGTCTTTGCAAAATTATTTGAAGCCATACTTAACGAGCGAATCCAAAACCAGATCAAACATTTGTTACACGATAGCCAACACGGATTCCGGAGAGGCCGTTCTACCACTACTAACTTAGTAGCGCACGTAGATTACGTTCAAGGTCGAATGGATATTGGAGAGCAAGTGGATGCGGCCTACTTCGATTTCCAAAAGGCTTTTGATTTGGTCGACAATGACAAACTGTTGGAGAAACTGGCACTGATTGGTTTCACGCCTAAGCTACTTAAATTTTTCGCTAGCTACTTAGATGATCGTTCACAATATGTTCGTGTAAACGGTTTTGTGTCCAGTCAATATTACACACGATCAGGGGTAAGTCAGGGTAGTACGTTGGGACCAACCCTATTTACGATTTTCATAAATGATCTGCCAGACATAGTATCGACTGCTGTATGTCTTTTATTTGCTGATGATCTAAAGCTATGCCTTGGAATCAAAACTGAAGCTGATGCTTTAAATCTTCAGAGTGATATCGATAGTGTGTACCGATGGAGTCAAGATAATCACCTCCCTTTTAACATCCTTAAATGCAAGGTTATGACATTTTCTCGCAAATCCAAGCCTTTATTATTTAATTATAATATATCTGACGCTCCCATGGAAAGAGTATGTGACATTAAAGATTTAGGTTTAATATTAGATAATAAATTAGATTTTCACTCGCACATAACCAACACATGCAAGACTGCACATAGGATGCTAGGTTTTATCATCAGAACAGCATCACAGTTTGATAACACTACAGTAGCAAAAATATTGTATTCAGCTTATGTTCGCAGCAAGTTAGAGTATGGGGCAATTATATGGAATCCTTATGAGGAAAAATATGTACTCATGGTTGAAAGAATACAACGGAAATTTGAGAGATGGCTTTATATGAAAAAATTTGGTTATTATCCCTATCTATATCCTTCCCTATTCGTTTCCGGAATGGTTGAAATGGAGACTCTGAAACTGCGAAGAACCATGCTTTCAATAGTGCATTATCTGTCCGTAGTCCACGGGAAAATTGATAGTCCACATATATTGCAGAAGCTATGCATTTCCGTTCCCATAATCTCCTGGGACGCAACGGGGTTAGTGGCGCCTCGCCGTAGACCTCGCCTACTGTCTCTGCCTACCGTGCGCACCGAGCGCGCGCGTCACGCACCCACAAATCGTGTTCTGCGAACTATCGGAGACATTCTTGCTCAGCACTATGAAATAGATTTATTTGCCGACAGCTTAGGACAACTTATTTATGTAATTAAGACGATTATAAATGAAATTTATTGACATGATTAATTGATTGACATTGCATGACATATTTAATTCTTATTTTGTTTAGATGTATTTAATTTTTCTTTTTGTTATTTTAATGTTTAATTTTTCTATTTTATTTTCTTATTAAATTTGTGACATTGAATTATTTTGTTGCTTGTAATTGTATTTATGATCCATATGTATGTAAATTTAGCCTTGACTCGCACTGTGCCTGCTTACCTACCCGCCATGTTATTTAATAATTTTATTATAATAATTTGTATTGTATCTTGTTTAATCTTAAAAGCGCTTTGGATTTCTGTTAGCTTTAAGATGTTTGGAATAAATAAATAAATAAATCAGCTGATGCTAAGCAATTGCCGCCGCCCATAGACACCAACACTAGTAGAGTTACAAGTGCGCTACCAACCTTTAACCCATTTTCTCCTAATGAGGCATACGATACTTACCCTCACTCACTCGACAAAACATAACGCAGGCACTGCTTCACGCCGCGCCGGTCTTTTGTGAGGCCGGGAGATCATTCCGGTCAAGCTGGCTCAATGATGCCGAAGCGTGACTTTCCCATAATTTTATCATCCCGCATACACCTTCAATGGTTCTATGGCTTTTGAAAAATCGCATAAAAAATCATCTTTCCATACAAAGTTGGTCACGTGGCTTGGTCATTTTGTATGGGGAGTCGAAAAATTTTTCGATGAATTTCAAAAAGTTGTTGAACAAGTGTTGTTCAGAATGGTTGATAGAACACCTGGTTACAGGCATGTAAATGTTCACAGATACACCATGATAATAAAAAATATTAGATTTTCTTGTTTTTGGGTTTAAGTCCTGGCAACCCTAGCGGTAGTCGCGTGCGGCCATTCAATAAAACTCACTTTGAAACTACCCTTATCGCTTATTCCTATGGCTTCGTCACACGGTTTGTCCGAAAAACTTGTAAACAAATCTCAACTTTATTCCGAACGGGTAAAGTGGGTTTTGGCGAAGTTGCGGAGCAAATTTAAAGGCAAACAGCTAGTTAGAAAAGTAACGAAAAAGTCAGATAAAGTTTACATAGAGGATTGGGCAAGAGTGAGAAGGCATACTTGTTGGGGTTCCTCATTGATAATATTCAGATTCACAATTCTGTAACTAAAGGCGTTTGAAATGTAATCCCAACAGTACTCTCATTAGTATTCTTACAGCTATAGATATTTTAAATTTCGAATTAGTAACATAATATGCCGTCTCCGTCCAATAAGGTTTGTGTAATGGCAGTATTTCCTGACGGCTATGACTTGGGGAACTTCAAAAGAAGAGCCTACTCCTTAAAAGGCCGGCAACTCGTCAGTGACCTCTCTAATCTCGCAGATGTTCATGGATACTTACCAGCAGGTGACCCGCTTGTTCGTCTGCCGCCTCAAGTGTCAAAAAGCCCCGTTTACATGTCAGCTGATCAAAATAAGCAAAATAAAGAGCTGCTGTTCAATACATCACTGCCTGGTGAATTTATTTTTTTGCAACAACAGATTTTTATTTTGCTTATTTGGATGACCAAGTATGCTAAAGACTTATTCGTGTTACCTTTTATGAGTCGAGTGACTCCACTGATGTTGCGGGTTGTTGTCATTCATTCATTCATTCATAGACAGATATCTATGAATGAATGAATGAATAAATAATAATAAAAATGTAAAAAAGCTGTGTCTGTACATTGAAGATATTTATCTCAAAATACCTTAGGACGACTAAAAAACAGTAACAGAACATGAATCAATGATTTTTAAAATTTTTGTCTGTCTGTTTGTCTGTTTGTCTGTTTGTTCGCGCTAATCTCGGAAACTACTGAACCGATTCGAATAAAACTTTTTTTATTGTATAGCTGTAACATTAGGGCAACTTATAGGGTATATTTTATTTTGAAGACCAGGCTCCTTAATGTAGAACCACAACAGCCCAGCTAAACTATAAGAGGTAGGTCAATGGCACCTTAACAAAAGTTGTTCAGATTGATGAGCATTTTATGATGCCATGAAAAAATCAAAGATCATGGAACACCTGGTGAAGAACTCTAAGAGCCCAGCTACGCCATAACAAATATGGAATGAAATGGAATGCAAAATTGTCAAATGTGATGAGCATTTTTGGATGAGATCCGATAAGGAAGGATATTTCGAACTTAAAGGGGGTTCCAAGTTAGGTGATGGGACTACGTGATTCCTTGGCCCAATCTACTATTTAAATAATCACCTTTAAGTCAAGAGTCATAAAGTTCACGCAAACGAAGTTGCGGGCGGCCACTAGTGAATGAATAAATATACTTTTTATTACACACAAAACAGAGGTATAAAACTTAAAACTAGTTATTACAGGAGTAATGTACAACAAAGGTGGCCTCTTCTAGGCAACCTTTGTGCTATATGGGCAGCCGTAAACGCTTACAATCAGGTGATCCGTCTGCTCGTCTACCACTTACACACTAAAAATCTAGTAGGAACAAATATAATTATAAGTAAATCTTCTATGTGCGGAACCCTGCTATCGTTTTGGACGCATCCCGCATGGCTTTCCCGATATTCGTTAGTAAGATTCGTGCTCCGATACATTAATATTCCGATCAAACGCGAATTTGCACACTTTCGAGGTTCCGTAATCAATTTTTAAAAAACCCGAGTTGCCTTCTTTCTGTCTATAACATCTTTGTCAGATTTACCGTAGGAGATCCACGCTTCGGCAAGAATGGGCCAGCTCGACTGGAGTTATACCCCGGCCTTACAGAAGATCGGCGTAAAGCAATACTTGCGCTATGTTACGTCGAGTAAGTGAGGGTGTCGGGGGCCCATTTGGAGGGAGAAGAGGGTTGAAGGTTGGCAGCACACTTGTGACTAAACTGGTGTTGCAGGTGACTAATGGCGGCGGCAATTGCTTACCTAAGTTGATCCGCCTGCTTGTCTGCCACCTATGACATAAAAAAGAAGTACTAAGAAGAAAAAGAAGAACGAAAATACTATTTGATTGTAATGTTATCTCGTGATTTGTGTCTCTCTCCCATTTTGATATGCTCTGTCACTCTGTCTGCCTCTCTCACTCTGTCTCTGCAGTCCAATTCATAGACACGGAACGGAATTAGAAGGAGAGAGGTATTAAAGTTACGATTACCCTTTCGGTTTTAAAGTCGGTTAAAATTAATAAGCTTCATGCTTTAATAATTAAAATATTCTTCTGCAGTGAACATTTCCGAAAACTCCAACCCAGATTGATCTACCCACTTATCATAATACAGGGCGATTCATTTGAATTCTCATCGCCTCATCACGAGGGCTCGAATAAATCTTAATAAACATGATGCATTGATTCGTAAATTCGCTGACACAATTGAATAAAACTCAGCAATCCATCAATAATCCATCTTACTTCGGTAATAATGAGTATTATTCGTGATAAGTGCTTTTTAACCCTCGACATAAAAACGAATAACCGACCAAATGCGAGTCGGAATCTCCGATCTCCCAAGAATTGTCGGTCCTGTTTTTAAACTTATTGGGTACGAGCTGCATTTTAGAAATACTATAATAACTAAACGCGAGGATATTTAAATTCAATTCAAATGGTTTATTGCAAGTCACATTTTAACATTGGGAGAGCCACGCTTCGGCATGAGTGGGCCGGCTCGATGGGCTCACAGAAAACCGGCGTAAAGCAGTGCATGCACTGTGTTTCACTGCGTTAGTGAGGGCACCGGAGGCCCAATCCAGAGGAAGGGGGGTTAAAAGGTAAGCAGCGCACTTGTGACACCAATGGTGTTGCAGGTGTCCATGGGCGGCGGTAATCACTTACCATCAGGTGATCCATCGGCTCGTCTGCCACCTATATCGTAAAAAAATCAAGATGTTACGAATTGGTAAATCCATACTTCCATACTAATATTATAAATGCGAAAGTAACTCTGTCTGTCTGTCTGTCTGTCTGTCTGTCTGTCTGTCTGTCTGCTACGCTTTCCCGCTTAAACCTCACAACCGATTTTGATGAAATTTGGCACAGACAATCTTTAGACCCAGGGAAAGGACATAGGCTACTTTTAATTGTTAAAAATAGGGATGAAGAGGGTGAAATAAGGGTAGAAAGTTTGTATGGGATTTCATAATTTCAAAAGATAAAACCATAAAACTTCATATTTGGGCACTTAACAAGATATAATTAAACATTTGTTCTAGCGTTTTTGAAATTTCGACCAGTGAGGGGGTGAAATAAGGGTTGAAAGTTTGTATGGGATTTCTTAATTTTAAAAGATAAAACCATGAAACTTTATATTTGGGCACTTAACAAGATATAATTAAACATTTGTTCTAGCGTTTTTGAAATTTCGACCAGTGAGAGGGTGAAATAAGGGTTGAAAGTTTGTATGGGATTTCTTAATTTTAAAAGATAAAACCATGAAACTTTTAGTTGGGCACTTAACAAGATATAATTGAACATTTGTTCTAGCGTTTTTGAAATTTCGACCAGTGAAGGGGTGAAATAAGGGTTGAAAGTTTGTATGGGATTTCTTAATTTAAAAGATAAAACCATGAAACTTTATATTTGGGCACTTAACAAGAATTCAAAAATAATTAACAAGATATAATTAAACATTTGTTCTAGCGTTTTTGAAATTTCTACCAGTGAGGGGGTGAAATAAGGGTTGAAAGTTTGTATGGGATTTCTTTATGTTAAAAGGTAATACCATGAAAATTCGTATTTAAGCACATGATTAGATATATTTAAACATCTGTTCTAGCGTTTTTGAAATTTCGACCAGTGAGGGGGTGAAATAAGGGTTGAAAGTTTGTATAGGATTTCTATATATTAAAAAGTAATACCATGAAACTTCATTTTTAAGCACATCCATACTAATCCATACTAATATTATAAATGCGAAAGTAACTCTGTCTGTTTGTCTGTCTGTTACTCTTTCACGCCAAAACTACTGAACGGATTTAAATGAAATTTGGTATACAGATGATCTAGACCCTGAGAAAGAACATAGGCTACTTTTTATTGGGAAAAGGGGGTTGTAAGGGGTTAAAAGGGGGGTAAAAAGTTACTTTTCCACGCGGACGAAGTCGCGGGCGGCCGCTAGTTAATTGATAAAAGTAAACGTGATAAGAAAAGTAAACCATGTAAGGAAATAGCAAACTTAAAATCTAACTATTATTACTTACTTCTTATTATTTTTACATGGACAGTTTATTATTTTATATAATTAAGTTAGATTCAATTAATTTTTAATTTCAATTTACCATGATATAAATTTCAAGTTAAAAATACCCATACAATAATTAATTAAGTAATGTGTTGTGGCAATAAGAAAGTGAAGCTTCCGTCGCGTGTGTAGCCTTAATAATTGTTAAAGGTACATAGAAATCATGTCTGACAGATATGTTGTTCATAAAATTATCAATAGCATAGGTCTATCTTTTATAGTTGACCCACAATAACACGTAACTATCCGAACTACTCTCTTTCTGCTTGTATTATATGTATTTGTTTACCCTTACGTGTATAATACTCTCACTCATCCCTAATTAAAAATAAAATGTAGCTTCCCAGGACAACAAAAAGACTTAGTAACTAAACCGAAACACTTTTACAATGTAATGTACTTACAGCGCCAACTATTGGCTTGGCTTAAAACTAATCTCCCGAAATTAAGTTAGGGCAGGCCACTGGTTATACAATAATTTCATTAGATAGTAGTACTTGAGCAAAATCTGTATAAAGTTACCAAGATACCAATTAAGGACTTAAATTATTAATGACTCTAAAATACATGAATACTACGAAAATGTAATAAGAAGAAATTTATCGTCCTTAATCTACATTAAGTTAATGGAAGTATCTGGCAAAGTATTTTTACTTGGGTGAGTTTCTTAAATTTTCTCTTTTGTGAATTTTTTTAGACATTGTAGGTATAAAATCCAGCTTTAGAAGCAAATATCTTACATTAAAAGAATCGTTTTCTAACTCTACCATATTGGTTTGAGCGCCGGTTGAGACTCAAGGGTCGCGGGTTCGATTCCCGCACCAACACAAATGTTTGTTGATGAAACAGATATTTGTGTTGGGTCTGGGAGTATGTGGTTCCTTCGTTGTTTCTGGTTTCCAAGGTTTTCCCTTGTACTAACAAGGGAAAACCTTAGTTTGGGACCAGGACAATGTATGTGATTTTGTCTCAATTTATTTATTTATTATATTTATTGCTAAGGTAGATAAAGTTCTAAGCGACGACTGCATTTGGAGTCTTGGGTTCGATCCCCGAGCCAGGCAAAAATATTTTAACTAAGTTTTTCTGTTCAGAAATTCTCAGTGTCAGCCCGAAATCTGGAAGTTAGTGGTCTTGTGCCCCCGTGCCTCAATCTGGGTAACCGATTATTTTTGATGTAATAGGTGGCAGACGAGCAGATGGACCACCTGATAGTAAGCGATTGCCTCTGCTCATAGACACCTGCAACACCAAAGAGTCACAAGTGATTTTCCAACCTTTAACCTCCTTTCAACGAATTGGGACTCAGGTACCCTTACTCACTCGACGAAACACAGCAAAGGCACTGCTTATTTATTCATTTAAACTTGATTGCATGATTTTAACTTGAATGCAAACCCCGTACTAGGCCGTTGGAGACGCGAATTAACACCGATACTGTGAGCGTGGTGTGTCGGAGAGGCTTCACTGACATTGTATTCAGTGGTGATTTTATAAGTGAAACTGTGAGGGTATCGGAAGATCCATAGCCGGGCCCCAGCAGACGTGTCGCCGCGCACCGTCCAGTTCGCTTGTGACCACGGCTGTTGTAACGCAGCCGGAACGTCAAGCAGTAAGTACATAATTATGTGCTTAAAAAATTACGTCGCGTTAATTCCCGTCTATAATAATAATAATTGATTGCACTAATTGTTATACCATAGGCGAGCTTAATTCTCTGAGGCCGTGGTATCACTCCGGTCGACCCCATTCATGCTGAAGCGTGGCTCTCCCACGGTTATGTAGTTTAATAAAACTGCAGAGATGAATTTAAACTTCACGGTGTATATTTCATATAAAAATATGAAAGAAACAGTTTCCCTTTTTGCTAACAGCTGACAAAAAGGCATTAAAAATGGGCGGTTGAACCTACAACAAATAGAGATGGCGTGCGGAGCGGCCGTTAGCCAACCCCGTAGGATTTACAGGCCCATGACGAGCGCGGCGATAACCGGCAAAGGAACTAGTACTGAAACGCTGATAAATTTTCAGTTGTTTGTTCAATTGGGGTAACCTATTCACGTATAATAAGTTAAAATCGGCCAAGAGCGTGTCGGACACACACATGAAAGGGTTCCGTAGCCAAAAGATGGGCCGACCTTATTTTCATAGTTTTATTATTTCCATACATTACCATTTAGCTAGGGCAACTGCTCGTCATAAGTTGGTCGAGTTGTATTAAAAAAAATATGCATGATACAGAGTCCGCTATAATTTTAACTGAAAGTACTTGGAGGAATACAGCACATTTTTTCAAGAATATTCGTAACAGTATTTCAAAAGGTAAGGGGGGGGGGACGCTCTATTTTTAACTTTGTATTAATATATCTCGAGACTGGGGGGTTGGATCCATATGGTGTCAAGGCAATTTATGTTGTATTTAAAGATACCTTTTTAACGATACCCCACACGATGGGGTGAGTCCGATTGCTCGTGTGCTTATCACATATAAAGCCTTTTTAAGAATCAGTCTTTTTTTTTTTCACTTACGCCTCCGTTACCCCTCACTCAGCGTAGGCGCTGCTTCTCGCCGGTCTTCTATGAAGCCGTGTTACCAATCCATTCAAACCGACCCATTCATGCCGAAGCGTGGCTTTCCCACGGTTCAAAAAAGTATTGGTAACTACCTGTACAATATCCTGGCCGGGTCGGGTCGTCACGTTTTTCAGCCAACATACTACGTATTTTCAGTTTGTAGTTTATACTTAGCAAACCTGTCAATATTGTCCCCTACAGACTGAAGTTTATCAACACGCTCCAAGCATTGTGCCTGTGAAATCTCGCGGGGAACTGAACTTGGAGACGTTTGAAACTCTGGTATTTTCGCAGAAAAACATTGTCAAAGTTAAAAACTTGAAGTCTGTGTTGTAGTTAGCCGAGTGTTCCTAGGTTTTGCACCACTACCTGAATGTTGGTGTCACTGCCAGCGGATTTGCTTCACCTATTTAAAGCAATCATCAGCAACCTACACTCGTCCACTGCTGGACATAGGTCTCCCCTAATGCACGCCACTGCTCCCGATTTTCGGCCATTCTCATCCAGCCCACTCCAGCCAGCCTTCGAATGTCATCATCCCATCTTGTCGTAGGGCGTCCAACACTACGCTTACCGAGTCGCGGTCTCTACTCAAGGACTTTACGGCTTCAACGGTTGTCAGTTCTGCGGCTAATGTGACCAGCCACTGCAGTTTGCTGACTAGGTGGGCTATTTAAAGCAATATGGGTATCAAATGAAAGAACTTATTAAGAGTAGGTCAATAAATAATGTGGCGTTATTCTAAATCCAATATGGCGGAACACCAGAGAGGGCGAGATGCTTATTATATCTATGAACTTATACAATATGAGTACCAAATGAAGGGCTAAATGAGAATAACCCAACAAATAATGTGATGTGTATGTGTGTGGGTGTGTGTGAAACTGACTTAAAACCCCAGCCGGCGAAAACTAAAAAGTACAGAACTAAATGCTTTGGTCTGGATGGATAGATAAATAAAAAAAAACTATGAAAGAACAAAACGTATACACTTAAACGATACGATAACGAAGTTAAAAGGTAGATTTATTTCAGAAATTCCGTCTTATACAAAATCTCTTTAGACCTTAGATTTTAATCTAAGCTTTAGACGCCATCATTGAAACCACAACGTATTTAACCTGCCACAAACTCCTTTAAAGGATGCAAGTGGGTCAGAGGAGGATGGGAATAGTGCGGGGGTTGCACTCTGCAAACGGATGACTTGCTTAACTACATGCTTTGCTTCGACCATAGACACACTAAATACAGCGTGAACGCTTTAAAAGTGTCACCGCCAATGAAGGTTCCTTTTGCAAAAGGGCTTAAAAATTATTATAACATCTCATCACAAATGTGACTCCGTAGTAAGTAGCTTTGAGCACTTGCATTACAAATATCTTCTATACCAGGGATGTTACGAATATTCGCATTCGCTTATGCAAATGGTTCGCATCGTTTTTAACATTCGCATCGACATTCGCATTCGCTTAAGTCATTGCGAATGTTATGCGAATGCGAGCGTGTGCAGGTCGTGCGTGCGTGAACTTGTGACTCTTGATCTTGCTAGACTGACATCGGCTGCATCGGCCGCGCGGACCATGCAGCAGTATGTTTTTTGCAAAGATTTAAATCATAGATATGCCCTGACACCTAAAAACGAGGCAATATTTTGATGACATGACGTGTGCTTGTCATCGAAAGTCACTATCTATGAGGATAAAATACGGTCAGCAAAATTTTCATATTGGGAACTAAAAATAAAACAATTCCTAAATTTAAAAGCAATTTTATTTATAGAACATTTTATTTCTAAATGTTACACTACATTTATCTATTTGTTCAAATAAATTAAGTACTCTAATCACAGAGCGAATATCGGGTTTGATCACCAAACCGCAGAAACCATAAAGGGTGGTGATTATGCCTAATCCCATCATAGTAGCTATGACTTGATTTCTATGATAAAGGCCTTTGCCCTACTATTCCTTAAGAAACATTATGAGTAATATTTACTTTAATTAATAATTAATTAACACAACCCCACATTTAATGTCCTGACTCCGTACTAAGTAGCTTAAGCACTTGTGTTATAGAATAAGACAACAGAAGAAACACAAATATAATACTTTTAACTTTACGTCGACATAGGGGATTCAAATATAATCATTTTCTTTGAAATGAGAAGAGCAATTCGACTAAATTGTCCAGGTAACCAGTATTCATCCCTTTGATCCCGCTGGATAACTTTGATCCATTTTTCTTTTAAACGCGGAAATCTGAAACAATAAACGTTCTGTTAAAAATAATACGTTTTTATTATTTGCATGTTTATTGATTTGTAGTCGAAATAAAATTGCTATTATATATATATATATTTATATCTGACCGCTATTAAACAATGCCTATCGAAACTGCTGACGCTACCGTACTTTTCCCGGTTATTGTAAACCATTAACAAATGAGCTGTTATCAACTGAGTTCTGAGTACTACAGCGGGTCTAAGTATATTGGCCACCGAGATAATGATGTTGTCTCGTTTTGTCTCACAGCAATTGCCAATACTACTCTCTCTGTCACGCGCTGGGCGATCAGACTTTGATGTTTTTGTCAACAAAATAAAATAAATTAAATTATTGATGAAATATAAATACTTACGAGTGAAATGTTACACCATTCGCTTTATTTGAATTTGTAGTATTTTTTCTTGCACAATAAAAAGGCACATGAAGGCATTTTGAGTGCTTTTCCTGTCAAAATCCAGGCAGCTGTATCGTCCAACTGTCACCGTGTGCAACGGCAACTAATTCGTGCTAATCCCAGTTGAGTTAAGCTAGGTTATTGAGGTGGGGCGTGTGCCCCTCAGTTTCCAGGTCCTCGTCCTACGCCCCGGGCAACGGCACCCACTGACCACCGTACGGAGTGGCAGTGTGGTGACCGGCTGAGAGAAGCTGAGACTTCCGAATCATCGCTGCGAATTGTATGTTCTCGAGTGTTTATGCGATGTCTAAGAGAGTGACGCGAGCGTCGGTGCGCGGGTCCAGTCCTTCTGAGGATAGGCCCGCCACAGTGGTTTCCCCCGGTGTGGCTGGTCCTTTTAAGGATAAGCCCACCAACAACAACGTTTTGGCTGTGTCTGTGGTTTCCGATTCCGCTTGTGTTTTGGACTCTGTTGTTTCGGTAGCGGAGGTGGCGGCCCCGATGGTCGGCGCTTCCGCTAATACTTTGGCTGTTCGCAAGGACTCTGATATTGTCCGTGATGATTTGGAATTATGTGAAAGTGATATGGAGGTCGAAGCGTCGACCTCCACATTTGTGAAGGGATTGCCTAACAAGGCAAATAAGTTGAGTGCGACGCCCGCGGGCAGTAAATTTTTCTGCCGGGGCGTCTTTGAGTCCGAGAGTGAGTCCGATCGAGACACTCTCAAAGGTTCGTCGGGTGCTGAGAGCATGGCTAGTGCGGTGTCCAGCGACCGGACTAAGTTTTTAAAGTCGTCTCGCAAGCGAGCCGCAAAGAAGTCGCAGGAGTCCTCCGATTCTTGCGGCTCATCTGTGAGTCGGGCCTCATCGGCCAAACGCGGCTGCGGCCGTCTTGCCACCTCGGGCCACTACGTGGGTTTGGCTGAGTGCAAGGCGCAGACGGCCAAAGCCATTCGTGAGAAAAACGCGGCGGACTTGGAGGACAAGATCCGCCAGGTTAGGGCGAAATCGGGGTATGGAGTCTCTGCCTTCCTCGACTACTCCAACTTATCCGTGGCGGATTTGGTGGCGACGGCCCAGACTGACGCGGAGGAGATAATCTCCGTCGCGCTCAAGTCGGGCAATTTGAAAGGGACCCTTCAGAAGTCCCTTAAAAACCACGCGTGCTCATTCTTGGCTCTTTTAGCCGAGATGGGTAAACGCACAACTTCCGACGAGACGGCGGCGTTGCAGGCAACGGTCAGACGCCTCTCGGAGGAAGTAGTGAAGCTTCAGGAAGAAGTTGTGACTCTCCGGGCCGATAGAGCGGTGGCTGCAGTCTCTTCCCCGGCACGTAAAGTGCCTAAGTCAGTTGCGCAAAAGGCGCCTTCAATTGTTGAGTCGGATCTCCTAGCCCAGTTCGAGGTGCGAATGGAGGAGATGCTTTCACGTAAATTGCAGGAGGAGAGATTCTATGTAAGCGCCCGCTTTGAGGGGATACAGGATCGTCTCCTCCCCGAGGTTCGTCTGCGTCCGCCTCTTGCGGCGGACAAAGTTAGAAAGGCAAAAGAGGCCTCTCCTGCTCCGGAGGTATTCATCCCTCCTCCTCCCCCCCCACCGCCCAAAGGCAAGGGCAAAGGGGTTGGGAAGAGGACGAAGACTGTGTCCCCTGAGGTAGTCCCCTCTACCTCTAAGGCCCCTGTCGTGGCGCTTCCAACGCCCATGGAGGCAGATGTTCTCCTCCCTTCGACCACTCCGGCCAATGAGGGCTGGAGTAAGGTTGTTGGGAGGAAAAAGGCCAATAAGGCCCGAAAGGCGGCTGAGTTGGAGGCTAACTCTCCTCCCAAAGCCTCTCAGAAGAAAGGAAAGGGGACTAAGAAGTCGTCACAAGTGTCAGTGTCCCCAGTGAACTCGGCGCCAGCCAAGAAGGCTGCGCCGAAAGTGAAAAAGTTGGTCGCCCCCAAAACGGCGGTGGTTGTGGTCACCCTGACCAAAGAGGCCGCCGATAAGGGGGAAACCTATGAGTCCGTCCTAAAAAGGGCGCGCAACTCTCTAGATGCCGAGGCCCTCGAGTCGGCCAAGGCGAAGTGTCGTCAGACCCTGACGGGGGCTCGTTTGTTTGAGTTCCCGGGGGCGGCGAGCGCGGAGCGGGCTGACTCTTTTGCTGAAAGGGTGCGGCAAGCTATCTCTGGGGTGGCCAGAGTTGTGCGCCCTGTAAAGACCACCTCCCTCCTCGTCAGTGACTTGGACGACTCCGTGTCCAAAGAGGAGGTGGTCGCCAAGGTGGCCTCCGTTGGGGGATGTTCCGTGGATGCCGTCAAATGTGGCAACATTCGGTCGGGTCGTGGCGGAATGGGGGCTCTCCGTCTAGAGTGCCCCATCACCGCGGCCAAGGCAGTTTTAGATGGTGGTCGATTGCTGATCGGTTGGTGCTCCGTGTCCGTGCGGGCGCTTGAAGACCGTCCTTTCAGGTGCTTCAGGTGTTACGGCACGGGGCACACTGGAGCCTGTTGCCCTTCGACCCAAAGCAGACGGGAGTTGTGTTTCCGCTGCGGCCAAGAGGGCCACAAGGCTGGCGGCATGCAGCGCTAAGGAAGCGCATTGTACTGTGTGCGCCGAGACCGGCAAACCAGCCGGGCACAACATGGGGGGGAAGAAATGCAATCCCCCCCCGAAGAAAGGCAAGCGGCCAGCCCTGTCTCGGGCTGTTGCTGCTGTCGCCGCTGATCCGGCGGCGAAAGATGGCGCGATGTCGGAATAATGGATTCAGTTCGACATCGCGCCATAATGCAAGGAAACTTGAATCACTGCCGCTCGGCCCAGGACTTATGGATGCAGGTTCTGGCCGAGTGGCAGGTTGATTTGAGTATCATTTCCGAGCCATATCGCATCAATGATGCATGGTTTGGAGATAGTGACGGAGTGGTCGCAGTTTTTACTCGGTCGTTTTCTGATTCTTCCCCCCTTTCACTTTTAGAAAAGGGGTCTGGTTTCGTTGCGGTAGCCTGGGGGTCAGTTGCGGTCGTTGGGGTTTATTTTTCCCCCAACCGACCCTTTAGGGAGTTTGAGGTTTTTCTCGATACCCTAACCTCGGTTTTGGGCCGTCTGGCGCCGAGGCAGGTCCTGCTGGCAGGCGACCTGAACGCCAAATCGGTGGCATGGGGTAACCCTGCCTCCGACGTTCGGGGTCGCCTGCTCGAGCAGTGGACCATTTCCCGTGGGCTGTGCCTCCTGAATAGAGGTACGGTCCACACATGTGTCCGCCAGCAAGGAGGATCAGTAGTGGACGTTTCGTTTGCCACTCCGACCCTTGCCTCGAGAATTGAGGATTGGCGAGTGGACGAAACGGAATCGCTTTCGGACCACCGGTACATTAGGTACCGGGTCCGTGTTCAAGGCCTGCCGGATCTTCAACGATCTGTCCAGCGAGGGTCCCCGTTCAATCGGTGGGCGCTCTCCAAGCTGGATAAAGACTTGGCGAAGGAAGGGGCCTTTCTTCAAGACTGGCTTGGCCCGTCCCCCAGTGAGGACGTCGATGTGGCCGCCTCCCAGCTGCGGGAGTCCCTGACCGAGGTGTGTGATTTTTCCATGCCTCGGTCCCGCCGCCCCGATCCCCGTCATGCCATCTATTGGTGGACGGAAGAGATCGCGGGTCTCCGAGCAGCGTGTTTTGCTGCCCGGAGGGCGTATACTAATAGTAGACGCCGGCGGAGACGGGACCTCGAGAATGAGGCCCGCCTCTATGAGGCTCTTGTGGAGGCAAGACGAGCCACTAAAGCTGCCATAGGGGCGGCCAAGGATAGAGCTCGGCAGGAGATGCTGGAGGGTCTGGACCGTGATCCATGGGGGAGGCCATACAAGGCGGTGCGCAACCAATTGCGCCCCATTGGTCCTCCCCTGACAGAGACCCTCCAGCCTGCTCTCCTTGAGCAAGTGGTGCACGGGCTGTTTCCGGTACGTGATGTGTTGTTTGCCCCCCCGTCGATGGCTCCGCCTCCGGGGGACTCGGCGTCTCGTGAGAGCCCTGCTCCTATTTCGTCCGAGGAGTTTGGTGCCGCGGAATTGGTCCTCCGCGGCAAGAAAACGGCGCCGGGCCCTGATGGGGTCCCGGCGAAAGTTCTAGCGCTTGCCATCCCCGAGATGGAGCCGCGCTTCCGGGGCCTCTTCGACCGCTGTCTCGCGGTGGGGAGGTTCCCCCGGATTTGGAAACGGGGGCAGTTGTGCCTCCTGAGGAAGGAGGGGAGGCCGGCCGACACACCCTCGGCTTACCGCCCCATAATTTTGCTAGACGAGATCGGGAAAACCTTTGAGAGGGTTATTTCTTCCCGACTCGTCGAGCACTTGAGCAGTGTCGGCGACCTCTCCGAGAGTCAGTTTGGTTTCCGGGCAGGGCGGTCAACGATTGACGCCCTGACCCGTCTTCGGCATATCACCGAGGAAGCGGCGGCCGCGAGGGAGGGAGTAATAGCGATATCGTTTGATATCAAGAACGCTTTTAACTCCCTCCCTCATGTTGTCATTCTGGAGGCGCTCCGGCACTTCCGCGTGCCCATCTATTTGCAGGAGCTCCTCCGGGATTATTTAGAGGATCGTGAGATCCTCTATGTGAATAAGGAGGGTGACCTCAAAAGTCATCAAGTCCAGTCCGGCGTTCCACAGGGGTCAGTCCTCGGCCCCTTGTTGTGGAACGTCGGTTATGACTGGGTGTTGCGCGGACACCTTCTCCCGGGCATGAGTGTCATCTGCTATGCAGATGACACTCTCGTCACGGCCCGGGGGAAGACTTTCGAGGAGGCCGCCATCAAGGCGTCTGCGGGGGGGTGATCTGGTGGCCAGGAGGATTGAGCTCCTAGGCCTGGAGGTTGCCCTCCAAAAAACGGAGGCAATGTTTTTCCCCCCTCCGCGCCGTCGTTTTCCCCCCAACGCTTCCATCGTCGTTGGGGGTTGTCGGGTCGAAGTGAAGCCCGAGATGAAATATCTCGGGCTTATTCTGGATGCGCGGTGGCATTTTGGCCCCCATTTCCGGGGGATGCTGCCGCGCCTCCTCAAGGCCGCTAATAGTTTTGGTTGGTTGTTGCCCAACTTGGGCGGCCCGAGCGCCAAATGCCGGCGGCTCTACGCCGGCATAATGCGCTCGATGGCGCTTTATGGTGCGCCCATTTGGGCGGATAGTCTGAGGAGGAGGGAGAACATCGCCCTCCTCCGAGCGCCTCAGCGCGCGATTGCACAGCGGGTCGCCAGAGCCTACCGCACAGTAGGCTTCTCGGCGGCCTGCGCCCTCGCAGGGACCCCTCCTTGGGAGGAGGAGGCGGGCGTTCTGGCTGCCGTCTATGAGTGGACGGCAGCCAAGAAAGCGAGCGGCGAACCGTACTGTCCTATTGAGAAAGAGGCAGTACGGAAGGAGGCCCAGCAAGAGCTCATCCTAAGGTGGACTGAGTCACTGGCCTCGGTCGAGTTCGGTCGGAGGACTGTGGAGGCGCTCGCTCCGGTCCTCGACCAGTGGCTCAAGAGAGAGCACGGTTTCCTCTCGTATCGGATGGTGCAGGTGATTTCGGGCCACGGCTGCTTCGGCTCCTACCTGCACCGGATACAAAGAGAGGAAACCAGTGCTTGTCACGAGTGTGGGGCCCCGGAGGATACGGCGCAACATACGCTCGCGGAGTGTAGCGCCTGGGGCCCCCAGCGTGACGCGCTAGTGCGCGTGGTTGGGAGTGATTTGGCACTCCCGGCCGTTATTAGGGCCATGCTGGCCTCTGAGCCAGCCTTTACGGCCTTTGCCTCCTTTTGCGAGGAGGTCATCTCGCAAAAGGAGGAGTGGGAACGCCTGCGCGAGCAGGACCCGCGCTCGAGTGCGCGGCGAAGGGCGAGGAGGGGGGGAAGACGCCGAACAGTTGCGCGGCATCTCCCTCAACTTCAGCGAGGAGGCCAGTCGGCAACCGGTGCGGGGGCACCGGTGTCGGCATTGCACAGGTCTCCTCTGCAGCCCGGTAGGGACGGTTCGGTGCTCCCGGCCGCCCCTATCACTCCCCCCACACCATCGGGGGGGAGTAGTGTCGGGCCCGCGCTGTAAGCGGGCTCATGCCTGGGGAGGGACGCGAAGGGAGGCTTCTTAGCCAGATTCTCGTGTCCCCTCCCCACTCAGGCGTATGACGGGAGCACCCCTGGAGTTTTAGTCGGTAGGCCCCCGCGTGTCAGGCGGGGGAGAGCCCGACATAACCCGTCCGCCCCCCGGCGGCGGGTATGCGTAAGGCATTTCTCCAGGGTGATAAAAAAAAAAAAAAAAAAAAAGGTTATTTGAGGTGCGACTCAAATCGGCGCGGTCAAAGTATGGAGAGGGCATATCTATGATTTAAATCTTTGGTTTTTTGTCTTAAAGTAATAAAAATGATTGATTTATAAGTTGTTTTTTTGACATTTGATGTGACTGATGTCTTAAGTACTTAACATTCGCATTCGCATTCCCACATTCGCGGCGTACACATCCGCATTCGCGAATGTGAAAATTTTGACATTCGTAACATCCCTATTCTATACTTTTTATAAAGAGGTCAATTCAGAAGATATAGATCAACCTTATATATAACCTAATATAGCTCGGGTTTGTGATCGCCAATCCGCTTTAGGCAAGCTTGGTGCTAAAGTGATTAAGCCTAATCCACTCATAGTAGCGATGACTTGATTTCTATGATGGGGGCCAAGGCCTCTCTCATTGCAACTATGATGGGATTAGGCTTAATCAAGACACTTGCCTTAATGCGGATTGGTGATCACAAATCTGAGAATTTTTCAATAATTCGCAATTTAGAAAGAAAGAAAGAAAGAGAGAAAAAATATTTATTTGGGCACACAAAATAGTTACATACATAGAGTTACACATTAAAAGGCACTTAAAATTATTGCACACTAATGGCTCCCGGCGAACTTCGTTCCACCTACTTTTTGTTTAATTTCTCACCTTTTAGACCTTCCCTGGAATACGACAAACATTTTAAAACTAAAATCAGCTGTTCTCGAGTTTTAGCCAGACTAACGAACGGCGATTCATTTTTATTTATATAGATAGATAGATTAATCAATTGAACGTAGGTATGTGTAACTAGTACAATTCAATAAAACCATGTGACCAAAATGGTTTCCACTCAGCATTTGTTAGCGACGTGAAGAGCCACTAACGCTGATTTTCAGTGGAACCAGTTTTTGTTAGAGGGGCTACAGTGACACAAGTTATAAATATTTACAAAAAGAACAGAATAAATAAAAATATACAGACGGCTCTGGATTATGAATGAACATAAAGATTTTACAAAATGAGTATTAAATAAACAAATTAAAGTATTTGGACATATAATGTAATTTATTGTACTCGAGTGTGTGCCTACTAACATACTACGTTACTTTTTTCTCGAATCCAACCCAAGATCAAGGCCTGGTTAAGCCACTAGACCAACAGGGCATTGCTGAAAAATGGTATCTACAATTGTATTGTGTTAGCTCCATCATCGCTTTATCACTTTGGTACCTCGCAAACATTTTCACATCACAATAAACTTCCCTGTACAACCCACTGAGTCTACAAAACGTCTAAATCCAGCTACAGGCTCTCCTGAAACCCTGAAACAAATGACGGCGGACGTGAACAGCTGTAAGTACAATCTAGCTTCCATGAAAACACGTATTTTTCCAAGCACCTGCAAGTTTTCCTAACATAGCAAGTAGGGAGATTCTTATGAACGTGGAATTTCACCACCCGGTTCCGTAGTTTGATAATTTGATAATACAAAACAGTTATGTAGATACAAAACAATACTTTAAGAAAGATTTAAAATTACTGTCCTGTAGATTTTAATTATAACAATACAAAATAAAAAATTGATATTTTTTATATATATTAGAGGCGGCAAACTAGCAAGTGGGTCACCTGCTGGTAAGGAATCGCCACTGCCCATGAACATCTGCGAGAACAGAGAGGTCGCTGATGCGTTGCCGGCCTTTTAAGAGTTCAATTTGATTGTTATTCATTAAATTTATTATACCTATAGTTATGAATGAAAATTGATATTCATTATACCTACACTACCCTACCCAGTTTGTGGTGCCCCTATGGGATGTAATGTGTCTCAAATTCATCATCATCATCATGGGCAGGGCACATTGCGAGGAGAACAGACGGCCGTTGGGGTGGAAAGGTCCTTGAGTGGAGGCCAAGTGCAGGAGGCCGCAGCCGTGGCAGGCCTCCCACCAGGTGTATCAAATTACTGGATTATATTTCAATTAGACCTAATGTAGGTACCATGTAGCATGCAAAATAATAAAATAAATTTGCATTTAAAATTGCTCAAAGCTATAAATAAAATTCAATAAAACATTTCATAAATAAATCTGCTTCTCTATATTCAAAAATGCCTTTTAAACATAGTAACTAGGTATATCATTTTACATATAGCCATTTGTACTCAAATTAATTTAAAATCGGAAAACGTTTTTGAAACACGAGCTCATACAATAAACGCAGTTTTGTATAACGTTTTTTGCTCAAAAGCTTCTGGTTCAAATAGTCACAGAATGTTTAATCATACATTTAAATAAAATAAATTGTTCAAGAGGAGTTTTATGCAACAAACATTGAGGTAATACCTCAATGTATGCAACAAACATTTTTTTTTAAATCGTTGACGCCGCATGCGTTTCTATAACTTTTCCAATTAAAAAATCTAAACTCAAACCAATAAATAACTCGTTGGTGAGGGAAGACATCATGAGGAAATCTGTTCGTTTCAGATAATTTCTTAAACTTTTACCTTATCATAATAAAATTTGGTGTTTCTCTGTTAAACGGTCGCGAAGGTCAGGCTTGCGTAACTTCATTGTAATTACCAGACTCCTCAAATCCTGAATCATGGTAAACGTATCCTGGGCTCAAAAGCGATAACTTTAGAAGCAAACGGAATTTACACGCTAAAATGAGTAGTAGGTATAAAACAGTTGTGACACAAAATAATAAGTTACACACAGAAGTTAGACTTTGACCTGATTTTGAATTTAGAAGAGTTCGTTGACATATGCTAGGGTTGTTGCCCGGCATGAGTACATAAGCCGCAGCCCCTACCATAGACCTCGACAGTTTGATAATCTTATGTCATAAGTTAGGATTAATGTGGTCGAAAAGGCGTTTTTGCCCGTTAGTGCGCATGCGTGAGTACAAGACATATTTTTAGGTCTTAGTGGGCAGTCAGCCTTCTGTGTCAATACGTATTTTGTGGTTGTGAGCGCAACTAGCTTTCTCAAGAACACGTTTTTATAAAAGCACCTGCCAGTATTCCCAACGTCTGGCTGCTATGCTATAAGGAGATTTTGAAAGCTGTTTCTTTAAGTCTTTGGGGACTTGAATAGAAAGGTAGACTAATCTTGTCTTTTGCTTTATTTATATATAAAAAAAAGAAAATATGAATATAAAGGCAGTGTGTTTGAAATTAAACTGTGTTACTTAGAACCCTCTCTGTGTTATTTAGAACCCTTTGACTGTCAAGATTATTAAACGATTTGTGTAAATATAAAATCCGTTATCAGTTGTAAGCCATAGAATCGAATGTATCTTAAAATTGTATAAGAGCTGTGGATTTTGAATAAATGGAAAAATAAAATAAAATTCATGATTTTAAGTATATTTTGCAAAAAAGTATTAGGTACTCACCATTGTCGCCTCATCGGTATGTTTTAGTTGCCAGCCTGAAAAAAAGTTTGTTATTAAATATTTTATTTTTATCAAAAAGGATTCGTCAAGTGAGTAAGGGCACCGGACACCCAATTGGGTGGAAAGGGGGGTTTAAGGTTGGCAGCGCACTTGTGACTCTACTGGTGTTGCAGGTGTCTATGGGCGCCGGTAATCCGTATTCTCGTCTGCAACCTATCCAATAAAAAAAACATTTTTGAAACCCGCACGTTTCGAGCGTAGGTAATAGGTTACTCGTAATATCTGTGTGTAAAATGTAGCTTTCTATAACCCAGATTTTGGTACACGCGCGAATACAAACAAATTGTCTCTAATTAGCAGGTGCAGTATATTTTTATCCATCCATTAATAGTACTTATTTCTATCTACACGAAAGCCCAATATTGCTAGTTCGACATTAATCTTGGCTCGTTTTTTGCGCCCTTAACTTTCGGCTACAGTTTTGCAAGTGAAAAGTAGGAAGTTTATTTATAGAGCTCTCTAAAAGATCAAGTTTATGACGTCACCGTATGTTAGGGCAATGCTTCTAAAACTTCGAAACCCTTAACACTATTTGAAAATAGTTCGAATAAATACAGGATGTTCATGTGAACATTAAATGTAAATCTCTTAACGAGGCCTTCTAAGAACCACCCTGAACAAAATTGTTCTACGAGTTTTGGAAATTCGTCGAATTTTAAGGTCGCTGCGCCAGCCCAGTTTGTTACTTGTTGTCGTTACTAATTAGTCATATCTACATGTGTGTTATAGGATAGATATTATTTCAGTTAAATGAGAACCATGCTATACTAAATGATAGGTTGTCATATCTGTTTTCTTCATTTTGTGTATTGTACTACCCGTGCGGATAAACATTGGGATTAGATATGGCGGCGAGTTGAGCCGGTACCGTCAGCATCCTAATATGTAAAAACGCAATAATTTATAAGTATAACTCAAAAATGGTATAAAATATAGTTAACGTCGAAAATTTTTTGTTATTTTATTAATTAAAATAACATTTAAGTATGTTTTATAGTTTTATAAGTAGTATTTTTACAGTACTTATATAAAAATCTATAAAAATAATTCAGATTGCGATAAATATTTTTTTCCTAAAAAGAAATCCATACTAATTATTATAAATGCGAAAGTAACTCTGTCTGTCTGTCTGTCTGTCTGTCTGTTACTCTTTCACGCCAAAACTACTGAACGGATTTAAATGAAATTTGGTATACAGATGGTCTAGACCCTGAGAAAGGACATAGGCTACTTTTTATTGCAAAAAAGGGGTTGTAAGGGGTTTAAAAGTGGGGTGAAAAAGTTACTTTTCCACGCGAACGAAGTCGCGGGCGGCCGCTTAGTTGTTTATAAACAAATAATATTTTATAATTATCGCATTTATAAACGAATTTGTTCTCAAAAATATACATTAATTAGCGGTCTGCCCCGGCTTCGCCCGTGGTACATACTTACATAGCCTATTGCAATGAGGAATAACGTATCTTTCCAACAAAATATGAAAAGATTAACGAAAGGTTCAAAATCATTTTATCAAAACGCAGCTTTATTTTTTGTCAGTCTGTACCCACGTGTGCGAGTAGGATAGACGCAAATAGTGTGCGAGCAAGAAGTGAATAGTTGCGCCGCTATTTTCTAGTCCCGATGTTTATCCGAACGGGTAGTAGGAGGTGGTATGAGGACAAAAAACATTGTAAAAAAAAATTTGGCGACTAAAAAGAGTAAAGGGTGCGTTTCCACGACGACACGTAGCTGCGCAGAGTTGAGTGGCGCAGAGCCGTGTAAATGTATGTGTTTCCACTAAAGCTGCGCAGAGATAACGGCGCAGGGCTGAGTTGTGTAGCTGGGTGAAGTGGAGCTAAGACTAGCTAGGGGACTGGTCTGCTCCGGTTTACCTAATTTTTAGCTTTCTAACAATTTTTTTCATCTTGAGTATTGGACTGTAGTTGGTGGTATGAGGGAAACATTGTAATAAACATTTTGGCGATTAAAAAGAGTAACTGGCGAGTTTCTTGCAGCATCTTCTCGTCAGAATCAACTTTTTGGTGTTAGAATCGCATTATGGTGTATTATTTAATTGTATTTAAATTATATGCATTATTTTTAAATAGTTTTAAATATTTTCTTTATGTATGACGATTTGTAAGTGCTGTGTACAAGCCTATGCAAATAAAGAATATTTTGACTAGACTTGACTTGACTAGCGGAGCAGAGCTGTAAAATGGTACATTTTGTTTTCAACTCTACTCCACCGCGCTAGCCATTTAATAAGCTGTAAGTTTATTTCTTAAAGACTCCAAAATGCCACTGCACCCCAGCTTAAAATATTTTAACAGATTTCTACCCATAGATTGAGAAATAGTGCCCTAAAGCATTTCCAAGGGCAAACACTTTTGCCTGAACTTGACAAATAGGCCCTAAACTTTATGGCAAAAAAGTGTTTCCGAGAAACTTGACGTTCTAGGGCACAGAGACAAAAAAGTTATTTCACTAGGTATGCCTCTGGGTCAGACATAATTTCATAGGTTAAGTATTTCTTGTTATTTTTTACTGTGAGAGAGCTTCGGCATGAATGGGCCAGCTCGGAGTGGTACCACGGCCTCACATACTGGCACGAAGCATCACCTGTCGTGTTCTGCCAAGTCAGTGAGGGTACTGGAGCCTCGATCCGAGGGATGGAGAGCTCAAACTTGGCAGCCCACTGGGTCTCCACGGGTGTCAATTTTGTGTCAGCGGCGATAACTGGTTTGATATCTTAGCGTGCAATTCCCAGTTGCATTCAAAGCTATCGCTTTGGCCCGGGGTAAGCTTAGAACATGGTTCTAGGATCCAAATCCTAAATTAACAGTGGGAGAGCCACGTTTCGGCATGAATGAAACGGCTCGACCGGAGTTATAACACGTCCTCACAGAAAACCGGCGTGAAGAGGTGCATTTTTTTTTATGTGATAGGTAGCAGACGAGCAGACGGATCACCTGATGGTAAGCAATTGCCGCCGCGTCATGGACACTTGCAACACCAGTGGAGGTACAAGCATGCGCTGAGTTTCGCTGCGTGAGTGAGGGTATCGGAGGCCCAATCCAGGGGTTGCTGGCACTTGTATCACCACTGGTGTTGCAGGTGTCAATGGGCGGGAGTAGTCGCTTACCATCAGATGATCAGTCGGCTCGTCTGCCACCTATATTATAAAAAAAATTACACTTGTTCATCATTATCAGCTTGTTGCAGTCCACTGCTGTTCATAAGCCTCTCCAAATGCTCGCCACTTTGATCGATCTTCGGCTACTCGCATCCAGCTCCAGCCAGCCCACTTGCGCAGATCGTCACTCCATCTGGCCTGAGGTCTTCCTACACTTTGTTTACCAAGACGCGGTCTCCACTCCAGAACTCAGTTCTGCGGCTACACGTGTTTAAAACCTTCAAAACGTATATTTTTCTTCTATAGACAACGACAAGGTTTATAGGTAAACCGAAAACACGAAACGCTTGCGCGATCTAATTGCACACAGCGCCATCTTTGGTTTGGTCCATCTTTGGTTTGGTTCATCATTGGTTCATTTCTGAATTACTGTCCCGAAGCGAAGTGAGGGCAGGCCACTAGTAATAAATACATCCAGTTTTGTCTACGTAAACACTCCGCTGAAAACCTATTTTTTCCTTGAAAAATGTGCTCAAAGCAACTCCAATTTAAAGCGTCATCTAAACAGAGTAACGCCACTTACCTCGTTGTGATCACGTACAACACATTCTTTTCATTTATACAACCTCTCTCAGGTTTGTTTCTAGTGTGTTTACACAGGGCGATACAATAACATCTACTGCCTAAACTAGCGAAAGAGATATTATAGTTTTTCAAGGCCTTTTTGTTGTCAAAAGGTAGGTATATGTAACGTGTGACTACGCCTTTCCAAACATGAAAATTTATCTCTACATAGTGAATATTGCATACTTCAGAATAGTATTGTATGACATTATTGTAAATTGACAACGAAGGCTTGTTTTATACTTCTCAGCGTCGTTTTTTGTCGTAGTTGGGTTTTAGTTTTTTTACTTTTTTTTGTACTATTTTGGTGTCCAAGTGCTAGTAATATATATATATATATATATATATATATATATATATATATATATATATATATATACACTATGCGCGGAAAAAAGTGACGTGCAAAACGCACTGTGGTGGAATAAAATCACCACGGGTGTACGAGAATTGTTCCCCTTGTACTAGTTCAAAATGTCGCAATGGGTAGGGTCCCTAAGCCCCATCAATTTATTTCCTTTTTACCAACGGCACAAAAGCTCAGAATAACAATAATCGACCATTTATTAGCCTCTTCAAAGCTTTTTGTCATTTTGTTTTTGTTGTGTTCTGCTTCTAAGGTGGGTGACTTTTGTGTCTTTATTGTGTTCATTCCGCAAACAACGTTTAAATACCTACATTTTACAATTAAATAAATAATAAAATAAATAAATCGAGACAACATCACATACATTGTCCTGGTCCCAAACTAAGGTTTTCCCTTGTACTATGGAAACCAGAAACAACGAAGGAACTAAAGTTAACTAAAGGAATTAAAATGTGAAAAATAGTTTGCTGTTTCAAAATTTGATGTTAAATTAACATTTACAAAAATATTAAAATAAAAATCAAAGTAATTTCAACTTCCTCGAAGTAAGTAATTGACTACACTTCGGCCGCATACGCAACCAGAGCTTCGTAACCAGATGAAATCGAAAACTATTTCTGCCTTATACGAAGCCGATTGCGATCAAAAACTAATTTCTTTAGAAGTGTTCGATCGTCCTCAGAGCACTTTTCATGGAAAAGTCTGTAGAAGATGCAAAGAGAACCAAAATCTCTTCGCATCTCCAACGACTCCAATTTGTCCTAAACCTAACTTTTTTACTTTAAATGCAGTGCCTTCTAACTTTCAAGCTCGCAATAACCTGAAAGCAGTTTGATACCAGGTTTACTTGTGCGGTAGAGCATGCAACCGTCTTGAGGTAGCGACGGAGTCCGTCACGGTGCCCTGGTCTGAAATATCGATGGAGAGAGAGCAAATTTAGGGGTTAGATGGAATAGAGGCGGTGGGCTAAGCGACAAGCGGCGGCGGGTATCGCGTGTGAAAAATCCGCTATATGGCGTAGGTACTTACACTGAGCCCAACTACAACGTCATTGGTTGTGTAGTGAAATTTTGACATCTCACATCAAAACTAATCACCATTGCCGTGTAGATGGACCTCAGTTCTACAGTACGCCAGATAACTGAGACAGCCACGCTTCGGCATGTATGATATCACGGCCTCACAGAAGACCGGCAAGAAGCAACACCTGCGCTGTGTTTCATCGAGAGAGTGAGGGTACCGGAGGTCTTATTAGCAGCGCACTTATGACTCTACTAGTGTTGCAGATATCCATGGGCAGCGGAAATTTCCTTACCATAGGTGATTCGTCTGCTCGTCTGCCACCACTATCACATTAAAAAAGTGCCATATCACATCCGATTTTTCACACGCCATTATGTTTTTTTTCTCTTTTATACATCTGCATATCTGCAATTTCGCATATTCCTAGTTGCGTTCAAAACTGTACCTCTTGGAAAAAAGAGCGAATAGACGTTTTACGGGCAAGCATGCCCATGAAGTATTTCATTAAAGCATTCGACCAAATCATATTTGGTTCTTACGGCCGCTTACCATCAGGTGGAGTGAGGTCATCTTGATTGTCCTCAATATATAAAAAATCGAATGTGAAATTCAGGGTCGTCCAAAAACGTCATCCCATTTGTACTTGGGCCACAGCCTAAGTACATTAGTAAGCTTAGTTTACAGCGACAAACGTGGAACCGAGCATTGTACTTAGATGTTCAACTAGATGGGGTCGTGTTTGTTATGCAAAACACAAACAGAATATCTCGCAACGCCCTATTATTATATTTGGTACTGAAGGCGGTTGTAAATTTTGGTCTGTAATAGAACAGTTGGGTACAGATGGATGCACAGCATTGAAATCTTGAAAAATCAAGCCTACTTCTTCTGACTAGGTCGAAAACGCGTCTGAACTCCTTGTGGCGGATGATCTTATGGGCGCGGCGGTGAATCATCATCATCATCATTTCAGCCAATAGACATCCACTGCTGGACATAGGCTTCCCTCCAATGTTCTCCACACAGATCGGTCCTTTGCCACCCGCATCCAAGGGACTCTCGCGACCTTCATTAGATCGTCGGTCCACCTTGTGGGGGGCCTGCCACGGCTGCGACCTCCTGTACGCAGCCTTCACTCAAATACTAGTGCGGCTGTGAATACTTACCAACATACTACTCACCTTTTTGTTTGCTTTGTCTTATATTAGAGGCAACGAATGAGCGAGCGGATCGTATGATAGCAAGTAATAACCTTCGCCTATGAAAATCTTCAAAAATTTATCAAGTTGCGATTTGGAATATTTTACAATGACATACATTATACCAACACTATATGCTATGCAATCTATATTATCTCTATTGGATACACATGCATACTCAATCACAACCAACAGGCTAACAAGAACATTTTATAGAACTTGTAATGTTAACGTATCGTGTACGATAAGGTGTTCCTTATGCTATGGATTTTGCATCATCTCTATACCACGTACCTAAATACTAAATCACAACAAATAGGGTGCAAACTGTTTATAGAATTCGAAATGTAAACGTATCGTGCCCATATTATGATTACGCTAGTACTCAGCACGAACTGTCTTTGTCGACTTAACGTATCGTACCGTTTCCGTTCAATTGGATACGTTAATGTGGACGGACTCTCACGATACGATACCATCCGTTCTGACGTTTATGCTGACAATTTTAGTTATGCTCACCTACGATAGCGGGATCTGTTATATTCCATACAAATTGTGTACGATATGCATACGATTTCTTTGAAAAGTCCGTGTTAACCCCTTGGGGATCCCACGCGTCAACTTTGGATGCAACCGGGTTCACGCAGGCGACTCCTCTGAGCTCAACTCATTCTAACTACTAAGATGTATCAAAGATTTTATGTTGGAAACCTCCTGAATTTAAACTACATCATTATTGGAATACTGTCCTGAAGATTGATGCTGGTAAGTTGGAGAATTGATGCTAGTTCGCTACGAATGTATTATTAAAATCCATGTTGAAGTTATGTTTGTTTTAATGTAGCGAGCGGGACGTTGAGAAATGGGGCGATATTTTTCTTTGTTCTTGTTAACTGTTGAACTTGTCTCAGTAATGTGAAGGTTACAGTTTTCTTTGATCGACGATCATAGAAATTCTAGATACAGAGTGAGTGTGTTTACCATTTATGGGGCTCTGTCGATATGTTAAACACCATATTTTGAACCTTATGTGATAGGTGGCAGAAGAGCAGACAGATTACCTGATGCTAAGCTATGGCCGCCGCCCATAGACACCTGCAATACCAGTAGACTCACAAGTGCGCTTGCTAACCTTTAACCCCCTTTCCCCCAATTGGGCCTCCGGTGCCCTCACTCACTCGATGAAACACAGCGCAGCCGCTGCTTCGACGGTCTTCTGTGAGGCCGTGGTGTCACTCCGGTATGGAGCAATGGAGAGTAATTCTCTTCTTAACGATTAGCCACGTCCGCAGCAGATATTGTAGTGCTCAACAGCTCAAGTGTATGCGCAAACACGTGCGTGCTTTCCGAGTCACGGGGGTACAAGACCGCCAACTTCCAGACTTCGGACTGACCCTGAGAATTCCTGAACAGAAAAACTCAGTTACAAATGTTTGGTCCGAAAAAAGGATTGAGCCAAGAAACCACCCACAGCGCCCCCAATGCAACAATGGAAATTGTAATAATCGCAACGCGTTTTAACCTTTTGTTTTATTTTTTTTTCCCAGGGGAAACCATCATGGCCTTCACCTTGCCACATGTGGGGGACAAGGTGGTGTGTGGGACTCTAACCCTAACCAAAACCCCTGGGGTGTCCATCTCAGCCGGGACTGGACCGTGCCGCAAATCGCGCTCGCCACTTTGAGCCAAAATGTTTGGCGCAATGCAGCCCTTCCCAAATGCGCGACATACCAGGACACCCAGTAGGATTTTTCCCCTCGCGGAGTCGTGATCCTGAGCAAGCCACTCCCCAGTAGTGGCATGCTCACGTACCCCGAAGCCCGTTTAGTCGCCTCTTACGACAGGCCGGGAATACCTTGGCAGTATTAACGCTAAACTTAAACATACATTCGTCAGTGACTTTCACATTGGGCTGAATTGTAACATTTAATAGTCACGAACATAATTTCACCTCTAAACACAGGCAAGTCGTCGTGAAAACTGCTGAAGCAGCCATAAACTCGCGTGTCAAATTGTGCTCGATCATCCCGCCTACCGCCCCTCGGGAATAATAGTGGAAATTGCAAAAACCTAATTCTTTCCATTTTAATAACGTAATTTTTATCTTAAAATAGTGTTACCGATGGTTTGTCGACTATCGATAAATCTATCGATGTTATTAATTATGAAAAACATTTTAATTTAGAAGTAAAAGTAAAAATTCTTTATTACCAATAAACACTTCAATGGAAATACCTCTAGAAGTGGAAATACACAATTTTACTCGCAAAATTTAAGTAACAATATCAGAGCGCGCGAATATCTAGTACTTATATCTCAAGCAATTGATAGTTCTAGTGACAGACGTCACAAAGGATGTGCGTGATATCCTAGTGATGTTCTAGGCGATCGATTTGGCTAACACTATTGATACCTGATGTTAGATACACAATAGGTAGTATCAATAGGCTATCAATAATATCGTTAGCTGAAAACCAGGCGATAGTATCGATTATTATAGACTATACTTATTTAAATTATTTAAAATATAACCGTTTTTAAGTATTTTGAGAGAAACTTCATATGCGTAGGAGAAAAACATAAGAAGATGAAAAACAATTTCAGCTATCGACAGTATCATTACAATTAATAGTTTTTTTTCGATAAGATTATCGTTTTCAAACCGAAAATATCGGTAGTTCGACAACACTGTCTTGAACAAGCTCGTAATAATCCCTCCCTCGTTAAAACATGCCCCGAGGCAAATATTTAGCGATTATTTAGCGTTTTTGTGAATCTTTCTCGTATCCGAACAAAAATAGTTTACGAAAGAATATATCTGCGTCTTAGCACTGACTGAGTCTATCACCGAAGACGGGTTCTTATCCATTGAGCTCCCACCACTTATCATCATCATCATCATTTATCAGCCTACATACATCCACTGCTGTATAGGTCTCTTCTCTATCACGCCACTCCCTACGGTCACCAGCCATCTTGGCTGCCACTCGGTAAGCTTTATAGTCCACCTACCATCTTTGCGCCTTGCGAGGTGCCCATTCGTTGTAACAGCAAATAAAAAAACTTTGTTAACTAGTAAAGTATCAGCCTATATATACAGCGTGTAACAAAAAGTGGGTATCAACCATAAAGGGAAATAATGTGTGCCTTGTGTAGATTTATGCTTTCAAATGAATAAAAAAATATTTTAGGAAAAGATAAAAAAATCTTACCGTAATTCATTTATAAAAATTTTCTATGCAAACAATTGTCAGGAATGCAAGGGGCGGTAACTCTTCAAAAAGGAGATTGGATTTCACGAGGAATCGGATTTCAATTAAATATTAATAATCGTAAAATTAACTTAGCAGGTTAAAAACTCTAATATGAGATTTATAAAGTGTCTCAGAATCGGTTCACTTAGGGATGATACCCCCTTTTTGTTACACCCTGTATATGCACTGTTCCACTGCAAGGCAAAGGCCCCCATTATAGAAATCAAGTTATCACTACTTGATGGGATTAGGCTTAATCACCACGCTTGCCTAATGTGGAAGGGTGATCACAAACCCAGGACTCAGGGATCTCGGCCCGGTACTTATACCGCTAGACCAACGGGGCGTCCTGTTAACTAGATTTTTATTTAAACAAAGGCTGTGTGTTTAACAAACATGTGGCTATTTCTAGAACCCGAATTACGTATGACGTAACAACAACAAACTCCCTAATTATGTTTATACCTCAAAGTTTGAGCTGGCGTTCCTCCAGTTTACCTGAGAGTAAGCTGGAGCGGAGTTAACCTTTAAATTTCACGGCATGGTACTTAAACCACTACACCAACGCAACGGGGCAATCTGTTGACTAGATTTTTATTTAAACAAAGGCTGTGTGTTTAACAAACATGTGGCTATTTCTAGAACCCGAATTACGTATGACGTAACAACAACAAACTCCCTAATTATGTTTATACCTCAAAGTTTGAGCTGGCGTTCCTCCAGTTTACCTGAGAGTAAGCTGGAGCGGAGTTAACCTTTAAATTTATAGGGGCAATTTAACTGGGCAATTTGCAGACAGCCTGCGGTATTAGGTAATCTACGTACGGGCTTACATCTCTCTGGAAAATGGTGTCACATGTTACGCAATTTTGACAATTCTTTTTGTTACAAAAGTAAAGTATCAGCCTATATACGTGCGCTTTACTCGACACTTTCTACCACGCACCTCCTTATTGTGGAATCAACTTCCCGCAGCGGTATTTACGAACCTTCAGTCCTTATACCTTCCTAAAAGGACAGCAACACTGATGCATACTGATGTACTCCTTCTGGTGTAGCCGATGTCCATGGACAGCGGTGTTTACTTGCCTTCAGGTGATGGAACTCGAACCCGGGACCCCTAGATTATGGCCCGGTACTTAAACCACTAGACCAACGGGGCGGGTACACGTAAGGCAAGTATTTAATAAGATCAACCGTAGGAGAACCACGCTTCGGCATAAATGGGTCGGCTCGCCGGATACCTCACAGAAGACCGGCGTGAAGCAGCGCTTACGCTGTGGTTCGTCGAGTAAGTGTACCGGAGGCCCAATTGGTGAGAAGGAGTTAAAGGTTGATAGCGCACTTGTGACTCTACTGGATTTGCAGGTGTCCATGGGCGGCGGCAATTGCTTACCCGGTGATTCATGTGCTCATCTGCCACCTTTGACATAAAAAACCACGGGTCAAAAAATTAGGCCGTCGCATCACTACGGTCAAACCAGCCTTTTCACGCGGAAGCGTGACTGTCCCACGATTACACGGGTCCGTGGTTTAGATATACATACATACATACATACCTATACCATAGTATAGTATAAGTAAATTTATTTGTTTATCTACACATCATTACACACACTTTTCACATAGGTAATAGGTACACTACACATTTGCAGTCGTCCGTGGTACTCACTCAGCTGGTCCCACTGAATACCAGCGTTACGGCCTATGGTCGTGACATAAGCTGAGTGAGGGCCATTTATGCTGGATGCCTCAACACAACACAGCATAATATAAATACACGGCACTGCTGGCCAATGGGGAAGGACAGTTTATTTTTTGTTGTTATTATTATTTTTTTACTAGTGTTTTTGATTTTCTTGTGTTGTGTTAATTGTCTGTAGCATGTGATATGTGTTGTGGTGTCCAAATTAATAAATGTATTTTCTTTCTTCTTTCTTTCTTTACCTACTTTTTTATTCAAAAACAGTATTTTTCTATTAAATTGACACTCCTACTATCCTTTCCGTGTCCCTAAATACCGCATACTATCTGGTTCAGGATCGCGTGGTAGGAAACCAAGGAGATTTATTACAACCGGGTGGGGAGAGTGGATGTGCTGATACGTAATTTATTGGCCCAAAAGTGGGGTACACGGATTTCTTCGATCCGTTAGTGAACCGTGCGCTAATGGCGGAATTTATGGAGATAAGATATGAGCTTGTGATTGAGGAGTTGCATTCCGTGAAATGAGTGCGAGACTATTTCACTATGTACGGTCAAGTTTTACGTAACCTTTAGGCTATCTATTGACTGCGTCGGTGGCGCCGTTGGTAGCACCTACTGAAATAAATTAAAGGTACTTATGTATGTGGTAATAATGCATTTTATTCAGAGACATTTACTGCTTAAGGGGCTATACGAGTTAAACTAGCGCCGCCAAACTATTTACACTGATTGTGGCGAAAATACGATATTTTTTAAGAAAGCAAAACATTACAGACTTAGATGAAAGTAAATTGAATTTTTCAAGATGCAATACATTATATAAAACACGCGACAAGTAACAATAATGACAATTATTGCTAAAAGTGGCTGTTTTTAGCAATAGTTAACATTATCGTTACTTATCGCGTGTTAGAAATATTGTATTGCATCTTGAAAAATCCAATTCACTTGGATCTAAGTCTGTAATGTTTATTTTCTTCAAAAATATCATACTTTCGCTACAATCAGTGTAAATAGGTTGGCGGCGCTAGTTTCATTCGTATAGCCCCTTAAGACCTACACAATCGACATCTAAATAGAAATTGTGTTGGTTTTTTTTTTCTTTCAAAACAACAAGGTTTCGATTCCCGAGCGGAGTTTTTTTTTAATGTTGACTGCAGTTTCTCTTAACTACTATTATAAATTTTATTATAGACGGGCATTAACGCCACGTTTATATTTAAGCACATAATTACATAAGTAAGTAGTTACAAGTACATACTTACTTGACGTTTCGGCTGGGTTACAGCAGCCCCATAATATTAAGTAGTTATAATGCAACGCGAAAATTTAAAGAACAATTTATGCAGTTTTTCTTGTTATTAAAATCGATAGTAAATATTATGGTTCGTCAGAACAGATCTCCGTATGTCTTATAGTTTAAGACTTTCCCATACTGACCAATTTGAATGAACGCCCTGTATACTGTCCCACTGCAGAGCAAAGGCCTCCATCATTGAAATCAAATCATCGCTACTATGATGGCATTAGTTTAAACACCACGCTTGCCTAATGCGGATTGGTGGACGCGAGCTATGTTCGAAAAATTATACATATACCAAAAAAAAAGACAAAAAAAAATTAAATTTAAAAATTTTACCCAAAGGTTGCCTGGAAGAGATCGCTCATAGTGATAAGGCCGCCTTCGTTGTACATTACTCCTAATATAACTAGTTTTTAAGTTTTATACCTCTGTTTTGTGTGCAATAAAAAGCATATTCATTCATTCATTCATACTTTCAAGTTTATATAGAATTTGTGATCACAAACGCGAGGTATATTCGACGAAATATTTTATATTACGTTCAAATTTATATAATTTTATATACAGCGTGATGTATCACAGCTCGGCGGTGACAGTAATCCGCCCTTGTAATCTAGTAGTCTAGGGCACAATCCGCGCATGACGAACAGTCTCCCCGGGGGATTACTTTATATCCGACTGGTTATTGTTTCACAAGTTGTTTGTGCTTTTGTGTACTGTGGCTAGTTTACTACTTTTATCTTTAGCATTGGTTAAAATATTAAAAAATATAAATTGTCTCCCCTATAATGGGGGCTACCGCGTGTGGAAAATCCGTTAGATGGCGTACGTGTAGACTGAGGTCCAACTACACGGTGATTGGTTATTTTTGACGTTTGTTTGTGGTGTCCATGGGCGACGGTAATCACTTACCATCAGGAGATCCGTCTGTTCGTCTGCCCCTATCTCATAAAAAAAAGTGAGAATATGTCAAAATATGACTAAACTAATCTATGTAAAACTTTTAAATATACTCTGCTTTACCTTATGTTGGTGATCCAATAAATAAATAAACGACCAATGAAGTTGGACCTCAGTCTACACGTACGCCATCTAACGGATTTTCCACACGCGGGAGCCCCCATTGGTTAGAGTAAGCAAATAGTTTTATTTAGAATAGGTGGAAACATGGCTGGGATTCTGTTAATAAAACTCAAATTCTGGCAGCTGATGAAATTTAGGGTTTAAATTTTCGAGAATGCACCCTTAAATTGGTTTCAAATAGCGCTCTTTTGCGAATGATGCGTTCGTTGGCGGCGAAACTTTTAGCATGTTTTCGCTGTAATAGGGTTAATGATTGAAGTTAAATAAGCAAATTTTACGGACAGAGTGAATTAACATTTTGTGTTTACTTTACTAAAAAAAGTAACGTTACTTTTTCAAATTTGGCAGAACCGGGTAACACCAATGTCACAAAACAGCGATACATCATGTTAATATCATCATGCGAATAAGACGATGAATATTGTATAGTTTTTAAGGTTCCGTACCCAAAGGCGAAAAACGGAACCCTTATAGATTCATCCTTCTGTATGGATAGGACTTCAAAAAAGAGTATGAGGTTATGAGGATTTTTTTTTTCTTAACTGAATAGTTTGCGCGAGAGAAACTTCCAAAGAGGAAAATATGTGTAAATCTAATACCGCAGTTTACGTTTAACATTACATTCAATTAACTCAAATAGCTCGAAGGCTGGCTGGAGTGAGCTGGAAGAGAGTGGCCGAAAATCGGGAGCTGTGGCGTGCATTGGGGGAGACCTATGTCCAGCAGTGGACGAGCGTGGGTTGCTGATGATGAACTCAAATAGACCACGGCCTCAAACAAGACAAGTATGAAGCAGCGCCTGCGCTGTGGTTCGTCGAGTAAAGGAGGGTACCGAAAGCGCAATTGGGGGGAAAGAGGATTAAAGGTAGCGCACTTGTGACTCTACCTACTGGTGTTTATGGGCGCTCCCTTACCATAAAGTGATCCGTCTGCTCGTCTGCCAACTACCAAAATTATATAAAACTAGTGGCCCGCCCTCACTTCGCTTCGGGACAGTCATTTAGAAATGAACTAATAGATGGCGCTGTGCTAAATTACATCGCGCAAGCGTTTCGTGTTTTCGGTTTACCTATAAGCCTTGTCGTTGTCTATTGAAGTTAATAATATATCTTTATAAATAGTACTAGGGGCCCGCCCTCACTTCGCTTCGGGACCATAATTTAGAAATGAACTAGGTAATTGATTGCGCTATTCTAAATTACATACACGTTACTTTATGGTTATCTCTTTATAAATAGTATACTCGTAGATAGAAGATTCAATGTTGCTACGGAACCATTCATTGCTTTTGTTTGTCTCTGCTTTGTGAATAGGCGTAGCGAGTTTGCCACGAGACAAGTCAGGAATTATATACTCTGTGATCAATATGAAGCAGAGATAACGTGTGACGGCTTAGCAGCCGTGACACTTAGTCACAAAATAATTACACACAGAAGTTAGACTTTGACCTGATTTTGAATTTAGAAGAGTTCGTTGACATGCTAGGGTTGTTGCCCGGCATGAGTACATAACCGCGCGGCTTCTACCACAGACCTCGACAGTTTGACAATCTTATGTCATATGTTAGGATTAATGTGGTCGAAAAGGCGTTTTTGCCCGTTAGTGCGCATGCGTGAGTACATGACATATTTTTAGCTCTTAGTGGGCAGTCAGCCTTCTGTGTCAATATGTATTTTGTGACTTAGTTCTAGCGAACCCAGGTTCTCGGATGTTACTAATTGTTGGAATAACCAAATTAACAGTATATCAAGATTAGCCACTACTCGCTGCGAGCCTCTTTTTGATGACCGCGGTCACTCGCTGAAGCGCTCCAAACCCACTGTGATTAGGTCACTCCTGACTATTTTAACTGTCAACCAAAGAAACTAAATCAGTTTATCCGTTCGTAAGCTACAATGCCACAGACCGACACGTGAAAATACAACTCGTCGTTTTTTTCAGTTCTTATGTTTGAGACACAAATGAATAAATATTTTTGCACTGGAGACAGAGAGGGCGGGGGTGTGAATTGACGCGTCACTGACTGAATAACCAAACACTCAATACAGTTTTTGCTAATAGGCGGCCGAGTGAGTGAGGGTACCGGAGGCCCATCGGGGGGGAAGGGGATAAAAGGTTAGCAGCGCACTTGTTGCATGTGTTCATGGGCGGCGGCAATTGCTTACCATCAGGTGATCCACCTGCTCGTCTGATACCTATCACATAAAAAAATGGTAATAAATAAATAAATATTTTTGCACTGGAGACAGAGGGCGGGGGTGTGAATTGACGCGTCACTGACTGAATAACCAAACACTCAATACAGTTTTTGATAAGTAGCGGACGAGCAGACGGGTCACCTGATCTTTTTTTATACTAGAAGCATCAAACGAGCAGGTTGCAGGTTACCTACTGGTAGCTAATGGATGGACGCGGATGCGTTGCCGGCTTTTTAAGGAGGAGTAAGCTCTGCTCTCCGCAGGAGATCTAAGGTCACGGACATAGTCCAAAGAATTGCGTGGCTGAAGTGGCAATGGGCAGGGCACATTGCGAGGAGAACAGACGGCCGTTGGGGTGGAAAGGTCCTTGAGTGGAGGCCACGCGCAGGAGGCCGCAGTCGTGGCAGGCCTCCCACCAGGTGGACCGACGATCTGGTAAAGGTCGCGGGAGTCCATTGGATGCGGGTGGCACAGGACCGATCTGTGTGGAGAACTTTGGGGGAGGCCTATGTCCAGCAGTGGACGTCTATTGGCTGAAATGATGATGATGATGATGAAGCTCTGCTCTGAAGTTGATCTGTTAGACACCCGCGACACTGTCATAAACGTAGTTATAAAGTTCCAAAGGACCAGACGTGTTTAAACCTAACGTTGAAAAAACTGTAGGTAGTTATTTCGCAAGCTGAGGTCGTTTGTATATGCAAAAATGCAATCTAGTGTATGCAGCTGCGGCAGGCTGAGGGAGATTTGCTGCGTTCCGACGAGGAGCGAACAGAGATTCTATATAGGTTCCGTACAGCCCGGTATAAAATTGCTAAGCGAATGAACAAACTTAAGTGGCTGTGTGCTATCCAGATTTTACACCATGTTTTTCTCACTTCTCGAGGGCATTATACGAGTATTGATGAAAAGCAACCCAAGAAAGAGAACATGATAACATTTCTGTTTTGTCTCATTTGTTAAATTTATATCTGTGTCATAGTGTCTAAGTATATTTATGTACTTAATATTGAATTATAATAAGAGCGCTCTGGGCAACTGTAAGGTCTAATTATTATCATTGTTGTAATAAAAAAATGAATAGGGTCTAATCTCAAAAAACAGGTTGCACACTTGGGTAGGCTGCTGTGGGTATAATGAGTAAATACCCGGTTAACCAGACAGACATACTTCACCTTCAACTACACCGTCGCCATCGGGTGAGATTGCGGTCAAATGTCAGGCCATACTAATAAAAATGGTGATTTACAGACGCGTCAAGCATCATTTGCAAGTGCGGCATCACCCCCCAAATGATGGCACATCTCCTGGCAAGCCCTGGCATGCCCATGATTGATAAACTCCCACAGCTGTAAAAGAACAGCAATCACTTGGTACTTACTTACTTACTCCACTGGCTCAGCGACCCGAAATGAGTATTGGGCTTCAAAACAAGAGAACGCCACATCGGTCGATCCTGCATTACTTGTTGCCAGTCCTTGGCCTGAAGTTCATCTCTTTTGAAACTTGTGAAATTGAGACACATCGAAATGCATTTTAACGTCCTTTGCGGAACTAAAATTTTCGCCGCGAACCCTAAAAGCTGGCTTTAGTAAACAAGACTTGCACGTCGAAGTTGTGTCAAATAACCAACAGTGAGAAGTATTCGTGGCTCCAACTTTAGTCGAGATATTTTGGAGTTCACACCAAAAAGAGCATGCATACAGGCACTCCGCCAAGAAAGAACAGATGCATCATATTATGGTTTATTTATTGTGACGCCGAATCAACTTGTAAAGCTAAAAAAGAGACTGGCTAACTCAATGTTTTTGTGACAGATATTTTAATTTCGAAAATGTAGGTTTTGAAACTAAAATCATATGAACTTTTATTAACCTTCATAATTGGCAGTTATCGATAAAGTGCTAAATGTCCAAATTTAAAATATTTGTAACAATTTATCCATGGGATATTGTTGGCAAAGTATCAACCAATGTACTCTACATATAATGATTTCTGATAAGAAGATGACATGATGGTCATCGCCTTGCCTAATGTGGATTCAAACATATTGTTTGTAACTATCATCAGCTTAAGTCAAAGCGAAAGTTGTATAACAAATTGAAGTTTCAAGTCGTGAAGGAAAGGTCGCCAATGATTGATTATAATAAAAGTAACTAAAGCTTAATCGCTTCGTTCATTCACTAATAGATTGTGATTAAATACAGTCAGCAAACGCAGCGGTGTTCCAGTTAGCCGGCAAACTCGTTTGCACTTAGTTTGGTTAGTTCTGGTACACTGGACTGGAATTCGCCGACGGTACAATTTTAAACCCAATTAACAAAACATAAATATCAACTTACAAGTACGTGAATTGAATTGTATATAATTTCAAACGGATGAACCGTAAAACGGATTCCGGGCATTGCATTACAGTAAAGCAATTGACGAAATTTTTGCATATTGCATGAAACCTGCGGATACCGGAGCTGTTCCGCCCGGGTGCATTCCTGCCTGGGTGTGTGTGGGGTGCAAGATTGCAACTGGTCGCGGGAGGGAAAGTAGTAAAAAGTATCAGCTTATTTTCGATCCACTGTAGGTAACATTCCTACATCATAAAAGTCAAGTTGACTGGCCGGATGGCGTATTTATTACTGACCCTGCCTTATTACCTACGCCATTGTGGGTTCGATCCCCACCCTCGACGAACATTCGTGTGATGAATACTTATGTTTGTTCAGTGTCTGGGTGTAATATGTGTATTTAAGTATTTTAATTGTAAATCCTCTGTTGTATGATATGTGTAACACAAGTCAGATCAATGTTTGAGATGTTGTGTGAATTTATTATTTATTTTATAGGTATGTCATTGCTACTAAGGGATTGGTTCTAAGCTCAAGCGGATGTTAAAATTCGCAAATGTTTTTCCCTTGCACCACACTTCTAATAAGTACAAAGGAACCGGAATAGGGATATTCAATATTCATACAGACATTGTATTAGATTTCCGCATTGAATTTAGAGTGTGATTAATTATATTTTTGCCATTTTCTCACTAATTTTAAAAAGGCAAAGCTTTTTGAGTACTATGATATAAGTGTGTGTGAGTGTACGAGTATGTTAACAACTTATTGATAATTAGTCGACTAGAGAGATTTTCATAAAATTGCGCACATAGTTACTTACTACGCTGGCTCAGCGATCCAAGGTTGGTCTTGGTCTCTGACGTCAAAGTTTGCCATTATGTTCGGTCTTGTGCCAATTTCGACGAATCATACGTGTTCAGTGCTTTAAGGTCCTTTGCGACTTCGTCCCTCCAGCGATCTCTCGGACGCCTCACTGGACGGCGTCTTTTTGGTCCCAGATAAGTTTTTTTTTAAAATAACATATTGATTTGAAAAAATCCCAGAATTGAACCAACGATCTACGACCGTTAAAAAGGCATACTTAGCTTCGCTACCTTCACTCAGTTTTTTTTATAAATAAAAGTAAGTCCAAGTTGTGAGAGAAAATAAAACATTGTCAATTGTCACTCAAAAACAACAGTTTTTTTTTTCTTTGATTTTATTCATTTCGATGCGTCGTCAAAATTTTCTCGCTTCCAACCAAGTGCCTTATACCCGCGGACAGGACAAAAGATACTCAACCAACAATAGAATCTAAATTCTGTTTTTATTTCCGTGACCAAAGAAATCTCGAACAACTGTGGCAAAAATATTGTAGCGAGTATCTGCCACGACATTAAAAATATTTTTCTTCGATTGTATTGTACTCGTATAAGTTTTAAAACAATTCCATATTAATGGAAATGTCATGGTGCTTTTATTATTAATATTATATGACACTGTCAATAATAGTTACGTTACGCGGTCGAGCCGGTCCATTCATGCCGAAGCGTGGCTCTCCCACGGTTAAAGAAATATGTATTCATGAAATAACAATTAGCCAAGTAGGTGTCTTAAAAAAAACTTAAGATATCACCTCTATTGACAGTGTAGTCAACATACAAATCATATTAAAAATTTTAACATGTTTTTTTTTTATATTGAGGACAATCAAGATGACCTCACTACGCCTAATGGAGCGGCCGTGAGATCCAAATATGAGGTTGACAGGCACAAAAGAACAAACTAATTTCCTATTGAGTCTGGCTCTCACTTCAGATTTATGTTTTACGGCAAACAGTTTAACGACAAGCTGAAAACCTTGATATTATTATACGTTCACTATAAAATTCGATTTAAAATCTAGACAGTAAAGCAGATAACGTCCATTTTTCGCTCGTCGTCTGCGCAATAAATTGAAAATATCGGAAACAGCCGTACAGACTCAAAAGCTTAGGGTCGGTACTCTAACAAGCTTTGTAGGAGTATCACATTGTGTTGTAATGATGTACCGACCGATTCGGCTACAGCTCTCAACAATCGACCACGAAATCAATACTCAATATTTTTATTGCCAAACCGTAATGTATGTACAAAAGATGTAAAAAAAAAATAGTAAGAACAAGATTATGGATCCTGTCGGGTACACAACTTAGGGATAGGAGAGGAGATTAAAGGTTGGCAGCGCTCTTGTGACTTTACATCAGTAAAGTCACAAGCGATTGCCGCCGGCCATATACACCGGCATTGTCACATGCCAGTGTACCTATATGTGCGGCGGCAATCGATTACCATCAGGTGATTGTTCTGCTCGTCTGCCACCAATCACTACAATCTACTTCATGGGTCGGGCCTCCGGTACCCTCACCCACTCAACAAAATACAGGGCAGGCGCTACTTCAAGCCCGTCTTTTGTGAGGCCGTATCACCAGCCCATTCATGCTGAAGCGTGGCCGTCCCACGGGTAGAAATTTACCTCTTTATTAACAGTAACAATAATGTCTTCATAAGTTCATTCATTTGCCAATCCATTGTTGAAGCAACATAGAAATGTTAATATAATTGCCGCTGAAAACTTATATGACAATGCTTGCTCTGCATAATGTTTTGGGGAAAACACATATTTGTTCTAAAGGAAGTTAGTCGTGAGCAATTTCTAGTATCTAATAGAGAACTAGGTCTCTAATTTATTCCTCTCAAAGATGTAAGGAGGTAGTTGAGAAACTTGTGGTTAATGTATAAAGCCATCTGGTTTTATTATGTTGGCAAGAAGCTATTCGTTTGAAGCATTTAAACGTTCAGTGTAGAGACGATATCATGAAATTTAGAGCATAATATTATAATGTAGGCACGTCATTTCATTATCATTATTTGACGGCCTTGATGGCGCAGTGGCTAAGGTGTTCGCCGGAAGCGCGAAAGTTCCCGGGTTCGATTCCCGGTCAAGTCAATTTACGAAACTACATTTTCTAAATTTTCTTGGGTCTGGGTGTTCTGGCTTGACGCTCTCAGTTAATTATCGTCATCTGATACTCATAGTACAAGGTTTGCTCTAGTTTGAGACCAGGATGATTGGTGTGATTGTCTGGCGCATTCATTAATTTATTATTTTCTAGTGGCCCGCCCTCATTTCGCTTCGGGACCGTAATTCAGAAATGAACCAATAGACGGCGCTGTGTCCAATTACATCGCGCAAGCGTTTCGTGTTTTCGGTTTACCTATAAGCCGTGTCGTTGTCTATAGAAGTTATCTTTTTATAAGTAGTATAGCTAGATTAATTTATTATAACCGCAAAATTTTACACGGTTACGTGCAATAGTTTTTGAGTTATGAGGACGCTTTTGGCCATTCTTTGAACTTTAGCTTGCCACTCAAGCGAAACGTTATAATGACAAAAGATAATCACAAGAGAAGTGATGGCATTAAATTTGTCCGACGGAAAATAACAAGTTACGATGACCAATATGTCAAGGGAATACCGCTAAACAATAATCCCTTAGCGGTTCCCGCCAAGCGGCCATCTTGTATTTGAATATAGGCAAAATGGCGGCTTTGACGCCACTGATAATAAAAAGCCTGTAGATTTGACTATTGCAATTAGTCAATGTTATGTAATATATCTATTTCTTTGCATATTACCAGTCCAGATCCTTCTTTCTATGCTTTATAGGAGTATTAGTAAACTTCAAATTTATTCCATACGAAGACTCAATTGACCAAATTGGTGTGTACGACACAGGAATTGAGGGTTATACAACGACTTTATACAAAGAGTCATTTATGTATTTAATTTTCTCCATTGATCATTAATTCAAAAGACACATCATAAAATAAGTAACCTGTTACTTATTAGATTAGGTACACATTTTATCATTCATCATGATGTATCAATATCAACAAATTGTCTTTCTAAGCCTAGTACAAAACTACATACTGCAAACTACATAAAGCAAATGATTACAAAATTAAAGGTGGCGCAAAAACAACCCGAGGCATAATCACGGCCATCTTGTCAAAAGTGCACAGCTAATGCCATATTGATGCTAACATAAACAGCGTTGTCCACCAACATCCATCTAAACTAGTCCCTAGCCGGTCATTAACTAACCGAAGCTAAACATCGCATAGCGTTTCCCGCCAACAGTGACGGCGGCCATCTTGTATTGGAATAGATTTAACATGGCGGCTCGTGCCGTCACTGATATTAAACGTTCAGTCTGTTTGGATTTAGGCGTCAGATTTCATTCATCAAACGCTATTTTAGCTGTTATACGGGAATTTGGAAGCATAATAATGTGATTCCCGTGCATAGTAAATTATAATAGTTATGATGCAACGCGGAAATTTAAAGAGCTGTTTCAGCGTCTCACATTGGTGATGCTTCAATTGAATTAACGAAATAGGCAACTACGAATACATAGGTATGTCAGAGTCCTTCATTATTAAAAGAATAGAGTATTTTTTATATTGAAGACAATCAAGATGACCCAAGCCTGGATGGCTAAGTGTAGCCTGATGGTAAGCGGCCGTGAGATCCAAATATGAGATGAGGATGTTTTTTCTTAAAATACCCATCCAATACGAATTCTTCTTCGGATAACAAAAGACTACTTTACAAGCAACGACTTTAACGTGTACTACCACTACCCGCTGCACCACCGAAGCGTTCAAAAACAATACTATTTAAAAGGATTTGAAGTAACATATTAAAAATTGTGATTTTAAAAAGGAATAACTTAAGTTACACATCGCATAATCCCATCCAAATCTACTTTTACAAAATCCACCTTGTTTAAAACTTCCCCGTTCCTTTGTGAAACTACTTCTATTTCCTTTTCGACTCATTATTTGAACCAGCAACTTGATAATCATGTCGCGGGTATCCGGACACCCGAAGAACTATGCTGCCGAAGTAAAAATGGGAGAAGTATGTTGATTTTCGTTTGTCACGAAACACGAGGAACGGTTCGTGAACATGAAACGATTATTGTTACGTAAAGCATATTTATGTTCAAGTATAGGTCGGAAATAGGTTGGGCTTCTTTTGAAGTTTCGTGGCGTAACAAATTTTTGCGTTGGCCAAAGAATTGAGTGGCTCAAGTGGCAATGGGCAGGGCATATTGCGAGGAGAACAGATGGCCGTTGGGGTGGAAAGGTCCTTAAGTGAAGGCCGCGTGCAGGACTTCGCAGCCGTGAACGACGATTTAGTGAAGGGAGTTTCTTGGATACGAGTGGCAAAAGATAGATTTGTGTGGAGAAGATTGGAGAAGGCCTATGTCCAGCTGTGGACGTCTATTGCCTGAAAAGATAAACAAATATTATTCACCTATAAATTATATAGACGACCCGTTTGACGCAGTGGTTTCAGCGCCGGTTGAAGCGCAACGGTTGCAAGATAAAATAATGTTTGTTGATGAAACAAATATTTGTCTTGAGTCTGGATGTTTGTGGTTCCTTAGTTGATTTTGCTTTCGATAGGGAAGCACAAGGGAGAACCTTAGTTTGGGACCAGGACAATGTATGTGATGTTGTCTCAATTTATTATATTAAATATTATATTCAAAGTAACGCCTAGGTAAGTACTTTGAAAAGGGCTATGGGTTCACTTTGCCATGAAATGAAATCTAGACTCTTTTTAATGATCTGCATTGATTACCGGGATTGTCAGACGCACTGTAGTACAATTAGGTAAGAAATAAAAGGGTAAAAAGAGCTGGTTTACTTTCCTCTCCTACACTATTGTTCCATCTATGTACAAGCGCCCGAAGCCAATTTAGTCAGATTTCAGTAGCACTCGTTAAAAGTTTAACCAGGGTGGATTGTTACCCGTCACTCCGCTGCGGCCTTTTTCCTGCCACTCTGATAGTTTGCCGTGAGTACGCGTTGTCTAAGTAAAAACAACACCTCGGAAATGTGTTGTTATGTGGAGTTTGAGTTTATACAATGCTCTTTGAAAGGATGATACCAGATGATAGATCGTCGAACCAGGTCATCGATCGAATATTTGCTTCAAAAATGTATATATTTTTTTATGATATAGGTGGCAGACGAGCCGACGGATCACTTGATGGTAAGCGATTACCGCCGCCCATGGACACCTGCAACACCAGTGACAAAGTGCGCTGCTTACCTATTAACCCCCCTTCCCCTGGATTGGACCTCCGGTACCCTCAATCACGCAGCGAAACATAGCGCATGTACTGCTTCACGCCGGTTTTCTGTGAGAACGTGGTATAACTCCGAACTCCGTGCCTCTTCCACTGTTTTCTATTCTTCTATTAAAGAAGATTAACTGATCTAGTAGTTCTATTGATCAACGAATACTTACCTACTTACTACGCTGGCTCAGCGACCCGAAGTAGATCTTGGCCTCCGACACGATAATTCGCCACTCCGCTCTATTCTCAGCCGCCTCTTTGCCAATCCGGCCTTTGAAGGTGACCAAGATCCTTCTTGATCAACAAATACCGTTTGACTATTTATCAAAAATCTATCGTTTGTGGTTGAATGGTCCGCACATTTAAACATTTAAGGCAAACTACTTAAGTTAGTTTTAATTTGAAGATTGTAACACGAGTGTAGTAGATACAGATATTTTTTGCAACCGAGCATATGCCTCATCCACGAGACATTATGCTCGGTTCATGAGTCATGAATGAACTCCTCTACTTAACGCAAAGTGTTCGTGTTTAAGTCCAAATGGAAGTTTAAAACGAGATTTAGGTCATTCTCGACTAACTCAGGTATCTGCATTCACCCTACAAAACGCCGTCTCACACGGTGCTTGTAACTGGAATAAAAATTGAAGGGTTCCGTAGAAATAGTTTGAAAAAAAAATTTTTTTTTTACGTCAACAGCTGCTTTGCCCCCGATTAGCCAAATATGGCATTATATAGAGAGCGGTGGAGGAATTTGGGGCCGGCATTTCCCCAGAAGTGGGACAATATAGGTTAAATAAAAAAAGGTGGCAGACGAACATACGGATCACCTCATGGTAACCGGTTGCTGCCACCGCCCCAGTGGAGTCACTAGAGCGTTGACAACCTTTTACCCGATTGCCCCTCAATTGGGTCCGAAGTAACACAGAGAAGGCGCTGCCTCACGCTAGTTTTCTGTGAGGCATTGGTATCACTCCGGTCGAGCCGGCCCGTTCATACCGATACGTGTCTCTCCTACTTTTAAAAAGATTGGAAAAGAATACTTACATTGGATAAATGATTCATTCGCTTGATTTGCACCAAGTTACCTGAAACAATTTTGATTTTTTTTTATTGTATTGGCTGTATTAAAATATCACTATAATTTAGTGTGTAATTTACAGCTGCGTTCAAAGCTGTTTCCTTTTAGCCCAGTACGGTTGGTAAGCTTAAAAAATGATCCGGGACTTAGGGATTCTGGTAATTGCAATAAAACAACTGCTATCTAACCTTCGCAACCCTTTACCAGGGGAACCGGACCAACTGAATCAGGGTTACACGTTTCAGAAACTGAAGTTTCCTCACGACCGAGCTGCATAGTTTTTTTTTTTTTATACTAGAGGCGGCAAACGAGCAAGCGGGTCACCTGCTGGTAAGTAATCACCGCCGCCCATGAACATCTGCGAGATCAGAGAGGTCGCTGATGCGTTGCCGGCCTTTTAAGAAGGAGTACGCTCGTTTCTTGAAGGTCCCTAAGTCATAGCCGTCAGGAAATACTGCCGCAGCTAAACTATTCCACAAGACTGAGGTTCGCGGGAGAAAATTCCTCGAAAAACGCACAGTGCTAGATCGCCAACCATCAAGATGATGAGGATGGATTTGACAAATCCATAGGTGCATGCTCGGAAGTCACGGTATGGTAAGTTCTTTTCAACTAAGCTAAATCAATCTTAATTTACATTTTAATCTGTTGCTATAAAATTCGTTTTCCATTTCGTATATTTCCTTTCAACGTGTTTTTTTTATAGTTTTCACTACATCACATACATTGATCTGACTCTGAGATAGGTAGCTCAAGCACCTGTGTTACAGATATCAGAACCAACAGTGGGAGTTTAGAGGGTAGACGAACAGACGAATCATCTGATGGTAAGCGTTTACCGCCGCACATGGACACCCGCAACACCAGAGGCGCCACAAGTGCGCTGCCGACTACTGTGTTGTAGTTATCCCGTTTAAAAAGGTTTCTACATGCCCCAGTGTAACCCCGAAGCCAGGCGGGTCGCGCCACTCATCGCGTCGGTACTACTCGTAAACCCAGGAGTTACAACTTATGTCGAGTGAGCTCTCTGCTGGAAAGAATGCTTGCATTACAGCTGTTTTGTCTTAGTGTTATTAATATTGCTATAGGGTTTAATATGTATGTTAGACTGTAAGGTATTTATTATATGGGCCAACGAAATGTTTGTTAAATGTATCTTGTAGCCTGAAATAAACGAATTATTATTATTATTATAGGGTTTAAATGGAAATTATATTTTTTTAACAAGTGATACTATGATGGGATTAGGCTTAATCACCACGCTTGCCTAATGTAGATTGTTGATCACAAACCCGAATCCCTATGTTCAAAAAATTCGTATCATACTTTTGCTCGACCTGGATCCGAATCTAGAAGCCCGACATCACGGCCCGGTGCTGAAACCAGATTTTTTTGCACATTGGCAAAGAGAGAAAAGAAAGAAACACAGAAGTTGCAGCCAACACGGTTCAGCCTTAGCTTGATGCTGCAGCTCTGGTTTTCAAACTGGACCTTAGGTGACGCTTTAGACTAGGTGACTTTTTAGTAGCCACTTAATGGGTCACCCAATTTAACGCTTTATATACTGCGAGTAGACGCTCGAAGGACGCTAGTCTTTCACTAGCGTTTTTTTAGCAGGTAGCAGACGAGCAGGCGGATCACCTGATGATGGTAAGCAATTTCCGCCGCTCATGGACACTTGCAACACAAGTGGAGTTACAAGTGCGCTGCCAACCTTTTATCCCCTTCCCCCCCGGTGGGCCTCCGGTACCCTCACTCACTCGGCGAAACACAGCACAGGGGCTTCTTCACACCGGTTTTCTGTGAGGCAGTGGTACCACTCCGGTCGAGCCGGCCCATTCATGCCGAAGCGTGGCTCTTCCACATTTAATAGCGTCCGTCGAACGTTGGCGTCTTGCCGGCAACCTCCACACACAAGCGTTTTTGGTTTTTGCGTCCACACGGCGCCCAAAAACGCTAGTGTGGGAAGACACCAACGCTCAAAAGACGCTAGTGTAGGGTCATCATCATCAACATCATCAGCAACCCACGCTCGTCCACTGCTGAACATAGGTCTCCCCCAATGCACGCCACCGCTCCCGATTTTCGGCCACTCTCATCCAGCTCACTCCAGCCAGCCTTCGAATGTCGTCATCCCAACTTGTAGCAGGGCGTCCAACACTACATTTGCCGAGTCGCGGTCTCCACTCAAGGACTTTATGGCTCTATATATCTATCTATGGTTTGTGTAGGGTCACTCTTAAAATATTAAGGAGAATAATAAAAAGTCGCACCCTCATTTCTCTCTACTCGATCTTACACTATGACAATGAATCTACGCTTCGTTTGAAGCCTGGAGACTACTTCAATTACAAAAGGAAGGATAGTCTTCATTGAAAAACTGAATGTTCCGAATCATCCCCTAATTCACCTGCTCATATAATAAAGAACCATACATTTATAGAACGTTCTCCGTAACTGTTCTCAGTCGAGAACATGCCATTTGGCCTTATTACACGCCGGCCGCTTGCCGCTTTGTAAATCGGGCTTAGTCTGCGCCTTTCAGTGTTGCCAGGAATAACTAAAGTAACCTTTATAGTAGTTTAACCCCCGACCAGGCCTGTCCCACTCTGCGTGTAGGTATCGAACTTGCAAGTACATGCGGCGTCCCCTCCGGAGGGGCAAATTAGTAGAAAATCACGAACGAGCGGCGACGCACGCGCGACAGTTGCTTGCGATACAAAGAGAACGCACTTCTAGGTATGAATAATGGTAGGCATTGAACGCTGGGCGGTCGGAATTTCAACGTTATGTTATGGTAGCCTGAGTCTACATTTCCATAAACAGTTTTTAGGAGTGGGCTTTCTGTACATGTACTATTAATAATAATATTTTTTCTTTCTTTCTTTCTTTCTTTCTATTAAGTATTCTATGCCCCGACGCAAAACCGACGGGGTGTTATAAGTGTGACGTGTTTGTCTGTGGCATTGTACCTCCCGAACGGATGATCTTTGGATTATGTGTCTTTTGATATAAAGTTGAAATTTGTGACTCTACTAGTGTTGCAGGTGTCATGGGCGGCAGCAATCGCTTACCATCAGGAGATCCGTCTGCTCGTCTGTCACCTATCACATAAAAAGGTACTTTTAGTTACGAGTCATCCTCTTATTTACCTGCACATATAATAAAGAACCATACATTTATAGGACGCTTCCCGTAACTGTTCTAAGTCAAGAACATGCCATTTGGCCTTATTACACGCCGCAGGCCGCTTGTAATTTTGTAAATCGGGCTTATGTTTAAAAATCAGACATCGGTGTCGGAATTATGTTTAAAAATGTTAATTTCTTATCATCATCATCATCATCATCAGCCCGGTAGTACCCACTGCTGAGTATAGGCCTCCCTTCCCTTTCGCCACTGTGCCCGGTCCTGAGCTGCTCGGATCCATGTAGCCCCTCCGATTTTAGCGATGTCGTCGACCCATCGCGCCACCGGACGACCTGGACTTCGTCGGTCGTTTCTTGGACACCATTCGGTCATAATCTTGGTCTAATTTCTTATAGGATTCACAAATCGCTTAGTTTTAAACCCCCGACTTCAAAATGATAGGTTGTTATTTACAGTTTGACGCGTCTGTTTGTCTGTGGCTCCCGAACGGATAATCCGATTTGGGTTACGTTACGTGTATTTGTTAGAAAGATGAAACTTATGACTCTAGTCTCTAGTGTTGCAGATGTATAAGGGCAATCGCTTACCATCAGGTGATCCGTCTGTTCGACTGCCACCTGTCGTCGTGTCAAAAATGTCGAGAGTGTTTAAAATACATTTGATGGCCGCATCGCCGCCATAAAATGACGGGTTACATTACATTGCATTTGCTCCAGATCTGCTTGTCTGCCACATATCACAAAAAAACTTTTAGTAACTTTTTGTAAGACCCTGGCAACACTAGCCCCTTCGTAAAACTAAGCTCAGTCTCGGTATTCAGTTAAAGGGGAATGACTTGCGTTAAACTAAAAGAAAATTCGCCTTTTTAGAGGACGTCTTTTATGATATGAGACGGGGTAATTTATAAATAAGCCTTTTAAAACTTGGATGCTCGTGATTAGGGGGAATAGGAAAATTTCAACGCATTCATTAGAATTGAAAGCAAAAATGATTAGATTGAAATGAAGCTATGGTAATTAGTGTGTTTTATAAACGTACCTAGTAACATTCTCCATTATTGAGAAGTTAATTTTAATAGTATTTCTATGATCCAGTTGGTTTCTCTCTCATGGACCCCGGACTCCGATGCGACGATTTTGGATGCCACCGGGAATAATATGTAAAATTTTATATAAAAGAGACTATTAAGTATCTACTGACGATTTCGTCGCGAAACCTCACTCACCCGTTCGAAAAATCTATATCTTCTATACTTAAATAGTATAGAAGATATAGATCGATCGATATAGATAGTAAAGAGACAAATTCTATAGATATCGGCAAATCTTATGTACAATCAAAAAATCGAAACACTAGTCGACACCCAGCGCCATCTATTGGCACATATTATAACTAATAACAAAATTAAATCCCTAAACAAAATGAGGGCGGATCACTAGTCGTATAATGAAAATTTAGGCATGATTTCTTCATTAAACATGATATAATATTTAACTCTCAATATTTAGAACACTTAATTGCAAGTTTAAAGTGTATTTATCTAAGAGTTCCCAAATGCATCCAATAGAACTTCCTTTAAACCACTTGTCCCTAACACTAGTGATACAAAAACTAGTATAGTGTCCGCAGAACAATATTGGGCGGGAGCGGCCGGGCATTAGCCGGTGAAAACTGCCCATCGGCGCCATAACGATACCTAGCGATACCGCACCGCCATCAACTCAACATGTCACGGGCTTGGTAATAAAATGTATCTGAACGAGGGACATACTGTACTAAAGTGTAGAGAATATGAACGGACTTCCTACTTTATACGTAAAGTTAAGTATCAACCTTACTTACACTGAGTCAGCGATCCGAAACGAGTCTTAGCCTCCGAAACAAGAGAACGCTATTTTGGTCGATCGTACAATTGTCGTTTAGCCTAAAGTGCAAGCTGCAGTGGCAGTGGGCTGGCCATATCTGCCGCAGAACTGACAACCGTTGGGGTAAACGAATTCTGGACGAGACCGCGTCTTGGTAAACGTAGTGTAGGATGACCTCAGGCCAGATGAAATGATGATTTGCGCAAGAGGGCTGGCTGGAGCTGGATTCGAGTAGCCGAAGATCGATCAGGACTGCAACAGGCTGATGATGATGATGAGCCTAAAGTTCTCGCAGATCATTTTTAACGAAAACTAAAATGTAAATAAAAGTATCAACCTAAACGTACTTATACACTGTAAAATTTTAGCCGTTTTAATCCCGAAGCTTCTGGTCACAGAAAGGATAATCCTTCGGAAAATGTTCCGGTACTAAACGTGAACCAGAAGGCAGTTGGAGGGTCCTAAAAATGCCGAAATCGAAGAGCTGGTACCGGAGCCCAACATAATAGGAGAGACGAAGGCACATAGACTCCGATGGTATCAAATTGGGGCACCAAGAGGGCATATCTTGAGCAACCTACTGGTCGTCGACCAGTGGGGCACCCACGCTATAGCTGCTGGCGGGATGTAGTAAACGCGGACCTGCAAGAATTGGAAGCAGGAGATTGGCGACATCTCATATCCGAGGCCAAGACTCATTTTGGGTCGTTGAGCCATCGGAGTAAGCAAGTAATCCCCAAGTCATAATAGGCAAAACGAATATTTATTATAATAAAGCCCCTTTAGCATGTTAGATTATTAAAATGAGCAAAATAAGAATTAGCTGTTCTTTACATTATTTATTGCCCGGTAAACATTCTTTTTTGTACACTAGACCGAAGCTAAAACTAACATGAATGAAATACCTATGATACTATGTCTTTGCACTTGCTTTTTATGTGTTTTGTGCTAGACCAGCAGCCGGTTAAAATAACTGACAAAACCCTGTAGTTACATTAGTAGCAGTTTCACAAACTACGCCGTAGTGTGTCTCAATGTATAAGCCTTGCCCGAGTCTGCAGTATACTTTTACGAGCCAACGGGAATGTTATTAAGACCGACATCGGCCGGGTTCATATTATCAAATAATGCCCGTAATGATCATGTCTCACAACAATGCAACAACGATTTAAGCGTTTAGCCCCTGTCATGTCGGTCGCAGTTCTGGCTTAGAAGTTAAGCGGTTGTACGAGTTTAGGAATGTTTTAGTTATTTCCTAGTCGACTTTGGCTGCACTAAAACATTTTGGTTAACTTGAATGTTTGGTATGAAAACATGCGTGTCGTTTCAAAATGTGTAAAGGATTTAAGTACCGGGGTTCTGGATTCAGGTTTTAGACTGACTTACTACAGGGCAAAGGCCTCCATCATAGAATTCAAGTCATCGCTACTATGATGGGATTAGGCTGAATTATCCAAAGATATTACATTAGACAAGGACATCATCCTAAATAGCGACATCTCGCTCGGCTCGAATTTCCGTAAAGCGATTTGGCATTTCAAAGTAATCTTTATTCTTACTGCATAGAATCGAAATTAACATTGCATTCATTTTCATAGTGCACCATCTGGTTTTTATATTCCAATATCTTTGGAATTATCACGATTCCCCAATGCCGATTGGTGACAACAAACTCTAATCACCACGCTTCCCTAATTCTGATTGGCGATTAGAAACCCGAGCTATGTTCGAAAAATTCAAAAAATACTAATTTATGTTCGATCTAGCAATCGAATCAGGACCCCGAGATCTCAGGCCGCTACCTAACCCACTTATCTAATGGGGCGGTATTTTTTTAAAATAAATTACTCTACTCTAGTGGCAAACAAAAATAAGTCAACTTGAAAATACTCAAAATGGCCAGTATCAAACGACAGAATTTATTCTTATAACCTCATTTCAGTTCAGCCGTAGTAGTTCTTAAAAGTACAACGACCACGTTCTTACTAAATGGAGCGAGATATTAACTTGGCCTGTTCTCTTTAATGAGAGAAAGGTGGCACTCCCCATTTCACTACTTAGAACACAAATGAACAGACAAAATGTAATCTTTTTTGGATTTTCCCGTTACATTTTAACTAACCAGGCTGGCGCAGCGACCTAAAGTGAGCCTTGGCCACCGATAATTGTGTTGCATTTTAACTACATACAGTTAATTAAAACGGGTATTGACACGTTTATTACTAAGTATATTGTTTTGTATTTACTGCTTCACGTTTCGGTTGCGTCACAAGTGCACTGATAAAAATAAACGTGGCGATAATTCCCGTTTTAATTAATTATAATTCACATGTAACCTTGACTAAAGAAGTTAGAATAAACTCCTAACCCCATTATAGTAGCGAGGACTTGATTTCTATGATGGAGGCCTTTGCCCTGCAGTGGGACAAATATTGACTCATACTTATACTTTTTTTCCTTGTGGCTAATAAATGCTTACTTACTAACATACGCAGAGCGCTAAACTTAGGTGCCGCGGCCTGTATCTTATAAATCGTGATAGCTATTTTTTCACCTTCAAGGCTAGTTGGACGGTTCAGCTGTCTCAAGTAGGTACTACGCTTTATTACTCGTCTAGCGCAAAGTTATTTTTGATTATTCGAAGAAGACCTTAAGTGATTATTCTTGGAGATTTAACTCTTCGTAGCAGTCCTCAAATACAATATTTCCCCGAAATCGACATCAGAATCTTAAAATATAGTTTAAAGCTATAAATTATTTTGGAAAAGCGTTCTGAATTTTGATTGGTATATTTTAAGATTCTGATGTAAATTTTATAAGTAATAATGGATTTGAGGACTGCTACAAAAGTTATAGAAATCTTCAAAAAGAAATCGTATTCCTTTTTAAAAGGTCGGTAGTGCACTTGTGATTCTTCTGGTGTCAGTCTATTCATCTGCCTCCTACGTCATAAAAAAGTTAAATCACTAAGAAGGTAACTTTAGAGGTAGGTAGGAACCATTCTAACAATCTAAGTATATCATCATCATTATCATCAGCAACCTACACTCGTCCACTGCTGGACATAGGTCTCCCCTAATGCACGCCACCGCTCCCGATTTTCGGCCACTCTCATCCAGTCCACACCAGCCATCCTTCCAATGTCATCATCCCATCTTGTCGCAGGGCGTCCAACACTATGCTTCCCGAGTCGCGGTCTCCACTCAAGGACATAACGGCTCCAACGGTTGTCAGTTCTGCGGCTGATGTGACCAGCCCACTGATACTTCAGTTTGCTAATCGGTGGGCTATGTCGGTGACTCTGGTTCTCTGTCGGATTATATCATTTCTGATGCGGTCCTTCAGAGATACTCCGAGCATATCTCTTTCCATAGCTCTTTGAGCGACTTTGACTAATCTTGTTCTTGACAAGTATATACTTAGACCTAACCTATATTAATATGTCTCTCACGATCATCGCCCATACTCCCAAACTGAACCTTATTTTCCTAAAATAAAAACGTGCCAAGGATTGTTCCTTGCAGATAAGCAGATAACGTTACTTGGTTGTCCAAGTAACGTAATCTGCTTACCTCACTGTCCATCCCGTAGTCTGAGTTCTTAAAACTAAGCTCAAAACCTATCCTTAGTGCAACTTGAAGCTAAGTCCCGTACTTGGGTCGAGCTAAGTAAATTTGCTTTAAGATGGGAAAAAACGGTCAATGGCACACTAAACTTTATCACTGGGTTTCGTACCAATCTGTTGATAAATAAGTGTGAGCGCGAGCTGAGTGCAAAACTGAGCCGCTCGAGCTGAACGCAAGCCGAGCCGTTCTGCTCGGGTGTCAAGTGTGTTGTAGAACGAACCTCAGCTACCATTATGTATTTTTTTTATGTGATAGGTAGCAGGCGAGCAGGCGGATCACCTGATGGTAAGCAATTGCCGCCGCCCATGGACACTTGCAACACCAGTGGAGTTACAAGTGGGCTGCCAACCTTTTATCCCCTTCCCCCCCGAGTGGGCCTTCCGGTACCCTCGCTCACCAGCGAAACACAGCACAGGGGAGCTGCTTCACGCCGGTTTTCTGTGAGGCAGTGGTATCACTCCGGTCGAGCCGGCTCCATTCATGCCGAAGCGTGGCTTCTCCCACAGTTCATCATCATCATTAGTATGCTAGATAAGTCGCACGAGCTGAGCGCGAGCCGAGATTCTGTTCGGTTATCAAGTAGATACAACGGCCACAATAGCCCGAAACACCAAAATATGTCCTTTTGTATCGCGTAAAGCGACCCCTGTGCATACCACTACATAGGTATGTAGACAACGGTGGGTAGGTGTAAACTTGGTTAAATATTTTGCTACAATCCCCACAACACGGCACATTTTCAGCACACCCTTCGTCGCGATGACAACAAGTCTATGGATAGGTAGCAGACGAGAGGGATTGCTGCCAACCTTTTATCCCCTTCCCCCCCGAGTGGGCCTCCGGTACCCTCGCTCACTCAGCGAAACACAGCACAGGGGAGCTGCTTCACGCCGGTTTTCTGTGAGGCAGTGGTATCACTCCGGTCGAGCCGGCCCATTCATGCCGAAGCGTGGCTCTCCCACAGTTCATCATCATCATTAGGTATGCTAGATAAGTCGCACGAGCTGAGCGCGAGCCGAGATTCTGTTCGGTTATCAAGTAGATACAACGAGCCACAATAGCCCGGAACACTAAATATGTCCTTTTGTATCGCGTAAAGCGACCCCTGTGCATACCACTACATAGGTATGTAGACAACGGTGGGTAGGTGTAAACTTGGTTAAATTTGCTACAATCCCACAACACGGCACATTTTCAGCACCCTTCGTCGCGATGACAACACAAGTATTTTTTTTTTTTTTGTATGTGATAGGTAGCAGACGAGCAGGCGGATCACCTGATGGTAAGCAATTGCCGCCGCTAATGGACACTTGCAACACCAGTGGAGTTACAAGTGCGCTGCCAACCTTTTATCCCCTTCCCCCCCGAGTGGGCCTCCGGTACCCTCGCTCACTCAGCGAAACACAGCACAGGGGAGCTGCTTCACGCCGGTTTTCTGTGAGGCAGTGGTATCACTCCGGTCGAGCCGGCCCATTCATGCCGAAGCGTGGCTCTCCCACAGTTCATCATCATCATTAGGTATGCTAGATAAGTCGCACGAGCTGAGCGCGAGCAGAGATTCTGTTCGGTTATCGAGTAGGTACAACGAGCCACAATAGCCCGGAACACTAAATATGTCCTTTTGTATCGCGTAAAGCGACCCCTGTGCATACCACTATATAGGTATGTAGACAACGGTGGGTAGATGAAAACTTGGTTAAATTTGCTACAATCCCACAACACGGCACATTTTCAGCACGCTTCGTCGCGATGACAACAGAAGTAAGTAGTTTTACTGCAACAATAGAGCGATAAATAAAGATAAATCTTTATTAACTTTATCCTTCCAGCAGTACCTACTTTGGACCGCCAACTGGCCTTCGACAATTTGTCCGTTCCAGGTAGGCTCTTTTTGCCACATGATCTTCTCCCAATCTCTCAACACACAAACACACGCTTTATAACATTTTCTGTTTACAATAACAAAATAAAATGTTACAAGTAGATTTATTATCCTAAAACCTCACTGTTGTTAAAAAAATCCGAAGAGCGGTGTCTGGCACAGGCATTTTTATGCTTAAAGGCGACTCCAACAACTAATTAAGTAACAATAGTGGTCTTAATGATATAAAACATTGCGTAAAAGCCCTGTGTTTATCTATAGAAGTTTTCGAAATAGTATAGATAGATGGTAAGAAGATAAACAGTGAGAAAAACAAAACATTTATTTAGCTGGTTTAATTTTAAACAAATAGTTATATTGAATCAGGAGGGACGCGGACGATAACAGTTTATGGCAAGTTTTAAACAAAGTTTAATCGGCGATAGTTGGAGTTCGGATAGCCACTTAAGCGAGCAGTTTTTACGTCAGCAGTTATTTAAGTTATCTTCTCCTGGATGAAGCTATTTTGTTTTGAACGAGGACAGGGAATTTATGATATTTAGTTTTAGAGTTCCTTGAAATAGGCTGTTGACACGTAAGTAAAAAAATACTTTACGTCAACATATTACCGTTTATGTTAATATATTATTACGATATAGTATTCTTCTTCTCTCTCATCTTCTTTAGCCTGTTTCATCTATTTTAGTGTAGGCCTCCTTCAGCATTTTCCATTTCTTCCGGCATTGCGCTCTTTGCATCCAGTTTGAGCCACTCTTTTCACGTCGTCCTTCCAGCGCATCTGAGGTCTTCCTTGAGGGCGTTTATTTCCCCACGGTTTCCATTCGAGAAGACGCTTACACCATGATGTCTAATTGCGGGCGACGTGTCCTGCCCACCTCCACTTTAAGTGCGCCACTCTTTCAGTTACATCGGCGACTTTGCTTTGCTCTCAAAGCCATTTGTTTGTTTTGATATAGTATTATATACCGCCTTATTCTACTGTTTATCGCTGTTGTTTCCCTCATATATTCTGTTTTTGTGCAATAAAGAATATCTATCTATCTATTAGGTAAATATTCTCGGCAAAACAGCGCAGGCGCTTCACGGTGATCTTCTGTGTGATCATGGTATCACTCCGATCGAGACGGCCCAATCATGCCGTTGTTGCGAAAGTCAGAAAGCAGCAACTTCATTATAATTACCAGACTCCCCAAAAAAATTTTTTTATGTGTTAGGTAGCAGACGAGCAGGCGGATCACCTGATGGTAAGCAATTGCCGACGCTCATGGACACTTGCAACACCAGTAGAGTCACAAGTGCACTGCCATCCATTGACCCCCTTTTCCCCAATTGGGCCTCCGCTGCCCTAGCTCACTCGATGAAACACAGCGCAGGCGCTGCTTCACGCCGGTCTTTTATGAGGCTGTGGTATCACTCTGGTTGAGCCGGCCGATTCATGCCGAAGCGTCTCCCACGGCTAAATCCATAATCATGGTCTGAGCGCTCACTGGATTTCGAAGCTACAGCTTTGGACGCGCAGAATTATACGCTAAGTTGAGAGAGACATAAAAACATAATCACTTTAACTCCCAATACATTAGACTGCGCACTACGAGCCATTCCCTGCATCATTTATAAGTACACACCCCAGTTCAATTTCCAAATTAAATTCAGTGGGTTCCGCCGAAAGAGCTTCTAGTTAAAACAGCCTTGGAACTAAATCCTTTTAAACTTACCGAATACTTAAGCGTCTCTTACTGATACTAGAAGTTCCCACAAATGAGTTAACCAAGAGTTAGAAGTGTCCCGGACAAAATATTTTCTACTAGCTGCGCCTTGTAGTGCCACGCTCGTTATAAAGAGACGGAGTTATAGCTGTGTTCCTCTTCTTCCCTTCAACTATGTCAGCTTAAAAAAATAGAATAGAATAGAATAAAATTTTATTTGGTTAACACAATCACATAAAACAAAAGAAAAATACAACAATTAAAAAAAAACAAATGTGACATTTTACGTGACGTGTCACCAAAATGGATTCCAATCAATTGTTTTGTCACGGCGGAATAACATCAACTTCTCACTTCGTTTTGCTGTGAAAGACAGATCCCATTTATAATAGTAGTAAGAATCAGTAGCGCTACCATGAGTTGACATCTAAAACTGACATAACGTAAACTATTGCTCTGTCTCTTTCAAATGCATCACAATGAAAGAGACAAAGTGATAATTTTTCGGTAGCGAGGATAGTATTTAAAACTCATGGTAAGGCTACAGAGTATTTACTCTCAAACTAAAATTTATTATGAGTTTTTATAAAGCAATGAATGACCTCGTTTTCAACTCTTCCATATAAAATGAACAAGCCATATTACCGACTTTATATGAAAAGATTTTCTTATACGCTTCTTTTGTTCGTCATTTGCATTTTCAAAAGAACATCAACACGGTGTACAGCGCAGGTCCTGTTTCACGCAGTCTCTGCGATGCCTTGGTAACTCAAGCTACGTCAAGTTAAAAAAATATTGAGAGCACTGTTGATTTTTTCAAGTCAACAAAAATATTTCTTATTCATTAAACTACAATATCAAGACACATTCCATATTTGTAATCCCACTGTTGGTTCTGATATCTGTAACACAGGTGCTTCAGCCACATAGGTAGGTGCATAGGGCTGAGATAGCTCAGTGTCAGATCAATGTATGTGATGTAGTGAAAATAATTTCAGCTGCCATCATTTGGTCACCCTACGAACGCGAAGTGGGTGTAAGCCGAAACGATGTAATTTGCCTAAGTGTGCCGAAAATCGAGATAATATCTTAATATTGGGCAGGAACACCTGCCTTCACCGGGAAGCTGTTCCGTTAGATTCAAAAAACCTCATCCCGTGGGATACGATTAGAAATGCAGAGGTTTGGCTTCTTATTAGTAAAGAAGATTTTATTGCACCTAATCGGTTTAATATTCAACGAATAGATTGCGCACCTGATGGTTTAACCCATCCTTTTTTTGTTGCCAAAGGCTAAAGCCGAGAAACAAACATGCGATCATGAAGCCCCTATTTCAACACGCTGCCTATTAGGCATGACGAATTATTTTTAATTTGTTATGCTTAATATTCAGATTGTTATGCAATCACAAAAACATTGGTAAAATATTTACTTTGATATCTTTAAAAAAATCCGAGATATCACGATTTGAATATCACAGTTTTGAACTTGATCAAAAACGCTCCATACAAAATCGCTACATATCCGTGACGTCATAAATATTTATTTTGCAAGGCGTATGCATTTTTTATGAAAACTATGTGAAATGTTGCGTTTAGACAACTACTTTCTTAATAAATATTACTTTAAATTTGATGGGTTATCCAATGATAACCGGATTTTTGGATAATTTAACACCTTAAAATCGACTTTCAACGTCCACTTTTTGACGATCATACATACACTCCACTTGTAACTCCACTGGTGTTGCAAGTGTCCATGGGCGACGGCAATTGCTTACCATCAGGTGATCCGCCTGCTCGTCTGCTACCTATCACATAAAAAAAAATACAGATACCTACACGAAATATTTTAAAATTTTAACTAGCACAGAGTTAATTTCGATTTCAAATCTGTCATAACATCAAACAATTTCATAAAATTTTAGGACCAGTCGTCTCGCTTTTCAAGAGCGTGTAGGAACTGAGAAATGCACGGTGGATACGTATATACAAAGATTTAAATCATAGATATGCCCTCGCCATACTTTGACCGCGCCGATTTGAGTCGCACCTCAAATAACCTAGTCTAACTCAACTGGGATTAGCACGGATTAGTTGCCGTTTGCACTCGGTGACAGTTGTACGACACAGCTGCCTGGATTTTTGACAGGAAAAAGCACTCAAAATGCCTTCATGTGCCTTTTTATTGTGCAAGAAAAATACTACAAATTCAAATAAAGCGAATGGTGTAACATTTCACTCGTAAGTATTTATATTTCATCAATAATTTAATTTATTTTATTTTGTTGACAAAACATCAAAGTCTGATCGCCCAGCGCGTGACAGAGAGACTACTATTGGCAATTACTGTGAGACAAAACGAGACAACATCATTATCTCGGTGGCCAATATACTTAGACCCGCTGTAGTACTCAGAACTCAGTTGATAACAGCTCATTTGTTAATGGTTTACAATAACCGGGAAAAGTACGGTAGCGTCAGCAGTTTCGATAGGCATTGTTTTAATAGCGGTCAGATATAAAATAGCAATTTTATTTCGACTAGAAATCAATAAACATGCAAATAATAAAAACGTATTATTTTTAAGTGAACGTTTATTGTTTTAGATTTCCGCGTTTAAAAGAAAAATGGATCAAAGTTATCCTGCGGGATCAAAGGGATGAATACTGGTTACCTGGACAATTTAGTCGAATTGCTCATTTCAAAGAAAATGATTTATATTTGAATCCCCGGCTATGTCGACGCAAAGTTAAAAGTATTATTTTGTGTTTCTTCTGTTGTCTTATTCTATAACACAAGTGCTTAGTACGGAGTCAGGACATTAAATGTGGGGTTGTGTTAATTTATTAATTAATTATTAAATTATAGTAAATATTACTCATATTTTTTCTTAAGGAATAGTAGGGCAAAGGCCTTTATCATAGAAATCAAGTCATAGCTACTATGATGGGATTAGGCATAATCACCACCCTTTATGGTTTATGCGGTTTGGTGATCAAACCCGATAATATTCGCTCTGTGATTATGGTACTTAATTTATTTGAACTAATAGATAAATGTAGAGTAACATTTAGAAATAAAATGTCCTATAATAAAATTGCTTTTAAATTTAGGAATTGTTTTATTTTTAGTTCCCAATATGAAAATTTTGCTGACCGTATTTTATCCTCATAAATAGTGACTTTCGATGACAAGCACACGTCATGTCATCAAAATATTGCCTCGTTTTTAGGTGTCAGGGCATATCTATGATTTAAATCTTTGCGTATATAGCGTTCTGGAAGAGGATACTTGTTTTTGAGTCAGCCCTAAAGAATGTTTCGTACATACCACTCGATGGCATATTCGACTAACAAGATGAATGTGACATATGTCGCATGCGACATCACACGAGTGAAACAAGAATATAGCCCTCTATGAAATCTAAAGAATGGTTCGTGCATCCTTATCACTCGGGTTAGTATCACGGGCCGTATTTATAGTCGGCGAGTTTAATCAGGCGGACTGAGCTTAATATTCACAAGTTTCAGACGGTGATTTAGTACTGGTGTTAGTTTGCGCAATGACCTAACGTGGAAACGCAGGAAGAAATTATTTACCTGGTTCTGTGTGCACGCAACTGAAACAAAGTGGTGCACTTTCCGGAGAATTTAAGAGGGCGAAGTCTACTGTAAGTAAATTAGATTTTTATCACTATTATAGACGAGAATTAACGCGACGTGAATTTTTAAGCACATAACTATGTACTTACTGCTTGACGTTTCGGCTACGTTACAGGAGCTTATAACCACGGCTTTGTTTATGTCTAAAAATTAAGCCGTTTGTAGTATTTCTTTTTTTTTAATAATTTATCTACCACTTATGACTTGTCTGTACTTAATCTGAAAAATTCCACCAAGTACTGAATAAATTATTTCTATTTTATTCTATTTCTGTTATAGTCTTTATTTGTATATTTATTTATGGTGCTCTGTGTGTGTATGTGCTCTTGATGCGAAAAAAAAATATTTAGGGCGGCCTTGATGGCGCAGTGGCTAAGGTGTTCGCCCGAAGCGCGGAAGGTCCCGGGTTTGTATCCGGTCAAGTTGATTTAGAAAACTACATTTTCTAAGTTTTCTTGGGGCTGGGTGTTCTGGGTTGACACCCCCAGTTAACTATCGTCACCTCATAGTACAGGGGCCAGGTTGATAGGTGTGATTGTCTGGCACATTTATTTTATTTATTTATCTATCTATCTAAATACTTTTTTGTTCCATCCTTAGATACACTGTGGCACCAGATCCAAGTTCACTACAAAGCATTACCGCCCGTCTATTCACCGTCTCGCTGCACAAGGCTCAGCGGCACAATGGAGCCGTCTCAGAGTTATTGTTATTAATCGTGGACTAACACTGGGATTAACAGCCGCAACGTCCCTGCACTAAACGTTCTGCACACCTGCTTAGAGATAGTATCACAGTATAGGCTAACAAGCAAGGTGTATAGGCTGTGGACATTTACATCCCTATAACCACGTGTTCTACTATTTTGAACAACATTTGTTCTACGACTTTTCGAAATTCATCGATGTTTTTTCCACGACCAGGAGACCTATTTTTGAATTGTCGTGTCACTTAAAAATGTGTGACTCGCATGATTTTTGACATCCGCATTTTTGAATCATACGAAAACGAGCGTTTTGCAACGAGTGGCAGTCTCACGAAACTTAGGTACAACACCTCCGGTAATATGAAACTCACGACAGGTTTAATGGTAACCGAACCCGCCAAAGTAGGAAAGTAAGTGCACATTAAATAGTTACTATGACATCTCTCACTCTTTCATTTTAGCCGTTTAATACAGTCACAGCGGCCATTTTAACATCCGAAGCCGTAAACTATAAAAAAAAAATCTGTCAGTCAAATTACTTCGCGGTTTATTGTCTGATTTCAAATTATAATTATTATAATTTGCATTTATTACATTATAATTTGCTTGATTTTCAAACGTTATCTGTAAACCTTTGCAGTGTTTTTCATTTAAATAAAGATGCCAAGGGTTTCATGCGAGATATGTGGACTGAAAACAATTCGGGTGGGAAACAAAAAACGGGCATTTATAGCTCAATTTCCACTGGATGAAGCTCGGTTAGTACATTTTATGAATTAATAAGGATCAATAAAGGTGCATTTATTGATAATTTATTGTATTTCAGGACATATTTTCAAATATAAAATGTGTGAATAAATTTTACTTTAACACTAGTGCAGTGTAATATTTTATCGACTACCTACTTATCGATAATTTTTTTTTGTATGTGTGATTCCCTCTTTAAACCTAATTTCATAAAAATCAATTATTTAGCGACCGAGCTGTTACAATTATGAAAGAGTAGAGAGAGAGCATTTACAAAATATATTTTTTATGTTTGTTACAGAACCTTCAACACTGACACACACCTACGTATTACCTACTCAGAAAACGGCGTCAGATAATTTGAATAATAACAAAATCGTGTAGCCCGAGTACGTTCTTCGACTTGCTTAAGTTTTGATTTAAATACCTTAATATTTCAGACATTTACAAAACTTAATTTTTATGTTTGTTACAGAACCTTTAACATTAACACACACCTACGTGCTACCTACCCAGGAAACGGCGTCAGATAATTTTAAAATGTACTATATATTTATAATGTATGTTATAATTTAAAAAATAAATATTTTTTTAATTTCATTTTTTACTTAAAAAAATTACAGGAGCTATCGATATCATTTTATCGATAAAGCTAAAAAATTACAGGAGCTATCGATATCATTTTATCGATAAAGCTAAAAAATTACAGGAGCTATCGATATCATTTTATCGATGAAGCTAGCCATCCCTATTTTTTGGGTCATGTTGGCGACATTGTTTTGTCAAAGTTTCAGTTAGGTTTGCTAGGTTGGCACTGACCGAGGTCAATTCTTTGATACATTGCATCGTTTTATTCGTTTTCTTTTTTTTACTACGGAGTCCCGTCTCTTATAACGTAGTGATTACTTGCTCAGTGACGAGTGGTGTGAACCACTCGTTTCCGTGAGGCGAGTGGACGCATTTACGTCAAATTTTATTTTTCTTTTTCTCTTTTTCTTTTTCTGTCAAAATATTTACGTTCCGTTATACGTCACACCGTATACCTGTCTTACAATATTATTACCGATTATACAATTTTCTGCGTGAAAGGAGTTAACACTATACTTTGACAAACTTACCCAATACCCTAAGCGAGTGATTTCAAAACTAGGGTAAATTATGAATCATGCGACTCACGACGCGACGTAACTTGCAAAACGAGTAGTTTTGATTGGACGAAGCGAAAATTCAAAAATAGGTCTCCGTCATGTGACCTACTTTGTATGAAAAGTTTTTTTTTATACGAATATCCAAAAGTCTTGTTATATGACCGTGCGCCTCCAGTTCGCTTGTGACCACGGCTGTTGTAACGCAGTAGAAACGTCAAGCAGTAAAGTGCTATAATGTACTTATTAATTTTCGTCGCGTTTAGTCCCGTTTATATGAAGTATTTGTATAATGCAACGCGAAAGTTCAAAAATTAGTCTATGAATATTGGAAATACCTGGCATGAGTGCGGCGCTGTTGAGGCCATGGCAGAACTAACGCTCGCGTCATGGACCTATGCAGATAAGGATGACCTTATCTGCATAGGTCCAGCTATGAGTATCATCATATGATAGGCTTCTGCCTTGTTTGCTTTTACAAGCAAGCTATAGGTATGTAGACTTACCAACAGATACTCCACGGTAGCACACGTGCTATACCTATGGTAAAAAAAAAATCATAAATAAATGCTGTCCACATTACATCGCAAAAAAAAGTATCAGCCTATTTGTACTGTCCCATTGCAGGGCAAAGGCCTCTATTACAGAAATCAAATCAACGCTACTATAATGGGCTTAGGCTTAATCTCCATGTCTGCCTAATGCAGATAAATTATCATAAACGCGAGCTACGATAGTACTTAGTTAAAAAAAAAGTATTTTGCTCTCGACCTGGGAATCGCACCAAGGACCTGACCCGGTCGCCATGATCGCGGGGTCCTGGGTTCGATTCCTAGGTTTGTTCAAAGACTTAAACCACTAGACCAATGCCTCATACCATACAACAAATCGCCAGTCCCGCATACTTTTATGGAGAGGTCAGTAGCTAAAACATTATCATTTGGTAGTTCCACTGCCAAACCGCTAACTAGCACTTTTTAATCAGACCCCTCGTTTATTCCCGGTAGCCGCCAAAGGTGCCCGCAGCCGTATCGGCAACACTCATCTACGTAAAAGGCTCTAATACGGAAAGTGCATGATCACCGGTTGGCTGGCTCCACGGGTTACCCCGGTGGGCTTTCGAGATGTGGGTAGTGTGAAATATTATGTAATAATGCTAAGGCTTTAGGGTACATCTTTTTCGAATACCTATATTTTAGCGTTGAATTATTCAAAGCCCCGTTTGTCTAGTTGTTTAAGCAACGAGCCATAATCGCGGAATCCTGGGTTAGATACCGAGGTCGAGCAAAAAGTATGTTTCGATTTTTTTATATATAGCTCGGGCACAGCTTGGGTTTGTGATCACCAATCCGCATTAGGCAAGCGTGGTGATAATATCAATGGCTTGATTTCTATGAGGCCTTTAGCCCTAAATATTTTTTTTTAACAATTCCCACGTAGGTAAGTTGGTCAGCATTAAAAAAAACTCATTTACTAACAAAAGTGAAACCTGGACAAATAAAAAGTGCTGAAATGCTGAAACACGGAAAAAGTGAAAAACAAAATTCCGTGGTTTGGATTTCAGCAAACGTTTAAGGATAAATAATAAACTGTGAACAAAAGCTTACTTAAAAATACTGGCCAATTTCCAATACATACAAATAAAAAAACCCGGACAAGCTAGAGTTGGAGTGCGTACCGAAGGTTCCGTAAAGCCTTGTCTTTGGTTTGGGAGTAACTTTGACATTTATTTAAAGTAGCGGCCCGCCCTCACTTCGTTTTGGGATAGTAGTTAAATTTCAACCAGCACCAATAGATGGCACTGGGCGGCGATTGTATCGCGATAGCGTTTCGTGTTTTCGTTTAACCAATAAGCTTTGTCACTGCTAATAGAAGTTACCTCTATATAAGTTTTTCTAAAGTGTATTGGATTTATCAATAAAATTAATCCGAATATTGACTCGCCTTCACGGATCGGGCACCGATTACCGGAACACTTTATAGTTTCCACCGTGTGGGAGAGCCATGCTCCGGCATGAATAGGCCGGCTCGACAGGGTGGAAGATAGGACAGATTACCTGATGGTTATCGATTGCCGCCGCCCATAGACACCTGCAACACCAGTAGAGTCACAAGTGATCTGCCAATCTTTAACCCCCTTTCCCCCAATTGGTCTCCGGCACCCTTACTCACTCGACGAAACACTGTGCTGTGTTTCGCAGAGTGAGTGAGGGTACCGGAGGCCCATCGGGGGGGAAGGGGATAAAAGGTTAGCAGCGCACTTGTGACTCCACTGGTGTTGCATGTGTCCATGGGCGGCGGCAATTGCTTACCATCAGGTGATCCGCCTGCTCGTCTGCTACCTATCACATAAAAAAAAAAAAAAACACAGCGCAGGCGCTGCTTGACGCCGGTCTTATCACTCCGGTCGAGCCGGCCCATTCAATCAATCAATCATTTAATGCATCATGAGTTTTACATATTGGATGGGTTTAAGATTCATGCCGAAGCATGGCTCTCCCATGGTCATTTTTATTATAGTAGGTATAGGAAGGCAAACGAGCCAGCGGGTCATCTGATGGAAAGTGAACACCGCCGCCCATGGACATCGGCTACACCAGAATTTTCACTCGTACTTACAAAACTTGCCCACACCCATACCTCTTTATTATGCAACTACTTAACCTTAGTAAGATAGATGCGATGTTTAATAAGTTCTTTTTATAATTGTCTTTTTATTTTTTTGTTCATGTATTGATTCTGATTGCCGGTGACTCCCTCTACCCTAAATGGTTTCCACAGAATACCAGCGTCATGGCACTCCGGCGCCGTGACAAAACAGCTGAGTGGCAACCATTTTGGTAGCATATCACAAAAGAGTTTTTAATTTTATTTTGTATTTTCTTTTATTTGTATTTTGTACCTAAGTGATTTGGTTACCAAATAAACTATTATTCTATTCTATTCCTTTAGGAAGGTATAGGCTCGTTTATTCATTTATTGATCTACCAATGTTTCGCTCTGTAAAAGGACTATTTAAGCTGCGGAACCCTAAAAAGCGAAAGCACGAAAACGGAGCGTTTTATATTATTTTTTCAGTCGGGATCTCGCACGCAACATTAGCGACGTGAGTGGCGGTTTCAGGATAAACGATTGCTGAAAATAATTCCCACCTCAGTGCGGAGTACGGGGAAAGCCGCGGGATGATTTGGGCTTTTTTGCCTATTGACGTTTATTTTAGAGAGGAAAGTGGTGGTAGGCTGAAAATAATTCGTCAGCGTATATACAGGGTGTAACAAAAAGGGGGTATCAACCATAAAGGGAAATAATGTGTACCTTATGTAGATTCTATATGCAAAGTTTCAAATTAATAAAAAAAAATTAGGAAAATATAAACAATCTTACCGTAATTCATTTATAAAATTTTGTATGAAAACAATTATCAGGAATGCAAGGGGCGGTATATATTCAAAAAGGAGCGCTCAAAGGATAATATCCCTATCAGCTGATTGCTCATTAGTGATGTACGAATTGAAATGGATTTCACGAAGAATCGGATTTCAATTAAATATTAATTAATAATCGTAATGTTAACTTGGCAAGTTAAAAACTCTTTTATGAGATTGGTAGTGTGTCAGAATCGGTTCACTTTGGGATGATACCCCCTTTTTGTTACAACCTGTATACTGGTTGTTTTTTTTCATCTTAGAAATATCCCGAGGGTATTGCACTGAAAAAACAAAATCCCAAATTGCGATGCCAAATTTAAAAGATACTGTATCGCGAAATAATGCTAAAGCTCATCAATTAATCTGATTTTACATATTTATTTTATTATGTGGTGGGTGGCAGACGAGTAGACGGATCACCTGATGGTACCTAAGTGATTGCCGCAGCCCATAGACACCTAGAACACCAGTAAATTCACAAGTTTCTCTGCCTTGCTTTAACCCCCTTTCCCCCCATTTGGGGCTCCAGTACCCTCACTCACTCGACGAAACGTCACGAAAATTCACATTGGTCTTCTGTGAGGCCATGGTATCACTTCAGTCAAGCCGGCTAATTCATGCCGAAGTGTGGCTCTCCCACTGTTGATGTAGGTACGGATAGATGAAGATTCTATACAGTTTGATAGACAAATGTTGAAGGTATGAAATTCAATTTCTAGTAATACCTAAATGGCTATCAATAAATGGCATCAGCTTCGTGGCTCGCTGCTAAATCTCATTGTTATGGGCATCATATTGCTGTCAACTCGTGTTATTGCACTGTCGATTTGCTTGCCGCTCGCATAAGCGTAAGCGAATGACTAACCAGTACAACATAGCTGTTTTGGCTGAAGTTTGGTTTGGTTTGGTTTATAACGGGAATAAAGATATTTAACAATTTACCTATATTTATTAAAGCATTAGATGGCCCGAAATTTAAAAAGACACTTAAAGATTGGCTACTGTCGAAAGGTTATTATTGTTTAAAAGAATATTATGATGACTCTATGTAATTGCTGGGATAAGTTTATTTTAATGTTATTTTAATTCATTTATTCTCATTGATTAAGTATGTAATTGAATTGTAATATCCACCTTTGTTAAATGTATTGTACGTCCGCAACGGACAAACTGTTGATTCTAACACTGAATGTACCAACTTCATACACAGTTTTGGCAATAAAAAAAAAAAAAAAAAAGTGACAGTGAGATGCGCTAAAGACAGACTTTGTAGCGAGTGAAGAAACGCACCGGGGAAAGAGCCCTTAGCAAGTACCTGGTGAGCGTCTCCCAAGATTCGGTCCGTATGCCGAGACGGTAGGAAGGACCATGGGCTGGTGGAGGGACCTGATAGCTGTTTTGGCTGAAAATTATATTAATAGACGGTGCAAATGGCAAATCCGATTTTGTATGGAGCAGTGTAAACAGACGACATTGGTCTAGTGGTTTAAATACCAGGCCGTGATATCTGGGTCCCGGGTTTCGATTCGAGAATCGAACCGCGGGTCGCCAACACTACGGTCATTTCAAACAGGGGTATCGTTTGATTTTAAAAGACCCACGATACCACCAGGGGTATCGCCAGGGGTATAGTGGGTCCGGAGTGCGCAAAAGTACCTATATTTCGAATTTTTCGAATATAGCTCAGGTTTCTGATCACCAATCCGCATTAATTAGGCAAGTGTGGTGATAATCCCAACATAGTAGTGTTAACTTGATTTTTATGATAAAGGCCATTGCCCAGTGGGACAGTACTTGACAGTACAGGTGATCCAAATCCCAACAGAGTAGTGATCAATTGATTTCTATGAAGGCTATTGCCCAGTGGGACAGTATATAGGCTGATACTTTACACTTAAAACTAAAATACCCCTGCGACGCAAAGGTGTTCCACAGGGTAGAATTCTATCTCCGCTACCATTCCACGTTTAGTCTCCATTATATTACAGTGATCATTACGGTGTCCCGCAAGGGGCTATTCTCGGGCCGCTACCGCTCATGCGCAGCCTTTATTTCTATTTTAAGCGTGATCGCGTTATTCCCCTCACGTCGTGTAATGTTCTACCTCGCCTGCGCTGGCCGGCAAATCGGTGGAAATCTCAATAGCCACTGATGTATATCAGTTAGTGGCTACTGATTTCAAAAATTGTGTTGTTTAAAAAAGCTGTAGGTATTGTTTTTTGTTCAAAATGATCTTAATAATCGTCTTTTTTAACTGATCAGTAAAGTATCAGCCAATATTCTGTACCACTGCAGGGAAAATGCCTCCACCATAGATTAGGCTTTTAATCACCGCTTCTTACCTATGTTCGAGAATTTCGAAACATAAACCGGGTCGAGCAAAAGACTTGACCCGGGAATCGAACCCAAGATTACGGCCCGGTACTTAAACCACTAGACACTAGAAACAACGGGGCGTAGTGATCACTACCTAAGATTTTCCATGTGCAGTTGTTTTAATATTATTAATTTACTCATATTTAATTACAATTATTACAATTATGCGCGTCGTTGGTCTAGTGGTTTAAGTACCGGGCCGTGATCTCGGGATCCCGGGTTCGAATCCCGGGTCGAGCAAAAAGTATGTTTCGAATTTTTCCAACATAGCTCGGGTTTGTGATCACCAAGCGTGGTGATTAAGCCTAATCCTATCATAGTAGTGATAACTTGATTTCTTTGATGGCCAGGCTTTTGCCCTGCAGTGGGACGGAATACATACAAGCTGATACTTTACTTTTTACAATTATGTATATTAGTATTTGTTTTATTCAATTGTATTTGTGTACATTGATTTGTACGATTCAAATCGAGCATCACTAGCGGGTCACTAGTCCTCAATAAAATAACAAATTACTTAAAAATCGATTCACATCGGGCATCACTACCGTGATACATTACATTTCTCGAATGCTATCTTTGACCCCTATACGCCGATGCCAGATTTCCCCGAGGAATCCTGGGAATTTTCCAATTAATCGGAAAAGGTCGCCAGTAATGAGAAGTAAATAAGTTCACAGAAAACTGTTCTGTTTTTTTGATGTCCGGCTAATTACCCACCTTTGAGTGCGCGACAATATTATAATTAATATTTTTGTTGCCAATCAGCTTCATTACGAGTTTTCGCTAATTAAAGCATTCGGGACACACTGTACAAACAATAAATTGTGTGTTCTGTTTGATGAGCTTATGTACAGTCAACTACAAAGAGATGTATCCATGCTAGAACTACAAAATGATAGAACGTTTAGGATGCATAAATTATAAATCCCCTCGCTTTGTTACATTTCTAGTATCCACCAAATGCTCCAATATCATCGATTCGATCAAAGTGCTATTATTATGTATCCAACCAAAACATACATATCTTTAAAAGAAAACGTAGTTGGATACATCATTACTGCTAATAAAACGAGTCGATGATAGTGGAGGATTTGGTGGATACTAAAAATGTCACAAAGCAAGAGTACTCGTATATATAATTTCTACATCCTAAAAGCTACTTTTCTTTGTAAAACTAGCATGGATACATCTATTTGTAGTTGACTGTACAGTCTGTGTCACCGATAAATTGAAGGGAAATCGTCTTTCCTGGTATGGCCATGTAATGAGAAGACATGAGGAACGCGTATCCAAAAGAGTGATGGGTATGAGTGTAAATGGGAGGAGGAACAGAGGACGAAAAAAAGAGATGGATGGATTGTATGAAAAGTATCAAAATATTGTGTCCGCTAACAAGTTTCACGCTGGTTTTCTGTGTGTTGAATGTATGTTGTACGCAATAATAAAAGCTATGTTCCTAAAATATTCAAACAAACTTACCATAAAAGTCAATGCGCTGCGCTAAGCTAGACTACAATACCATTCAAAATTAACGCCGCACTCCGAAAATCAAATTCAAGTAGACATTTACCCTATTCACAAAAATGGAATCGAAAAAGTTCCCGACCTCTTAGCGAAACGAAAAAAACATCGCCCATAAAAAAATACGAACGCAATCGCAAACTTCGCATGGGAAACGAGTTTCCCCATTATCAACCCCTGAGGGGGAAGGGGGGGGGGGGGTAACCTAATGTGTGAAAGATGACGGAAGAGTCAACATGCCTTTGTTACATTTAAATTCGCACGACACCCTTATTCTATATGGGTACTTAATTTAGCTGCCTCGGTGGCGCAGTAAGTTGTGGGTCGCATTTTAAAGCGACGCGACGCCTGCGCTTGAAGTTCGATCCCCGATTCAGACAGACAAAAATTTTACTGATTGCATTTTTGGCATCAGTACCGATTACGAATCACCCCCTGATAGTTATTTTGAAAATATATTTCCCGTATGTACAGAATTAACTTCTCTACAGATTATAAATATAGATTACACGGAAGAACCAGACCAACTGTTCTAGATAAGTTATCAACATTTTATTATTCTCCAGCATTGCTACCTTGATATTTTAGTAACCAATAAACAAGTAGGCCAAGTTTCCGACAGTGTTTACGCAAATAACACGATTACCATAATAATTTACATGCCTTTATAGACCAAAAACACGATATACGTATTTACTTGCGAATTTAAAAGGAAATTCTGGGATACTTTAGTATTCAGTTAGTTGAATATTTCAATATTAAGTCTTCAAAACAACTAACTTTGAACTGACAATTTTAAAGTAAGCTTTATTTAGTTTGAGGGTTACCCGAAATAGTTATTTAGCATGGCAGTTCTTTGCCATGCCTCTATCTTCTATACTCTTTATAAAGAGATAACTTCAATTGGGTATTTGACTAAATTTTTTTATGTGTTTAATCAAAAGACGCCTTAATTTAAGAAACATCGTTGAAAGAATCACTTGATTCTCATTTTGAATTACCTGAGATATCACAACTTTAAGAGCACATATTTTGGGCAAGCCCAAAACGCTCTATACAAATGGCTATTGTATTGTGACGTCACAACGCAAACTCTTGTATGCGCGTCTAGTAAATTTTGTATGGTAGCTATATCAAATGTTTCGTTTAAGTAAATGGTTTTATAATAAAAGTTGGTGGAAATGAACGGGTAGTCAATGATATAATTATTATTTTTTAATTTTATACTTAAAAAATGGACTTGCCTATGAAACTTTGAATGCTCACAAAACCAGCTAGACGATACATTTTTAACTGAAAATGTTGGGCCATTGGTTGTTATGGTTCCTTTGTTGTTTCTGGTTTCCATGGTACAAGTGAAAACCTTAGCTTGGGACCAGGACAACGTATGTAATGTTGTCTCAATTTATTTATTTATTTAACTGCCATGGCTCTATAGCGCAGCAGGTAGTGGGTAATGGGTACGTTTGGGGCCCCGAGTTGGAACACCGGAGACTTTGTATGAAAAGATGATTTTTTTATACGAAGTTTGAAAAGTCATAGAACAAAATGTTGTTCATAATTGGTAGAAAACGTGGTTAAAGGGATGTAAATGTTCACAGATACACACTGTATAGATGGAGTATGTATAGAATAGAATAGAATAGAATAGAATAGAATAGAAAAAGTTTTTTTTTAGTACTATTACGAACATCTACCGTTTTGACCTCCTGTTCTGTAGCACTACCATGAGTTTGAAATACTATCCTCGCTATCGAAAACTATCGCTTTGTATCTTTCATAGTGATGCATTTGAAAGAGACGGAGCAATAGTTTACGTTATGTCAGTTTTCGATGTCAACTCATGGTAGCGCTACTGTAATAGACGACAAAAAAGGTTACCGCTTAGTGTATTCAAGAGCCTGGTGAGTTCGCTCGCTTTGACCGGTGGAGCGCACAGGCGCCCGCGATCCGAGTCCACACGTGACGTGAGCTGTGGTTAAACATTATTTATTTACATAATACACAGTTGATACAGAGGTGTTATAAAAGGTATCAATGAAAAACAATGAAAAACATTTTGACCGTGGGAGAACCCCCATGGTCAAAATGTTTTTCGCGCTCAAGCTTCGGCATGAATGAGCCGGCTCGACTGGAGTGATACCACGGCAACACCAGTGGTGTCACAAGATCGCTGCTTACCTTTAACCCCCCTTCCCCAATTGGATCTCTGGTACACTCACTCACGCATCGTAACGCAGGACGCACTGCTTGACGCCGGTTTTCTATGAGGACATGGTAGCACTCCGGTCAAGCGGGCCCATCAGCGGGTCAATCTATACTAATATCATAAATAGGAAAGGCTGCAGTCTGTCTGTCTGTATGGGTGTCTTTTTTTCACGGAAAAACGGAGCGACAAATTAACTTGATTAAACATAGGCTACTTTTTGCCCCTTTCTAACCTCCCATTTTAGGGAAGTGGGGGGTGCGAGCGAAGCTGCGGACAAAAGCTATTCTAAATATTATCTACTAGTGGCCCGCCCTCACTTCGCTTCGGGACCGTAATTCAGAAACGAACCAATAGATGGCGCTGTGTCCAATTACATCGCGCAAGCGTTTCGTGTTTTCGGTTCACCTATAAGCCTTGTCGTTGTCTTTAGAAGTTATCTCTTTAAAAATAGTATAGAAGACTAGGAGAATACTAGGACCTACTTAGGACGGAGTCAGGTCAATATATGAGGTGTTGTGTGAATGTATTTATTTATTTACATAATACACAGTTGATACAGAGGTGTTATAAAAGGTATCAATGAAAAACAATGAAAACATTTTGACCGTGGGAGAACCCCCATGGTCAAAATGTTTTTCGCGCTCAAGCTTCGGCATGAATGAGCCGGCACGACTGGAGTGATACCACGCCAACACCAATGGTGTCAGAAGATCGCTGCTTACCTTTTAACCCCCCTTCCCCTGGAACTCTCTGGTACCCTCACTCACGCATCGTAACACCAGGACGCACTGCTTCACGCCGGTTTTCTATGAGGACATGGTAGCACTCCGGTCAAGCGGGCCCATCAGCGGGTCAATCTATACTAATATCATAAATGGGAAAGGCCTGTCTGTCTGTATGGGTGTCTTTTTTTCACGGAAAAACGGAGAGACGAATTAACATGATTAAACATAGGCTACTTTTTGCCCCTTTTCTAACCTCCACATTTTAGGGAAGTGGGGGGCGCGAGCGAAGCCGCGGACAAAAGCTATTCTAAATATTATCTACTAGTGGCCCGCCCTCACTTCGCTTCGGGACCGTAATTCAGAAACGAACCAATAGATGGCGCTGTGTCCAATTACATCGCGCAAGCGTTTCGTGTTTTCGGTTCACCTATAAGCCTTGTCGTTGTCTTTAGAAGTTATCTCTTTAAAAATAGTATAGAAGACTAGGAGAATACTAGGACCTACTTAGGACGGAGTCAGGTCAATATATGAGGTGTTGTGTGAATGTATTTATTTATTTATTTATTTACATAATACACAGTTGATACAGAGGTGTTATAAAAGGTATCAATGAAAAACAATGAAAACATTTTGACCGTGGGAGAACCCCCATGGTCAAAATGTTTTTCGCGCTCAAGCTTCGGCATGAATGAGCCGGCTCGACTGGAGTGATACCACGCCAACACCAATGGTGTCAGAAGATCGCTGCTTACCTTTTAACCCCCTTCCCTGGAACTCTCTGGTACCCTCACTCACGCATCGTAACACCAGGACGCACTGCTTCACGCCGGTTTTCTATGAGGACATGGTAGCACTCCGGTCAAGCGGGCCCATCAGCGGGTCAATCTATACTAATATCATAAATGGGAAAGGCTGCAGTCTGTCTGTCTGTATGGGTGTCTTTTTTTCACGGAAAAACGGAGAGACGAATTAACATGATTAAACATAGGCTACTTTTTGCCCCTTTCTAACCCCCATTTTAGGGAAGTGGGGGGCGCGAGCGAAGCCGCGGACAAAAGCTATTCTAAATATTATCTACTAGTGGCCCGCCCTCACTTCGCTTCGGGACCGTAATTCAGAAACGAACCAATAGATGGCGCTGTGTCCAATTACATCGCGCAAGCGTTTCGTGTTTTCGGTTCACCTATAAGCCTTGTCGTTGTCTTTAGAAGTTATCTCTTTAAAAATAGTATAGAAGACTAGGAGAATACTAGGACCTACTTAGGACGGAGTCAGGTCAATATATGAGGTGTTGTGTGAATGTATTTATTTAATTAACCCCCTAACTAAGCCCTCTAGCACAAAATAAATATTGACACAGAAGTCTGACTGCCCACTAAGACCTAAAAGTATGTCATATACTCACGCATGCGTACTAACGGTCTTTTCAACTACATTAATCCTAACTTATGACATAAGATTGTCGAACTGTCGAGGTCTGTGGTAGAGGCCAGGTACATGTACTCATGCCGGGCAACAACCCTAGCATATGTCAACGAACTCTTCTAAATTCAAAATCAAGGCTAAGTCAGACTTCTGTGTCAGTCTTTATTTTGTGCCTCTAGCCACTGCACAACCGAGACACGCTAGGTTTGTTCAACACTGTTGATCTATTCGCGCTGAGCTTTGACCGGCGGAGCGCGTCGTGTCTGGACATGAATTTTGTGCGCGTTTATGCGTACGAGTGTTACGCGACGCTTTTTTGCGAAACACTTCAAATTAGAGCAACCTCTTTGATAGTTTACGGTGGTGAGACTAGCTAGCTAGCTGGGGTACCTATATTAATGCTGACAACAACTCGGATGAAAATACTATGGTAAAGTATTTGCTTAAGTATTAGGCTCTAAATATCAATCAATTTTGTGGAATAGTTTAGCTGCGGCAGTATTTCCTGACGGCTATGACTTAGGGACCTTAAAAAAAAAAGCGTAGATGCTACTAGAGGCCGGCAAAGCATTTGCGACCTCTCGAATGCATAGCTTAAACATTAAAGGTTGGCGGCGCACCTGTAATTCCACTGGTGTTGCAGGTGTCCATGGGCGGCGGCAATTGCTTACCATCAGGTGATCCGCCTGCTCGTCTGCTACCTATCACATAAAAAAAATTAGAGTGAAACTCCGAGATAGTTTTTTCTGATCGATATTTTTTTTATTAATGTCAAAGCTAGGTTTTATTCGGGTCAATAAATTAGCATAAAATTTCAAAGTAGGTTAATTATTACGTGCTTATTCAAATGATATAAACAAAATGAATATTACTTATTAGCTATCAAATACAGTATTTTGAAACCAAATCGCGGTGAAACAATTGAAAATGTTAAATTAACTATTATTCAGCGAACTAATCCAAGGACGTTCCCAACCTTATGGGATTAAGTGAGGAGTATCTGAAAATAAGTTATGCTAATTTGTCAGAGACGCCATGCATAGGCGCCAGTGGAGGCAGATAACACAATCAAGGTGCAACCCATCCACCATGGACGTAGTAAGGGGGGGGGGGGTCCAGGGGGTCCGGACCCCCCCCCCCATCAAGGCCTGGTTTGACATAAGGTTGAATCGGCTATAGCCAAGGGCGGCTTAATTAAGGGGTCGGTATGGTTGGTAGGGTAGCAAATTGTAGATAGCCCTGGGACGGCAAATCAACAAATCAACCTCACGTTCTTCAAGAATGCGTACTGTAATAACGCACGATGGGTCCAGCCGGTCCTTGAATTGTACTTCGGGAGAGCCGCATTATAAAATATTATTTCAATTAGGGAATTTGTTAAATCCGAGCACGGGGGGGGGTGATTCGTAATTGTTTTGCAATGTGGGACACCCCCCTTATCAAAGCTATATATAGGTACATCCACAATCAATGATGACATCCACAATCAATGATGACCACGACCCTCAGTCATGAGGGAGCGACTGAAGAGAGAGATTAATCGCCACTGAAACATTACGTAGGAAGTGCTGACAATCCCTATTACTTATCATTCCAACTACAACCTGACTAATTCCTAACTAGAATTAAATTATCTACCGGCGAAGTTTGCGGCCAGCCCGAGGCAGGTAATAGCACTGCAACTCGTCCTCTTGCGAATTAAGACGGCGAATCGAACATATTGCCTCTTCACTCGAATAACGACACAAGTCTCAAAGAACTTGGTTTGCACTTGTCACGTTATTAAAGACGGTATTGCCGGAGAATAGACACTTCTATCACAAAATACATATTGACACAGAAGGCTGACTGCCCACTAAGAGCTAAAAATATGTCATGTACTCACGCATGCGTAACTAACGGGCAAAAACGCCTTTTCGACCACATTAATCCTAACTTATGGCATAAGATTGTCAAACTGTCGAGGTCTATGGTAGAGGCCGCGCGCTTATGTACTCATGCCGGGCAATAACCCTATGTCAACGAACTCTTCTAAATTCAAAATCAGGTCAAAGTCTAACTTCTGTGTGTAATTATTTTGTGCTTCTATTCTCCAAAACAATTACAAACTTTTACAAAAGTAGGTATCTATAGTTTGATAAAAGTATAGTTTGAGTGTGTCAGCTGAAGTGGAGATGGGCAGGACACCTGGCAAGGCGCAAGGATGATAGGTGGACCATTAAGCTTACCGAATGGCAGCCAAGATTGGGGCGACGTCCAGTGGGTAGACCACCAGCCCGTTAGTCCGACTATGATGAGGATGAGGGTAGCAGGTAACCGAAGGGAGTGGCGTAATAAATAAGCCTATACTCAGCACTGGGTGGATGTGGGCTGATATGATGATCTGCTTATTTGTCGCCGAGTGACTGAAGGTACCGGAGGCCCAATCGGGGCAAAAGGGGGTTAAGGTGGGAAGGGGGGCAGCGCACTTGTGACTCCAATGGTATTGCAGGTGTCTATAAGGGCGGCAGCAATCGCTTACCATCAGGTGATCCACCTGCTTGATTGTCTGCCAGCTATAGTTAAATGGTTTAGTTTAATTAAATGGTAAATAATTAAGAGTTATTAATAGAACCACCTTAAAGCAAATAAACTACTTAGGGAATATCAATCGCAGAAAATTAACCAATTAGAAGAGTTTTTTTAAGCCTAGATTAGAACTTGTCTTTGGAGATTTATCGAAAAGGCAATTAACTAAACGATGTTTCGGCTAAATTTTTCACACTCCAACCTTTATCTTTCCAATTTATAAATTAACTCTTTCTTGATGAATCAATTACAAAAGTAAGTAGTATAAATTGAATTTCTTAAAAGTTGAAGCACTATTTATAGTTTATTTTATTAAAGACTATTAGCGGCCTCTCTTTGTTTCGGGACTCAGTTTTGCTACGATTATAATTAAATAGAGCCCCCTTATTTCTATTGCCTAATTCAATAGTGGGGCTGCCCCCCACCCCCCTCCCGGATTATGTTGACGTCCCTACAAATTTATAAATATAATTTTAAAAAACCATTTGGGGGAAAGCGGTCAAAGGTCGGCAGCGCACTTGTAATCTACTGGTGTTGCAGGTGTCTAACGCTTAAAATCTGGTGATTCGTTTGCTTGTCTGCCACCTATCACAAAAAATAATTTATATAAAAACATACCTATTTGAATTTAAGTTCTTTTTATTCTTTATAAGCACCTAGCCTAATAGTAGAGCCTAATTAGTAAAAAAACTGATTTGCCCCCCTCTGGCCCAGTACCTGGGTACGCCCATGCTTATAGTAGGTACAGTCGAGTTCAAAAATATGTATACAGTTTAGGACCTCGTCACTATACATATTTATAAGAAAGTGGAAGTCGCTTTCTTATACATATGTACTGTGGCAAGGCTCTAAAGTGTATACATATTTTTGAACTCGACTGTACTTATCTTGCTACTGCACAATATCTATACTGTGTTGTTGGCGCATAGGGGGAATCGAGGGTGCTAAGTGTCATCAACGTTCAAAGTGTTGAACTGCTGGATTAGTGGGGACTGGAGCCGAGTGCGCTGTCTCAACAACTGTCAATAATGATAGAAGCGTACATATCGGTGTATCTCCCCAAACATATAAACCCTAGAATCTAGATACAGCGAGAATGCGGTAAAAGTGTCACCGTCAATGAACGCATAAGAGCGTTATTTGGCATTTTCGGAATTTAAAACCAATTAATATGGATTAAGGTCGAAAATAAAAAGTACTGACGGTATAGCAGGGTCACCAAAAGTGCCTCGGCCTTATAAAAAGGAATACGCTCTTTATTCTCATACTAGTGGGCCCGCCCTCACTTCGCTTCGGGACCGTAATTCAGATATGAACCAATAGATGGCGCTGTGTCCAATTACATCGCGCAAGCGTTTCGTGTTTTCGGTTTACCTATAAGCCTTGTCGTTGTCTATAGAAGTTATCTCTTTAAAATTTGTATTGAATTGGAGTCATAGACTTCGGATGTTTCCAGTAAAATCGAGAATATTGTTTCTGACCACTTTAAGCTGCATAAAAGTTAAATATGAGCTTATACTGTTTCACTGTAGGGCAAAGGCCTATCTTATAGAAATCAAGTCATCGTTACTATCATGGGATTAGGCTTAATCACCACGCTTGCCTAAAAGTAATCTTTTGCGATATATTTTTATTTTCCATTTCCAAGAGCCCGAGAATTAGGGGCCAGGCATTCGATATTATCCTCATTACTACGTGCGTTGTACATACGTATCTACACGTCAATTTGTACTGTAAGTCACATAGATGCGAACGAGGGCGGTAAGTGTCGTTCGAAGTGTCGAACTGTAGGATTAGCGAGGACTTGCCCGAGTGCACTCCGCCAGTCGCTGTCTCAATATCTACGAGTACTTACCTAGTGAACGTGGGCCCGTTCCATTTCCCATAATGTCAACAGTATTCCTCTCTCAATATTTATTACTTACTAGCGGTCGCCCGCGACTTCGTCCGCGTGGAAAAGTAACTTTTTAACCCCTTACAACCCCCTTTTCGCAATAAAAAGTAGCCTATGTTCTTTCTCAGGGACTAGATCACCTGTAAACCAAATTTCATTTAAATCCGTTTAGTAGTTTTGGCGTGAAAGAGTAACAGACAGACAGACAGACAGAGTTACTTTCGCATTTATAATATTAGTATGGATTATACATTCTTACTGAATTAATGCGTAAGTTTCATTTTGTTAGATATAGCAATTCTTTGCAATAAGAAGCTGACCAAACTATCGGCCGATTGAAAGTGTGTAGTCTGCGGGGACTCTTATTCTTAACTAGTGGCCCGTCCTCACTTTGTTTTGGGGCAGTAGTTCCACTGTCTACCAACAGATGGAGCTGGGAGTCAATTACATCACTCAAGTGTTTCGTGTTTCTTGTTGTTTCTTTCTATGAGATTATTGACCTCCTTTTTTATAGTATAGATAGATATACATAGAAGATTAAATACTGCCCTTAAAATGTCATCATATGGTTCAGGTGGGACACAAACCCACAACCTTCCACATACGGGGTGGCTGTTTTACCAATTAAATTAACCGAACCCCGTACTAAGCCGACGAATTTTGTAAGTGCTTGATTCGCCATGAGCAGCATGTCTCATCAATATGTATGTGGAAATCAATATGTGTAGATATGTGGAAGGTTGTGGGTTCGAGTCCCATCTGAAACCTTCGATGAAATTTTAAGTGCATTATTTATTTATGGATTAATGCGATCAATGTTCACAATGTTTTCTTTCACCAAGATGATGGTGTAATTGCTTCGAACCTACGACCTCATGTACAAAAGACACGTTCTAATCCACTTAGCTGACATCGTTGTCGCAAGTCTAAAAAGTCGAATGAAATAAGTATAATAAAAAATAACTTTGTAAACACGTTTGCAGCCTCTTAAAGTCGGAGCCGCGGCCGCAAGATGGCAGCACAGATCAAATTAGAGGTGGACCTTTGAGTTAGATTGGCTCATGAATAAATTCCCCCAGGTTCAAACCGCTCGGGTTCCGTATAATTCTAGACGGGGTCATGTCGTGAGTCTAGATGCAAGCAAAGTCATTAGTGCGAGATTGGAAAGGTTTTATTTTAAAATGTTATGCAGTTTTAATCGTGTGCACCTTTTTATCTAACTATACTATTTATAAAGAGATAACTTCTATAGACAACGACAAGGCTTATAGGTAAACCGAAAACACGAAACGCTTGCGCGATGTAATTGGACACAGCGCCATCTATTGGTTCATTTATGAATTACGGCCCCGAAGCGAAGTGAGGGCGGGCCACTAGTGTGATATAAAATGTTAGTGATTTAACCGTGGGAGAGCCAAGCTTTGGCATGGGCGGATTGGCAGGAGTGATACGGCCACGGCCACGGAGAAGAATGGTGTGGCAGATGTCTATGGGCGGCAGCAATCACTTACCATCTGGTGACAATAACACAAATGTGCTGCCAACCTTTAACCAAATTGGTCTTAAATGGAACTTGAACCTTTTGAGGCGCATGAGGGGTGTGACGTTTGCGCCCTAACATACAGAATATTAGACTTAATCTGATCTTAAACCATACGGGTTTAGAAATTAAAAGGGGATACCCCATTTTTATTTGTTTCTCCGAGAAAACCATCATGGCCTTCACCTTGTCACATGTGGGGGACGAGGCGGTGTGTGGGACTCTAAACCTAACCAAAACCCCTGGGGTGTCCATCTCAGCGCAATCGCGGTCGGATACCCCACAGTCGGGATTACACCGTACCGCTAATCGCGCTCGCCGTTACGCGTCATTTTTTTTTACGTGATAGGTAGAAGACGAGCAGACGGATCACCTGATGGTAAGCAATTGCCGCCGCCCATGAACACATGCAACAAGTGCGCTGCTAACCTTTTATCCCCTTCCCCCCGACGGGCCTCCGGTACCCTCACTCACTTGGCGAAACACCGCACAGGAGCTGCTTCACGCCGGTTTTCTGTGAGGCAGTGGTATCACTCCGGTCGAGCCGGCCCATTCCCACACTCCCACAATTAACTGGCGTAATGGGGATGCATTCAGATTGTACGACCTACCAGGACACCCAGTGGAATTTCCCTCGCGGACTCGTGAAACTCTCCTTACGCAGACTTTTTCTTTAAACAGCATCCTCAAAATAATCACCTCACATACCCCCGGGTACTAAACCCAGGAATTCCAATCAAGTCCCCTTTGTATCCCCGCGTGAAGTTTACTCAACTTGTTTTTTCCCATTAGCCCCAAACTGATTTAAAAGTTCCCGATCCTTCCCCTTTTTATATGCACTCGATATTACTTTTGTTCTCAACTTTTATTATGTTACATGTAATTTATTGGGTAGTTACAGCTCTACAGAGCTGCCAAAAGGTTAACGGACTGACGGATATTGAAGTGGCTGGTATTAATACTAGCCATTTTAAAGATGGATGGGGTTTTATACTCTTAAGTGGGAGTACTAAATCTTAGAGGTAATGTACTTTTCTACATTAAGAGAAGCAGGCTGCTTTTCTATGTTAAGGGCAAGTGGAGGTTTCCTGGTAAAGAAGACTGAAATTAATCTAAAGCCGGGTAGTGCGTTTAGTTCAGCTACAGGCAGCTACACATTAGATTAGCTTGATGGTGTTTGGCAGTAAGATGACAATCCATTGAAGAAATTTGACAGTTTTGTATACTTAGATGAGTGGCTGTACGTACAAAAGATGACGTGCTGACATTATGATTGCGACACGCGCACAAAAAGTTTCAAAATTTCTGTACATTAAAATATTAATGCGGTTCATAATATAATCTATTTGGAAGTCTCAACAATAGAGCTTGTTGGCAATAAAGTTTCGGAATTAGCTGTGACATAAAAACGGACAGACAGACATGACGAATCTATAAGGGTTCCGTTTTTTGCCATTTCACTACAAAACCCTAAAAATCAAACAGAATTTTCACATAATTATGTCAATTTAGTGTTTTGTTATTTATGTTAATTTATCATCGTCAGTTTGCTTGTGACCACGGCTGTTGTAACGCAGTCGAAACGTCAAGCAGTAAGTGCTATAATGTACTTATTAATTTTCGTCGCGTTTAGTCCCGGTTATATGAAGTATTTGTATAAAGCAACGCGAAAGTTTAAAAACATATAATTATGTCTGTACACACTGACCAAATTTTTTGGAACCCTACCTAGCGAAAGAACTCCTACAGCTAACCTACTGTAAAATATGGAACCACGTCTTACAAGACCCAAAAAAATTATCACACGAAAAGATCCGCATTTTCTCACAATGTACGTAGGTACTCATTCCCGTCTCCCGTCTACCCGATTTGCCAGCAATTTGAACATTAAAAATACTCTCACATCATCGCGCAAAATTACTTTATGTGAACGGATATTAAATGTAACTGAATTTAGCATCTCATTACTTAAAAGACACTTCCCGAAATTTCACCAAACGGAATTACTGAGGCGTGGAAAGTGAAATAAACACGGTGCAAGACAGAGGTTCCCAAAAATGCACGTTAGAAACGTAGTCAGGTTAGCAAGAACTCCTAATGAAAAAATGTTAGTCTTTGTTCATGAAAGTAAAATAAGCATTTCTTGACCACAAAAAAAAATAGATGCACAAGTACCAGAACAGTAACAGTCATAATGCTAAAGAATAATAGGTAATGTTGACATAGTACATCCAATATACAGGGTGTATGTGAAAACATTTACATCCCTTTAACCACGTGTTCTATCAACCATTCTGAACAACATTTGTTCAACAACTTTTCTAAATTCTTCGAAAAAATTTTCGACTCCCCATACAAAATGACCAAGTCACGTGACCGACTTTGTATGGAAAGATGAAAATTTTTTATGCGAATTTTCAAAAGTCATAGAACAAAATTTGTTTAGAATGGTTGGTAGAACACGTGGTTAAAGAGATGTAAATGTTCACAGATACATCCTGTATAAGACACCAGGATAGGCATTAGGCAATGACATTCCACCTACAAAATGTCATTGGCATTAGGCATTTAACTCGTCAATAACGTAATACTGTTATGTTACTTCCTCGACCGGAGTGGATACCACAGCCTCATAGAAGAAAGGCGTGAAGCAGTGCCTGCGCTTTGTTCATTGGGGGAAAGAGGGTTAAAGGTTGGCAGCTCACGTGTCTCCCTACTGGTGTTGAATGTGTTTTTAGGCGGTGGCAATCGCTTACCATCAGGTGACTCTTCTGCTCGTCTGTCACCTATGGTATAAAAAAAATGTAATGAAATTAGTGTGGAGCTTACCACCAAACTATTGGAAGGATAAATCAACACATAGATTTGCTGGTCGGTTGCTTTTGGCATCACTACTACTTATTGCTTGGCAAGACGTTCAAACGGAACTTTTTAGTGTTAGACTTGATATTTTGTCACACCTTTTTATTGTTACAGGTAAGTAGGTATCAATATTGGTACATAACATCTTTTGTGTGCAACACGAGTTGAAAATGTTTGAGAACCGTATCTCTGTATTTTCTCTTTGCGTCAAAATATGTTTACAAAGAGCTCATACGCTTGGAAGAGTGAATTGCGTTTACTTGAAGTAACTAAAATAACAGTGTGGTTTGCGCAATAGCTCTGCAATGAAAATGGCAATAGAAGAGCATAACTTGCATTTCCAGCTGGAATATCCTATCGATTTGTTTTGTTGACTCTGGGGGAAATGTCACTTGTCTGATGGGCCTTATTCACCCATCCGATATGCGACGGATGGGTAGACACAGGTCCCTCCACCAGCCCATGGTCCTTCCTACCGTCTCAGCATACGGACCGAACCTTGGGAAACGCTCACCAGGTACTTGCTTGATGCAATGGATGGGTAATGTGGTAGGTACTCTCCCTTGGGTTTTCAGCCTCTGCTAAGTCAGACTAGCAAACGGATCACCTGATGGTAAACGTTTCCTGCTGCCCATAGATATCTACAACACCAATAGAGTCACATGTGTGCTGCCAAACTTTAATCCACTTACCCCCGATTGGGCTTCCGGTACCCTCACTCACTCGACGAAACACAGCGCAGGCGCTGCTTGACGTCCGACGCGTCGGTCTTCTGTGAAGTCTTGTAATTATAAGCCAGCCCATTCATACCGAAGCGTGCTCCCACGGTCCCAACCATACAACAAGAACCATAGATTCTTCAAACAGTACCTGAAGCCCGAAACTCGCAGGGCACGCACGATGATTTGTGGGACTGCGAAACTTCTGGCCGGTTGTCCATAGACCACAGAAATTACTTATCATCAGGTGATCCTTCGGTTCGCCTGTGCTTATCATACATAAAAATCATAATTACAAAAGATAAAAACAGTTTGCTGCAGCCCAAAGGATTAAAAAGAAGGTGACGTGTCATTTGATGTTACACCCGAGAACGCGTCAACAACTCATGAAAAAATCCGTAAAACAAGGGCTCAAAATAGCCAAGGGATGGGAAAAAATCTGCCTCAGAAATAATCAACTTTTTCATCGTCCTCCGCTTTCTTTTGTTCTTTGTTTTAATGCTAGAGGCAACAAACGAACAAGGGGGTAACGTGATAATTTTCGAACATAATTCGGGTTGTGATCAATCCGAATTAGGCAAGCGTGGTGATTAAGCGTAATCCCATTATAGTAGCTATGACTTGATTTCTATGATGGTAAGAAAGTAAAGAAAAGTTTCAGCCTACTATCTACTATCCCACTGCAGGGCAAAGGCATCAGTCATAGAAAACAAGACATCGCTACTATGATGGGATTAGGCTTAATCACCACGCTTGCGTAATGCGGATTGGTGATCACAAACCCGAGCTATGTTCGAAAAATTCAAAATATATAGGTAGTCGTACTTTGCTCGACCCGGGACCCCAAGATTAAGGCCCGGTTTTTAAACCACAAGACCACGGAGCGTTTTCAAATAAATTGTATGAATAAATAAATAACTGAGACAATATAACATACATTGTCGTGGTCCCAAACTAAGGTTTTCCCTTGTACTATGGAAATCAGAAACAACGGAGGAAACACCCAGACCCAACACAAATATCTGTTCCATCAACAAACATTTGTGTTGGTGTAGGAATCGAACAAATTCTTCTTCGGACTTCGGGAAATTGAGACAATATTCAGAAGTTCTCGCACTTTTCGATGACATTATAGTCGATACTAAATTAATCGATTTCCCATGTACAGACCCCATCTCTAAAGAGGGCGCCGCTGTCGCCGGCAAAGATTAATTGCAATCCCGCCGAAGTTTTTGCTGCCACCGCAATTATTAAATTGAAATTTGAATAATTTCACAATGAAAATACATTTTGGCGGAGAGATCTCGGAACAAGGCTTTTGATTCGGCGTTTTTGTTGAGGGTTTAATTGTTTCGATGTTAAACTGTTTGACGCGTACGAAAACACATACATGGAGTGAATTCTGTGCATTTATTTTGCTGAGTGGACTCATTCAGCGTTTCACACGGCATTAATTGGCCGGCTCGACCGGAGTGATACCAGCGTGAAGCAGGTCCGTTCCTCGTGTGAGTGAGAGTATCGGTGGCCCAAACCCAGTGGTGTCGCGTTTGTCTATGGGTGGTGGCTATCGCTTGCCATGAGGTGATAATTATGTCTGCTTGTCTGCCAACTATCGTCACCAAAATATCCACCTATCGTTGAAGTCTTTGCTATGGGGCTTATCACGTGTGAAAAATCCTTCAGATGGCGTACTGTTAAACTAAGGTCTTACTTCGCCATTGGTTATTGACATCTCACATCAAAAATAACCAATCACCGTGTAGCATTTTAGTTAACAATATTATCAATTTTTGCTCCGCGATAAAAATTAAAATAAATTAAATTAAAAGTTAAGTAAAAAGTTGTTGGCAGATTTGTGGCCAGTTCAATATCTTATGTTCCTGAGGCATTTTTCGCTTTCCAAGCCACAATTAGGTGACATTAAAACACTGATCAATTTCACAAATCAGTGCACTAATACCCAATCTCGACCGAATGCATTTAATGCATTTAGCGTAAAATGCAATCTATTTGTAATCGAGTTACCCGCTTCCGAGCGATGCAATAGTTTGAGCGAATCATCTCACTCGCTGGAAGTATTTAATCGATTTAAATATAGCTCTTCATTCCGAACTCGATTGCTGGAATCGAATCTGTTGAATTTGGTATCCACTGGTGTCAAAGGCTTTACGTTTGTACATTAATTGGATCAGTTACACCGCATCTTCAAATATTGTGGCATTAATCCCGTGAGGTGAATGTGATACAGATTTCTAGGTATAATGGGCCTTGTCTCCTTATAAAAAGTTAACACTTACAAAAAGATAACTTCTATAGAATGAACAGCCATCTTCTAGGCAAACGTGTGTCATCCTAGACCTCATCGTCACTTTGCATCAGGTGCGATTGCGGTCAAGTGTTGGCCTATAAATAGCCGAAAAAACGAAAAGCTACGACAGCGTGATGTAATCGACACCCAGCGCCATCTATTGGCAAAGATACGAACTACTACTAAAATAGCAAAAAATTTGAGAGCGGGTCTATGTTCTGCCTGAATCCTGAAGTTCTCGCGGATCATTTGAGACAACGTCTTTCCTACCTAGGTCAGCCCATCGCCAGCCCAAAATTCTGGGTCCATTAAAAGTAAAGACGATGGCTGGAGAATACTAAAAAGTTACTAATACTTATAAATAACTATAGAAGATTGTGGACACACCTAACATCATTGGCGAGACCAATCTTTGCTGGCGTGGCCATCTCGAGAGACGGTCGTCCGTCTCCTACGCAAAATTCTGTGTCCGATAGACATGGATCGTCTCGTGAAAGAGACAATACAGTCTAATATAATGATGGTCATTATACTGATACTTAAAGTATACCTCCGTTGAGTATGCCTCGCTTAAATATGCTCTTTCCTTGATAGAGTAAACGTAACAGCAAGGAGCAAAATTCAATTTTGGCAAATTAACCATCCCCACCCACCGCGGTAAGCCCCAGCTTTGCCCACAGCGATATTGGGCACATAAATTTCTCACTCGCCAGAGCTGAAACTATCGCTATTTGTACTTCATTACGGAGACCTCAATGCGGAATAAATGAAGTGCAAGGAAGAATTATTGGGCTTGCGGTGATCGAGGTTTGGTTGCGGGAAGGTGACTTGGGTTTTGGATGTAAGTAGCGATTGTAGCTCGAACGCGCCTTCCATACAGGAGCTCACATTTCGAAACCAAGCATGTAGGTAACTCTGGATTTTTGTGTTCAGAAGGCTGACTGCCCACTAAGAGCTAAAAATATGTCATGTACCTACTCACGCATGTGCACTAACTAAAAAAAACGCCTTTTCGACCACATTAATGCTAACTTATGACATAAGATTGTCAAACTGTCGAGGTTTATGGTAGAGGCCGCGCGCTTATGTACTCATGCCGGGCAACAACCCTAGCATATGTCAACGAACTCTTCTAAATTTAAAATCAGGTCAAAGTCCTACTTCTGTGTGTAATTATTTTATGCTCCGAACAAAGTAACTTATGCACTTATGTTACAAACCATAACCAAAGTATAAAATGTAAAAGTAATCATGTAAATAAATGTTAGGTAGAGAGATTGCATCAATTAGATAAGTCTTGATTGTAGAGTAGAAGCGATTCCATTTTAAAAAGCAAACTTCACAAATACTTAGTTTCATGTGCGTTCGGAGACGCGACGCGCCGTTCGTCGTGTATATCTCTTGTATGATTTCAACTCATTCACTCATTGCGTTCAGTAATCATTATACACGTTGATCAAAGGTAATCAATCAATCAATTTAGCTGCTGCAGTATCAATCAATCATACACTTACTCATCATTCATTCATTTGTCAATCGTTTATCACTTATATTTATAAACTTTCACGTTACATTATGTAAATACAAATACTTGCTTTGAATCTCCTTGCGTGATCGTGTCAGAAATGATGAAATCCGCAGGAGATCTAAGGTCACGGACATAGCCCAAAGAATTGCGTGGCTGAAGTGGAAATGGGCAGAGCACCTTGCGAGGAGAACAGACGGCCGTTGGGGTGGAAAGGTCCTTGAGTGGAGGCCACGTGCAGGAGGCCGCAGCCGTGGCAGGCCTCCCACCAGGTGGACCGACGATCTGGTGAAGGTCGCGGGAGTCCCTTGGAATGCGGGTGGCACAGGACCGATCTGTGTGGAGAACGTTGGGGGAGGCCTATGTCCAGCAGTGGACGTCTATTGGCTGAAATGATGATGATGATGAAATACTTGATATATACACTCAGAGGCACATCTAACCGCCCATCGCGTATTTTTAATACAAACGTGCCTACTTTACGATTTTATAAAATAAAAAATGAAAAGTTTTATTGCAATACTTTTTACGTATTATGACCTTTATATGGTCGTCTTTATAAACGGGACTAAATGCCAGGATGTTTAAATATAAGAAATTATAGTATTTACTGCTTGAATCGATCTCTATCTATCTTCTACTATCTATAAGAAAAAAATCTATAGACATCGACAAATCTTAAATGAACATAGTTTTGTAAACAAGAACCAACCCTCATTTAGCATGGAATCGAATTACATATTTTGATAGACTATCTTCACTACATTGTTACATCAAAAGTTTAATTATTTTAAGGGTACCATTTTTGTGGGCTAGTTCTCCAAGTGACCCATTTGTTTGTTGGTCGTCTCTAGCATTAATTAAAACCGTTGGAAAAAAAACGTAGAAGCGTTGATGATTTTCCTTCTTTAATATACAAATAATATTTATATCTCGGACTTATTTCAATATTCGTCCACAAAATTGCGAATAAATTAAATAAAAAGAATGGGAAGTAGGAATATTGGACCTCTTATAACAAAGGAACTTTTGTTCAAGACTACAATAGGCCTATTCATTGAAGCAATGATAGAAGTACGGACAATCACACATTGACGTTTACAAATCTGTCGATTCTTCAATCGATTCTCATCTTTATCTCAAGCGCTGATAGTTTTTAAGTAACAAAACAGCTAATATAGAAAGATATATAACGTTATTGGCCACAAAAGCAAAGGAAATAACAAAATCGGCCTACAAGACAAGACCTCAGTATTTGCTACAGCAGCTAGTTAAGAATAACATACAAATTTAACATTTATAAAACCCCCGATAAGTAGTCATAATGTATATGGGGGCACGACAGTGTCCCCGCCAAGTCGACAAACAGACACACACACACACAGATAGACAAACAAACAGACACGTCAAACTTATAACACCCCGTCATTTTTAGAGTAGAATAAAATAAAGGATTATTTGGCACATAGTTTATTTTTTTGCACCGGAAGTTAAAATACTATAGGTTAATACAGTGTGTCACACTCACCATTATCTTTCGCTTCTCATGACCATCCTGAAACAAAAAACATTTACTCTAAGTGACCGCACAATATGTCCTAAAACTACCCAACATATGACCCTACACCCCATAACCTAGATTATATTACCCTTAGGGAGATATAAGAAAGGACGTGGTAAGTCACAGGCAATTCGCTTAATTTAGGCATTCCAAATAATGCCTAGAGGAGATAATCTAAACTGCTGCTGGCGGGCAAAGAGCTACGGTAACATACAATCATAAGGTGGAGTTAACTGACTTTTCAAATAGCTGTTAAACAACACTTGACAGCTTTCTCGATATTATAGTGCACTCGACATTGACGTCGAACCATAAATTTGTATTTGTATAAAAACTCGAAATTTGACTTCAATGTCAAGTGCACGAGAATTATTTCCCAGAATGCCCACAGTGACATTGACAGGGGGCGTTGTAACACTGTCATTTGTAAGGATAACAGTAGATTTAGTTTCGACTTTTGCCGACATAGAGCGATCTCTATGAAAATCTGTCTAACCAGTTTAATGTAATAATGTAGCAAATATTTTTTTTTTGTACTGCGTGCGCCTTTCAAGAAAGGTATCCGCAGAATACCAGCGCCACGGGGACCTCACGTGTCCGTGGCAAATGCTGAGCGGAAACCCTTTTTAAGTACCGCATTGAGAAATGTTACTTATATTATGTTGTTTTGTAATTAAATTTTTTTGGTACTTGAATAAATAAATAATAATGTCTATTCTATTGTATTCTAGTAAGACTAAATTCTATTCAGCACGTTGCTTGGCACTTCAGTTCACGAGGTTAGCCATGCCACTGAAGATAAAATGAACTAGCGGCAACAATCGCTTTTAGATGATTACAATTTGATCCACTGCCACCACAAAAAAAAGTTCAAAACCAAATCTCAGTCAATTTATCTTAAAACCTATAAATACACATAGTCAGTAACATACTCTTTTCATCCAAGATGGCCGAAAAATCTACGAGTTGGCGATACGTATGGACTCACCCGTAAAAGGTACAGTCCGACCCTAATAAATTAGAGAAAACTAACGGAAATCTTCAATGGGGCTTGGCTAAGCCGAATCTGCATGGCGCTATGTAATGAACCTTTTAATGAACGCTAGTTTATAAAGTTTATAATGGACCAGTTTCAGCCTTTATACAACGTTTTGCTTTATGACATCTTTAAGGTCGGTATAGTCCGAGACAAGAAAGTGTAGTTATGACCTTGAGTGCGCAGAAACTAATTTTGATAGACAGTCTTCTTTTTTACAAGTGCGCAAAATAACGGTCATCGCTATACTTTCGTGCCGCCAGCTATAATAGATTTGATCAACCAGTGACGTCACAAAATAAAGACTCTGAGACAGAAGGCTAACTGCCCACTAAGAGCTAAAAATATGTCATGTACTCACGCATGCGCACTAACGGGCAAAAACGCCTTTTCGACCACATTAATCCTAACTTATGACATAAGATTGTCAAACTGTCGAGGTCTATGGTAGAGGCCGCGCGCTTATGTACTCATGCCGGGCAACAACCCTAGCATGTCGACAAACTCTTCTAAATTCAAAATCAAGGCTGAGTCAGCCTTCTGTGTCAAAGTCTTTATTTTGTGGTGACGTGTTGTAGCACGCCTTAGTATAGCGGCTATGCTACGGCGTAGCACGCTGAGACGTGTCGTAGCAATCTGTACCGCGTCGTAGCATTGTCGTAGCACTATATAATGTGTAACAAAATGCCACTGCAACTGGTTGTTACGAGGGGGTCCACAGAAGCGGAACTGCGTGGAGTTGAGCAGAAACTTGTAAAAATTGACCAATCACCTTGCTCCTCAGAGTTGAGATGTGTATTTTGAGCACCGTGATTGGCAAGTGGTAAAAAGTTACTTTTCCACGCGGACGGAGTCGCGGGCGGCCGCTGGTGTTGATATATTTTTTTTAATTTGGTGTCTAAAAAATTATAAGTTGCTGTCTGACACAATATGGCGGCGATGCAGTTAACGAAATAATATTTGCGATTTAGTATTTGGTGGAACGTTAATTAGGTAATTAGGAAAACAGTGGTTATTCTAACAATTAGTACTGTGGTTAAATTATGGCGAAATGAAACTACGTACTCGTACATAGAAATTATTCGAAGCCGGCAATAAATTAGGAATATATTTAGTAAACAATTACCAAAATGTGTTTTGAAGGGAAAGCAGACTATATTACTACTTTTCACTATTTACATTAGTTCTTTCGAATAACCTACCTCCGTTCTCTCCAGGTTGTCACCTGTCAGTTTTTTTTTTCTTTTATCTACCACAGACTACATTTCCAACAAATCACATGGCCGGATTCATTGACAGAAAAATACTATTTTGAAATATTTTATTGGACAAGACAATAAAAGTAAATAAAACGAAAACTTAAACTTAAAAAGTAAATCAGAAATAGGCCCCTGTGGCAATGTTTTTAAATAACAACAAACTTATACATAATATTAAAAACAATAACTTTTTAAGTTATATACATTATTGCCACTTGCATTAGTATTGTTATTTATTTATAAACTAAGGATCTATACTACAATTAATACTAATGGTTAACAAGAAACCAGAAAATACTTCCAAATAAGACGAAATACCACTGATATAATGAATAATTTTAGGCACGCTTTATCCAAACATTAGTTTTAAATATTTGTCAATCAATCAATCAATCAAATCATTTATTGCCTCAGTTACATGTATGTATTAGATACATTGGGTAGATGTTAGCACCATTAAAAGTACAAATGTAACCTGCCATACGGCATACAATATTGTACATGCGTTTTTAACCTACATACAATACTATTACTATAATTTATACTACCATTTAAATTTAATCTTAACCTAACCGTAACCTTCTCAAACTGAGCAAATGACTTTTCCCACCTACGCCAAACAATGTGCCAAGAACATTAAAAGATTGTCTTTTTCGGTGACCATTTCATTCTCCAATTTCCGCAGTCAACGGCCTACATTGTGCGATCGGAATCGCCCCCCATTCCTTACGAGGCCCCTAAAAGGGCCCCAGAGCACATTAAAGCTATCATTTGGCAGATCGCGTGAGCTCTCCCCCAAATATATATCTCCAATTCTGTGTTGCCAGATAGGTTATCCGAAAAATATTTGCTATGTGATTTTTGTTTAGTGTCTGGGTAGATTTTTAAATTATTATTTTTTATGTGATAAGTGATTATAAGCGATTGCCGTCGCCCATAGACACCTGCTACACCAATAAATCTATAAGCTATGGTCACAAGCGGACACAAACGCCGCTTCTGTGGTCTGCTCATGACCACGGCTGCTGCAACGTAGCCGAAACGTTAAGCAGTAAGTTCATATGATGTACTTAACAATAAACGTCGAATTAATTCCCGCTTTAATATTTTATAGTGCCTGGGTGTTATGTGGATATAACTACTAGCAGCGGCACACAACTTTTGACCAGGCTTAAGTTTAATTAGTTCACCTGTTAATGGATGCGAAGGTTGCATAAGCAGTCGCTTCACTGTAATTCAGTTCCCTTAATCCTGAATCATGGTCTTGCTTTTGGATACAACAAGGATTACACGCTTTGATTAGATTAGAATCACATTCCTGAGATGAGACACGAGCGCATATCTTTACCGAAAGCATGCCTTCCAAAATCAGCATTTAAGGAACTCACAATCAACTATCACAATTGGAATATACTATATTTTTCAATACTCAAAATCCAAAGTTTTATTTTTTTTATTTAGTTTTTTTACTCCGCTGATTCGGAATGTTAATTTCTACCGATAAGAACCAGCAAGAAACTCAGTACTTACTGTAATCATTATAATTTTTGATAAAATAAATAAAATTCAAATTAATTTCATAATACATAACATAGTATCACTTTTTCGTGTATAATTAAATGGCGCTAGAAATACTCAAAACGCACTAAAAAGAATCTTCTGGCAACACCGCTCCAATTGGCCTGAGAAATATATTATCAATAATAGCTTAAACGTACTGAAAATGCGTACGTCTTTGGTGCAGCTCGATCATTATACCTACGAAGGTCCATTGGATTTCTTTTGTCTTTTACTTAACTGCGGCAAAGCTAAGAAAGGTTACGATTTTAAGCCTTGAACGGTAAGTTCAAATAAAAACACTATATTTCGCAATGTTCTAGCGCTCTTTAGATATTAAGTAAATTCGATTGTTCCGAGATTTTGTTTTAAAATGTATCAATCACTTTTGTATGGGAAGGTATTTTTTTTAAATAGATCCTATATTACATTTATCACCATAACTTTCAAAAGTTTTTTTAAGCGATAGGTAGCATCCATTGTTTCCATATTACCATTTTAATATCGTCGGATCAACAATGGATGAGGCGGGCCTCTGCCCAGTCTATCACGCCACTCCCTGTGGTTCCCTAACCATAGGGGAGCGCATGATAGAGAAGACACCCATATTCCGCTGTGGGCTGATAAGATAATGATGATGATAAGTTACAGACGAGAAGACGGATCACCTGATGGATAAGCGATAGTACGTTTCTCGGGTATTTCAAAAAGTGTCTAGATAAAACTTCGGAAATATACATTGATTTCAATAATACTATTTCTGAAGCAATCCTTTTATGACTACCTATCTTCCTAACTTTTCTTTAATCTGCAGTCGTTTTTATACAAACGCGGATTGAATTTATCACAAAAACTGATGTCCTAAGAACAGCCGGGAGGTTGTCTCCGCCGGAGGAACAATCTCATTAGCTGCGCATTTCGTGGACTCCCGCCCATCGCTAGATTTATGCTTTAGTGAGGGCGACGAACCGCTTCCGTGTGGTACAAATGAAAGAGACACCATGCTTTTGTAACATTAGGCGGAGAGGGTATTATGTAAACCCTCCCTGATCTATTTGCGGACGGTTTCGGGACTTTGCCCCGATAGATGGCGCTATTTAGAAGTTTCGGTACAGCAACAGCAAATAGATGATCAAAATCAAAAACTATACTCTCTATTTAACGGAGTTTGCGTCAGAATTGCATGAATTTAATACCATACAGTTCTAACGCAAACTCCGCTCAATAGTGAGTAAAGAGTTTGTGATTTTGGTCATATACTTTTCCTGTTGACTGTACTCGTGTATAAAATGTGTCGATGTCTATTAGAGAGTATGACCGTGGGAAAGCTACGCTTCGGCATGAATGGGCCGGCTCGAATGGAGTGATGCCACGTCCCCAAAGAAGACCGGGCGTGAAGCAGCACCTGCCCTGTTTCGTCGAGTTAGTGAGGGTACCGGAAGCCCAATTGGAGGGAAAGGGGTTAAATTGGCAGCGTACTTGTGACTCTACTAGTGTTACAGGTGTCTATGGGCGGCGGCAACCGCTTACCAACGGGTGAAATGGGAAAGTGTGTCTGTCTGTCTGTCTGTATGATTGTCTTTCTTTCACGGCAAAGCGAAGCGACGAATTGACGTGATTTTTAAGTGGAGATAGTTGATAGGATGGAGAGTAATATAGCCTACTTTTTGCCCCTTTCTACGCCCCATTTTAGGGAAGTGGGGGGCGAAGCCGCGAGCAAAAGCTAGTAAATAGTATAAATTACATCATAGTCGCGGGTCGTTCTTTACTTAGACCATACGCCAACAGTTCAGTCGGTGATAATCACACTCTCAGCTTTCAGAATTAATTGGTAGGACGGAATCAATTCGGAACAAATGAAATGTAGAATAGAATGTAGACTAATCCGATCTACGAGTAAACCCAATGTTACATTACGAAATAGAATGATAGAACTTGGACTTACTGCGCCATGTTCGGTTTCCAATAAAATATGTTTTTGAGGTCTATTTTTTTGAAGTATTACAAAGTATGTACGTGTTTACAGGTCCAGTTATGAAAAAGAGAGCGGGAGGGAACGCTCACTTGACAGATGACGCTGCTTGACATTTTACTTTTCAAAATTAAAATGCGTTCCGTTGTAGGAATCACAAATATTTTAACTGGTTTTAACTAAATTGACTGCCACTCATACCAAAGTTCGTGGGTATGATCCCCTCACCGGACAAACATTTAAAGCATCATACCGCTAATCTGGTAGAATATATAGGATTTTAGAATTATGGAATATTATGACGACCTGATAAATCATTTTTGAAAAAAAAAGAACAATTGTGATGTTATTCTACCAGATCTTTAAGTACCACCTCCGATCAATTCCACTTAAACAAATGGATTTCAAATACGTTGTTAAAAATAAATTGCAAAATAACAAAAGTAAACTACGAAAGAATGTTTCGAAATATCAATAATTGGCTACTTACTTGTCGAGGTTATAATGATAATTTATTTGTAAAACAGGTAAAATACAATAAGATCATAAAATTAATAATTTGCGATCTATGTTTTGCGTATTACGTCTACAGTAAGGTATCTGTAAAAATACGACTCGTTCTCTCCTTTTTCTTGTGACTTGGACCACCGATCCGCGTTATAGAAGATAATTATTATACCATTAGTATTTTACGTTCTCGATAAATTTTCTATAACCTCTGGACTCGGAAGCGTAATTTATTGGATTTATTTTCGTTGTCCGCCTCGATATTATAGAAATGGGATATTAAGTCGTAATTACATTAGGATTGTTAAATCAATGTTTCGGCTTCTTAATAGGAAGTTAGTATTTAGATTTGCATACAATATTGAGTCGCTATAATTATATCGCACTATAATATAGTGCGATATAATTATAATGGGTAAATTTTTTTAACAAAGGGTTTTTTTATAGGTTGACAGCACACTTATGACTCTACTGCTATTGCAGGTGTCTATGAGCGGTGCCAATAAATTGAGACTACATCACATACATTGCCCTGGTCCCAAACGGTTTTCCCTTGTACTATGGACCAATCGCATAACATCAGGTGATCCGTCTGCTCATCTGCCACCTATCACATAAAAAAAAGTCTTATCGGAAATGTGAGGAGAGCGACGCTTTGGCATTTCATCAATAAACATTTGTGTTGGTGCGAAAATCGAACCTGCGACCCTTAAGTCTCAACCAGCGCTCAAACCATTACGCTAAACGGGTGGCCAAAAATGTTATTTATGTAGTTTATTTAGGCTTTAAAACAGGAGTTTGGGGTATTTGAATATTTTGTGTACGTGGTTACAGGGATGTAAATGTTCATCATCATCATCATCAGCCTGTTGCAGTCCACTACTGGACATAGGCCTCTCCAAATGCTCGCCACTTTGATCGATCTTCGGCTACTCGCATCCAGCTCCAGCCACAAATGTTCACAGATACACCATATCTCGGACGAAAAAAGGAGTTTTTAAATTCCAATAGGTATATATGTCGCAGAGATATGATAACATCAGGGATTTGATCAATTTGATGTTAAAATATCAACACGATTTTATCATTTCCTTAAACAAAACTAGTGAATTGAACCAATCCCTAAATTGGTTCAGTGAACCAGTTAGAGCTATCGCCAACACACCATGTACTGGTGATGTGTGGCAGGTGGATTCTCCCATGCCTCAGACCACAATCCAAGAACCCAGTCGGTGATAATCACGCCGGCCTTCGGAATTAAATCGTGGAACGCAATCAATTACGGGCCCGTCCGAACGGAAATATTCCCGTTTTTCTTTGGAATTATGCTGTTACCGCCCTCTAGGCTTTCGCTCTTTATGAATTTGATGGGGAACGCGACTTTTTTTTTGCTATGGAGACACTTTGATGGCTATAGACATCCATAACATCAGTGGCATCAAGTGCTTTGTTAAACTTTAAAAGTAAAGTAAAGATGACGACCCGTTTGGCGTAGTGGTTTGAGCGCAGGTTGAGACGCAAGGGTCGCGGGTTCGATTCCCGCAACAGGACAAATGTTTGTTGATGAAACAGATATTTGTCTTGGGTCTGGGCGTTTGTGGTTCCGTCGTTGTTTCTGGTTTCCATAGTAGGTACAAGGGAAAACCTTAGTTTGGGACCAGGACAATGTATACGTATGTTATGTTGTCTTGATTTATAAAAAAAAGTATCAGCCTACAGAATGGGTGATAGAACACGTGGTTAAAGGGATGTAAATGTTCACAGATAAGACCTGGATATTATTACTGTCCCACTGCAGGGCAGAGGCCTCCATCATAGAAATCAAATCATCACTACTATGATGGAATTAGGCTTAATCACCACGCTTGCCTAATGCAGATTGGTGATCACAAACCCTAGCTATGTTCGTAAAATTCGAAATATTCTTAAGTTTGACCCGGGAATTGAATCCGGGGCCTCGAGATCACGGCCCGGTACTTAAACCACTAGACCAAACGGGGCGTTAGGTTAAGTTAGTTTGAAGTAGGGTTTATGCCTTGTTGGCCGCAAAATGCAATATTACGTATGTTGTAATTATTGTGTTATTTCTTTCTGTTTTGTGACTAATAAACGTTATCTACCTAGCTATTTAAGTCGAGCCGGCTCATTTACTTCGTAACGCTTTCCCTAGGTGTAATACTTACCTTTAATGTTAAGATAGAAAAAAGGCCAGCCGTGTTTAATTCTAATTTACACTTCTTAAGGAAAATGAGGTCTTTATCCCTCCGCTACACTATAAAAATTATCTACTTTACAACTTACCTTGCAGTAGTTAAAACACTTAAAACACACACACATTAACTGTGGAAGAGCCACGCTTCGGCATGAATGGGCCGGCTCGACCGGAGCGATACCACTGCCTCACAGAAAACCGGCATGAAGCAGCCCCTGTGCTGTGTTTCGCCGAGTGAGTGAGGGTACCAGAGGCCCACCCGGGGGGAAGGGGATAAAAGGTTGGCAGCGCACTTGTTACTCCACTGGTGTTGCAAGTGTCCGTGAGCGGCGGCAATTGCTTACCATCAGGTGATCCACCTGCTCGTCTGCTACCTATCACATAAAAAAAACTCTGACACAAGAACTATAAAGAGTAGTTTACACAGTGTGAAGTGCGCCTTCGTAATGTGAACTTGCAGCACAATCCTTAGAATTCCCTGGACTGCTTTATGGACTAACTAGTGGCCCGCCCTCACTTCATTTCGGAGCAGTTGTTCCACTGAGTACCAATAGATGGCGCTGGGCATTGATTGAATCGCACAAGTGTTTCGTGTTTTCGGTTTAGCTATAAGCCTTAGCGTGGAATATGAGATTGTTCACTTTATAAATAATTAAATTAAATAGTATAGATAGAAAAAGATATCCCTCCATTTTTCGTGAATTAATAATCACGCCTAGATACTTCATAATGTATCCGGAGAGTATTTGAGTTCGTTGGCTATGTAGCATGGTTTTTCACCGAGGAAACTGGCCATTCTGGACTGCCATCTGAACCTAGCGTGCCAAACTAAAGGAAAGGGCAGATTACAGGCTAAAAGATTTGATAAAAATAAATACAAAAATATAACCAAAATATCGTACATACACCGAGAAACCAAAAACATAGGTGTCAGCACAGACTTAGGAGAAAATACTGGGTTTCAGAGAAAGTTAAACGTCAAAATAATAATAAAAAACTAAAATAGACAAACATAATATTGCGTGCGCCCCTTCGCACCCCTTTAACAATGAAACTGGTTGGTAGCCTCTAGCATAAAAAGTAAGTATTTTAGCATAATTACTTATCTAATTAATAGTCAAAACCCAAAGCGTTCTACTTAACTAGTTTATCTTGCCGGTAGTAAAACGGCCACATAACTATAAAGTGTAGCCACAATGAAGTAAAAGCTCTTAAACCGGCCGAGCCCTCCGAATGACGGTTTAAAATTAAATAGCGCGCCGCACGCGACGCTGGCGTGGCTTTGAAGAAAATGAATAACATAGGCACATAAAAAGTGCACACTTAGACACAGATTATATCTATAACTGCTATCTTCTATATCTATATATATCATTTATAAAGAGATAACTTCCAATAGATAACGACAAGGCTTATAGGTAAACCGAAAACACGAAACGCTTGCGCGATGTAATTTAGCACAGCGCCATCTATTGGTTCATTTTTGAATTACGTTCCCGAAGCGAAGTGAGGGCGGGCCACTAGTTATGTGCGCCATCTATTGGCTCAGAGTGGGACTATGTGTCCCGAAACGAAGAGGCGGGTAACTAGAAGATAAATAAATTCACACAGCATCTCGTACACTCAACTCCAAAAACATGCATCACTTTAGGACCTTGTCACAATATAATAATAAATAATAATAATAACACACACATCTCTGATACAGGTGCTTATTCTGTAGGTACAGTCGAGTTCAAAAATAATTGTATACATTTAGGACCTTCTCACAGTACATATTTATAAGAAAACGACTTCCACTTTCTTATAAATATGTATTGTGACAAGGTCCTAAAGTGTAGGTATACATATTTTTGAACTCGGCTGTACTTGAGGTTGTTTTTGAAACGAATAAACTTATTTTTTTAATCTATACCATTTATAAAGAGTTAACATTTAGATACAACAGAAAGGCTTTTAGGTACTTTTACTGAAAATACAAAATACTTGCGTGATTAATATTGTTTGGAACTTATTTTCGAAATGAAGTGAGGGCATTTCGCTAGTTAAGTATATAAAAATGAAATCAAAAATTGTAAACAAAAACTGGTTTTCAATTCTATTGAAATGTTTCCTACAAACTAGTTCACAAGATAGGCGGGAGCCGCCTCCCATTCACGTACTATGACAATTTATTTCAGTTGCACTGTTCTCATATATCACATGTCTATTTGTCTCTTTCATGCCACTCGACGCGATGTTTGGCCGCAGGCGGGGGGAAGAGATGTAACATCGATGTGAGGAATCGATAATTATGTCTATTTATCGATTGTGCATTTGGTTATGATCTTGCCTCGTAGTGGGTTCGGCCCTAACCTGGAAATAGGAGTATGTCTACATTCGTCATGCCGTAACTAAGTGCTCTGTGTTTGAATCTACCTGCAAAGCTGCAGTCCGTGACGAGTGGCGTCGATTCACCAAGATTTACCATAAAGTATCACTCTCTATCATAAACTGTCCGACAGCAGGGCAAAGGCCTCCATCATAGAAATCGAGTCAGCGCTACTATGATGGGATAAGGCTCAATCACCACGCTTGTCTAATGTGGATTGGAAAATTTCGAAACATAAGTAGTTTTTGCACGACTCGGCAATCATAATAGTTTTATTACCCATCGTGTTTCACAATAATAACTGATGTAAATCTTGTTGGTGATCTAATTAATAAATAATAATAAATAATGACTAAGTACGACTACTCTGGCAAAAGTGTACAAATGACGGTTACGCTTAATATCTGATCGCTATGGTGCAAGACTCATTTCGGGTCGGTAAGCCAGTGGAGTAAGTAGGTAAGTAAATATCGAGAAGTCGCTTTTATCGATTAATTCATCGGTATCGATATTTTTTCACATCTCTAAAGGAAAACCGTGGAATGAATGAAATATTTCCGTTTTGTGCATATTTCGTGATACATTTTCCAATAAAAATTGATCTTCTTGCTGTCATTGGTGAGCAATGTGGCGGTTTGCCAAAAATTGTCGGATTTTGCGCTGTGTTTGAGAATCACACTTATTTCATTGAGAAAACGGTAAATCACAGTTTGGAAGATGTGGTTCGTAAAGTCGACCTAGATTTGTTTTAGCTATTGTAAAATACATGCCCAAATCTACTAAATAAAACCACGAGATGTGTTATAGTAAAACTCGGATTTATTGGAATAGTGTCGCCAAATAAAAGTGAAAATACTTGTATATTATAATTATATTAATTGGCTTTTGTTTTATTTACTCAACTTTAGGATATTTATTACTCAACTGGTCTCAAACTAGGGCAACTCCTAGTTTGAGACCAGGTTGATTGTTGTGATTGTCTGGCGCATTTATTTATTTACCACTTGCAAAAATTTGTGTTGATAATGAAGATGGGAGCTTCATTTAAAAAACCACGTCAATTCGTCGCTCCATTTTGCCATGAAAGACGGAAAAACAATCAGATATACAGACATTTTCCCATATCCCTTATATAGAACCAAAAAAAACAACCCCTAAAGTCTGGAATTTGGCAGTCTTCCGTGCCATTAAAAACACCTTAAGCCGTTGATCCTGCGCCCAATCCGTCTTCGGTCGTGTTCACATTGGTGTCCCATCGAATTAAGAGGGTAACGGAATAGAGAGTGCACCAGTGTTTACGCACAAACTTGAGCACTACCTATAAGTAAGATAAAGAAAAAGAAGAAAAAGAGAAGAAGAAATAAATCAAATAAATAAATAAAATAATCCTGCGTACGTGGCTGATCGTTAACAACGGCCGCCTTAGAATTGGATGGAACCTCCAACTTGGAGGATATTATTTATTAGGTACAGAACCCGCGACCTTAGGTATCTGGGTCACTAGATCCCTGTTAATAGCATTTCGGTAATTCCAGCTTAAATTGAACTAAGGTGGCTTTGGCCTACTTGCGGCTATGTACAGACGGCGTCAGCTCGAGTTACCCTCGCTGTGCAAAAATAGCTCTTGTGTCTCAGACATAAGGATGGTCCAAAGACTAAAAGGGTATCTAACTCCACGCTGTGTGTAATCGAGGTAGGCTTAGGTTAGAGTTGTGAAGTCGTTAGGGTATGTTGAGTAATGGTTCATTAGGAGTAAAAATTAAACTGATTGAAAGATTACACATTAAACTATTTATTATCTATCATTAATTAAGAAATTTTTGATCGTAGACTTTCGAAGACGTAAAAATGTATTGGATACGTTAGTTGTATAATCTGTGGACCGGCGCTTACGTTGCGTTTATGTTTTATCCTTTCTGACGTTTGTGCGATCTTTTTAGTTCTGCTCACGTACGATAGATGGAGCTCTTCAATTTTCATACAAATTGTTTACGATACGCACACGCTACGATTTCTGTGAAAAGTTCGTCTTAAGCCGCGCAGTATCATGTTGCAAACTGAAAAAATCAATCCTATTGCTATGTTTTAAGGTTGTTTTTTTTTTTCATTTAGCAACATTATACTGTGTTATGAATAGGAGGGCTGTATTCAGCAAGGACGTCGCTTCACTGGTTAAATATATTTTTGATACTATACATGCGAAATTTTCCTCAACCCTTTGATACAAGAGAACTTCCTTACCTAAGAGGTACTTACAGTCTTGGGGAAACAATAGAATTTCACCGTGGATTTGCATTGTAGGCAAAATTCCCCATAACCTGCGAAGCGTTGGGCTCGGCCCCCGCCCAGCCGTATCTGGCTTAACAATCACCTAGATAACGTAGGAACATACGGGCCAAGAATGGGAGTTAGAACGTACCTAGATAGATAGATAGATAAATAATTTACTCCAGCAAAAGACGAATCACCTGGTGGTAAGCGATTACTGCCGCCCATGGACACCTGCAACAACAGTGGTGTCACAAGTGCGCTGCTTACCTTTTGACCCCCCTTCCCTGGTTTGGTCCTCCAGTAAGGGTACTGGAGGAAGGGGGGTGGGGGAGGGCACTCACGCAGCGAAACAGCTTCGAACTGCTTCACGCCGGTTTTCTGTGAGGACGTGGTATTACTCCGGTCGAGCCGGCACATACATGCCGAAGCGTGGCTCTCCCACTATTAACTGAGTGTAAGTGCTAAACTGAGTGTAAAATTGAAGAGCTGATGGCGGACACTATGGGAGAGACGAAGGCATATAGACTCCGATGGCTCGGCCAATTGAATGGTATCGGATCGAGGGCGCCAAGAGGGCATCTACTAGACGTTACTGCTGGTGGGATATAGTAAACGCGGACCTGCAAGAATTGGAAGGCAGGGAAATTTGTGATAAGCTTCACAAGACCGAGACAAATGGTGACATCTCATACCCACCCCATTAATACGATACGGTCCAAGGTGGGTCTTGGCCTCCAACGTCAAAGTTCGCCATTCGGTTCGGTCCTGTCCTGTGGGAATTGTCCCACCAATCCAACACGATTAGTGCTTTAAGGCTCTTGTTAGGAACTCGTTTACCACAACGAGTATTTGGCTCGGTTCTGGTAGCTGACATAACAAGTTTATGCATTTGACCTCGATCACACCTGATGTTGAGTGAAGATGAGGTATAAGGTGGGTCCATGCTTGCCCGTGAAAAGCCTATTCACTCTGGCCTTAAAGAGGTCCAGGTTATACTGTTCTGGAAATACATCGGCGGGTAAAGAGTTCCATTTCTTGGCTGTTCGCATCAGGAGCTTGCATAGCGCTTAGTGCGAATGGCTGGAACTTCAGCCATGTGAGGATGCTTACCCAATCTTTGCCTAGTATCCTGTAGTGGAATGGGGCCAACGGAATTAGCTCTTGTAGATCCTTCGCATCATTTTCCGCCGAGCAAATGCCCGTGTGTATCCAATTCCGTTGACCCAGTGCAAAGCTTGAAGGAGCGAGCCGTTCTTGGCGGGCGCACTTCCGCTGCTGCCGTTGCGTTTGGCTAACCACAACATTAACATAGTGTGAATGTAGCCAGTGGCTCCACATGACGGTTGTAAGACCAATCGATTTCACCAAGTACTTCACATAAACGGGACTATACGCGAGGAGATTAATTTAACTACATTCTAGCACTTACTGCTTTCGACTGCGTTACAACAGCCGTGGTCACAAGCGGAGTGGAGGCGCACGGCGTCGTCTGCTACGTCCGGCTTGTGCATCTTCGGATACCCTCTCATTTTTGATATTTGTACTGCCACTAAATCGATGTCAGCGTGGGAGACCCACGCTTTGGCTAGAGTGGGCCGGCTCAACCAGAGAGATACCGCGCCATCACAGAAGACCGGCGCGAATCCTACTTAATTTCCAGTTTACAGCGTGTTCTGCATGTCCTACTGGTTACTTCTATATTATGTTATGGTGCACCGTACATGCATTCGATATTAGATTAAGCGGATATACCGCTTCCGCTCGTATTCAATTTTGTCGCCAGATATAATCTAATAGAATGGCTTTGCTTGGACGCGATAAAGCTAAATGAGTTGTTTATTTTGAGATTGCGTGTTCCTACCCAATAAATAAGCAACTGAATTAATTTAGTCAAATAAAATTATTATTTTACAAACGAGTAGGAAAATAAGCCCAATTTGCATTTTGTGATAGTATTAATATGGCCTGAAATAAAGAACACGTGACTAAAGTAATAAAAATAAAAGACATGCAATGCAGGTAATAAAGAACACATAATTTCAGATTTTTGTTTATATTCTTTACTGCCTGCATATAAATATTTTTAGTTAATAGGGAGGGAATTTTTGTCCGAGGTAAACATTATACTCGTCCATAACTTTCTCGTGTAGCGGTGTAGACCTTCCACCTATCACAGATATTACATGGTATGGCATGGGAGATCAACATTACTTTAGTCTTGTCCTTTTGTGACAGGAATGACGAGATCCGCAGGAGATTTAAGATCGCGGACATAGCCCAAAGAATGCGCGGCTCAAGTGGCAATCGGCAGACAATTGCGAGGAGAACTTGACTGTACCTATGCCGGAAAGTACGTTAAGACGTTGGTTCTTCGCCCAATCCCTCTTCAGTCGTGTCACACTGAAAAACCCTCGCCAAAGAAAGCTGTAATCTCGACGTAGATTTATCGTTTATCGCTAAACACTGGTGTATTTTTCGAACATAGCTCGGTTTTGTGATCACAAATCCGCATTAGGCAAGCGTGGTGATTAAGCCTAATCCCATCATAGTAGCGATAACTTGATTTCTATGATGGACGCCTTTGCCCTGCAGTGGGACAGTATATAGGCTGATACTTTTTTTTTTACTGGTGTATCATCGAAAGTAAGGGAGTGTGTTGTGTTTGCGCACACACATAAGCCCTATAATATATCATGAGTACGTAGCTGATCTTTAAGATTGGTTGCCTTAACCGAATCGGTATTATTATCATTTCTCATACAAAGTGTCAAATGCACAGTGCTTATCATAAATCCAGGTAGATATTAGGAGAAGGCCATCAAAGTGGTTGATTTATGTACTTCCTAGGTAATTGAATTTGGAACTCCCAGGGTCCCCGCAGAATGAATAGACTATTCAGCCATTTGCAAACGATTATTTCGATTGCGGATGTCGCTTGTACAGACTTCAAATTATAAGCGGATGTTGGTCTATTGAAGAGATTTTACTACTCTTAAATGAGATAGCTTTAGTCTCTTCAATATAATGTCTAGACTAGTGGCCCACACTACTGTCCCGGAAAACTCATCCTGAAAACACTACTGTCCCGAAGCGAAGTAAGAGGTGACAGTAGTATGTAGTAGTAGGGTGAGTCCCTCACTTCGCTTCGGGACAGTAGTGTTTTCCAGGATGTGTCCCTCACTTCGCTTCGGGACAGTAGTGTATTCGCTTTACATATCTCTTTATAAATATAGATGGAAGATAGAAAATGTCTAACGAAAACTATTAAATTGATCTCTTTTCATATGAAAAGAGATGTTTATATAAACATGATGGAGTTTTGATATACTTCGGATCATCAGCAACCCACGCTCGTCCACTGCTGGACATAGGTCTCCCCCAATGCACGCCACCGCTCCCGATTTTCGGCCACTCTCATCCAGCTCACACCAGCCAGCCTTCGAATGTCGTCATCCCATCTTGTAGCAGGGCGTCCAACACTACGTTTACCGAGATAAGTGAGTTTTCTGGATATATACTTCGGATAGTCCTCCCAAATTCGAATAATAACGCGATTTCTGTCAGACCTTCACCACCTTAATAAACAAGGTAATTGATATCAAAACAGAACACAGTTGTATATTTACGCAATCAATTAATTTTCGCAAATACAAACGTTGAACGTAACGCAAGCAAAGTTTGGAGATCAAGTTTATCCGCCTGGATACACTTCCCAGCGAAACAATACGCAAGATGGCCGCTGTTGATGTAAAACCGACTTAATGGCAATTAACACACAGTACTTTAAGTCGTTTTTCGTTGATTAGTCGCGTGCACGAGAAATGGGGAAAGGGGTTAAACGCTAAGAAATAAAAGTGAGAAACAAAATAATTAAATATCAACCAATATCTGGCTGGTAGTAACTTGAACAAAATTATAATACGAATAGATTACGTGTAGAATACGAGTAGATTACGTGCGCAAAAAGTCCAACTGGACGCTGAGGGTCGAGCGGTTGGAGTCTCGCCACAAAGTGAGCTTCAACTCGTTTGTGGTGCGAGTGCCGACCCACTCTCTGGCGACTTTTATGAAGGAGGACTTCTGGCCGCAGGGAGTCGTCTTTCGCAAGTTTCGAGGACGGCTGCCAGCAGATTCTACGCGCCAAAATATGATAAAAATAAGGTATCTATTATATGGGCCAATGAAATGTTTTTAAAATGTTCTTGTTGCCTGAAATAAATGGATTATTATTATTTGTATCTCTCCTACGGGAAATCACGGCACGGAGGCCGGTCCTTTTGGAAGGCGTGCGTGGGGATACAGATCCAACACGTAGAGGCCCCTTTGAGACACAATAATGAAAATGGGGATGTGTACACCTAGCGGCTACTGACTCTGTTTGTACTATTGAAGAGATACAACCAAAGTCAGCACCCGCCAAATGCAAGGACTATTGTAGATAAGAAGGGATCTATGCCGGGTCTATGGGTAGGATCTTGCTGGACTGGTTGCCGGGATATTGACGAGACAACGGGACGCCTGCCATATCAAATGTCTCATCTCGAATAATCATGGCAGACGGTGACTCGCCTCCCAGTAGATGGGCCCCCCAAATCAGCCACCATATAAGGCGGCAAGGCGGCAACATCGGCGTGGTCAGCTAAGGGTGTAGAGAGGTGTGCACCGATTTCTGGATCCCGGTAATCCGTTCAGCCGTTCCTCGCTATTACGCAGATTGAGCACTTCCACCCTTTCGAGCATCTAGCTCTTGCGCTCCACTCCGGCCGGCCAACAAAGGCAAGCCAGAGGTGAGGGAGAGATGGTGTTTCCCCCGGGAGTCTCGGGTCCGTGGTGTCGCCACACACCAACAGCTCGCCACAAGCTGCCCTGCGGAGACTGACTGCACTGATGAGAGTTGTTGTTCTTCACTAGCGAAGATCACCAACTCTCACCAGCGGGCGATGGGGTCGTCACATCCCTACGCACTTATTATTATTATTATTATAATCCCGCTCATAACCAAATGTTGTTTAAAGTTAGGTTTGGTTGAAAAACTGATGCTGTCATTTTTTTTTGTGTGACAGGACGACACGTAGCAGACGGATCACCTAACGGTAAGCGATACCAGTAGACATCTGCAATACCAGTAGAGTCACAAGTGCGCTGCCAACCTTTAATCCCCTCACTCACTCGACGAAATACAGTGCAAGCGATGCTTCACGCCGATCATTTGTGAGGCCTGGGTATCAATCCGGTCAAGCCGGCCTATTCATGCCAAAGCGTGGTTCAATACTTCTACATTCGTCATTGTCAACATTGTATAGTGTCTACTAGCCAAAGTATAAAATAAATACTTAATGTAGCTTACATAAAGTCTTTTGAAAAAGTCAACATATTAGGGGTCAAATGAAGGTCAAAGCGATTTTATTAAAAATATCCAATATCCTGAACTTTTACATTTTATAAACGTATAAAATTTTGAACCTGTTTAATTTGTGTTCCCATAACCAATGGTCTGCAATGCCGAATCAAACAGATTGCTGGTAAAATCTATATCTACCTTTCGACCGATAATTTGTATGTAATAAAGTTACCAATAATTCACATAAGTTTAAATAAGCACCGGCAATATCGTAGTGAGAGCAAGCATCAAACCCGGCCGGGATACCATTACCTCGGGAAATGGTAAAAGTATAATTGGCCACCGGGGAATACCGGCAAGTGTGAATTTGTTAGCGTATACAGTGTTCCGTAGGATAATTATAAGGACTACTCGGAATCAACCGTGGGAGAGCCACGCTTCGGCATGAATGGCCCAGCCGGACCTTGCTACCACGGGCTAACAGAACACCAGCGCGAAGCAGCGCTTTCGCTGTGTTTCGCCGAATGAAGGTACTGGAAGGCCGATCGGGGGGAAAGGGGGTTAAAATTGGCAGCGCATTTGTGACTCCACTGGTGTTGCGGGTGTCTATGGAGCGCGGTAATTGCTTACTATCAGGTGATCCGTCTGCTTGTCTGCCATCTATCATATAAAATATATTCATATATTTTTTTTTGTTTCAATGTGGAGTGTTGGTGGCCTGTCTAATTCAAGCGATCGCCGATCGTTGATTTGTCAGTTCAAGCAGTAAGATGTCTACAACGTTGCAGCAGCCGTGGTCACAAGCGAACCCACTTCGCTTCTCTTTCGCTTGTGACCACGGTTGCTGCAACGTAGCCGAAACGTCAAGCAGTAAGTACATAATTATAATGTACTTAAAAATAAACGTCGCGTTTATTCCCGGTTTAATACTTTATAGTTATTATGCGTATTCCTTCTTAAGAGGTCAGCAGCGCATTTGCGACTCCTCTGGTGTTGCGGGTGTCACTTACCATCAGGTGATCCGTCTGTTCGTCTGCAACCTATCTCATAAAAAAAAAATCTGAAAATCTGAAAAACTAATCAATCGGAAATAGTTGAAACCAAAACACTTAGGTGCTTTTGGATGCACTTAGTAGACAGTAACCGAAACAGGTCATAACTCCGAACTATTCAACATCCCACGACAATGTGTCTGAGGTTACTAATAGCGAGCACTCCGTGTGAAACTTACGAATACTCGACAGTTCTCAACTTCCTAAATTTAATAACGAGTATTGCATTTCAGAAATGACGCGTTGTTGAGTTGAGCTACAAAACCGAAACTCAAATATGGATTCAAGGAAATGCTGAGTAACAACGATGGTAGAGGGAAGTTACACAACTTACAAAATCCATACTAATATTATAAATGCGAAAGTAACTCTGTCTGTCTGTTACTCTTTCACGACAAAACTACTCAACGGATTTAAATGAAATTTGGTATACAGATAATCTAGACCCTGAGAAAGAACATAGGCTACTTTTTATTGCGAAAAGGGGGTTGTAACGGGTTGAAAGGGGGGTAAAAAGTTACTTTTCCACGCGGACGAAGTCGCAGGCGGCCGCTAGTAAAAATATATTTCAACTATTTTTCTTATTTAGGCTCCTGACTCTTGATCCGTTGTATTTTCAAAAAATTTTCCGTTTTATGGATCAGTTTATCCATCACATTTTGTATATTGTTTTAGCAATAAAGATTTTATTATTTCTTTCTCCTATTTTTCTATTTAATTTTTGTTCTCAGCTTGTAGCTAGTATTATCTAAGGACCTACCCATGGGCATCTAGGCCAAGTAACTAATCCTTTCTGACGCTAAACGTAAGTTTGAATTGCAGTCGTCTTTTAGGAATCACCATCAAGAGTCATCAAGTCGTCGAGAGTGATTTGCGAGAACTTCAGGCCAAGGACTGGCAACAAGTGGTACAGGATCGACCGAAGTGGCGTTCTCTTGTTTCGGAGGCCAAGACTCGTTTCGGGTCGCTGAGCCAGTGGATTAAGTAAGTATCAAACATTAGTTGTTGAGGATGTCCGCCTTCTGGGTGGTAATATAAGAATTCTCGGGAGACCAAGTAGACGGATACATTGGGAGAGGTATTTTGGTATTCTCCTGTAGTTAAGAGCACCCCTCATTCATCCACTGCTGGGAATAGGTATCCCCTAATGCAGGCCACCGCTCCCGATTTTCGGCCACTCTCATCCAGCCCACTCCAGCCTTTAAATGTCATCATCCAATCTTGTCACAGGACGTTGGATGCCATACGCTTATGAGTCGCGGTCTCCACTCAAGGACTTTACGGCTCCAACGGTTGTCACAAATCCAATCCAAACGACTGTGTACTGTTTATATCTATATCTTCTTCTATACTATTTATAAAGAGATAAATTCTATAGACAACGACAAGACTTATAGGCAAACCGGAAAAACAAAACGCAGGTGCGATGTAATCGACACCCAGCGCCATCTATTGGTTGCATGGGAAACTAATATCCCGAAATGAAGTGAGGGCGGGCCACTAGTTGTTATCATAAATTTAAGATTTCCTCCTTAGTTGTACACTGGCCCCTAAAAGCTGGGCGAACGATGGTTGCACATGCAAATTGGACCGGCGCAGTTTACCGTGGCTTTATTAGCGGAAATGCATTTAGTTTTTAATTACTGCGCTGCAAGAAAGTTAACTTTGTGCTTCATTTTTATTTCGTTTATTTAACCCGATACTGCTTGTACGGCGCTATACTGAGTTGCTGTTTAGATTTTCAATTCAGTGAATTCCCACAATAAATTCACACCACATCTCACCAGTCAGGTCAATGTGACCTGACTCCGTACTAAGTAGCTTTTAAGCACTTGTGTTACAATATCAGACAGCAGAAGAATCACAAATATGTACTTATATTACTTAAATACATAAATGTACATCCAGACGCTGAATCAACACAAATATTCACCACACGAATGTTAGTCCAGTTCGAGAATGGAATTCTCCACTGAATGAGCCATGAATGAGCACTCCAGGAATGAGCCCACGACCGTTGGCGTATGAGGCAGGGTCACTACCAAATGCGCCATCCGGTCAGCCAAATGCAATCAAGTACAGTGTGTAAGTGTGTGAAATAGACTCAAGGCCACTGGACTTTGGCAGGTCTGCTTGGGATTTGAACACGTTCTGATAAAATGAAAATAAGTGGGCTCGGTTTTAGAGATCACCACCTTGGAATTATCTTGCTATGATTGGTCAAATGAACTTGTTTGGTTTTATTGACATAAAGTTTACTTTTTGACACTCATCTGCCTGCTCGGCTGCGACCTATCACATAGAAAAAAAACTTTTGCCAAATAGGTAAAGTACTTAATGTACTTTCACTCCTAAAACGAGTAGCACAAGATTAGGTCCTCATGTGGCAAAGGCTTGCACGTAGCCTGTCACGGCGATATCGTAAATATTGCGTGGCAACATGTTGCGGACATGAGACTAGGGTTGTAACGAGGCCGTCTTAGCGGAGGTGGAAGCAAATGCGGAAGTAGAAGCGGATACGGAGGTGGAAGCTGATGCGGAGGTCGAAGCATATGCGGAGGTGGAAGCGAATGCGGAGGTCGAAGCATATGCGGAGGTGGAAGCTTGGGTAATACAAGATATAATTTGTTTAGAAAAAATATTTTAGTTGCTAACCAAACTCCACGGACATTCAATAGTAATGAAATATGATTTATTTAAAGTCGAAAATTTCAACCCAAACGTCACCCCAGTTGCGTTCTCATCGCGGTACAACCATATCACGCACAACATGCAGTCTGGACGAGCAATCACTGCTCCCGCGTAACCTCTTATTTTATGGCTTATTCCGTTTATAAATTGTAGAAGCGGAGGCGGATGCGGAGGTACGATTTCTTGCGGATCTTCCGCAGTAACGGGTGAAGGCAACCGGTACAGCCCTACACGGGACTAAGCCCACGACTTTGGCTTTAGGTATATGATACGACAATGTTGTCATCTGCAAATAATAGATTATTAAGCCGAGAGAGCTAACGTCTTTGCCACTACACGCTGGAAATAGTGCGCAGAGTTGGTCAGTCATGTCTACGATGAGCTAAAGAATAGAGACAGAACTAAGAATAAGTTACTCCAACAACCGACTCGACTACGGCGGCCGATCTTACTAATCACTAATCAGCCACGTACGCAGGATATATTATAGTGCTAAATATGTGCGCAAACACAGATGCACTAACTTATAGCCACTTAATTCGATTGGACTCCCGCGCGATGGCCGAAAAGGGATTGGACGAAGGACCAACGGCTTAACGTGTTTTCTGGGGCACGGGGGTACAAGATCGCCAACTTCCAGACTTTGTCACAGAGAATTTCTGACCAAAAAAACTCAGGTACAAATTTTTGTCCTGACCCGAGGATTGAAACCAAAGCGCATCCGAAGCTCAAAAGGTAATGAACGGATTTGAATGTTTTTTTTTTTATTGTGTAGTTGTAAGACCTGAGCATCATAAAAGGTATAAATTATTTTGAAAAAATCTTTTAGTGGCAAACCGAGCTCCACGGAAGCGGAGCTGCGGGCGTCCAGTAGGTAGTGAATAATAAACTATTGGCCAAACTATTAATCTCGGTATTCCTCGTTCGGATGTAACGAACTGATGCATATTTGATGAGATTCCTCTCTTTGTTTAAGAGAGAAGCTAAGTACTTGTACATTTAAAGTATCAGCCTATACACTGTCCCACTGCAGGGCAAAGGCCTCCATCATAGAAATCAAGTCATCGCTACTATGAAGGAATTAGGCTTAACCACGCTTGCCTAATGCGATTGGTGATCACAAACCCGAGCTATGTTCGAAAAATTCGAATCATATTTTTTTACTCGACCCGGGAATTTAACCGCGAGATAATAAAAAAAAATGGACTGTCACAAGGCTGTCGTTATTTTAAACCAAAGACTTAACTCGTCTGTCTACGTGCCGGCCAGTTTTGTTCTACTACTCCAGATTAAACTCGTCATTAACTACTTAACTCGCTTTTGACGTTCAAACGACAATAACGACACATAACCTTGACTGGCCGGATAGAGCATTTGGTAGTGACCCTGCCTCATGCGCCAAAGGTCGTTGGTTTGATCTCCACCCTGGACAAACATTCGTGTGATGAACACTTGTGTTTGTTCAGTGTCTGGGTGTAATGTATGTCTTACGTAAATAAGTATAATATTTACGTTCCCTCTGTTGACTGATATCTGTAACACAAGTGATCAAGCTACTTAGTACGGAGTCAGGTCAATGTATGAGATGTTGTGTGAATTTATTTATTATCAATCTATTATAACGACTAAACTCGCCGATGATTCAAGTTAACTCACTACTATACTTGTCGAAGAGTAAACCGCTCTTTAGTACTTAGTTACATTAAGTTTAGTTGGGTTAAATTAAGTTAAAAGGATCGTCACGTCTTACTGCGAAAAATACGTTTACTAGCACCGGGAAATTTGCACTATGCGAACTTTTTAGATTTCTCCTTTTATCCCAGCTATACTAACTGAGATCTTAGGAAATTGCCTCTAAATCTTACTGTTACTGATGAAGGTAAATACGGGAATAAATTTTGCGGAATAGCGGACTTACGAAAACTGTTGTACAATCATACACGGTCAGCTATGGAACCTACCACATCTCTATTAAATTTTATAAGAAAATACCTATTTTTTTTATGTGATAGGTAGCAGGCGAGCAGGCGGATCACCTGATGGTAAGCAATTGCTGCCGCCCATGGACACTTGCAACACCAGTGGAGTTACAAGTGCGCTGCCAACCTTTTATCCCCTTCCCCAACGAGTGGGCCTCCGGTACCCTCACTCACTCGGCGAAACACAGCACAGGGGCTGCTTCACGCCAGTTTTCTGTGAGGCAGTGGTATCACTCCGGTCGAGCCGGCCCATTCATGCCGAAGCGTGGCTCTCCCACAGTTACCTATGCATATGATGGCATCGATGGCGCAGTGGATGAGGTGTTCGCCTGAAACGCGAAAGGTCCCGGGTTCCATTCCCCGTCAAGTCAATTTATGAAATAACATTTTCTAAGTTTTCTTAGGTCTAGGTGTTCTGGGTTGACGCCCCCAGTTAACTATCGTCTTCGCCTAGCTAATGGTAGAAATACGCACGTAGATTTGAAAAACACAGAGGTGCATGCTCGATTTCGAATCAAATCCCGTATGGAAGGCACGTCCTAATCCATTGAGCCATCGCTCACAAATTTACAGACACAATTTCAGCTCAAGTAACATACAAAATGTTACTCCGTACAGCGATCAATCAGCGCTCACAGCTGTAATAATCCACGCACAAAATCTGATTTGTAGACTCCAATAAACTATCTTCACGATAAGTAATAATCTAACTTAACGTTAGGCGAAACTTTAAACGGCCCTAGTTCAGGACGCTTTAAACATCTATCTTAGAGATGGGTAAATAAGGAGATAAATTGAGCGGAATGGCGGCCGTAGATACCTGTGTCCAGCCATCGATCAGCGCTGACGTCATGAACCCTTTCTCCGGTGGCTGCTTCGGGTTTGGCCCAAGATGAAACTGATACATATTTTAATCTTTTTATTTCAGCTATAAGTATCTATAAAAAAGACATACGATGAGCGGAATAACAGTCATAGATATCTGTGTCCATTTGTGCAATCATCGAACAGGGCTAACTCTGGGTCTACTTCGAGTTTGGCTCATGATAAAACTGATGCATAATTTATTGTAATAAAGATAACCTTTTTCAGCTATATTACAGGTACTATAAAGAAATACAATGAGCGGAATGGCAGTCATAGATATCTGTGTCCAGCCGTCGATCAAGGATGACGTCATGAAATCTTTCTCCGGTGGCTTCTTCGGGTTTAGCCCAAGATGAAACTTGTACAGATTACGTACAGTGGCCTGCACTTCAAGTTACTACAATCTGTCAAATTTCCTCAGTTGATATTGAACCAAACACGTTTGACATAAAAGTGAGGTTACATTGAAGAAATTTGACAGATTGTAGTAACTTGATGTGCAGGCCACCGTTCATAAAAGAAGCTTTAAGTTTACTAATTTTTCCAGTTATATCTATTATCTCCAACATCTATAGGTTCTACAAAGAGATTGAGCGGAATGGCAGCCATAAATATCTGTGTCCAGCTGTCGACTGGGGCTGACGTCATGAACCATTTCTCCATATTGTGGAAGCTTTTGGATTGGCTGAAGACGAAGTTGATACAAATTTTAATAAAGGTATGTACGTTTTAGTTTACTAAATTTTTTCTCAGGCATATTCAGGGGAATAGCGACTGTAGATACTTGTGTCCAGCCATTGATTAGTGTTACCTAGCCCCATACTATGTTTTATTAAAATCCCTCCAGCCGTTTACTCGTAGTCGTGAAGAAAGCATTTATTAACCAAAAAAAATAGATACCTTCACAACTACCAGAAACAGTAACAGACATACTGCTATAGTGTTATAGGTATTAGAGGTATTATATGTATAGGTAGGTATTAGTGTGATGTGAAACTGTAATGACAGAACTTGACCACCATCGATATGCGACACCTAACCAGAGTTAAATGACAGTACTCATCAACCCTTACTAATTTAAAGCCGAGTATTATCAAAAAACCAAAATCGAGCAAACCATCGAATTGGCTTTGTTAAACCAAATACCAGTAACACAACTATGCCTTGAAATCTAGCGATTACATCATTGAACCTGACTGGCTCACAAAGGTGTCCATTTGACGCAAAATTGAATTTCTATTAATCGGGCCAATCCGTTGGATCCGCCAAATCGCCGGCGGATCCGGCCGGACCGCCGGGCGAATCCAACTCCACAGTACACGTAAGAAACAGAAAGAAAATACATATCGAACTAATCCTACTACTATTATAAAGGCGAAAGTTTGTAAGTATGGATGTATGGATGTTTGTTACTCTTTCACGTAAAAACTACTGAATGGATTTGAATGAAACTTTACCACAATATAGCTTATACATCAGAATAACACATAGGCTACAATTTATAAAAATATACTGTGTGGATTGTCCAAAATATGACGGTAAGTGTCAATAATTAACTCCACGCGTACGAAGTCGCGGGCGGCCGCTAGTATAATAAACGTGAAAGTTTGTAATTATGGATGGATGGATAGATGGATTAATGGATAGATGAATTAATGGATGGATGTTTGCTCGATCGCGTTGCCGGTTCATAAGGAATAAGCCCTTTTCTTGGAGATCACTAGGTCGTATCTCCGACTTATCTCGTGTATAAAAAGACTAGTTGCCCGCCCTCACTTTGATTCAGGTCAGTAGTTCCACTGTCTACGAATAGATGGCGCTGGGCGTTAATAGAATCGCGCTGTTGTTTCACTTTTTCGATTTGTATAAGGTTTGGCGTTGTCTATAGAATTTATCTCTTATCAATAGTAAGATATAAAATAAGATGCTTCACTGTGGTTCTTCTTACTGTGGCATCGGTTAGGGAGTGTCCACCCCACAGGACCGGTAATCGCATTAAAATTATTCCTTTTTCCAAACCACTGGGTCAGAGCACGAAAATTGTAAGGAGCTTAGCTTTAACACGTGGATTTGTCTGCGCAATCCGGCTGTGCTGAACCAGTGTATGTTTAGAAGATAATCACGCATGAATCTGAATGAAAAATGTTTCGTAAACCATTGAAAATGAACGAAAAAGTTAATTCAATTGAAAGTATCAGCCTATATACCGTCCCACTGCAGGGCAATGGCCGACATCATAGAAATCAAGTCCTCGCTACTATGACGGTATTTATTAGGCTTAATCACTACCTCGAAAAATTCGAAACATACTTTTTTTCAATTCTATGTATATAAGTACAGTCGAGTATCTAAATTATTCCGAATAAATAATTTCATTTTATTTGCTCGACCCGGAAATTTTAAATATTGTTGCAATAAAATAATATATTCTATGAATTTTACCAATTTTTTTGTAATATTTGTTGTCGATGGACTGTATGGTCGCTGCTGATATGTGTGTGTATGGTGCTAATAAATTAAAAACTGGTATTAGCAAATAAGTGACTAATGTATTTCACACGTTTTTCCTCCAAGACACGCACTGACAAGTAGAAGAAAAAACGAAGCAATAAATATCAAAAACAGTATAAACGTATAAAAACATAAACAATATAAAAGGAGGCTGGTCCAGCCGTCGATCCTCAACAATATTCACATCAATTATTGCCCCAGATAATAAATAAAATATTATTATTATTATTTGGTTGCAAACCGAATTTCACGCTAGGAGTGCCATGTCCATTAGATGATATTTAAAAAGACATCATCTTAATATATGCTGACATCAATTTCTCAATGATATCTTGACGCTACCCATCTTATTCCGCCTCAATTGCCACACCGCAATAACACTAACGGGCATATGTCAAGACGCCCAACCCCGCCCAGCGTATTACGTTTTGAGTGCTGGCCATTCGGAAAATTGCCCAATTTCCTACTTCCCCGCAGCGGGTATTACGTAAATAGCCCAAACAATTACCAGGGCGATTAATGTTTTTGAGGCGACTGGAAGGTGCAAAAATGGCGATCTAACGAGATAGTAGTGTTTATTTTTTTTCGGTAAAAGCTTTCCCTTTGGGCATATACTTGTCGTCATACAGTCGGCAGAACTTAGATAGTGACATCCAAAGTTGTCACATAGATAGATAGATACAGCCAAAGTGTTCTAACATATCGATACATCCCAGTCGCTCATATAGATAGTGACGTCATTATAATATTGACGGCTAGCATGTTTTTGACAACTCGGTGTATATGTCGCAGTTATCTGGTTAAAGTCACTAGCTCTTTGATTGGATGACTAGCTCGTTCATGGAATTACGACGTTTAATTGAATAACTAAAGGACAACTCTCTTTTTTTTTTTTTGGTATGGCTGCTATCGTGCTATAACGAGCACATTTAACTCTGCCAACATCGAGTGATTAAAGAGACACGTTAAAAAGGACAACTTGTTAAGTTGTTTAATATAACGTTCAACTTCTTGACTGAACGTCATTTAGCATAGTCGTTGAATGGGATATAGCTGACTTTTAAATGTTTGATTAGGGTGACTATAAGTTCGCAACTTCAAAAATAACTTACTTTAGATAAAAAAAAGTAAAGTAATAATGACAGACGCGTTGCCATATTCTTATCATGATTCCTATCGACTTTGATGTGATAGCAACAAAAGTGGAGTTAAAAGTAATTCATGCCGAAGCGTCTCAGATTGCAATTTGCTTAACGCTAGGGGTTAAGCAATGCCCTATCAATCTAATCTGCTGCCTAAAGACTCCGTGTATCCCACGGCACTTAATTACTTCCAAAGTGTGCACTATGTTGTTCCTAAAGACGATGCATCATACGGGACGTCTAAACTTGCGCCGCATTACACTGCATGTTTCGGTGCATTGACTTCAGATGCAACATACAGCTTCTAAAATGATAACGAGTATTATAATAGCGATAGCAAGTATCATTATAAATGGCGTTGCTCTCATTACCAACATACGATTTACAAACGAGCTTGTAACATTATTTTAAAACCTTTTATGTATTACTTACATTATATTAGTTACTAGTGACCCGCCCTCACTTCGCTTCGGGACCGTAATTCAGAAATGAACTAATAGGTGGCGCTGTGCTCAATTACATCGCGCAAGCGTTTCGTGTTTTCGGTTTACCTATAAGCAAGTCGTTGTCTATACAAGTTACCTCTTTATAAATAGGATGGATGGATGGATGTTTGTTCGAGTGGAACCTAGCAACTCAATTTGACGCAGGTATACACGTTAAGTTATAGGCTTTTATAATCACATAAGTTTATGGTTCAAAATTTCAGGGAAAATTGTATTTTCTTTCTTTTAGAGCATTTAAAGCCTTTTTTTAAACGTTTTCCGCTATTCTTTTTTCAAATAATCGTTGGCACATAAGGGTGTATGTTACTGTATATCCCTTCAACTATCTCCACTTAAAAATTCACGTCAATTCGTCGTCCGTTGTGCCGTGAAAGAAAGACAAACATACAGACAACAGACACACTTTCCCATTTATAATATTAGTATGGATTATGTAAGCGACTTATTAGGAATCTTATAATAGTTATGGCGGCGTGAGACAGATGAATGCTCTTTACAAGTTTTCCCACTATTTAACAGTGGTGTAACAGACAACAGTTAACAAGCAAGTTGCCCAAGCATCCCCAGATTTCTTGGAAGTAATTAATAATGCTCTTCAAGGGGAACTAACAAGATTGCATTCGTGTCACATGACATAGACGTTCGTGTTTACACTTCGACAAATCTGCACACAGAGAGAGGTATTACATACACTATCCTATTCGTATTTCGGAGAAACTAGAATCAGAGAATAGAACAGAACCACAGAATAAAATGAAACGGAAGGTTTTTTTAATATCTTTGATTCCTTTTATATGACGACCCGTTTGGCGTAATAGTTTGAGCGCCGGTTGAGACGCAAGGGTCGCGGGTTCGATTCCCGCACCAACACAAATGTTTGTTGATGAAACAGATATTTGTGTTGGGTCTGGGTGTCTGTGGTTCCTTCGTTGTTTCTGGTTTCCTTACTAGTACAAGGGAAAACCTTAGTTTGGGACCAGATCAGTGTATGTGATGTTGTCTCAATTATTTTTTATTTATTTTAATTTAAACACTTAATTCTAAAATACCTGTGAGACAAGATTATTCTTAGTACAGGTAAATATCATTGTCCCTATGTATAAAATTTCTATTGTAAAATTTGTTCTATTAAAATTAATAAAGTTTTATTATTTATTTTATTTATTTAATATGGTTCTACCCTCATTTTCGAGGACATCTTCGCCAGTCAAATGAAAAAGTAAAGTATCAGCCTATATAGGTATTATCCCACTGCAGGGCGAAGGCCTCCATCATAGAAATCGACTATGATGGGATTCCCTATTATAAGGGTAAAAATTGCTTTATTATATCTTAGCTCTAGTAGGTAGGCACTTCAAGCCCGCAACCTAATCACCAGGGGAACGAACGGTAGGCTTCAAATAGGAGTTTCAGTTACAAAGGCGCCCTCAAAATCTCAGCCGAGTTTTCTTTCCGGTGACAGTAACAAATGATTTCTGTAATTAGACAACCGAAGACGGCTCTGCCATTCACTGGGAGGGAAGGACAGAGGACAAAATAAATAGTCAAAATAAAGTTAATAGTAATAATGTCTTCCCAACTATTTGAGATATTTTAAAGATGGACGTTGTGGACTGTACTGTAGGTGGGTTTTCGCTAATGATGATGCCAATAAAATAACTACATTATCTTCTATTTACTAGACAACGACAAGGCTTATAGGTAAACCGAAAACACGAAACGCTTGAGCGATGTAATTGGACACAGCGCTATCTATTGGTTCATTTCTGAATTACGGTCCTGAAGCGAAGTGAGGGCGGGCCGCTAGTGTTCCAATAAAACGTAAACACCTAAGTACAGTAAAACAAAACAAAAATAGTAAAAAACATATAATATAAAAAAAAGCTGGTTCAGCCGTCGATCTGAACCGTGGCTCTCCCACAAGCTTACCAACAGAATAAAAAAAGATAAGAACGACAGGAAAACAGTTGCAATAGTTTCTACGGAGATAGTGATGGAAAGTCTTTGAGAGAAGATGTGTGAAAAATATTAGTGGGAGATGAGACACTGATGACAAACTCAATTATAGTCTCAGTTAACTAAAGTTTTCGTAGATTCGCCATTTATGTAATTAGTCTTAGCTAACCGTAAGGGAAGAAGCGAGCCATACCTACCCAATACAAGTGTCTATGACAACTCATTGGGTAGACTCGGCCACTCAATGTAACGCAGACTATTGAAATAAATGTTTTTTTTTTATTATAGTTGATCATACACGCATTTTATTCATAAGTAAATATTTTAAAAGCTAATAGGAAGAAGTCACAGAAGACCGGCGTGATGCAGTGCCTGCGCTGTGTTTCGTCGAGTGAGTAAGGGTAGGTACCGTTGCGCAAATGGGGGTGTTGCAGGTGTTTATGGGGGGCGGCAATTGCTTACCATCAGGTGATCCGTCTGCTCGTCTGCCACCTATGACATAAAAAAGTATGTACATAATAATGCATTTGTTATTGACACAGATTCACAAAACATTGACATTATACATAACTACCTATTGTGCGGTTACTAACCCGTACAACAGGAATTAACCCACGATTGTTTTGCTAACCCTCCACTTTCCCCCGCTTATTGTGACATAGATTTACTTTGAATACTTCATTTATATTCACCCCTTCAGATCTGATCAGCACATAATAGAGATTAAGACACGGGAATAAACTTTGAACTGCTCAAATTTTCGCAGGGACCTTTTGAAAATGGCTAATGGTTACAATTACTGAGGTGAGAAGATAGCTAGACCAATCAGCATTAGGCAAGCGTGGTGATTAAGCTGAATCCCATCGTAGTAGGGATGACTTGATTTCTATGATGCAGGCGTTTGCCCTGCAGTGGGACTATATAGGCTGATACTTAACTTTACCTTACAGAAGATTGGAGTTACATGGGCCAGCTCGAAGTGATACCATATAAGAAAACGCCCTCACAGAAGACTCGCGTGAAGCAGCGCTTGCGCTGTGTTTTGAGTACTAAGGCTCAATAGGAGGAAAAGGCGTTAAAAGGTAGCGCACTTGTGACTCCACTGGTGTTGATTTGTTCCCTAGATTTTGCCACTTCCTAAACCTAAAAAAGTACCCCCCCTCCCCATACACACACACAGCATGAAGCTGTAATTTTGTCGACCCCTAAAAAGTGATGATAAAGCAATCAGAATAAATTGCAACCACACCGGGTGTGAACAAAATACAAATAATGAAAGAAAGAAAATATATTTATTAATTTGGACCCCACAACACAAATTATTGAGATACAGACAAATGACACAAACACAAGAAAATACAAAAGACACAAAGACTTATAAATAGGGTAGGGTAGTAGTTGTAGGTTTTATATTTTTGTATTCAGCTAGATACTAAATTGAATAATTGGCGGTTCGGATAATCGGCGCTTTAACTATAATAACATGACAGATTTCAACAACTCCTATCGTCCGTTCCTATGTTCACGTCTTGCCCATACAATCACACACAATGCTGATATGTTTATGATTGCACGGCTTAAAGTCAAATATTAGTCAAAGTTAATTGACGGCGGCAAAATGCTCACGTTCATCAAAAGCTTATTACCGCCCTTGCAATGTTGACGTTTTGCACTAATTGGGAATTAAGCAATGATAAACAGTAAAATTCAATTTACGGAGCAATTTGATGATAAATTCACGATACGTGTACAATATTGTACGGCTCAGTGGTTTATGTCGCTAACAAGGCCGCTAGAGGTTCTATTCCTTCTATAATATTATTACTAGTGGCACTACGTTTCGGGACAGTGTTCCGATGTCTACAAATAGATGGCGTTGGGTGTCGATTGCAACACGCTAGTGATTCGCCTTTTCGGTTTGTATGTAAGGTTTATCGATGTCTATGGAGTTTATTTCTTTATAGAAGATTATAACCAAAATCATCGACATAGCTTACTGGATTAGCAAGCCAAAGTGGCAGTGGGCTGTCTATATCACCGCCGAACTGACAACCGCTGGGGCACACGAGTCCTGGAGTGCAGACTACGTCTTGGTAATCGTAATGTAGGACGCCCTCCCACGATGTGCGCATGATGACTGGCAAGAGCTGGATGCTAGTAGCAAAAAATCGATCCTAGTGGCGAATATTAGGAGTGGCCTATGTCTAGCAGTGGACTGCAACAGACTGATGATGATGATTATTATGACGTGTGACGATGAGGTCTAGGATGACACGCGTTTGCCTAGATGACGCCTGATCACTCATGCCATAAAGATGTCCACTCATGTTTTAGAGTGTAGATAAAGTAGTGTATGAGATTGCACTTATCTTGGTATTAGGACACTCGCAATGATATGAAAAAATTGCCAAAACTCGCTTTAAAATCTCACTCGTGTTTCCACAACCCTTATCTTAGTATGTGACTGTCACTTAAACTACTATTAATTACACGAGACAATATCGATCTATCTAAATAATCCATTAATTCTTGGAGTGATATCTATAATGTCTATCTGTGAAGGGTTGGAGTGCCATCATTGGTACTAAATCAAATATTAATCAAAGTTAATCGACGGCGGCGAAATGCTCACGCTCACTTGAATAGTTAAGAGCTAATTGCCGCGCGCGGTTGTGTTGAATTTTTGTTATAATTGGGAATTTGTCAACGTCAGACCTCTGAATACGAATGAGGGTTTTTACAGATTGAAAATCCAGTAGACAGCGTTACGTAGGCAACTGGTCCACCAAATGAATGGAAGCTATCGGGGGAAAAATCTAGTACGCTAGTGATGGCGTACTGTAGAACTGACATGCGTCTTCATGGTAATTGGTTATTTTTAATGTGAGATGTCAAAATGTCACTTAACAACCAATGAAGTTGAAGTTCGACCTCAGTCCAACAGTACGCCATCTAGCGGATCGTTCACATACGGTAGTCCTCATTGGTTACATTTGGACTTTTGTGTTAAAATTGCGAAGGTACAGCCATCGTCAAAATCGAACCTTATCCCCCACTTGTTAAAAGTTGAAGACCATGGACGGTTTCCCCTGGAAAAATCTGGAAGCCACGCTTCGGCATGAAAAGGGCCGGCTCGACCGGAGTGATACCAAGATCTCACAGAAGACTGTCGTGAAAGAACGCCTACACTATGTTTCACCGAGTGAGTGAGGGTATCTAAGGTGCCCTAAGACACTTTGCAAGCAACGCAAAGACGCTGTCTCTCTCCGATTTTCGTGAGCCCGTGGTATCACTCCGGTCGAGCCGATTCACTCATGCCGAAGCGTGTCTCTCCCTCTCTCAAAACGGTTACACGCTAATGAATATTGAAGCTAATGTTTGTTTGAAGTACCAGGGAAGCAGAAAGCATGTAAAGTAGGTGCTTTACCAAGACTCGTTAGTGAATTAATAGTCAAAATACAGGTTTCCGCGTTGTGTATACAATGCTATCAATCCGTGGCTCGAAGTCAAATATTAGTCAACCTTGATTGACGGCAAATTGCTCAGTTAAGAGGTAATTACCCCACTGAATGTGTTGACGTTTTGCGATGATTGGAATTTGGCAATGACATGACAGGCAGATGGAAATAATGAACAATGTGTTATGGTAAGTGCGGAAACGCCCTCTTGATGATGTATTATGCATGAGCGTGCCCAGCTTCTGGGCCAGAGGAGGGCAAATATTTTTTTTACAAGCTAGGAGTATAAAAAATAAAATAAATTAAATTAAGATACTTAGGTATGATTTTAAATAAATTCTTTAACTATCTAGGTATTTTTTGTGATAGGTGGCAGACGAGCAGACGGATCACCTAAAAATAAGCGATTGCCGCCACCCATAGACACCTGCGACACCCGTAGAGTCACAAGTGCGCTGCCGACCTTTCTATTGTACTGCAAATATAACGTGGTAATCCTATATACAGGGTGTATCTGTGAACATTTAGATCCCTTTAACCACGTGTCCTATCAACCATTCTGAACAACATTTGTTCAACAACTTTTCCAAATTTTTCGAAAAAATGTTCGACTCCCCATACAAAATGACCAAGTCACGTGACCGACTTTGTATGGAAAGGTGAAAATTTTTCATGCGAATTTTGAAAAGTCATAGAACAAGTTGTTCAGAATGGTTGGTAGAACACGTGGTTAAAGGGATGTAAATGTTCACAGATTCACCCTGTATGGGTATGATATTTATTACCATTAGTAGCATTAAGTTCTGTATAGTTTTGTGCAATAAAGAGTATTTATCTATCTTGAACGCTTCTTGTTTTTTGAAGAAGAGAATAGTGAAAACTATTTATATCAACGTCGTTAAAAATAGCCCACTCACAAACAAGTCTGGCCGAAGTCATTAAGGCGCGCACACGCGGCAAACACGGCGAGTGAATGCGCCCTTTGAGACGAGCCCTTTCAGATCCCTTCAATGGCGACGCCGCATAACTTTCACTGGGAAGTCTATCTATCTATCTAGCGAAGGTAGTTCTAATAATGAGCTTTTCACATAAAAAGAGTAACATCTTCTTGTGTACATATAATGGTGTACAAGTGTGCGCGCAAACACAAGTGCACCCTCTCTCTTTCCTTAGCCACATATTCAATGTGTGACATAACCATCTATCCATACACAGATCAGGTGCAGGACCCTTAATACTTTTACTTAATATATTTTTTACGTGATAGGTGACAGACGAGCAGACGGATCACCTGATGGTAAGCGAATGCCGCCGCCCATGGACATCCGCAACACCAGTAGATGCACAAGTGCGTTGCCAACCTTTAACCCCCTTTCCCCCAATTTGACCTCCTGTACCCTCTCTCACTCGAAACACAGCGCAGGCGCTGCTTCACGCTATTCTTCTGTGAGGCCGTGGTATCAAGTCACGTCGGCCCATTCATGCAAAGCGTGGCTCTCCCACTCTCTTCTTCTTTTTTGGGTGACTCTTCAATCTTGAAGATTGGCCGCCAGTTTCTTGAACTACTCTCTATCTGTCACAAGATTGAAGAGTTGCTCCCTACTTACTGTTACTAACGCTACTGCCGCCCTGTGTATCTATAGAAACCTGTATCCCATATTATTTGAAGTAAAACGAATGAACAAAGTACGCTGGACAAATAAGTGAATTTCCTTTGACTTTGATCGGCTCTCCGTAGAGCAGCGGTTTGTTAGACTCTCCCGGCCCGCACGACTTGGGGACCAATTCTCGTGCGCTCGACATTGAAGTCGAATAAAGAGATCTATTAACAACAAACAAATCTCTCCATACAAATCTCTGATTTGATTTCAATGTCGAGTGAACGAGAATTTGCCCCCAGAAGCTCTATTTTTGATTCACTCGCCTCGAGTCGCATTCACGTGTTCTACTGATTACTTTTTTGTTTCAAGCTGAATTTAAAAAAAATTAACTACGGCTTTGAAAACGGAATTTAAACCCCTAAACTGTTTTTGGCTATAATTTATAAAAAAATATTTTTATGTGAGGCTTAATCAACCGCTCGCTTCTCACTTTAAGTGACTCGACTACAAAGGAGTCGTTCGTTGCGATCGAGCAATTAAAATTGCGGAAGATCGGATGTAGAACGAAACCAAAGCAGTATTTCATTGAGTGAGCGAGGGTAAGTACCGGAGGTCCAATAATTGGGAGAAAGGGTGTTAAAAGTAGGCATTGCACTTGTGCCTCTACTGGTGTAGCAGGTGTCTATGGACGGCGGCAATCGCTTACCGTCAGGTGATCTGTCTGCTCGTCTGCCACCTATCACATAGAAAAAAAAATCACTAGAAATCGTGCGCTCGACTCGAGGCGAGTGAATCAAAAATAGATCTCCAGGCTTTAATCAAAGTAGAACTCTAGATGGAGTGCAGAGTTCGCCATATGTTCGGGCGGTTAACAAGTTTGCATTGCGATTTGTTTTCGAAACTGATGGAGATTTTTTTTTTGTTTAGAAATAAGTAGAAATAGAAATATTCTTTATTCAATTTCAGTCCTTATTAAACATTTTTATGCTCAATCCAACAAATGAATTGCCAATTTTATGAAGTCTTAGATTTGATAGGTGGCAAACGAGTAGAACTGACAACAGACTTTGCCCCACCTGACTGATCCGATGGCGCATGTGGTAATGTCACACCTATCCCAATGCGATGATTACCCAATGCCAGTTAGTTAATCGAACTGGTTCTCCTTTCATATATAGATTAACCACTTGGATCGCCCCAGAAATTAGTTAGTCAATTCAACCAATACTCAGCATTGGATCAAGCCAGCTGACTAATATTTGCCCCGGGTAGGGTTGTCAACTCTTCCAATACGACATGCTCCGTGAGAGAGCAACGCTTTGGCATGAATGGGCCGGTGTGAAGCAGCGTCTGTGCGGTGTCTCGCTTAGTAAGTGACGACCTACATAGTGTGTGAGTGGTTGTAAGTACCTATATAATTTGCATGTCAGTTTTTGCAGTGATTTATGCGAGCTACATTAATCATTGAATAACACCTCTTGTACCACTCTATCGTCAAATAAATGTTTTCTGATTACTACAGTAAGAATCTACCTTGTCATGTGAATACGAGTATTACGCTATATCTTCAAGAAACGAGCCTATACCTTCCTAAAGGGCCGGCAACGCATCCGCACTCCTTCTGGTGTAGCTGATGTCACTTACCATCAGGTGACCCGCTTGCTCGTTTGCCTTCCTATACTGTAAATAAATAAAAAAATAAAAAATTAAATAAATAAGTAGAGGCTCACCAGATACTTGCTAAAGGTTTTTTATACGGTTCTTCACCCCCTACAAAATCTTTGTCCTGTACCATCTCAATGTGGGGGGTGAAACGAAGAGCCTGACTATGTCCGGCTTAACCCGGACGCCTGGCAACCCTAGCCCGGGTCCGGCCGGAGCGTCGATGATGACGTCAGATCTGTTCACACCCGATTAGGCTTTGTGATCCGATAACAGGAATCTTTGAGGAAAATTACAATAGCTTTATTTATAAACTATTCATCACAACAGAGTTAGGATGGATAGCTGATTCACCCGCGTTAGAAAGAAACAAATGGTAGGCTATGTCACTCTTCATCCATCCCTTGATTGGCCTGATGGTGCATTTGGTAGTGACCCTGCCCCATACGCCAAAGGTCATGGGTTCAATCCCCACCCTGGACAAACATTCGTGTAATGAACACTGGTGTTTGTTCTATATCTGCACGGAGTCAGGTCAATGTATGAGATGCTGTGTGAATTTATTTATACCAAAAAACTATGTTATAAATATATCTCTCATCTGACCCAAGGTCAGCAGAATTTTCAGCCATACTGCACTAACAAGATAAAATAAATGCTACATTAGGCGACATCTACTGTGATTGACACTTAGTCTATCGGAACAAGCAACAGTTGGCGCTAGTTGTAATACAATAAAACCTTACCAACCATTTGACATTTATTTGAAAGATGATATAAAATTGATTAGAGATACCTCTCTGTTTTTTGTTTTACCGGAATGTTGTCAGACAGTGATGTAAAATTCCCCCGATTAAAAGGGATTTTGCCCGCAATTAACATTTTACATATAATCTATTTGCCCCGATTTGGGGAAAAAAGCACGTGGTAACACTATTAATATGGTGTAGCGTATTTGTGACGTCACAAGTGCGCTTGAATTTAAAATGTTTAAAAATTAATTAAAACATAACTGTCTTGATTACAATAATATTCAAATTGATTACTTGAAATAGTAAAAGGTATTGAAATAAAATATAAAAAAGATACCAAAAAAGTTTTGATTCGTGATGTTTAACATCAAATTTGCAGCAGCTCCGTTTTGCCGTGAAAGACAAACAAACAAACACATACCCTTTACCACTTATAACAATTATTATCATTTCAGCCAATAGATGTCCACTGCTGGACATAGGCCTCCCCCAATGTTCTTCACACAGATCAGTGCTGACGGGCAGACATACGTCATGACAATGAATCTATAAAAGTTCGGTTTTTTGGCATGGGCTACGGAACCCAAATAAAAAAATATTATATTTATAAACTATCCCACATTTTAACCTCACACCATCACCACTTCAAAAAACAAAACCCCACTTAAAAATTTTTGCATGTCGACTTGCGCGAAACATCTCTAAGGCCGCCGTCTGAAAATCAGCATCATGGCTATGCTGTGGCACATGCTGAGACGGGGACCATTCTTGCTGCACCATTGTTCTTTACTTTATTATGACTTTTATATTTTGCTAGTATTAAGACTAAACTCGTATCTGGACAATGTACCTACATGTTAATAATTTTGTGCAGCAAAATAAACGAATCTATCTATCTATCTATCATTTCCCCGTCCCCTACTCTCTATTACCATAAAACCCCAATCACTAGTCGCCTATTACTTCGTCGATCCGGTTGAAAATCTAGCCTCATTTTACCAGTTCGGCCACCAATTTCCACCTTCAAATCTAGAAATAGTGCAGTAATTCAATAGATCGCTTTACATTCCACCCGGACAGCGGCAATCACACGCTAACCGGGCAATTACAAGCGATCCGGGCCAATCATACCCGGATTGCCCACCGTGGGCAATGTGTAATAGTCGTATAGAAAGTTGGACTTATTTTAGACCTCACGTTCGGTAGTTGCGTTATTGAAAAGGCCACCGTAAATGTCACTATAAAATAATCTTCAGATTAACTCAACTGCATAACGAATCATCGTTTTATAGTTGATCAATTTATAAGGATGTTGATCAAACAATACAAGGTGTATCTATGAACATTTACATCCCTTTAACCACGACTTCTGCTAACCAATCTGAACAACATTATTGTTCTATGACTTTTAGAAATTTGTCGAAAAACTTTTCGACTCCCCATACAAAATGACTATGCCATCTAATATACTATTTCACATATCTTATAGACAGCAAAAACGACAATAGCATTTACCGTGTGAAAAGAGAAGATAAAAACATCAAAACTAAGAATTGGGGCAAGGAACCTAAATTGATTCCCACCACCGCCCCACTCCCGGGAATGTTTAAGCACTTCATCCGCATCGACTAACGACCCGGAAATCTACTATCAATACTAAATTTCGTTCGCGAAAAGAAAAAAGACCTCCAAACGAATCCAATTTTAAGATGGGAAGAACGAGGCACGCTCCGCTTGGAACTTTCGAGCGGCTCTAATTGAATTACATCCTTTCGAGAAATATTGTTAGATACTATAAGATACTGCGGTGTAGTAGGGGGGAAGGAAATAGGTTATCTCTACTAAATCTTAGAGGTGATTTGCATAAATTATTAAAAGTATATAAAACTAGCGGCCGCCCGCGACTTCGTACGCGTGGAGTTAATTATTGACACTTACCGTCATATTTTGGACAATCCACACAATATATTTTTATAAATTGTAGCCTATGTGTTATTCTGATGTATAAGCTATATTGTGGTAAAGTTTCATTCAAATCCATTCAGTAGTTTTTACGTGAAAGAGTAACAAACATCTATACATCCATACTTACAAACTTTCGCCTTTATAATAGTAGTAGGATAGTAGCTGTAATATATTTCCGTAGGTATACCACGAATATTGGTGTTCTGTGAACAACAGCCTTATTATATTCTTCGTCATCATCATCAGCAACCCACACTCATCCACTGCGGGACATAGGTTTCCCCTAATGCCACTGCTTCTGTTTTCGGCCACTCTCATCCAGCCCACACCAACCAGCCTTTGAATGTCATCATCCGATCTTTTTTTTTTTTGTTCACGCAGAGAGAATGCCGCCTTATGCACACCTGGCCGCTGGGAGACGACCAGGTAGTGTGGGGCTCCCCCCTGGATTGGGCCTCTGCTAATCAGAGCCCGTTCAAGGGCATACCCACTAAACACTGCGACTTTTCCCGGCAAATCCAGGCTCGGGGTGGGAAAGCGGGAAATAGGACGAACCTCATCACCGCAGACCCACCCATGGACAGCAAGGCACGCCAGTACGGCCTCTTTCCGACTCCCGGGGCTTAAAGCCCCAGAGCAGCTCCCACTGCCCTCCGACAAGCCCCAACCGGGCGGCGCCCGCATCGCTGGATTGCGATACGGGGCGTCGCGGGCATGGGCTCCTGCAGAACTCTCCACAAAACCCACACCCTGCTGGCTGCAGGGCAAGGTGGGGGAGAGGTGCCTGCAGGCTTCCGAAAAACTGCCCCACCAGACAGCCCCACGGCCGGCTACGCTGATTGCGCAGTCGGTCGCTGGGCGGAGAGGTGGGATTAGCCGGCCTTTGCCGCATCCCACTGGCTGTGGGACGCAGCGCAGACCAGCAACTAAAGACCCCCACAAAAGATGTGGGGGTTGGCGCCGAAGGCGCCCCACTCGGTGGGGCCCACGTCAAGGTGCGCCCAAAGTGGAGGAGATCCTCACAGGGCGCCGGACAGGGCCCCGGCCCAGACAGAGCTGGGCCTCAAAGTGCAGCTGTCAGCCGTCGGGTAGCAATATGGCAATATGGTCATTATCCGATCTTGTCGTAGGGCGTCCAACACTACGCTCACCGAGTCGCGGTCTCCACTCAAGGACTTTACGGCTCCAACGGTTGTTAGTTCTGCGGCTGATTTGACCAGCCCACTGCCACTTCAGTAGCGCTACCATGAGTTTACAGTGACAGAACTCGCTAGCGTAAAAAAAAATTATGAAAAAGTGTACAGCGCCTCTAGCGGTCACTTGAGAAACTAAAATATAGTATGAGTTGTCAAATAGAAACCTATCGAAATGTATTCGCTAGCGAGTAACGTTTTCCGTAGCGCTACGTACGAGTTAGGCTACGAGTTGACATCGAAAACTGACATAACGTAAACTATTGCTCTGTCTCTTTCAAATGCATCACAATGAAAGACACAAAGCGATAGTTTTCGATAGCGAGGATAGTATTTCAAACTCCATGGAAATACTACGAGTCACAAATTTGACGGTAGGTATCGAAAAGTTACGTACGTGTTCAATCAAAAACGTAAACTATTGCTCTGTCTCTTTTAAATGCATCACAATGAAAGAGACAAAGCGATAGTTTTCGATAGCGAGGATAGTATTTCAAACTCCATGGAAATACCACGAGTCACAAATTTGACGGTAGGTATCGAAAAGTTACGTACGTGTTCAATCGAAATCTATTCGACGCCCGTTTACTCGCTATCGACTGTAGTAACGTTATGTTACTTTTCGATGCCAACTCATGGTAGCGCTACAGTTTGCTAATTCGATTATCATAATCTTACTTTCCCCAATATACTATGTCAGTACAATTTGGAGTGTATCCCATAGCGTGCACAAAGAATCTGAACTATCCAGAATTCACAAGACATTTGGCATATCATTCGATGCCCGCCTCAGTGCTCTGTCTTTGCTCTCTTTAAAATGAGGCAATTGAGATCCGGAACTGGCTACGTGGACTTTCCACTGAGTTTAGAAGTGGCGTGAAGTTTTCTATTTATGGTTACTGTTTTTCTTGAAACTCTTAAGACATTAGTCGAATGCTTTTCTCTTCATGGAAAATACGTAGGTACCTAGCTATGATGGTTAAGTGAATAAGTCAGACAATTACACCGTACATAATGTAAATTAATTATGATGTTCTGCTTATATTCATTCTGATTATAAACAAATTCACACAACACCTCACATATTGAATTGATTCCGCACTTAGTAGCTTTTAAAACACTTGTGTTACAGATCACAGACAGCAAAGGATTTACAAATACATATAAATTACACCCAGACACTAAACAAACACAATATTGCGTGCCCTTGTTATTTGTGTAAGCGTGTTAAATCAATTCATAATCGTAAAAAACGGGAATACACGGCTCGCAGCCGAAAGTTCATAGATTGACACTAAAAAAGTATCAGCCTATACACCGTTAAATTAGTAAAGCAGGGTGGGTAATATACCAACCCTGCTTCACTTGCTACCAAATACCGCTTATGTGTCAAAGTCGTATGTCCCCTATGGTTAATCTTGGTTTTTGTCCACCTGGCTCGGAGCCACGGCCGGCACTCGAATACGGGCGGTGACGCGATTACAACGTAGCCCGGCCATTATTAAAGTTTCGTAGTTAGCAGAACACTGGAGTTTACATGTGAATTAACGTTTTGCTTGTATAAGACGAGCTACAATTTACTCGGTAGATAGTTTATTTGTAAACTAGTGGATGCTGCAGCAGGTTTGCCACTAATACCTATTATGTTTCAACATAATTTATACCATATTTTAAAATGCATCCATGAAAATTTAACTACGTCCCTTTATGGTTAGGGTTTATAGGACAACTCGCGCGAGAATTTCAAGATTTTTTGGCTGGTTACTGTTCTAACCTAGTAAGCGATTCGAACCCCCTTTAACCACGTCTTTTAAGTAGTCTGAACAACGTATGTTTTATGACTTTTGAAAAGTGGTCGAAAAACTTTTCGACTTTCCATGCAAAATTAACAAGTCACAAGACCGAATTTACGTATGAAAATTCTTAGGTTATTAACCTGACCTCAAAGCTATGCAAAAATTTGAGGGGAAATATTTCATGAATAGAAGTAAAATTGAATAAAGAAAAGGTATGGTTATAATATGCCTGAATAAATAATATTATGATTATAGCAGAAAGCCCTCCGTAGCCAAAAACTAGGTCTATAGACGTTCCTTCCGGAAAGCCAAAACTAGTTAATTTATAAGCGGATATGCGGCGTAAAACCGTACACCATCCGCTGTTTACATCCTCGTAACCAGTCAAAAAGTTTCCCCGTCAGCCATTCTTTACAGCCAACTCGTAAGGAGGCTTATCGGGGCACAAACAAACTGGGATTCTATCCAACTTCGGCATTCGGTAGTTGTTTTATTAGTTTATCCGTTCGCTTCGTGTGTGCCCGCCAACGAATATGTCTAGACCAGGTTTGGGGTTTACCTTATATTTGGGGAGCTTAGCTACATGGGAAAACGCTAAGCTAATTTTGGGAATATGGGCAAAAAGCATGATCTCAATAAAAAAAATGGAATGGATGGAAGGCAAACGGGCAGATGATTTACCTCGTGATACCATCAGTGAGGTAAGTGACAAAATTAAGAAACTTCGTTAGTATTCTCAAACTACTATTCCCAATGAAATTTGAAATACCTATAGGTACTTCGTCTGATGTCCATGTATAAAGCCTCGTCTTCCTTCGCGCGTCTAGTTTTATCGCGAGCAAAATCATTGGGGGATCTAAAATGGCATGACCTGCATAGAGAAAAGGATGGTACGACCGTGCTGTTCGACTTGACTGCATCGTCGTTGCAGCCAATAGACGTCCACTGCTAGAATGGGCAGCCATTGGTCTTAGTATTCTCCACACCCCCAAGGTCCTGAGATTTCCCACGACCTTCACCAGATCGTCCATCTACTTTGTGGGGAGCCATGGCTGCAGCTTCCACTTGAGCCACGCAACTCTTTGAGCTATATCTGCGAACTTAGTCATCATTGACACGAACAGCAAACAAATACCACAAACACCACACAACATAAAAACTATGGGCCGTTGACCTCTATAGCTTTGCCCGCGATTGCCCACATATGGCATTAAATAGAAAGCGGTGGAGGGATTCGGGAGATTCCTTTGCCCAGAAGTGGGACAGTACTATTGGCTAATAAAAAATCATTAGTGGAAAATAAAAATAGAGCATGGCAACATCGGTCTAGACGGATGTGTGCCTGCGTTTAGACACACTAGTCGTGCCCGTTTGATTGATGGGCCGAAGTTATTTGTTGTTGTATCTTAGCCTGGAATACCATGGAGGTCATGTATCCGAATATATGATCTCCGTAGTTGAGGTTGTTTTGAAACTGACTTGTCAAAACATGTTTATAAACAATTAAAAATAAGAATTCATACAACATCTCATACATTGACTTGATTCCGTATTAAATAGCCTAAGCATTTGTGTTGTAGAACCGCCCAATGCAAATAAAGGAAACCTATCTGTCTAGAGAGTCTACTTTCTCTCTCTGTCATAAGAGTTTATGGTTTAGGTAATTATAGTTAGGATAATAATTATACCGTTTTATTGCAAAGATTTTGTTACAATACAATAGGCGGTAATTGTGTTGGAGATGTCAGTACATCATCATTACTTTGATCAGTATACCGTGGCAAATTTTAAATCCATACTTCTTATCTGAAATTGACATCCTTGATCTTGAATACTTTTCAATCTGGGCTCACACTTGAGCACTAATTGTGTCCTGCGTTTTCGGCTCATGGTTGAGATTTGCCGCCACTTTTTAATGTGGAAGGTGGCAGGCGATCAGACGGATCACCTGATGGTAGGTGAGCATTGCCGCCGCGCACCACTAGAGCCAAAAGTGTGCTACCAATCCTTAACCCCCTTTACCCCAATTGGGCCAGCTCCGGTACCCTCACTCACTTGACTAATATGCGCAGACGCTGCTTCACGGTGGTGTCCACATTATGGACATTATCTAACACTGGTCATCCTTACCTGAAATAGAAAAAGATAGACTACAGTCAGACCCAAAAGGAACACACCAGAAGCTAGGTACACCAACGTCCCTTATAATTGAAATAATCATAAATTAAAGTAGGTGGGACATTAGCCAAGGGATTGGAAACGTTTCAATTTTACTAATGGGACATTCATGCTTCTACACTGCTTCGTCCTAATAACTTAGTGTAGATTTATTATAATAGATGGCGCTATTAGGGGATTTGGCGCCCTTAATCAAAATCGGCTCAAATAATATCTAAGACTTTTGTTTTTTTTTTCAACAAAGTTTTTTGTTTATATGGATTGCAATTCCATATACATGTCGCAGTCATCTGGTTGAAACAGCTATTTGATTGGATGACTAGCGCGTTTATTGAATAGCGACGTTTAATTAAATGACTAGACCGAACGTTGAATTAACAAGCCTCATTCAGCAATCTCTTTGCACTGCCTTACCCTCATTGCCAACATGCTGATTTCTCTCCTCTACCTAAAGGTTGTCTGGAAGAAAACGCTACACGCGATAAGATCGCCTTATTGTACTGTCTATAACTGTTGCTTCACTCATGTATTCTATTTGCAATAAAGAATATCTATCTATGTCAAGAGCACGACAAGAATTGCCTACCAGCTATTCACAGACATCCTTCCGAATACTTAATAGCAGTAATTACACCAAGAATCTTATTCCTAAAGCAAATCACCTAAAACAATGTAAAGTAAGTACATACCTAGTACTCAATGTTTCTCAAGTTACCTCACGACGTTAGTGCTTAGCTAAAGACCTAATCGCCTAGTCGGTGCTTAGCGTGTCTTAAGCACTAGAGATGCCTAGAACGTTCGGCCGCACGGTATTCATACATTCACTGTTTAGATTAAACATTAGGCTTGGCAATGTAATGTAATGTCATGTACCTAATGCTGGTCCCACTTTAAACCAGCGTTATGGCCTATGGTCGTAACTTAAGCTGACAGACAGTATACAAAAGATCCGTTTATTTGGATTTTTTTTTATGAGATCACCTGATGGTAAGCGATTTCCGTCGCCTATGGACACCCGCAACACCAAAGGAGTCGCAAATGCGCTGCAGACCTTTTAAGAAGGAATACGCTCGCTTTTTTAAAGGTTTGTAGGTCGTATCTGTTCGGAAATACCGCTGGTGACAGACAAAAAAATATAAATTTATAGTAAAACATCATATTAAAAAATTGGTTAATTATTTTCTATTACCATTGGATTACGAAGAAACGGAGACACTACTAGTGCACACATCTTTTTCTTTAAATTACTACTTGTAAAATCTACATTATTTAAAATCGAAACACAATTTTTAGCTAAGTAAGAGTTGTATGAATTCTAACCACACCCTCCCGTATGAAAGACGCAATCTCATCCACTGTACCTAAAACTGGAATTCAAGACCAAAAAATCTACTACAATGTTGCTACTGCAATAAAATTATCGTACCACAGTATACCCCTTTTTTCTAAAAACACTCGCTGATGTAATTTATTTATTGGTATTTGTGATTCTAAATTAAATAAATTAATTCTAAATTATTTCACTTAAATACAAGACACTTTAATAAAAACTTAACCATCTGTAATTTTAGTTTTCAAAGATGGTATTGCGCTTGTAACACTTCAGGTGTTATTAACATTTGGTATCTACCCATAACATTTTAACAATGTATGGTAACTTGACAGTTTAGTCTGCATAATAAGAAAAATAATGCCAAAAAGGTTGGCGAAACCTGAAAACGTCACTTTAAGATGACATAGGTAAGTGACATTAACAGATTTGACAGTGACGTATCTGTCGTAGATTTTTTGGTCTTGAATTCCAGTTTGGAGTATAAACTATCATCGCGAATATTCGGTATACAACAAAATCACTACATGTGGCAACACTATTAAGCACTACTTAAACTGAAGTTGCCCGCCCGAGATGATTGTTTCAGCTCAAACCCTCTACCTGGTCTAACTACGAGGTATATTTAATAGCTCCTTAACTTCGCTCTATAGCAAGTTCCTAATCTAAGTAATGATATGCCCATTCAAACAGTTCTGTAAGCCTAGCACTACAATTTTAAACCATAGTTCGTCATTATTTACTAGTGTTTTTATATGATAGGTAGCGTACATATGCAATTAATGAATTGATGCACAAGCATTAACCGTGGGAGAGCCACGCTTCGGCATGAATGGGACGATCCGACCGAAGTGGTACAGTGGCCAGCACATCAAGATACTACAATCTGTCAAATTTCCTCAGTTGATATTGAACCAAACACGTTTGACATAAAAGTGAGGTTCGATTGAGGAAATTTGAAAGATTGTAGTAACTTGATGTGCTGGCCACACCACAGCCCCACAGAAAACCGACGTGAATTAGCAACTGCGCTGTGTTTCGTTAAGTGAGCGAGGATACAGGAGAGGCCCAATTGGGAGGGAAGGGGTTTAAAGGTTGGCAGCGCACTGGAGTCACACTCCACTGATGTTGCAGATGTCTATCCGTCTGCTCGTGTGCCACCTTTCACTTAAAAAAAATACGACTCACCATTAGCCAACCTTCATTTCTTATTTGATTCAATCTTCGCCCACCTCACACGGTATATCCATACTAATATTATAAATGGGAAAGTGTGTCTGTCTGTATGTTTGTCCTTCTTTCACGGCAAAATGGAGCAACGAGTTAACGTGATTTTTTAAGTGGAGATACTTGAAGGGATCGAGAGTAACATAGGCTACTTTTTGCCCCTTTATAACCCCCCTTTTTTGGGAAGTGTAGGGGGGGGGCGCGAGCGAAGCCGTGGGCAAAAGCTAGTTAGCCCATAAAATATTTTACATGCGCTCGGGTCTTACAGAGCATAAATCAAACAAGTTCACCATTTGCTTATTAAAAGCATTTTAAAATAAACGAAGCTTGTTTTCATTTTTAAGTCTGTAAGATGAAGTATGGTTGATATCACGTAGCGGACATGTTTTTATTTCTTCTATTAAGAGAGTGCAGTCTGTCTAATAGCGATGCCATGCATTTTTATTAATTGTTTTTTATGTGATAGGTGGTAGTCGCGCAGACAGATTAAAGATTAGAAATTATGATTTATGATATCTATCTATACCTCTATATGTATTTTTATGTGATCGGTGGCAGACGAGCAGACCGCTCAACTGATGCTAAGCGATTGCTGCTGCCTATAGACACCTGCAGCACCAGTGGAGTCACAATTGCGTTGCGAACCTTTCCCTTTTCTCCCAATTGACCATTCGGTACCCTCACTCACTCGGCGAAATACAGCGCTGCTTCTTCAAGGCGGTCATCTGTGAGACTGTGGTATCACTGCGGTCAAGCCGGCCCACTCATTCCGAAGCGTGACTGTCCCAAGCTGAAAATATAATGCTATAATTATACAAACTCTACGATGTGAAGGTCAGTTACCAGCTATATTTTAAATATTAAACTTGAATAAATGAACATACTTTTTATAGCGGCGTTTGCGCTGTGTCACTAGACGAATCTAGTGGGTGAGGGTACCGGAGGCCCAATTAGGGGGAAAGGGGGATAGAGGTTGGCCGCGAATTTGTGACTGTACTGGTGTAGGAAGCGTCTATGGCGGCGGCAGTCGCTTACCATCAGGATCACCTGATGTTAAGCGACTGCCGCCGCTCGGATCACCGTATGCTCGTCTGCCACCTATCACATAAAAAACACACGTAATAAAATTGTATTAGTTTAAGGGGAAATGTAAATATTTTATGCGAGTTAGGGACGTTGTTTATTTTAAAGTGTTGTTACATGGTGTCCGATCGAGTCAAACCGAATTAGATGGCCGGGGATACTCGGCAAAACAAATTAGTGAGTTTCAGTATCATAGTATAGGAGGTCACTCTCTATTCCCTTACCCTCATAGTTCGATGGGACACTAGTGTGATACGACCGAAGAAGAAACTTGCGCACCCTCATAGTTCGATGGGACAACAGTGTGACATGACCGAAGAAGGATAGGGCGCAGGACCAACAGCTTAACGTGCTTTTGGAACCACGGGGGAAAATGACCGGCATCTTCCAGACTTCAGGCTAACACTGAGAATTGCTGATCAAAAGAATCCGGAGATCGAGCCCGAGACCTCAAGGGCAGCCGTTGCTTTAAAGTGCGACCCACTATCCACTGCGCTACCTAGGCAGAGAGTACATTTGTATCTGCGCAAACACTTGTGCACTATAAACGCAAACTCTTGCCATACCCTACCAACAGGGTCCATGTATATTTATATATTAGTTATAAGTGTATAGCTTTAATAATATGATATGTATGGTGCAAGAAATAAATAAATGTCCTGCGTCAATGGCTGATCGTTAAGATTAGCCGCCATAGCAGTATTCACGGTTAGGAGGGCATTATAGGAGGTAAGTAACGTGTATTTTATAGAAATTGCCTTAAATGATAAAAATCTTAACATATTTATTCAAAGCAGACATTCCTATAATTTTTCTTAAGTATTTTTTTAGTTGCCAAAATTGTGATGACCTCTTGGACTAAATTTGGGTCAAACAGTGTCAAAGCCGATGATTAGACGTTTCGAGTGGGCCACGCTAGCCAACAACCGAACAGATTTGCTAGCAGTTTCTGATTTCTATTGCCTAAATCAATTTGGTTCAGAATTTGGAATCAACATCATTAACAGTATTTTAAGCTGTACTTGCAACTTAAGCTGTATTTCCTAGTAACGTAACATAATGTTTTCTAGTACTGATGCCAGATTTCCCAAAAATTTGATCATTCTTTTTAAAATCATGAACAATTTTGATTTGGCAAATAGTTGGGGGGCAAAATCTTAAAACGAAATTCGGCCAGATAGCGCGACGTTAATTTTTAAGGGTTTGGGGAAAACTCGCGCGAAAAATACTTGCCCAAAAATTTTAAGATTTTTGGCCGGTCACTGTTCTACTCGTAAACTAATCTAACCAATATTTTTCTCTAATAAAGGAAAAAAGATTGAAAAAAAATAAAAGAGCGGGCAAAAAATCTTGAAATTCTCTGGCGAGTTTTCCCCTAACCTATTTTTAAACACATAATCATGTACTTACTTACTGCTTGACTTGCGACCACGGCTGCGTTACAGCAGCCGTGGTCACAAGCGGACAAAGCTAGTGTAACCCAGCACGTGGCATGGTCAATATCGAATGCCGTGCTGCTCACACCATTCAAAAGGCCTTTGTCCTCGCCATCAGTATTCCCGCCCACCAGCTGCAGAGCATAACCTCGGCTCACGTACTCCTACATTTCATGACTAATGCAGAATTGGAACTGATCCAGCCCCATTGAAAGGCTCGCTCGCAAAATGTAACACAATGTCACGATTTAGGAATTTGAATATGTGATATTTTATTCGCGCCCATATTTCGTGGATTGAATATTGCGGGCGTTGTTATGTTGGATTTAGCTTCTTACTAATATTTGTAATAAAACGTTTTATTCTTACCATAACAATGGCGTTATGTAAGTATACACATACCTACAGGGTGTTTCTGTAAACATTTACATTCCTTTAAGACTTCTTCTACCAACCATTCTGAACTGCATTTTGTTCTATGAATTTTGGAGATTTCAAACAAAGTCGGTCATGTGACATGGGCATTTTGTATGGGAAGTCGAAAAATGTTTCGATGAATTTCAAAAAGTCGTTGAACAAATGCTGTTCCAAATTGTTGGCAAAAAACGTGGTTAATACGATGTAAAAGTTCAGAAGATTACACTCTGTATATGTACATAGCACTTTATAAATTGCAAGCTGCAAATTAATTGATTGCAAAAGGAACACAGGTACCTGTATTTGGGTCATCAAGATGTACGAGTAAGACATCGTTTCACAAAACACCGTCCACCCACGTATATTCAGTAAAATCAATGTCTGAGGTTACACACTATGATAATCCTATGAAAAATATTTGGACTGCAAGTTTCACACAAAACATAAAATTATTAACTTATTTAATTGACATACTGGTGGGCAAGTGGGTAACTAAATTAAAGAAATTAATAACTTAAATAAATCATAGACAAGACAAACTTACTCGTAAAGAAAAATCTGTAGAAGAAGGCAAAAGACATAATTTCCATACAGCCTAAATCTTCAGTACGGGCGTCATCATAATAATGCGTCAAAAACGTGACCGACGAATGTTTTTGAGTTCATAGATTTAAAAACCAATGGGGTTACCATATTCCATGATTTAAGCGTTAAATTCCTCGATTTTTTGACGCATTAGTTTAATCATTAGTACTACGCAACTATAGTACGTTAGTACAGTATGTTAGTAGATAATATTCGTCGATTGCGCTTAATATTAAATTTATTTCTATTCTTTTTCTGGTTACAAATCATCATCATCATAATTTTAGCCAATAGACGTCTACTGCTGGACATATGCCTCCCCCAATGTCCTCCGAACAGATCGGTCCTGTGCCACCCGCATCCAAGCGACTCCCGCGACCTTCACTAGATCGTCGGTCCACCTTGTGGGAAGCCTGTCACGACTGCGCTCTGTACCACACTCAAGGACCTTTCCACCCCAATGGCCGTCGGTTCTCTTCGCAATGTGCCCTGCCCATTGCCTGAGCCACGCAATTCTTTATGCTATGTTGTGCCGGCTACAAATATTTATGATTTATGAAACCTATCGCTTTTCATCCCAGCCTCACCATCGACCACAACGGTTTCAAACCACAAATAAAATTTAAATGGCTAATTGGAAATGTTCCGAATTCATTTGATAAAATATACATTTTATTTCAAATTGAGATACAGTCTCCGCCATGGTAAACCGATATGAGTTGATTGATTAATTTGGATTTTGCCACTTATGTGATTTATTTTCGATATGACTATTAGTGGTTGGCCAATTATTTATTTAGTGATCATATTACATTACATATATTATTAGGTAACGCCGCCCCGTTGGTCTAATGGTTAGAGTACCGGGCCGTGATTTCGGGGTCCTGGATTCGATTTCTGGATCGAGCCAAATGCATATTTATAAATTTTTCGAATACAGCTCGGGTTTATGATCACCGATCTGCATTAGGCATTAGATGATTATAGTCGGGCCGTTGTACCTATTATGCCCGATTTGACAAATGTCAGATTGAAAGCACTAGTGAGGGACAACGATAAAATTGCCAAATCATATAAGTAACAGTTATTTCCACTAAGGGCAGTTTCCCATATTCAAAATTTTTTGTTTTGGGTTTGCACTTGATCAAATCTCACCTGACGGAGAGTGACAATGAGGTCTAAGATGTAGCGTGTTTTCCCAGAAGAAGCCTATTCACTCTCGACTTAAAGACACCCAAATTGTAGCTATCTGGGAATAATACAGAAGCCGGCAAGTTGTTCCATTCCTTAGCATTTCGTATTAAGAAAGAATAACCGAAACGCAACATTTATTTTCAAAATAAAATATCAAAACCTTCAAGTGATAAATAACTAGTATTTAAAAAAAATACGCGGTATTACCGGTTACGTCAGTTTGAAAACGTGTCAAACGGCGTAATTTTGTAAACGCGTAATATTGAGTGGAAATTTTACGTTTTCTTTTTATTCTCAAATTATTTTAAGTAATAAAAGACAAATAATTAGATAATTAGGTGCCTTTGAAATTATGAAATGAAGTTTATATTTAAAAGTGGTTCTTTATGATTCGCTAAATGTGTTCCTCATAACAAGGATATATGCAAAATAAAAAAAATATATTGTCAAATCGGGCATGATACAACGGCCCGACTATAAGCCTAATTCCACCATATTAGCGAGCGATGACTAATTTCTATGATGAAGACGACCGCTACGAAATGCTGTAATCAATGTCTGAGGTTTATTAAATCTTTAATTTTAGTTTTAATTAATACAGATTACTAAAATCTGCTTTTTGATTGTACGTATACAGAGCGCCGTGAGCGAGCGTTCGTAAAACGCGCGTAATCGACACCGTAGTCCTAAGGGACTTAGGTCAGCTTGCAAAATTATCACAAAATACCATAAATTATCACCAAATACCGAAATCAACAAATAAAACCAATTTAAAAATCACCCACTAATATAAATGTAATCTTTTTTCTTATTTCGGACGCCCTAATTTGTAATTACAATTTAGGGGCCAGTGACAAATTTTAATTAAAAAGGTTTACATTGCTTCCGAAGTCCTTATACTTTCTTTTAATTAAAAATTGAAATTGTTTTCTAACAAAATGAATACCAATATTGTATCAAAGCGAAAGTTTGGCTATCGGCGGTTTATTGAAAAACAGGGTGCGTGTGAAGGGAATTTTAAGTACCGGGGTTGTTATTGCTTCGGTAAAAGATCAATAAATAAATACGCAATCCCCCTTATTACCAAACGTGGTCTAACAGTAGACTTGGATTAAACTGATGCTGTCACTTTCATTTGTGACTTTTATAAAAGAGACAGCATCATTTTTAAACCATGCCTAACATTAGTCTCTATCTTCTATATCTTCTTTTTTTATACTATTCATAAAGAGTTAACTTCTATAGACAACGACAAGGCTTATAGGTAAACTGAAACACGAAACGCTAGCGCGATGTATTTGGACACAGCGCCATCTATTGGTACATTTCTGAATTACGGTCCCGAAGCGAAGTGAGAGCGGGCCACTAGTTTTGTAATAAGGGGGTATAGGTTTAAGGTCAAACCTTTCCGTATTGTGTTAATTTTATAATTTACTTTCCGTTACGATGAATAAATATTAATTACCAGTGTCCCGCCCTCACTTTGTTTCAAGACATTAGCAGTGTCCTCACTTTGTTTCGGCATATTAGTTCCACTGTCTACTAATAGATGGCGCTGGGTGTTCATTGCATCGCGCAAAATAAAGGTTTTAGGCATCCTTAGCCAAATGGACTGTTGACGTTGTTAGAAAGAAAGAAGAAGAAAGAAAATCATCATCATCATCATTCTCAGCCAATAGACTTCCACTGCTGGACATAGGCCTCTCCCAAAGTTCTCCACACAGATTGGTCCTGTGCCACCCGCATCCAATGGACTCCCGAGACCTTCACCAGATCGTCGGTCCACCTGGTGGGAGGCCTGCCACGGCTGCGGCCTCCTGCGCGTGGCCTCTACTCAAGGACCTTTCCACCCCAACGTCCGTCTGTTCTCCTCGCAATGTGCCCTGTCCATTGCCACTTCAGCCACGCAATTCTTTGGGCTATGTCCGTGACCTTAGATCTCCTGCGGATCTCATCATTTCTGACACGATCACGCAAGGAGATTCCGAGCATAGCCCTCTCCATTGCCCTCTGAGTGACTTTAAGCCTTCTTAAGCGGCCCATTGTAAGCCCATATAAGCTGTACCTACTTATACTTCGATTCATAATCATGTAAAGTAAACTGACAGATGTCAATGTGTCATCCCCATACATTATCACTCAATTTGACACATGCAAAATGTCAAAATGCATAGAAACTTGTCATTTTCATCTGTCAGTTTACTTTACATGATTATGAATCAGAGTATAGTTGAAAATTGAAATGTTTTTACCTCCAGTAGCTATCTACTTAAAAACTTTTTAATCAGCTAGTATTCTACAGCTGGAGTAACTAACCTGCGGTGAGCTAATCAACGGGGCGGGCGGTCACGTGCGCGCGCGGTCACGTGGGCATGAGGTCACGTGACCCGGCTCTGCAGTCTGACAAGTCTGAGCGAGACATGAGCGCGTCTGAGAGAGACGTTTATGTATTTTATGTGTGCTGTTCTAGATGTTTTGTAGAATTAAAAATAGCTACTTAATAAAAGATCGATCGGCTTTGGTATGCTTTCTTCACGAGACGATTCTCGTCCAGTCTCTCGAGGTGGCCAAGCCAGCGAAGACGATGCGCCTTGGTCTCACCGATGATGTTAAGCGTGTGCACAATCCTCTCTATTTCGGCATTTGTGCGATAGGCCGACGCCCGGTAGGCCGACATACCGTACCTTTGCACCGTATCCTATCCATGGACAGCGAGGCACGCCAGCACGGCCTTTTACCAATGGCCGGGGCTAATAACCCCAACCATCTCATCTCATAATTGAGATGCTTAAGTTACTTAGTACGAAGTCAATGTACTCATACATTGACCAGACTCCGTACTAAGTAGCTTAAGCACTTGTATTACAGATATCAGACAACAGAGGACCCAGATTCTCATCCTTATCCATCTTTGATTGCTATGGTTAAAGTTAACGTTTTCTATGATACAGAAATCCCTACCTTAAATAAGTGTATACTATATCCTTGCAGCAGCAGGCCACAGCTTGATTGGCTCAAATGAGCCGGGCCGTAATCAGCTGCAGCCTGATTGGTCAGACCGCAAGACCGCGGGGCTCTGATTAGACGTTCGCATCTAAATGGGTCTCGTTTTATAGAAGCCTATTTGGTGGACTAATTTGTACCAGTTTTCTTTGCTGACTGCCTCTTTGGTACTGTGGCTAAAGACACAGATAATTCCTGTATCTGTCTGTATACATTGCGAGCAAAACTGGCTACGCACACAGTGATATGGTCGTATTTCGGTGTAAATTCCAAAACATACGTGCGAGAAAAACTGAAAACGATACAGTTTAACCGTGGGAGAGCCAAGCTATGACATGAATGGGCCGGCTCGACCAGAGTGACACCACGGCGTCACAAAAGACTGGCGTGAAGCAGTGACTGCGTTGTGTTCAGAGTAAGAGTATGAAAACATTACGTCTCGTCCAGTGAGTGAGGTTACAATTGGGGGAAAGGGTTTTAAAGTTGGGCAGCGCATTTGTGACTCTACTAGTGTTGAAGGTGTCTATGGACGGTGGCTATCGCTTATGATCCGTCTGCTCGTCTGCCAACTGTCACATATTTTTTTTTATAACTGTGACGAACTCCAGTCATGTCAGCTGGAGCTTACATTCTATGTCCATTTATTTAGTTGTAAAAGTTGCGGTCGTTTTGTGGGATGCGTCAGCAATGTATCACTCAGGCACTGATCCAACGCCATGACCTGTGAGTCCTGTGACCGAGTCACCCTGTAGCGCTACCATGAGTTGACATCGAAAAATGACATAACGTAAACTATTGCTCTGTCTCTTTCAAATGCATCACAATGAAAGAGACAAAGCGACAGTTTTCGATAGCGAGGATAGTATTCAAACTCATGGTAGTGCTACTGTACCGTATAGGGTTCGGAGGGCTTCAGTGGGTAACCTTCGGGCATCAAAAGGGGGCTCGCAGCGCTTTACTGGGTACGTGAAATTTTGAAAACGTCAGAAAGTCTCAAATAACATCGACATCACAATCAAGCAATATTTATTATGATTTCCAACCAACTGTAATACTCAGTTGTTTACGTCCACGAGCGGTCACAAATCACCTGGTGTTGCCAGGCTCTTGGAATATGCCGATATTCCATTGGCGCGCATAAATAACGGTTGTGTTGCCAGCTTCGGCGCTTCCGCAAACAATTTGAGCCCATGGTTATAAACTGAGTTTTTGTCGCGAAATTATTGGGGGAAATTGATAAACTGATTTGTGACGTATTTAAAATTTTGCGTCAGATTTCCAACGCAAAATGTCACGTATTGAATTTATTATACTTGCAGGACTATCAGGTCAACAATAAGTATTTGTTTTGTTTTTTTTATAGATTACGTCATCTGATATTCTTTATTGCACTCCATAATGTTACAAAAGGTGGTAAAAAATAGTTTAAGTATAATAAGGACCCTGTCGGGCACGGCACAGGCACAAAATAATTATTTGGTGGTAAAAAAGGTAAGGTAAGGGTTTTTGAGTTATCACTAACCGTCAAGTGATCCGTCTGCTTGTCTGCCTTCTATCTTCTTCTATACTATTTAAAAAGAGATAACTTCTATAGACAACGAAAAGGCTTATAGGTAAACCGAAAACACGAAACGCTTGCGCGATGTAATTGAGCACAGCGCCATCTATTGGTTCATTTCTGAATTACGTTCCCGAAGCAAAGTGAGGGCGGGCCACTAGTCACATAATAAAATCACCAATCTTTCTCAGACCATTATCACTCCATCGTGGTAACTTCTTCACTTAAAATAACTTACCTGTAAGTGTACAGTCGCCTGCTATAAACGACACGAATGTAGGTAAGGTTCATATTTGAATGCTCAATACTGAATACTCAATATCTTATTGCATCCATAGTGTATACAGTGGTGGTAGAATCTTAACATTATAGCAACCACTATAGACCCTGCAAGGGCACTACAATATGAGAGAGAGCTCTTAACTTATTATTTAAAATTATGACTAACATATATATTTATGAATGAAGTTGTATACCTACTTACTTATTAGTACACGTGATGTTACACAATATCTAAAATATTCAAACTTTACTGAAAGGTTTTATAAAGTTGCAGTAGCAAAATCTGTCCCTAACCCGGTTGCAGCTGCATTTATCCTAAAGCCCTGTCATTTCAGCGCATATTTCAAGCACAAACGATGCTGTGAACATGTTCGTAACAGGCGAGATACGGAGTGTATCGAGGGTTATTTATTTACTGCTCCGCACCTGTCTAGGCTATTAGGCTATTACTGTATCGCCTGTACTGTAACCTGGAAATATTAAGTTAGTGTCATCGTTATTATGATGTAGATTGACGATGAAAACTGTGAACTTGTTTAGACCAGGGACTAGCGCGAATATTTTAAAGAATTCGTAACGTTAACGTGCGCGTTTACGAATACTCTGATTTTTTTTTTTAAATGGCCTGTATTGTGTTCATGACACATTTAAATTTGCCAATGATAAGTGTAGTTTGATAAAGTGTAGTCAACAGTCGAAGTCAGTCGAAGTCACAGTCACTCAATAAAACGCCGGTGTTTAGCGTTTTAATGATTCTGTGGGTAACTGTGAAACAAGCCGCATCGGCTGATGCAATCCAAAGATTTTAATTAGTATCTAGTGGTTTTTAGTGTACAAATTTGGTGTTACTTTGTGCAGTGAAGTGCCGCAGGGTGATATTAATATAAGAATCATTGAATTGTGTCGTTTTTAACACTGCTATTGTGTGTCGAGTGAGTTGTCACGTGAACAATTTGCTTTGACCTAATAGAGTCTTAAAACCTACGGCTTTGTTAAAAATAGTCTCCACAGAATCCTTAGGACATTAAAACGCTAAACACCGGCGTTTTATTGAGTGACTGTGACTTCGACTGACTTCGACTGTTGACTACACTGTATCAAACTACACTTGACATTGGCAAAATTAAATGTGTCATGAACACAATACAGGCCATAATTAAAAAAAATAATCAGAGTATAGATACGTTAGTACAGCACGAAGTACTTGTCGACGTATCGTATCACGTACAACACATGCGTGTTTCGTGGTGTGAGTGAGAGTACTGGCCCAATTGGGGGGAAAAGGTTCAAAATGTTGTCAGTGCACTTTTGACTCCACTGGTTTTACGGGCGTCTATGGGCGCCAGCATCGCGGCAATCGCTTACCATCAGATGATCGGTCTGCTCGTCTGCCACCTATCAGATAAAAAAACATATGATACCATTTCCTTCAAAAATGTATTTGACTGGCTATGGAGTGGTTTATTATCTAGTGTTATTATGAGTAAAGTAAAACCTTGAGTGAAATTTTCACGATGTTAAAATGGTGAATCTAAAACGAAAGACTTTTTATACAAAAAATCCTCGTTTTAAAACTCATTGTTTAAAACTCTGAGGCAAAACAATAACGATAAGTATGTAAAAATTCTTTATTCTCTTATGGCGGGTTCGAAAGAATAGCAGCACTTAGCGAGTTTAGCGGGCGCGCATGCAAATAGCACCCGGAGGAAATTAAAAGCATTATTTTAATTAAAAATGTGCCAAGGACGTGCTAGATATAGTGCCATCTCAGTTCAGTAGTAGGGGTAAGTTTTCTTGTTGGCTTCATTTAAATCATCATCCATTTTTGCAGGTGACGTACAAGTTATTGGAATGTGAGTTTCATCCACCGTTAAATAGCTCAGAAAACGGAGCGCGGTATGGATGTGATGATAGTTGGCAGACGAACTTGCAAATCACCTAATCATTAGCAATTGCTGCTATCCATGAACACCGGCAGTAATCAAAAGCAAAAAAAAGAGGCGTCACAAGTGCGCTGCCAACCTTAAAACCTTCAAAGGAATTGGGTCTCCGGTGCAACAGAGCACAGGCGCTAACTCACGCTGGTTTCCTATGAGCCTGTGTTCACTCGCGCCAGCTCATTCATGCCGAATCGTGGCTTTCCAACGTTGTAAACATAAATAACGATGACTATGAAGCACAAGTTTCTTGACCGATTTCGGCCACAGCGACTGAATCTTAAATAAATAGCTCTCACAATATGACTGCAATAGCCAATCTTTCCAATTTGAAAATGTAAGGACACTATGCTATGGTTGCTGAGTATTTAAGTATTTCATTTATTTATTTTATTTATTTAATATTGCACAATGTACACATTACACAAAGATAAATTCTTATGGCTATGTACATGACCCTGTTAAGTAGGGTATCGCAAATAATTATAATTAGCTTAAAATTAGGGTTAATTAACATTACTCTTACACATCAAGTTTATTAGTTTAGAGTCCCCGCAGACTACAAACTTTCAATCGGCCGATAGTTTGCTCGGCTTCTATCATAATAATGATATTATGGTCCATATGGACCATATTATTGGTCTAGCCCTCGAATTGTCTCTCGTGACATCAAGTTCTGTTTTTCGTAGTTCCTCGAAATTTCATGCACTAATGCATCTTATGCCGACAATTCTGAGTACGTACTTCCAAGCCACAATAATGGATCGCCGTCTGTATTATTATTTTTTTTACCAAACGGAACCCTAAAGAAAAACTCGACCGTATCTACTTGACATATTACGGATGCCGGAGTGCAAGCCATTTGAATTCGAAGGCTCTGACGTTTTTCCTTACTGCATTACATCACGACAGAGACGGATGACTACAGAAGCAGGTCTTGTGGAGGGAAGAGAGGGATGGCGAGAGTGTATAACCATACGATTGTTTTGTTTAGGGATTAGTGGCCCACTTCGGTTTTGTAAGTGTGGACGGCATTTTTTCCTTTAGTTGCCAGAACCAACGAGTTATCTACATGCGACGCAGCAGGACATAATGGTGACTTTCCTACACTCCGTTTGTGTCCGCAACCGTAGTAACCATTGTTCTTTCGCGTTGCATTATAACTATTATTATTATAGACGGGAATTAACGCAACGTTTATTTTTAAACACATAATTATGTAGTAACATAGTTATATCGTCAAGAAAGCTACTTCTGACCATGTAAGTCATCATTTATTAAGTGCAACAATGAGATTAGATGAGAGAATTTAAAAACCATCATTTGTTAAATGTATCAATGATATTAGAAGGGAGAATTTAAAAACCTTTAAAGACAATCCTTTGATTGCCTGGCCCCTTGGTCACCCTACATATTCGCTGAGAGAGACGTTGCGGTCAAGGGGCAGCGGAAACTAATTGCAGCGCAACAATGTGGAAGTTTTTTGTTACTTTGGATCAGATAGAATGTCCTTTGATTGCCAAGCGCCTTGGTCACCCTACATGTCCCCTGACTGACGCGACGGTCATGCATGTGGCAGTAAGGACGATAACAAACTGTTCGTTATATTTTATGATCCTTATGGCGCTGTGGCTATTCGATTCGATTGTCATGTGGGGGTGCGATTTTTAGAGATGAACTTTTTTATATTGACTACTTTGTTGACTACAGGCTGTTAGGCAATGCTGCCGGCTATCGTCAACCTGAATAATTTAGGAAATGCCCTTTTTGAGATTAATTGTAGAATTTTTAGTCCATTAATTAAAATTTACCAAAAAGGAATCCTTTAGTTGCCAAGCATTCTCACAGTGGGACAAGCCCAGTTCGATTTCAGCTTGGTAGCACATTGGTAACTTTCTCACTCACGTCCATGATACCGGTTTTTGAGTGGATTGTGATATTTCTCACCCTACCCGTGAGCTTAATACCCAGAATGCTTCGCTCCATAGTTTTTTGGGCATATTGAGCTTGGACTTCTGATTTTCAGTTAGCAACCAAGTCTGACTTTTTAGGAAAGTGTATGCTCGTTTCTTAAAGATTTCAATATCGTACCGGTCCGGAAACACCGCTGCGGGAAACTGATACCACAATAAGGAGGTGCATGGCAGAAACTGACAAGTAAAACGCACGGTGGTGGAATCCATCCATCCAGATGGTAAATTTTGCTCGAAGAACAGTATTTTGGAGACAAAACGACTTGGCCACCCTACAAGTCCCCTGAGTGACGTGTCCCGGTCAAGTGGCAGCGGGAACTAATCACAGCGCGCTATTAGCAAATGCGCTTGCGCTATTTTCGCTATTTTTCCGCGCGCTCTCGCCTCTTCCCTTTGTAGCTTTTGTTGTGGCTGCACACGGTTTTATGCAAACCTGTTGAAGGGTGACGTAAAGCGGGGGTTTAAGTTAATGAGAAACAGTATAGCTACGGATCATGCTCCAGCATTTGGCAATTTGGCTTAATCGTAGGAGAGCCACACTTCGACATAAATCCTCGGCTCGACTCATGACGGCTCAACAGGAGTGATATCACGGCCTCACCGGATACCAGCGTTTTTTTTTTATGAGATAGGGGGCAGACGAACAGACAGATCACCTGATAGTAAGCGATTACCGCCGCCCATGGACACTCGCAACACCAGAGGAGTCGCAAATGCGCTGCCGACCTTGCGTGGATAAAGTATAGCGCCTGCACTATTTCGTCGAGTAAGTGAGGGTACCAGAGGCCCAATTGTGGGGGAAAGGAGGTTAGTTTAGTAGTTACTGGTGTTGCAGTTGTTTATGTGCCGCGGCAATCGCTTACATCAAGTGATCCGTCTTCTCGTCTGACACCTATCCCATAAAAAACTATTCTCAAATAGATATATATATGTTAAAGTCACATCACCTATTTCACCTACCCACTATCGATTCTTCCCAAAAGCAGCGCTGTTTATTACACAACAAAATGGCCTCACGATATGAATTATTATATTTTTCCCGTCGACACGTAGGAAATAACGAATGGCTTGTATTGAAATTGAAATTTAACGCTCAGAATGATGGAGGACCGGCGGCGTGATGGGAAAAGTTCCGGGGATTTGTCACAGGCTCGGGGGAAACAGCTTTGTTCTTGATTCTAGTTGCGGGACCTGTCTTTACGCATCTATTACGCAAACAATGAAACGAAATGACGTTTACGCAAACTATGTAGTGATACTCTGTCTCGCATGCCAAAGGGCGTGGGTTCGATCCCCACCTTGGACATACATTCATGTGAAGAAAAACTTGTGTTTGTTCAAGTGTCTGGGAGTAATATAATATGTATATATTTAAGTATTATATTTGTGATACTCTGTTGTCTGATATCTGTAACACAGTGCTTAAGCTACTAAATACGGAGTGAGCTCAATGTATGGAAATTGTGTAAAAAATAGCTTTAATTCAAACAATGAAACTAACTGAGGAGAGCGGATCAATTAATCAATCAATAATTTAATTTTTTGTGTATATAGGTCGTATTTACAATGATCAATATAACATAAATATACGTGGATTTCTATCATCAGTTCACAGTGAGAGATTTATTTAGCCATTTATTGTATAGCTGGAGGCACGAAAGTATAGCGATGACCGTTATTTTGCGCACTTGTAAAAAAGAAGACTTTCTATCAAAATTGGTTTCTGCGCACTCAAGGTCATAACTACACTTTCTTGCCTCGTACTATACCATGTGCCTTAGCGGCACTCGTTGTGAACTCGAACTGGCGGATGTGCCTATTGAAATTTCGGTCATGGTTCGTATGTAGTGCCTCAGCAGCATCTGCCACTACCCTCAGGATCCTGTTGTCGCTTCCCCGCTCTTTGTTACACAAATACCTATCAGCAAAAAGGTACTGTAGCAATAAAGGTAGCGGTATCGGTTTGAAATATCCTTTATTGCTTTTCTGAAATCAAGTGCACTTCTTAACTAAGACACTCTGGAAGGATATTCCCTCCAAGTTCCTGCTATAACGTGAGGTCTGGACCCTCCTTACTCTATTCCTCGCGGTACTATAGTTCAAATCGGAATGCGCTCCCGAGAGCGTGTCTGTTTATTTTTCAATGCATGACAGATTCCCATTATAAAATCGGCCATAAACGGCGGCCAGTACCAAAGGAGTTTACCATCGTTACAGTACCTAGAATAGAAGGGAATTTAGTCCCCAAAATGCTTGCTAGTTCCTCTAACTACTGCACCTATAAAGCTAATTGGTAATGGCCGCTCGGACCCATTATAATTAATGGCGCGGCCGCAGCCAATTTACATTTGTGATTGCCAATAGAGGCTTGGACGTGTTTATTCTAATCGCGTTTAGAGTTAAACTGCCTTTGTCGCGCCGTTGTCGATTGGTGGGCGAAAATGATGACAGGCGGCTGAGGGTTGGTGGGTGATGTTCCCACGTTTGCGGGGAAATACAGGATAAATAGTTTTTTAGACTTTTGCGTTGCATTATAACTAGAAATTAGAACTTACTAGTATCAGTACGCTTGTGACCAAGGCTGCTGCAACGTAGCTGTAAGTCAAGCAGTAAGTACAATAATATACTCGTACAATGTACGGTGGCCTGCACATCAAGTTACTACAATCTGTCAAATTTCTTCAATCGAACCTCATTTTATGCCAAACGTGTTGGTTCAATTTCAAACTGAGGAAATTTGACAGATTGTAGTAACTTGATGTGCTGGCCACTGTACTTAAAAATAAACGTCGCGTTAATTCCCATTTTAATAATTTATAATTTATTTATTTAATTTAAAGTTTATTGCACTAAAATATTAATACCATAGGCGAACTTAATGCCAAGAGGCATTCTCTACCAGTCAACCTTTGGGTCATACAGAGAGAATGATGGTGCGGCGAAACGTGGAAATAGCTGTAGCCCAACTTAAGTTCCGTTTCGTTTCATACGATTTTTATTAGCGCGATTGCCTTCCAGAGCGTCTAACTGGTATCGGACAGATCCATCCCAGAGATGACAGTCCTACTCCAAACAGGAGCCAAATTGCTTACGTAAGAGCTGCTTGGGTTTGAAGTACCGTCTTTCCAAAGAATTTGTATGTAACCCATTTTAAACTTTACCTCCATAAACATGATACAAGTGACTACAATCGGGACGGTCTGCTTAACTTATCGCACTTGGTCCCACTACAGTTGGTCGAGTACGTAATTGGCGAAGAGAAGCAGTACAACCGACGGTTCATTGTTTCATGAAGTTTCGCCTCTAGTTCAATAACCTCGTGTATTTGTGTGGGCTCGGACCGGTACAAAGTTCTATCTTACGAAGTTACGAATATCCTCCATGTGGATGGTTGTACACCTCAGGAGAGAGCGGGAAAAATAATATCTATTATGTGTTAGGTGGCAGATGAACATACGGATATATCTGATGGTAAGCGATTGCCGACGCCCATAGACACTTGCAACACCAGTAGGGTCACAAATACGCTCCCAACCTTCTAACCCAATTGTAGAGTAGTGTTAGTCTAAGGCACAGCTGCACTAGCCGCAGGCCGGATGTGTCACCGCACTATTCGTCAACTGTCATTCTCTCATTCGGATCGATTTTTGCTCCGCGGTAATTTCAAAATGTCGGCTTTACTAAACAAATAAACCATCTCAGTAAATAGGTAACTACGTTATTATTTCAATCCTACAAGTACGTATTTTATTTTCGACTCCAGTAATTGGTTTTAAATTCCGAAACTATGATGTGGCAAGAGTGAACAGGCATCGTCTATACTCTGATTCATAATCATGTAAAGTAAACTGACAGATGAAAATGACAAGTTTCTATGTATTTTGACATTTTGCATGTGTCAAATTGAGTGATAATGTATGGGGATGACACATTGACATCTGTCAGTTTACTTTACATGATTATGAATCAGAGTGTAGATCTCATCGTAAATTTCCATAAGGTGCGATTGTAATCAAGCGTTGGCCTATATTTTTTTTTGCGAATAGAGCCTTCGTTAGCAGGGACACTTTTAACGCGTTCAGTCTGTATCTAGAGTTTTCTATGATCAAGGTCGCTCAATGAAATCGGTCTTTACATTTAATCTTAATCGTGTTTGCCCGAGTCACGTAAAAAGCCTATTTTAAACGTTAACATCCATCCCGATACCCTGGGGAAGGAGGCGCTAATTACCAGCTCATCCCGTAAACAATGTTAAATTTATCCGAACGTACGAGCACAGAATTGGTATAGGCAGTAGCTCGACGGTAATGGATTATTTCGTAGTTCCCAAGTATTTCGACTGTCCCTACGTACACAATAACTGTGGGAGAGCCACGCTTCGGCATGAATGGGCCGGCTCGACCGGAGTGATACCACTGCCTCACAGAAAACCGGCGTGAAGCAGCCCCTGTGCTGTGTTTCGCTGAGTGAGTGAGGGCTCCGGTACCCTCACTCACTCAGCGAAACACAGCACAGGGGCACCCGGAGGGAAGGGGATAAAAGGATGACAGCGCACTTGTAACTCCACTGGTGTTGCAAGTGTCCATGAGCGGTGGCAATTGCTTACCATCAGGTGATCCGCCTGCTCATCTGCTACCTATCACATAAAAAAAAACAATCGAAACAGAAAATTTGCGTTGTTTTCTTACTGTTATTACACCTTTCTTTTAGTTTTTAATCTGTTTATTCTTTATGCTTAAAGCCTTGTCTCGCTATAAAGACGAATTTATAAGAGGGATTAGTACCTATTAGTACCTATTAGTAGAGGGATTAATACCTATTTAAAAAAAATACGAATTTTCACTTTCGATGTGTAAGTAGCTTAGGGACAGCCGATTTAAACTTTTCGACGCCTAGAGGTACCGAATGGATTAAAACTTTGCAATAATATATAGCTTATAGGTACGGAAAAACAAAAAAACAAAATCATCATCATCAGAAAAACACAGGCAACAATTCATAAAATATACAACGTGTTATTTAAATAGCGCAAAACTCTCAGGTTGTAGCTCAGCCCATGAAACTGAATATCTTTCACTATGGGACCAACACTGATATCGAAAAAAAACCAAATCGTTTCTTCATACAAATAGGCTCGATGCGCTGGTCGATTTGAGAGGTTTTGCGCTATTTATATAACACGTTGTACGTATAGTCCGAGGCAAGAAAGTGTAGTTATGACCTTGAGTGCGCAGTAACCAATTTTGATAGAAAGTCTTATTTTTTACAAGTGCGCAAAATAACGGTCATCGCTATACTTTCGTGCCTTCAGCTATACCTATTGTGTGGAACTAACTCCACGCGTACGAAGTCGCGGGCGGGCGCTAGTTGTCCCGATATTTTGGACCACTGTGAATGCTCAGTTACCCTGTTGCTGGTTGATCTTATACTGTGGCCCTTGTAACAAGATTGCAAGCCAAGCCGAGTGGAAAAGTGTATTTACATGTATCCGTAATTTTATTTATCCTATTATCCAATTCGAGCATACGTGCGCAATACATCGTCAAAATAAAAGAAGACATGTAAATCTTTTTAATTATGTGAGCTTTGTTTCTCTTTGAGGGTAATTTAAACAACGAGCTGTTTTCGTTTATTTCTTTTCTATTCCGTATTGTGTTACAACGGGTGAAAAGAAAGAATATTATGTTAAATTTAATATAAAACATGATATTGAATCACTTTAAGGCTAATAATAATAAATAAATAAAATAAAAAATAATATTTACCGGGTTTATAATATATGGAACAGCTGATTTTTATTTTGCTCATTTTGACTATCAAACACACTAAAGGGGCTTTATTCGTGTTACCTATTTTGAGTGCTACGCGATTAAAACGACTAAAATTTAACGGTGACTGTCTGCAGAGCAAAGGCCTCCATCATAGGCCTAATCCCATCATAGTAGCGATGACTATCCAGTGAGATTAGGCCTATACTTACACTCTACATATACGGGCCTAAACGCGACTTGACGTTTCGGCTGCGTTACAACAGCCGTGATCACAAGCGAACTCTCAAGCAGTAAGTGCTAAAATGTACTTATTTAATTTCGTCGCGTTTAGTCCCGTTTATGTAGAGTGTTTGTATAATGCAACGCGAAAGTTTAAAAACAGGCCTATACTTAATTTGAAAGCAGCAATAGAATCTGTCCATCGCACCGCATGTTACGCGCATATTGTTCTGGCACAGGTACCCACGTAATCCTGGCGTATTGCAGTTCGCGCTCGGTCGGTCCGCAGGTGCTGCGTCGGCGACCGCGCGGAAAATTTGAGTAATGCGCTCGCACTCCCCGAGCTGCAACCTCGTAGAGGCACCAGCCTCCAATGAATGAATGAATATGCTTTTTATTGCACACAAAACAGAGGTATAAAACTTAACAACAAAGGCGGCCTTATCACTATGAGCGATCTCCTCCAGGCAACCTTTGGGTAAAGGACACTTGATCAAGGTGTAATATTATCTGCTTTGACAAAACAACGCCGAGTCCTATGTAGATACTGCCCCACTGCAGGGCAAAGGCTTCCATCATAGAAAGCAAGTCATCGCTACTATGATGGGATTAGGCTTAATCACCACGCTTGCCTAATGGGGATTGGAAATCGCAAACCCGAGCTATGTTCGGAAAATTCGAAACATACTTTTGCTCGACCAGGGAATCCAACCCGGGACCCCAAGACCACTAGACCAACGGGGAAGGGAAACCAAGCATTTTCGAATCTGAGTAGGGTACTTGAAGGGGAGTTTTTCGCGTACAGGTGATCATTACATTATATACTGTAGGTGGTGGGAGATACACATTTGTCCACTTTGATTGTGTCTCTCGCATAAACCAAGTATTACCTATCTATACTATTTATAAAGAGATAACTTCTATAGACAAGATAAGGCTTATAGGTAAACCGAAAACACGAAACGCTTGCGGGATTTAATTGAGCACAGCGCCATCTATTGGTTCGTTTCTGAATTACGGTCCCGAAGCGAAGTGAGGTTAGAAACCTCAATAAGTATTATTTTTAAAGACCTATCTATAGATACTCCTCACGTAAGGAATGTGTAAAAAAATGGCGTACGAAATAAGTGTGGTTTTTTCTATATTATTGTATTGTTTTCCAAAAGGCATCAACTTGTAGTCTAATGTAGTTCTTAACATTTCGGAAAAAAGTGACTGTGACATTATGAACAGACAGACATGATGACGAATCTATACGGATTCCGCTGTTTACCATTTGGCTACGGAACCCTAAAAACCAGCCTCTATACTTTTCGCAGCTCCGCTTGATCTACAGTGATTTTATCCAGGCTCGTCCATCGCCCGCGCTTTGCAGAACAAGAAATATGTTAGTTAGATATCCCGCCAGCCATATTTCATGTGGGACGTTTGAACACGGACGTTGGGACACCGGGTTGGGACATGGCAGGAATCCGGGCCACAAAGACGACAGAGGAGGGGACATGTGATACATTTTGCATAGATATCGTTTTGAAAGCGGGGTGGGGTATTATTCGGGCAGGAATGTCAGGGAAGTAGGCTAGTATTAGGCTTGTTTCCAAGGTTAGAGATTGGAAGATTTTTTGTATAAAATGGAGAAATAACGGTAAAAAAAAACTATATACAAGAATTTAGATTGATATTTTTTGTCATCAGTCAATTAAAGTTAGATCTAAATTTGATACGTAACTTGATTTTAAAAGTATTACATTTACTAAATAATTATATACAATTAGATAATTCATGCAATTTTTGAGCAACTTTTCTTTTGAAACCATTTTCATAAACGCATTATTTAATATAGCTATCGAACAAAGGTCTCCCGTGATGAACACAAACTAGCACCGTGTGACGTCACAGCGTGGCAGGGCCGTTGTATGGAGCGTTTTGACAAGGTTTATTTTATGTGATCTTTGAATGGTGATATCTCGGAGAATATTCATGATAACAGAGTAATCTTTTGCCGATGTTTCTACTCTGGAGAGCTTTTTTGATTACTAATCAGAAAAAAAAATTGGAAACAGGCCTATTATACCTAGATTATGTCAACAACGATTTACATACTAAATACTTACCTACGTATACATATATGATGCCGTAAGACCCAAAAGCCTTTAGCACAATGGTTTGTGCGCCGGTTGAGACGTAAGGATCTCGGGTTCGATTTACGCACCAACACAAATGTTTGATGATGAAACAGATAAATAGATTCATGTCTGACGTGAAGTTTAATTCCCGGATGCATCCAAAGAAGTCGCTTCGGAGCCCGGGGTTCACAAAGCCCGTGATTCAGGTTTTCAGAGGTCTGATAATTAGACTTTTTTGACTCCCCATACAATAGTTGCTTGGTTTGTCGGTAGAACACGTGGCTAAAGGGATGTAAATTCACAGATATACCTTGTATTATCGTCGGTGCGTGGCGCCTATTGCCTTGGCACCTATGTGCGCCACACTTCGCACGGAAGCTGCTAGGTACTGAACTCTCGAGTCGCTTATTTTCCGAGCATAGCACTTAGCTTACAGACTAAAACTCGTCTCGACCCAGGCGTTAGCAGACATGCAAAATCCGTCATTTGCCGGGTGAGTGCCGATGCGCAGAAATTGTTCCTGTATGCAATATGCGAGGCTGCGCTCCAACCACTAAGGCCTTAAATTGGGCGCATACGGAACCCGATCGGAGTAATAGCCGCGGCGGTGGAGTTTGGAACCCTTTTTTATTTATTAACAACTAGTGGCCCGCCCTCACTTCGCTTCGGGATCGTAATTCAGAAATGAACCAATAGATGGCGCTGTGTCCAATTACATCGCGCAAGCGTTTCGTGTTTTCGGTTTACCTATAAGCCTTGTCGTTGTCTGTAGGAGTTATCTCTTTATAAATAGTATAGAATAAGAAGATATTTAATTTAAATAAATTACAGGTACCTGTAAATGTTGAAATAGAACAAAATAGTTTCACTGAAATCCATTTAGTAGCTTATGAGATTAATAAGTAATGCCATCTAATGCCATAGGTATTACTTACATGGCCGCGTAATATCACCTGCGTCATATTACAAGCATTACTTACACATCTCTAACTCTTAGTGAGAGCAAACCAGATAAACAAACACTAGTCCTTCGCAGACTAGTATCACTTCATGCGACCAATTCCCAAAACCCAAACCCTGTAGTTTTTTTAAAGTTTATTGTTTGTTCGGTATTGAGACCCATCGTTTTTCCTCCGGTACCAGCTCTGTGCGAACTCACGCATCCTAGCGAAGTTCCCCTCCGAAAATACAAGATCAGGGTACATATCAAGCCGGCCCAAATCCGTTAACAACATTTTTCTTAAGCAGCTGCTCCTCATGTAGATTTATTCATTAAAGCTACGAGACCAGTCAAACAACTTCGATCAACGATCGAACAATTGTAACATCCTAACAAAGACTGCGACTATCTCTAATATCTATAACACAACTCTCAGGCTAGCGAAAAACTTAAACGCCGCGGTACCGTCTGCTCTTTTCCTCCCATATGTTTCCTGGTGCAAATCGTTCGCGCAAACGATTTGGTGCAGTGCGCAATAAATGCAGAATCCTATCCGTGGACCCTGTCTGATCCCCTTGTCGGGGTGCCGTATTCAGCGGATTTTGTCCCCAAAGCGGAGGTCCAAAAGTTAGTGCCTGCTGTGGGGAAATCTGTTTGAAAAAGACGAGACAAAAGCGGTGGATTTTTTGGGAATGTGCTTGTGAGGTAGGTATACGATGGTAGCTATGTATGAACCTATATTCTTTTGTTTTAATCCGAATCGAATCCGAACCGTTGAATTTTGAAAAAAGAAAACATTGCGTTTGCGTTTAGCAGTAACAAAGTCTCAGGGTTCCCAGGATTCTCGCTACGAAAGTCTCTTTTATCGATGAAACACCCTCCGAATCTTATCATCATTAAGAATGATTATTTTTCATCTTCTATCTATATTCTATACCTACCTACTATTACTAAAGAGATGATTTCTATAGACAACGACTGGGCAAAATACGAAACGCTAGTAACAGCATTAACGTGCTGTAATTGTCGCCCAGCGGCATCTATTGTTTCAGTTTGGAACTTTTGACTTGAAGCGAAGTGAGGGTGGGCCAAAAATGAAGTAAATATATCATCAGCTTCAGACGCAGCAAACCTCCTTTATTGATAGGCCATTTTTGGATAACCCAGGGGTGGCAAACATTCAAATCCACCTGTGGACAGAACACCTGATTTTCGGCGAATGCCCCCGCCCATCACTGGTTCACATCGTTTGCGGTTCACATAAAAAACACCGTAAAAGTTCCAGTTCATAAAATTCAATTCAATTCAAATTAGGATCACAACGATCGCTACCCGCATTAAATCAGAACCCGGAAAACTCCAAAAGCGCATTTTCAAAACCAATTGAACTTTCTATTGCGAACACCACTGAACAAAGGCAGGGGAATATCGCTGCGTAAATAACAATAAAACGCTGGTTCCGCGTTTTTCGCAAGCAGGCATAAAGATTATACACTGCGATGCTATTAGTAATAGAACCATGGTTTAGGCTCCAATTGAGACTTTTATGGGACGCTCCGGCTGTATAATAAGGTCCTATTAAGACGAAGGATAGGCGATGCCAATAGATTTTAAATACGAAGTGCCACGGCGAAAATCGTAGGTACTCGTAAATAATGCGATATTTTAAGTTTTCCATTCCAGTGACGCAAACAGAAAAAAAACCATCAGATTATCCGTCTGCTCGTCTGCCTCACTGCCTGTATCACATAAAAAAAAATTAATTACAAATGTTGATGTTGCTATGTTTTTTGAATCAAAATGATGTTGCGTTATAGAAACTACTAACATGTCTATGCGAACTTACCTAAGTACAAAAGTTTTTGCCTAATATCAGGAGACAAATCTTTTGACAACATTTTGTGGATTGCCTAGACTTGATTAATCCGCTAAAAATGGGTGCGTTCTCGGATTCGTACCAAACGACCACCTGTTTACAGGGCGCAAGAGCTTCATAACCGATGAGTTAACTATCCGATTGCTACTTAACTCCTACCATCCTAAAATTCAAATCAAAATACCATACTTATTAAAACAAACACAAGGAAAAAAAAACTTTCTAAAAAACCCAGTCTCAATAAAACCCATATAATTGTTCACCGCACCCTCTCGCCATATTTTACTTTCGTCCGAATATACAATAAAGGGAAGTGAAAACTGGGCAATAATAATTAATTTTTATTTGGCGCTGGCCACCCCGGGCGCTGGAGTGTTGCCAGGTGGGAGTCAGCTGAATTTTTAATAGTGGCAATATTAAACAATTGAGTTAGCGGCTTCGCGACTTCGCTTGTGAATGTTCGTTTATTGTTTGTTTTATTTTTAATTTGAAATTTGGACGCCATTCAAACTTGCTTTCAACTTTAATAGAGGCCTGGAGCACAACCAATAGGAGAACACAGATTACAGTCGACATTCCTTATTTTGTTCTCCTATTGGTCTAGTGCGTTCCATGAAGTCGACTCGACATAGAAGGCGAAAACCGAGAATTGGCCTCCAGGAAAACATTACGCCTAGTGCGTACATGTTTCTGGCCTTTATTTGAAAAAATCCAGAGGTGCTTGTTTGTAATCGAACTTACGACCTTCTTATAGGGAGGCGCTTGTTCTTATTTACTGAGCTACCGTCTTTCTCATTCGTCCCATCCACAATTCCTAGGTATATCCTCTGTGTCCAATCTGAATATCTAAGTAATTTAATAACAGACTAGCTTCTGTCCTTGTCTCCGCCTGCATTTTGCACACACAGAAAAGGCTAAATTAATGACAGAGACAGTTTTTTTAATTCGTGAAGTTAATAGGATTGGATTGTAGCTTGACGTGTTGACATTTACAAATGATTTTAATTGAGAGCCTTTTTTGTTTTTCTATCAATAAATTACTCTGCGCGACTTTAACAAAGGCTTTAAATGTTAATTAATTACTATCTGCTTCGTTGCCAAAGTGCGTAAAACAGTACAGATAATTAATTCAAATCAGACTATTTTCCATACAAAAATAATATTTTATGGGGTTTTGCCGACGGTACTACATTTTTGATGTAAGCGCCATCTACTGCAAACAACAAAAACTCTAACCTCTAGAATGACGACCGCGCTTTGTGGCAAAGAGTGCGTTATGTAGTTAAGATAAAGTTTAACAGATGGCACTGTTACTGAAAACTGCCCAAACATACATTATTAAATATTTTTTGACGTTGTTCTGATACAGTGATTAAAAGATTCTACAAGACCCAAAGCCGTTTAAAAGGCATAAAACAAATTGATTTTTTATTGTGTCTGCTGTCTGGGCCAACGACGTTAGGAACCCCGTTGTGGTAGTAACTCGATCTGATGCAGTCTGTACCTCGTGACCTATGATTTGGGAAACGACTACCACATCCAACCTAATCCGGCACTGACATGCCTAACCGATGGATTGATGCGCAATGATGGCCTAATTTGAAACGGGCGTTACGACCGAATCAAAGATCCCCTCCCTTTCACACGCTCTGTGCGCGCTTTTGCTTGAATGCGACAGATATATCCTCACTCGTTACGGGACGACTTCATTATAAGCCTGATACAAGTGTAGTATTGTTGCCTTAACGCGTCGTTTGCGCAGGTTAGCGGGTATAATTAGTGTAATCGCGACACAATGGCGACCCGACACGCTCCGCCTGCTCCCATGGGCGCGCGCATCCGGGAGACGATCCGCCATTACTGGTTTAGTGATGCGTTTGTGATGGAATGATAACTGAGACACTTGGACCGGGTTAGCTATTTATTACATACTAGTGGCCCGCCCTCACTTCGCTTCGGGACCGTAATTCAGAAATGAACCAATAGATGGCGCTGTGTCCAATTACATCGCGCAAGCGTTTCGTGTTTTCGGTTTACCTATAAGTCTTGTCGTTGTCTATAGAAGTTATCTCTTTATAAATACTTTAGATAGAAGAAGATAGAAGATAGATGGAAATAATAAAATCATAAAGGAATGATAGGTACAGGCCCCTCTTCCCCACTGGGCCCTGGGATCGTGCCCTGTGTCCCGCGATCGAATGGGGCCCTAGTTCCTGCCAGATTACCAAATGATAACCGATATTTAGGTATTACCGAAAAACATTAATGTTGATACACCTTGTAAAATAAAACTGTCTTCTATACCTAGAGTTGTTCGCATCACTACAGCCAATATCGACATGGCTTGTTTTCTCATGGTACTTGCGTGGGAAGTATGAAATGCAAAATTTTTAATTGAATTAGATTTAGCTACGCCACTGGGTGGTATGGTTAGCTCAGTGGATTAAAATATTTCCTAGATAGGTATTTATATGCCATTGTTTTCAATTACTTTTAACGCCAGGTCGAGTGGTTTACGTACCTGTCTGCGAACACGGGGTCCTGGATTAAGTTCCCGGGGCGAGCAAAAAGTCGTACCTATATGTTTCGAATTTTTCGAAAATAGCTCAGGTTTGTGATCACCAATCCGCTAAAGCGCATACAGAGCGTGTGAAAGACAGGGAAAATCCGATTCGGACGTAACGCCAGCTTTCAAATTAGGCCCTCTGGACAAACATTTGTATTTGCCAAAGGTAGTGGGTTCGATCCACCCTTCACAAACACAAACATTCGTGTGATGAACACTTGTTCAGTGTCTGGGTGTTATCTATGTATTTAAGTTTATGTGTTTCCTCTGTTGTCTGAAATCTGTAACACAAGTGATTAAGCTACTTAGTATGGAGTCAGGTCAATATAAATGAGATGTTGTGTGAATTTATTATTTCTTCAGTGTCTGGGTGTAAAAGTAGGTTTCATTTATCTACTAAACAAATCATAACCATCCCTAAATAACTGCTATTTAATTAAGTAACAAGAAGTAGGTACCTACTTATTTTCAAACTAAAATACTTTAGCTAAGCAAGGTATGCATGGTCCATCATAAAGTATGTTCATAATTAAGTATAACTAAGTAGCAAATAGGTATGTTCTAATGAACGCTTTGCTTTTTATGAGGGATTCTGCAATTTTTTAAGAATTTTAAAAGTCAGATGTAAGTAACCATTTCAGGAGCTCTTCCTAATTTCAAATGGGTTGTTATTTAACAGCTGAGAAAAATAAACTAACTTAACCCAATATAAATGACTAGTCAGCAAAATAAATAATTAATCAGCAATTACTAAAGCAGCCATAAACATTTTTGCTTGCCAATTACATTTGCTGATAATTAATATTTTTTTACTGCTCACACTAATTATTTCTCAAATTTTCAAAAACTCGACCTATGTGGACGTACGACGTGAGAGTAAAACTGCTTACTAGGTATTTAGGTATAGGACTTCTTGAATACCCGGAAAAAATCTTATACCACTTATGGAAATAGAGATTTTTATTCCCATCATTTATGTATCCCACATAGGATGAAGTCTGAAATAAAAATTGAAGATGTTTTTTTACGTAAAGTTAGACCCTATTTTCAAAAAATACTTGTTACCTTGGAGATGTTTTTCGGGTAATAAAAGTCACGTCCACGATATATAATGTAGGTACATACTTATTGGGTATTTACAGCTTTCTGAGCAAATTTCTGAGAAGAGAGTCGGAAGTGAACCAGATTATATGCAAATGTGCGTAATAAAAATAAGCAATCGGAGCGATCGCGCGGAGACAGTAAGTATGAAGTGTGCGTTTAGTTATTGTCTCGTTGCGGTCGACGCTCGACCTATTAACCTAGCCAGGGGTACGCGACATTTTATCAACAATATGTTTTTTTTTATTTGATAGTTGGCACTGGCAGATGAGTAACGATGGCGGCAATCGCTTACCATCAGGTGATGAGGTGATCCATCTGTCACCTAAGTGACCTGAAGCGATTACCGCCGTCCATAGACACCTGTTACACCAGTAGAGACACAAGTGCACTGCCAAACTATAACCCCTTTCCCCCAATTGGGCCTCCGCTAACCTCATTCTTCTGTGAGGTCGTGGTATCACTCCGGTCGAGTCGGCAATTTAATGCCGAAGCATGGCTCTACCACGGTTGATTCATGCCTAATCGAAGGGAACGGGATGTAACAAGTTTAAATAATCTTAGCAAGAAAATAGCTTCCTGTTTTTTTGGAAAATGATATCAAAACCATTTTAAAAAAGGAAGTAGATAAACGGCTAAATACCTAATTGGAAATTCAATTAGGTAGGTACGATTACCTGCATAATTTAGAACGGTAGAGACATATTACTTAGATATTGTTACAAATTAATGAGCATGTAGTTTTGAAGACGATGTAGTAATTAGATACCTAACAAGACATTTTTTTTTGCTTTTAGGATATACCTACCTAATTATTTGAACGTATTTTATTCATAGGTACCTATAGTATTCCTGCCTAGAGGTAACTAGAAACTTTAAATTTTTCAATAAATATCACGTGTTTGTGTTTTCGACAAAAGAATGTACCCTACATTTATCAAACACATCAAGTATTAAACGACATCACAACACAAAACGCAACCCTAAATGCAAACCTATAAACCTCTCCACAACGATAAAACTCCTTTTATTGCCACTCTGAGGCCGTGCTAAAAAACAACCCATTTTACCGTAACGCAAACAAAACTAAAAGAAAGTTGTAAAGGGTAAAAAAGTTGGCCGCACCTGCCGCATACATTTCGCGATCGAGGCGACCTTTGCGTGTGTAGTTGTGTACGGTCAGCAACACCGACACCGGTCTCGACGGTCCGCTGCGCGCGCGTCTCCGCACCGGTTCCTCTTCCGCTCGGTCAAGTTTAACTTTAGAACAGATAAAAGTTAGAAAGATCGTTACAAAATAACCTATATAAAATACGTCTTGAGAAACAAAATACTATCAGAAAACCACAAAAACTGATGCGTTGGCTTTTCACACAATCCGTAAAAATAAAAAAAGATGAATGAAAAGTAGATGACACAGAATTGCCCTAAATATTTTTAAAACAATAAACAAATAACTGGCCGCCATTAAAAAAAGTGATGAAAAAATATAAAAGTGTCTGTTCTCAAATTAAAATTTTCGGCGCCACATCTCAGTATGTTTATTTATTTTTTAAATGACAAATGTATATAGCAATGACAGTTTAGTGTTATACAGCCAATTTTATTTATTTATATTGTTAAGTGTATAATAAAAATATCATGAGGATTTTAAATTGATTGTTTAAATATTAGTGAACCTAACAATGCAGTGGTTGTGCGTGTTATTAGTTTTGATGCCGGTGCATTCAGTCAATAGTGAGTTTAGTGAACCACAAAATATAACAAGGTTTGTAAATACATGATTAACATTTTGACAATAATATTTTTAATTACTTTTTACGTACTTGTTCGAAAGTAAGTAATTCGTTTGTATTTATAATTTGTTTTTAGTTACTACTTAAGTATTTCCGACCTAACTTGTATTCTTTTTTACCTACCTTCAGCTAAGCTAGGTACGTTACAATAATTTTAAATACATATAGGACATCCTGTATCTTTCTGGTTCTTATGCTGACTAGCTTTATATTATTATACTAAATTATTAAAATATTGAGATAAAAGCTATTACATAGTTTCGTATCATTCTCTTGTCTGAAAAAAGTCCTAAATAACTGGCCCTTACATCTCAAAAAAAATTAGGAAGCGCCATTTAAGTAGAAAAAAAAATTTTTGACATTTTTTTTCCTCTAACTTTAAAAGCTGTCACATTTTTTCGTCATTGTAGCCAGCTTAACAACCCTTCGCGAAAAACCAAAAGAGTATTTCTTTTTACAAACAATATAACATCATATGACTCGGTGGGGGACCGACCGGACTCCACGGCCTCACCAAAAGCCGGCATGAAACAGCGCTTGCGCTATGTTTCGCCGACAGCTGCGGCTATCGCTTACTCAGGTGATCCGTTTGCTCATCTGCCTACCATTAACGACAAAAAAAAATGTAAACCGACACAAAAATCTAGAAAACATTTTCTTGACAAACAAGTGATAAAATTTTGCTTTTGCTTGATGTATGGTTGTAGATATGTTTTTAAACTTTCGCGTTGCATTATACAAATACTTCATATAAACAGGACTAAACGCGACGAAAATTAATAAGTACATTCTAGCACTTACTGCTTGACGTTTCGACTGTGTTACAACAGCCGTGGTCACAAGCGAACTGGAGGCGCACGGCGTCGTCTGCTACGCCCGGCTTGTGCATCTTCGGATACCCTCTCGTTTTCGATATTTGCACTGCCGGCCACATTGAAATTCCGGTATTTCTTAATCTCAATCGCTTCACGTACTAATCTCGTGTAGTAATGACGATCAGTAGAGAGGATTTTAGGCGCGTGAAACTCCATCCAATGATTAACACCGCTTTCCAACAGATGTTCTGCTACTGCCGATTTGTTAGTCTGTCGATTTTTTAGAGCTGATAAATAAATAGATACCAATCTTTAAGAGTAGGTAAGTCGTAAATGAGTATTTTATAGGTAAGAACTGGAGAGCCATGCTTCGGCATGAATGGGCCGGCTCGACCGGAGTGATACCACTGCCTCACAGAAAACCGGCGTGAAGCAGCCCCTGTGCTGTGTTTCGCCGAGTGAGTGAGGGTACCGGCGGCCCACCCGGGGGGGAAGGGGATAAAAGGTTGGCAGCGCACTTGTAACTCCACTGGTGTTGCAAGTGTCCATGAGCGGCGGCAATTGCTTACCATCAGGTGATCCGCCTGCTCGTCTGCTACCTATCACATAAAAAAAAAAGAATCCTTCAGCTCTGAAAGAAAAAGTGACTAACGAGCAAAGGGCAAAACCCCGCCCGCTATGTGTACCATTTTAGCTCTTTGTTATACCTACTTACAAACGCATCTGTAGATATTACGATGAACTGTCTCAGTAAAGCGCTCCTTAAATCTGAATCATTGGTAATTTGATAGCCATATCCGTTGCATTCAGTCAGATGTTTATGATTTTAATTAAAGTAAATCCTTTAATGGCCGGAAACGGACCCTTCTTTATGACTGGGAAATAACGAACCAAGAACACGAGCTACCTACATTAAGATAAAGCCTTTCAGATTTTGATAATAAGAATAACTTCTCAAAATGAAATAAACACAAGAACGAATGTAAGTACTACGCGTAGTTTTAAAATTTCGAAGAAAGATGAATATTTAGTTGCAGACGCAGTATGTTTTAAATTTCTACTACGTATTAAAACTCCTTAGCGCGATGCCACAATATGAAAAAAAAAGAAATGAAAAAGTTTAAATTAAAAATTATTATGGCGGTCATGGCGCGAATAGGTTGACTTTGTACGAAGTAAATGATGTTTAGATTAGTGTTTAAAAATGTGGATAACTTTATTGTTCTTATAAATCTATAACTTGTGAGTATTTTAATTATAATTTTTAAGCGTTTCCAATTGCTACGTCTTTATAGTCATAGGTAACTCATATTTTATTTCATGACGAGACTTTACAAACTTACCCAAAAAATAGATTTTCATTTGTTTTTCTATTACACTTATTTAGTGAAAAAACTAAAACTAAGATAATTGTTATATTTTATGCAATAGTTGTATCATTCTAAGCTTTAGAAAGATTTCTAAAGTATGTATAGCTACATATTTTAAATTTTTGAATTATTTACTTACCTAGTAAAACATGTTAATATGATAACATTAAGCTGGAACAAGGTCCAGGTGTACCTCGGGCACTGAAGCGACGGCTTTGGATGCAGTTGGCAATGACACGATGAGATAAATATGGAGGAATTAGTATCATCCTACTACTATTATAAAGGCGAAAGTTTGTATGGATGTTTGTTACTCTTTCACGTAAAAACTACTGAATGGATTTGAATGAAACTTTACCACAATATAACTTATACATCAGAATACACATAGGCTACAATTTATAAAAATATATTGTGTGGATTGTCCAAAATATGACGGTAAGTGTCAATAATTAACTCCACGCGTACGAAGTCGCGGGCGGCCGCTAGTACTAAATATTGGCAACGCACTTGTGACTACTGGTGTTGCAAGTGTCTATGGGTGGCGGCAATCGCTTACCATCAGGTGATTCGTCTGCTTGTCTGCCACCTATCACGTACAAAAAAAATATAAACAGATGTAACGCTTAGAAACATAAGGGACGATTTAAAATCTAAAAAGGATAATTCTACGTGACGCCGTTTGTACAAATAAAGGCTATTATAATGAATATTAAAATTAAATCTTCTTTTATTATGTCCATGCTATAGACATAGATAATAAGAAGACCTCGGCTTGTCTGTCCGTCCATACTAGGAAACGATTACTGCAATTTACTAGGCGCATCGTGCCCTTGGCGATGGGATATGAAACCTATTAATATTATAATGAGCCTGTGATTGCCATAAAAAGTGTTCAATGCTTCAACTCCTGAGTTTCTTTGCTAGAATAGTTTGTTCAAGAACTACTTAGTTACTTACTGCCACACTCAAAAACGTTATTTAACCTTAATTCTAATTATCGTAATAATTATGGGTAGTCATTTGTATATAAAAATTGAGGTCAATATTTTTACTTAATTGACAGTTTCTTTCTTTCTTTCTTCACGTTTCGGATAGTTTCTGGATTTTCTATGAGCTCGTGGTATCTCCGGTCGAGCCATTCATGCCGAAGCTTGGATCTCCCACAATATTATCGATTTCACTTTCTGACTGGTCTGATGGCACATTTGGTAGTGACCCTCATACGCCAAAGGTCTTGGGTTCGATCAAAAAGTACTACTTAAATCTCAAAAAAGTGCACGTAGCCGATTTTTTTTTATTTATTATAGGAAGGCAAACGAGCAAGCGGGTCACCTGATGGTAAGTGATCACCGCCGCCCATGGACATCAGCTACACCAGAAGGAGTGCGGATGCGTTGCCGGACTTTTAGGAAGGTATAGGCTCGTTTCTTGAAGATTTGAATGTCGTACCGGTTCGGAAATACCGCTGCTGCTTTGGTTTGAAAACGACGATAAGCTACTCAGGTCAGAGTCAGGTCAATGTATGAGATGGCTGTTAAATAAATATATTGAGGACAATCAAGATGACCCTGATGATGCCTGATGGTAAGCGGCCATGAGATCCAAATACAGGGTGTATCTGTGAACATTTACATCCCTTTAACCACGTGTTCTACCAACCATTCTGAACAACATTTGTTCTATGACTTTTGAAAATTCGCATAAAAATTTTTCATCTCCCCATACAAAGTCGGTCACGTGACATGGTCATTTTGTATGGGGAGTCGAAAAATTTTTCGAAGAATTTGGAAAAGTTGTTGAACAAATGTTGTTCAGAATGGTTGATAGAACACGTGGTTAAAGGGATGTAAATGTTCACAGATACACCCTGTATGAGGTTGACAGGCACAAAAAACAGACTAAGTACCAATTGAGTTTCATTCTTCTGTTCCAGGTCGCCATGCACCGACAGCAATCACTTATTCTTGGCCCCGGGAGTGCTCACAGCTGGCGGCACCAACCGGGCGTGCGTGTCCCGTTTCTACCCTGAAGGCCCGGCGCGGATGGTGCTTAAACTGCTCTCGGAAGACCAGCCAGCTATAGTGTCTAGAGAGCTACCACCAGGTACCATATTGAATAGTGCAAAAAATACTTTTCCCTATGCAGTTTCTCAATGGCAATAAGCGGCAAACTTAGATTACGCATGATAAGTAGGTACATAACTGTAAACATTTACATCCCTTTAACCACGTGTTCGGCCTACCAAATATTCTAGACAACATTTGTTTCGTTTTAGTTTGTTTTTCGATTACGATTTGTTCGAATTTTTAAGTCGGACACTTAAAAATCGAATGAAAATACCAACTTTTCATACATAGTCGGTCACATGGTAATTTTGTAGGAAGAGTCGACATTTTTAGATAAATTTCGTTAAGTCGTTGGAAGAAATGTGGTTCCAAATGGTTCGTAAAACACGTGGTTAAAGGGATTTAAATGTTCAAAGATACACCTTGTCCTTACAATAAGTATCTGAGTGTAGTAGGTCATAGTTCTAACGATCTAGAATGTTGACAGTACACAAACAAGCTCGTGTATCAATGCGGTATTGTGATGCTCAACGTTGATTTTAAAATGAGAAAACAATACCAACAATACGTTGTAACGCTGTGACATCAAGAGATATTGCTTGTGTATCTACAACGCCAAGCCTTGTCGCTCTACCCATCTTAGCGTGTAATTCCTGATTGCGTCCAAGGTTCTCGCTTCGGAGCCGAAGGTACGCTTAGACCAAGATTCAGGATCTGGTACTTACAATGAAACAACTGCCGATAGTATTAGGTTTAAAAGATAAACGTCTCTTTTCTATTCTAGGCGATGGAGGGTGCATCGACATTGCTGTTCCACAGAAACCTAACTCAAAGGCGAAGTTGGTTGTTAACTTGTGGTAAGTATACTTACCTTGTTGTCCCTCACATGTGAAAATTAGAGGCCATGCATGATGGTTTCCCCTAATTTGGCGAGACGGATCTCCTGATGGTAAGCCACTGCCACCGCCCATAGACATCCGCACCACCTGTAGAGCCATAAATGCACTGCCAATCTAAAACTCCTCTTCCCCTCTCTTTTTTACCGTCTTCTTTACCCTCACTCGCTCGGCGAAACACAGTGCAGGCGCTTCTACACACTGTTTTCCTGCGAAACAGTGACAGTGCGGACAGCTAGGTACTAGGAATGGAACTCCCTACCGTGGTCTGTTTTTCCTGATCATTAAAATCTGGACATCTTTTAGGCAATACTGACCGGCATCTTTTAGGCAAAAGGATTATTATTATTAACATTGGCGACGAGTAATCCCCACTTCCACAACAGGTACCCTGACGCAAAATGCTCGTGGGAGCGCGAGGTATCAGTGCTGATCTCCGCCGGGAGGCTGGTGGTGGTCCACACGGAGCGGGCGCGGTACCGGCCAGGGGAGACCCTGCGGGCGCGCGTCATAGCGCTCAAGCCGGACCTCACTCCTGCTCATGGACAGGTGAGTTCATGGTCTTTTAGGGTCGGTATTTTTATCCGTTAAACTGAACTAGTAGTTAAAAAGTATGCAATAGCCAAATTCTGACAAAAGTATTTTTTGACTCCTATTCCAACCAAAGGCCGTCACTTTGACAAGTTCTGTCTGACTAATTGGTGAGCAACCAAAAGGTAACTACTACATACATCCATAGCCTCCTGTTTTCAGATTTTAATAGATACCACCATCAAGCACGCACACTAGTTCCGGATAGTGTCATACATATACGGGCTTGTCTTTGCAGCCGTCAACTGAGGCACACCTCACTCCATCAATACCTACTTACTTGTCTGGGTCAGCGATCCTAGGTGGGTCTTTGCCTCCGTTGTCAAAGTTCGCCATTTTGTTCGGTCGTGTGCACTCGGTCAATCGTCTCCGTAAATTTCTGTCCCAAGGCTCTAGAATGGTTCATTAGTTAATGGCGCCACTGCCATTTATGTCATAGGGCATTGCCCATTGGTTTTAAAACTGGACAACTCCATTGGTTCCCCAAAAGTACGTTTTCAAGATTTTCTTGACATATTAATCTCATCCAGGCACTGCCAATAGTCTTTTTAAGATCAGCAGGCTAGCTAAAGAGCCTATTCTCTTTAGAAACATACTCAAGAACCCAACGAACATTTTTAACCATCATTATTTAATTGACCACCTAATATGAACGTGGATTCAGCTATAAGTCATAATTATTATAATTTTTTGCGGCCACTTCTTCACCTCACCGAGCAGCGGATCGTGAAATTGACATCCCATGCAATCACGCGCGCTTATGTAATGCGGTAAAAAATATTCAAATGCCCATGGAATACAAGGTCATGTGGATGTATTCCTTGTGTGGATATGACTGTTTGTTTCTGTTATAGGTTTTAATGTTCAAAATCAGAACCAAGGCAAAAGCATTAGGGTCTTCTTTTTACCTACGGGCTTTTTCGCAATCAGGTTACAGGAGTTTATTTCGCGTGCGTAAGGTTAAGTTTTATTGTGTGATAGGTGGCAGACGAGCAGACGGGTCACCTGATGGTAAGCAATGGCCGCCGCTCATAGACACATATGGCAACCTTTGACCCCCTTTCCACCAATTGGGCCTCCGGTGCCCTCACTCACTCGACGAAACACAGCACAGGCGCTGCTTCACACCGGTTTTCTGTGAGGCCGTGGTATTACTCCGGTTGAGTGGGCCCGTTCACGCCGAAGCATGGCTCACCCATGATAAAAAGCCGTAAGTAAGTCGGCCCGTCTTCATTCCAACCAGCTAAGTTTTTCTAGGAAACCAGACAGCGCTTTCGCGCTACTGAAGAATTCCTAGAGACTACCCGGGTTCCCCAACTAGAGCGCTTGGCAGGTGGCCACCCCTCAGAAGGGTGCAGAATAATGTTTGTATGAGGAGTCGAATCCTGCCACCGAAGCAGTGATGTGAATGACGACAAACATGAAGAAGATATTGATCAGCATAACAATAATACCGTGCCATTGGGCAAATGGGCATGCGTAAACATGTCAGTTCTTAATAGAAGTGTACCCAATGTTTGTTATTTTTCCTTTGGACAATTCCAAAGGCAAAATAACAAACAGCCTTCGATTAAAATTAATTATTTATTGAAGAATTTGTTGCGAAACCTCGAGGTTTATTAGAGGTGACGGTCGTATAATCCTATTTACAACTATATTATTGTAATAAATAAATCCTCCACGATATTTGCCTACGGCGGCCAATCTGAACGATCAGCCATGTACACAGGATATATAATAGTGTTCAAGTGTGTGCGCAAACACAAGTGCTCTCTCTATTTCTTTACCATCTTAATTCGATGGGTCACCAATGTGACACGACCATAGACAGATAGGGCGCATGACCAACATCTTTAGGCGCTTACAACCGCCTTTTCGCAATAAAAAGTAGCCTATGTTCTTTCTCAGGGTCTAGACCATCTGTATACCAAATTTCATTCAAATCCGTTCAGAAGTTTTAGCGTGAAAGAGTGACAGACAGACAGACAAAGTTACTTTAGCATTTATAATATTAGTTAGGATTAGGATGTACCTGTAGAGATTTGCATTAACCATTACTAACAACAAATGTTGTTCAGAATGGTTAGTAGAAGACGCCGTAGTTAAAGTAAGAGATAAATATACTACGCATGGAATCCTCGATGAGTCAATCTGACTCGCAATTTTTTTTTAATTTTTTTATGTGATAGGTAGCAGGCGAGCAGGCGGTTGGCCGGTTTTTGTACAAGGAAATAAACATCTTAAATGACGGACAATCCATTCCACTCCCCTAACCTACTTGAGGTCCAGAGAAACTGCACACCGCTAATTCGCGAGAGATGAAGTGGGTAAACAAGGCGGCTTAGCATACACGGCCATCCCAAGTGTGTCAGTGTGGCGGCTGCGCCGGGGCAACCGGTTGTGAGATCCGCTACGACAGCGCTTCCCAAACTGGGGTCCAGCATAGCCCGGTAGAGACTGCCCCCTTCGTGGCCGATCGTCGTGATTGATCCTCTACTAATAAAATAATAAAATAAAATCATGTTACTGCTCAACAATTTCAAACACATACCTACTATAGAAAACATATAAATTAACAAATGGGTTAAAAAGGTAAAGACACATCAGCTAAATAGCGCAGAACCAACCCCCTGCGAAGCGCTGGTTTTTAGTCCCGCTACTAGTGTCCCGCCTTTACTTTGTTTCGGGACATAATTTTGCGATTAGTCCCAATCCTAAGCCAACAGATGGCGCTGCGTGTTGGTTGCATTGCGCTAGTGTTTCGTCTTTTCGATCCGCAAATTAACTAGACAAATAAGCTGACTCACTTCCTAGCCTAGGTAGTTGATCAACTTTTGGGATTGATTGAACTGACGCGTGACGTATGTATTCACCTGATGGTTAGCAATTGCCGCCGCCCATGGACACTTGCAACACCAGCTAACCTAATATAAGCTTATGTACCTATATATTGCACAGAAAGACTACACTATTTAGAGTGTTGATATACTTATCCCACTTAACGATTCATTAAACAACCTAACACAATGTGTATCGAATATGGAAAGAATAATGTAGCGCTGATACCTTTTGTTGCTGACAGTACTTGCAGATAAAAACAATAAACAGATACAAAATTGCGAAGCTAATATTAAAACCGATTCGACTTTCATACAACGGTGTGTGACAGTTCCACGTTATTCCACTGCTCACTCAGCTTAAAAACACGGTCATTGGGTTAAGGTGATAACACGAGTAAGTTATTATACTTAGGTAATGATTTTGATTGGTTTTTTGTCTTTACGAGTATGTATGTAATGTGAAATATCACTTACAGGTAGGTCACTGTAGACTCATGTTTTTAATTTAGAGTGAGCTACTTTCATAGAGAGACTTGTTCCTAGACTAGTTTCTACTCTAAGTACTTTTATTGAATATTTATTATTTTTATCTTCTCAAAGAGCTATTATAGATGGATGGCTAGGAGTCATATTAGTTATATTATCAGACCGAGTCGAATATGACTGCACTCCAAAATTCTGTCAACAGATGTCGTCGATGAAGCTGCTCAGCTTAAATGGGACTGGACCGGTCATGTTTGTCGCATGCCGGACGAGCTTTGGGCCAAAATATCAACAGAATAGATGCCCCAAAAAAAAGAGATGACGTGTGTCGCGTGAAAAACTCGACGTTTTTATAAAATATCGGTATATCGCAGCCCAGGACTGAACGAGGCGAAAAAAGGGCCGTTGCCCCGCAGTGGGATATTATGGGCTCATCATAATAACACTTTATCTTCCAGATAGATGAAATCTGGGTGGAAGGCCCCCGTGGAGCGTGGGATGGCACCCGCGTGGTGCAGTGGCTGCGAGCTCGCACCAGGATGGGCATCGCGCAAGTGCAGCACGAGTTGGATGAGCTGGCGCCTGCTGGCCGCTGGACCATCAGGGCTAGGCTAGCTGATGGCTCGCAGGTGAGTCCCTGACAGTTATAACCTACTGGCCACTGGACGATCAAGGCTAGGTTATGTTAGGTCACTTACCTACAGTTGTAACCTTCACAGGGTATGGGCATCATACGTGCTCCGTTTGCATCGGGGAAGTTAGGAAAATGCCATAGGGTCAAAGTGAGTCATAAAAGTGACCAGATTACGATATCAAAAAGGATATAATGACCCCTATCTCCTCCTTTAATATTTTTGTAACAAATTCATTAACTTTCAATAAGAAGGATGGGTCTTTTCTTTTCAATGATACTGAAAATACAGCTTCTGTGACGCGCAATGAAAGGCAGGGACCAATGTTGGGTATACCCGGCTGGCTGTGGTCCGCTTAGATTATATATCGGATTCTCCCCTAGGTAGCCCAGAAGCATATCGACTAAAACCACAGCGGCCCACGGCCAATATCCTAGGTCCCCCACTCATCACAAGTATACCATATTCCAGGGTTCAGCAGTATTTTTGGTGGGCAACTACGAGCTGCCTCCGTTCCAGCTGAGCGTGCGCCACGCGCCTCGTGTCTTGAGGACCAGTGAAAGGCTCGTCTGGACTGTCTGCGTCAGGTAATCAAAATAAATGTATCTTCTATACAATTGCGGCGTAAGGGGGAGGGGGGATGGTCCACGGGGTACACCCCATGTGACAGGCAACTGGATTAAAACAACAACAACGGAGCGCGCTTCCCTCATATGCGATTGTTGATCACAAACCCGAGCTACGTTCGTAAAATTCGAAACATGTACCTACTTTTTCGACTCGGCAATCATACCAAAGTCTTCGGTGCTCATGTCATTAAAAAAAACTTACAGATACCCTTGGACCGAAGCAGTAGAAGGCATGCTTGTGATCCGCATCCGCGGAGCTGGCGGGACCACAGTGGCGCAGGAAGCCAGCAGCAGCATCAAGACTGTCGTCAGGATCAAGGCTCCAAGGGCGTGCCACCGACACGCGGCGGCCGCCAGGAGGGTTGGGCTCAATGGGACCAACCCTCCTGACGTGGTCGTCGCTGACTTCTCTTTCCAGGTATGTGTGTGGTAGTATTTTGACTGTAGAAGGCATGGAAGGAATCCGCATCCGCGGAGCTAGCGGGACCACAGTGGCGCAGGAAGCAAGCAGAATCGTTAAACGCATTATCACAGCCAGTTCTTTTACTTTACAGGAGGATGGCACCAGAATATGGCAGAATACTACGGTGGTATCACACGTGGTCGACAAGCCTGTGACATTGGAGTTCCTCAGAAAACTACGCGCCGTCATCTCACCTGGACTACCTTATAAACTAAAAGTGAGTAAAATTCCTTTCGTATAAGAAGTGATGAAATACTCAGAAGAATCAAAGTGACCGGTCAAAGAATGGCAGGGCATTATCGCGAGGGGGAATTATGGCCCTTGGGGCGGAATGATCCTTAAATGGAAGTTGTTGGGATCTAGTCCGGTCTAGTCCCTCATAAAGTGGACCTAGTGCAGAGGAGAAGGGGAATCCCTTAGGACGCGGCTAGCAAAAGACGGCCAGATCAGTTCTGTGATCCTTTGGGAGGCCACTGTCCAGCAGTGACTAGGCTAAAATTCATACAACATCTCATACATTGACCTGACTCCGTACTATACTTAGTACCACAACAAGTTACAGATATCAGACAACTGAGGATCACAAATATAATGCTTAAATACAAAAATATAACACCCAGACACTGAACAAACACAAGTGTTGATCACACGAATGTTTGTCTAAGGTGGGGATCGAACCCACGACCTTTGGCGTATGAGGCAGGGACACTACCAAATGCGCTATCCGGCCAGTCGTCAATTGTCTCTTTATGTGAAAAATTCCAAAATGACTTGCACAGTTCACAAAAAAATAAATGTTTGAATACCTCCCAGGTGAAAGCAACCCGCTGGGATGACAAGCCAGCAGCGGATGAGCTCGTCCGCGTTTGCCGCTCCGGCACGGAGTTGCCGGGGAGCTTGCCGCACGCGCCCGCGGCAAACGGCACCTGCCAGGACGCCGTCACCGACGACAGAGGCATCGCACGCGTCACCTTCACTGCTAGTGCTGATGGCAGCAGCTATTACAGCTTTCAGGTACTTCTGTTGTTTTGTTTTTTTTTTCAATTGTTGTTTTGTATGTGCCAAATAAATGTTTTATTCATTCATTCATTCATTATGTCCTTGGAATTAACTTAAATATTTTGCATTGTCTATCACAGTCCGAGATAGTGGTTCAACTGTTCTTTCCAACTAGTTGGACCATGATTTTTTCAGTCATTCAGTCTTCACTAGGGGCAGTTGTCCAACTTTAAAAATAGTTGGACCACAGCATCTTTTGAGAGTTCCACTGTGGAAACCCATAATTTTTGAGATAATGTTTCTGACCATATATAACCATGATCCAGTTGAACAACTAAGGTTTGCAACTTGAAAAGTCAAACGGCTATTGAAACTCCTGAGACTCGCTCAGCATGTTCGACGTAGGTACGATTGAGATACGAGAGAGAGAAGTGCTATTTTCTAAACTGAAAGACAGTGAAAGGGGGTAACTCTACCTAAAGCCGTCTTATCGTACTCTTATTATCAGATACCTCTTAGTTAAGTAAGAATGTTTTGACCTAAGTGACAAGAATAGAACTTAGTAGGAGAATAGCTAAAGAAACTGGAAACTACCAGATTGCCTTAATATTTGAAGTATCTTCCCAGGCGTCCCTCCAAAACGACAGCAGTGTGTCAGCATCCCCCCTGCACCTGGCGGCGCGGCGCGCCTCGCTGCACGCGTCGCTGGGCCCCATCAAGCCGGACGCCAACTCCGCCAGAACATTCGTCCCGCTCTACATCAACCTGAGAAACATATCCAGGCCACTTACTGTTCATTTTGTGGTAAGAATAGACAATCTTAGACTAGACTAGGGATCTATATCTACAAAAAGCAGTGTAGGCGTTTGTTAATCCTCTCCAGTAGCAGCATCAAGGCTACCGAATTGATTGAAAGGAACCAAACCTTCTAATGTGATGGTCGTTGACTTCTCTTTCTAAGTAGTTTAAGTACTTTACTGTTATTTTAAGATCATTTTTAGACTAGAAAGCTTAGAAAATTTGGTTTCCCTATTTATGAAATCTTGGATCCTAATCAAAATGTCCTTGGGACGCTGAATGATCAGCTTTGAACCCAAACAAATTACCTGCTTGATTTTAATTTAATTCGCCTAAAGTACCTATGATAGTTAAAGGAAACTTAGGAGTGAATGCCATAAATATGAAGAGAAACAGCTAGAGAACGTTTACAGAGAAAGTGAATCTCGATCCCTTAATTTAGTTAAAAACTACAAATATTGTTTCTTTGTCTTACAACTTTATGCAAATTTTAATTATATTGTATTATCTATTTGTTTAAATATTTGCTTCCATTTTCAGGTCATTACTAGAGGTGGAATCATCTATCGCTGGGGAGCCACAACGCAATGTCCACTTACCAGCTCATCAGACTACATCCCTACCACGTCAAGAGATACCCAGTGCTTCAACTACGATAGCAGTGCGGCCAATTACCAGACAAACGAGTCAAGGGGCCAGAATAACGCTGCTAACTATCAGAGCAATACGGCTAACTATCATCCCAATAAGGGATAACTATCAGAGCAATACGGCTAACTATCATCCCAATAAGGATAACTATCAGAGCAATACGGCTAACTATCATCCACATAAGTAAACTATCAGAGCACATTTAACGGCTAAATATCCATTCCCAATAAGGGTATAAACTCATCCGCGCTAATCGGCTAACTTATCATCCCAATAAGGATAACTATCAGAGCAATACGGCTAACTATCATCCCAATAGCGATAACTATCAGAACACGACCAGCTACCAAACGGACACAGCAAAACTTGAAGCTGTAGACCCTGACTCCTTACTTGATCGCCACCTGTTAAGGGTCATGTTGCCTATCAAGGTGACCCACCAGATGTGCCCTGATAGCCACTTGGTGGCATACTTTTACTACAACGGGGAGTTTGTGAGTGCTAGCAAGCAGTTTGAGATGGAAGAATGCTTCAGTAATAAGGTAAGGGTTTTTACTTTTAATGTATTCTACTGTAATAGGTATCGTGACATTCTTCTAGTCATTCGGTAAACTGTAATTGGCATCAATAGGTTTGGAATCGGTAGTCAAATGGAATTACAATCTGTGCAAGATGGGTGGCAAGTGCTGGATGCGAGTAGCAAGGAATTGATCCAAGTGAACGCATGTTTCGATTGCCTTGCAGACAGTCTCACGCTGATTGTCCTTTTTGTCTGTGCTGAGTGTCCGTACCATTACTCAATATATTTTTAAAGTCAAAGAATGTCCAGAAAAAACCTCCGTTTTAGTACCACGTCATGCCAACAAATCTTTGGATTGTTTAAATTAAACACAATGACGTAGGCTACGGACTCTCTAAAGCCCTCTTTAATCTTTTTAAACCGGTGTTTACCAGTAGGTATTCTCAAAATTTAGTTTTATTGATATTCTACCATACAGGTGGAAGCGACCTGGCTATCCAGACAAGTGGCCCCAGGGTCTATGGCCAGTCTTCGAGTGACCACACCTGGGCCTGCCCTATGTGCTCTCTCTGTCTTGGACTCAGCGTCCAAGTGGAACCAACCGGCTCCAACGTTAAAGGAGCTGGTGATGACCAGCTTAAGGAGACTCATGGATAGTCACAGGAATTTGACGGAATATGAAGCTGATGGGGCTTGCTATAAAGGTAAGTATTGCTTGGCGCAAGATTCAAACTTACTTTGGTGGCTACATAGTAATCATACGATCTTCATACAAACAGACAAAATTTGGCTAAAAAGACTTGAAGACTACAGTCTTCTATGATTCGCTTCAGTAGGGCCTGCTTAAGAGAAAATATCTGATAATACTTAATTCTTTGATCTTAAAACTTGTATACCTACTCAAAAGAAGATTGCCTAAATACCCCTCAACAGTAAAGACCAGATAGATTTATCTTTGGTCACTTTGGATTCCACAAGAATTTCATTTGGAAATGTATCATGTACCTACCTATTCTTTTATTCTTTCACCCCTTACTTTAAGCAGGAAATGAGTAAAAGGTCCCACCAGTTCTTTTCTTTATTATTTCTATATTCCACGTCACGTTTTTTGTATGTACCTAACGTGCCTTCTTTAAACTTGTTAATCTTTGTATTTAAATTATTATTCCTATACTCTCTAACAGAATCAGGAGATATCCCAGACCTACCTACCAATAGCCTTGAACTGACATCAACGTGGCTGGCAGCCGCTGGAGTGAGGGTCGCGGGAGGAGACGCCCCTCAGACCAGAAGATGCTCGTCTCCTCCTGCGCCTCTTATGGACGATGCTACTGTACCAAGGAGTGACTTCTCAGAAGTAAGTTTGTAATCATTTTCTTTCCACATAGCTAGGCTAGGCTTGGAGTAAGAGTCACGGGAAGGAATGCCTCCCTGATATGAAATGGAATGGTCATTTGCTCTTCCCACACCACTGATGGACTAAGCTACTGTACCTACGAGTAACTTCTCAGAAGTAGGTTTGTAATTACCTTCCCACACAGCGTCAATAATAAATAACCCATCATTGCCAAATATGAACCTTAAAGCTTTTGGTTCTCCTTCGGTAGTTTTCGGTTAGGCTGGTAGCGGGAGTAAGGGTCACCGGAGGGGATGCCTTCTTGATAAAAGATTGGATTATCATTTGCTCTTCCCTTTCCACTGATGGACGAAGCTACTATGCTTACGAGTGACTTCTTAAAAGAACCTGTGTTTGTAATTTTAAGTCGTGTTTCCCACCTACTTGATATTATAGTATAGCGCGACGCATTTTGCCGCCACGGTCCTCCCGCAATAGTGTACGTACCTGCTGTTCTTTTTGTACCTTCTCGCTTCAGAGTTAATTCATCGACCGGGGGCGCATCCCTTTATCGACCGCTGTGCGACTCTAATCGCCTGCGCGCGCAGCCCGAACGGGTACGAGCCGCACAGCGAGTCAGGGATCGCCACCGGCGTTCGATTTAGGGGTGTCCACTTTGAAAAAACATCGATGTTTTTTTCGATTTGATATATCGAAACTGTACATCGATTTCTTTCGATGTATTGGAAGAAAACATCGATGTTTTGTATAAATCGAGTACTTTTTAAAGATTTTTTTAAATCCACTAATTTAAGCATTGTATTATTAAAAAAACGGTAAAATAAAAGCCTCATGTATAGAAAAATCTTTATTATATATTAAAGTAACAACAAAAATAACATCCGCATTTATTTTTAAAACTTTGTTATAAACCTATCCTATTAAATCGGATAGGATTATAACAAACTTATAAAAGTCTTCAAAAAAAAACACTGGAAATAGGACCTATTTCCAGTGTTCTTTTGGAAGACTTTGCAAAAACAACAGTTTATTTAAACGTTTACCTTTCAACCTATTTCTTTTCTTTTACCTATTTTTAAACACAAACAAACTCGCCAACCGACACGCGTGACGCGACACGACCATTGACAAAACAGTTTTTTTTTATTGTCACTATTGTCAGGTAGAGACAAGACAGTTCAGTACTCAATGCATTCGTACGCAGTGTTGCCAACATTTTAAAATACACGTTGGGAAGTCCGTAAATGAAAAATTTTAGTGGTCAGACTTGAGTTTTATGAAATTTTAATTTGTTGTCATCGATTCGATGTTTCTATCAAAGAAAACTTAAAAACATCGATACATCGAGTATATCAATAGCTTTTCAAAACATCGGATCCATTCGATGTATCGCATTGTAAACATCGATGTTTTCAATACATCGATGTATATCGAATATCCCTAGTTCGATTGTCCAGTCAGTGAGCCAGCAAACCTCGCGCGACACGCACGCGTTGCTATCGCTCTCCCCGCGCTCCCCCTGCTGTACCAGCTCGCGCGGTCCGCCGTTTTGTTTTGGTCTTGTACCTACGGCGCGTTATTTGTTTAGATTTAAGTGTTTGTAATTAGGTTTAGGGTAACGTTTAGTGTAGTACGTATTTGTTCATTTTCTCTGATTTATTGTGTTCATGTGTGTTTTCTTTTTATTATTATACTCTTGTTAAAAACTGAACTGGACTTATTACTTAAATCAGAGAGAGACGTTCCCTAGGCTAAATTGGCAGCCCAACGTTGGCCTCGAACAGGCTCTTGTGTGTGACTTTGTAAATAGTGTTTATAACAGTTATGTGTGTGTAAAAACTTGTAAATAAATTAGTGTAACTAGTGTAAGTGACTCATTATCACGTAAGTAGACTATTTTGTGTATGGATGGACGGACTAGTTTTGTCATAAGTACTTTACCTACCTAAGGAGTGTATTGTTGATCTCTCATCATAATACCTAGAGACAATCCATCAGACATTTTCGCGTACTTACTTATTCATCGTACTACTCTACACCATAGTGATTTAATAAGTATTTTTCCGTTGGTTTTGTTTACACACATAGACTTTTATTCACGTTACTTGTTCAGACTATACGTGTTATTTTTGGGACTAAAATATTATGCGAAAATCAGACTAGATTGTAAAAAGTGCAGTGACGTTGCTTAATGACCTTGTGCGTGTTGCGTCATCAAAGGCCACCGCGCGGCGCACGTGCCTGTACAGACTTGTTTGTGCGTGCCGCCGCGCGCCTTTGAGGGGTACCGCCGCGCGCCTTTGAGGTGTGCCGCCGCGCTTCCGCGCCTTTGTAAGACGCCGCCTACGCGCCTTCTCGGCTCTGTTGTGCCGGCCGGTGCCTTTGTCGGCACCGCGCCGCCTTTGACTTCGCCGCCGCACTGCTCGCCGACAAAGGGAAGTGAATCTTACTTACCTATTTCACCTGCGTATAATTTTGAACTTTATTTTGTGCGTATTTATGTTTGTGGACGTTTTTGTAGTATTGATTACCTACTTTGTGAACATTTATTTATTTTAGGACACTGAATTAGTGCGAACTTTTGACTTTGTTTTTATTTTCGTGTATATAGGTAATCGTGGTTTGTGTAAATAGTTATCGGACATGATTTTATCTTTTAGTTATAATTAGGATACTTGTTAGTATATACAATCAGACTTTGTGGACGTTTATAGACGCCAGTGTGGGTGTGTGTTTTTTTTAATCGAACTTTGTACGTGAAATTAGTTTGGACACAATGGTGCTAACTAGATCTCGCGCTAATAGTCCTGGTGGCGCTGATACCAATCAGGGTGTTTCGCCGCCTGCGCATGGACCGTCTGCGTCCCCGCCGGTGCATGGTGCACCTACGCAGCCGATTCCGTCCACCTCGATGGTGCCGCCGGCTTCGAGTGCTCCGACTACCATCACGATGACCGACGCTCATCTCAATCAGTTGATTGCTGCGCTGCGTCTACCAGCTCCGCCGTCCTCCGCTGGTGCGATGGGGAGCCACAGCAATTTTGCTAGATGCACGGCACGGTTTGATGGTGCTCCCACTACGGACGTCGTCGCGTTCATCGACGCAATCGAAATATACAAGGAGTGCGTCGCCATGGAGGATAGCATCGCTCTTCGCGGTCTTCCAATGCTTCTGACGGAGATGGCCGGAACATGGTGGCAGGGAGTGAAACACTCCGTGTCCTCCTGGACAGACGCGGTTCTGCTCCTTCGGCAGACTTTTGGGCCTCGGCTTCCACCTCATAAAGTGTACAGGGAGCTGTTCAGCGTGGAGCAGAAGACTGAAAAAACAGATGTATTTGTGTGCAGGGCACGAGCACTGATTGCTCAACTGCCGCCAAATACCCTGCCTGAAAACCCAGTCCAACTGGACATGGTATATGGGCTCCTGCACCGACGTATCAGGGAGAAAGTTTCTCGAACCTCGTTCTCCACTTTCACCGAGTTACTGGAAAAAGCACGCGCCGTCGAAGACCTCATGGACGAAGGGAGTGCCCAGGCCCAGACGCGTCCCGCTCCCTTGACTTCTCCAGCGAAACTGGCACGGCCGCTTTCACCCAGGGCTACCCCTTCAGCAGTTCCTTCAACGTCCGGCAGTGGCCATACACCTTTGAGGACGAGATCTCGCTGCGCGTACTGCAGAGCGTATGGCCATGAAAAAGATTCGTGCCAGAAATTACTAATGAAAAATTCGACACCAACTAGCCCTACTGGAGACAAGAAGCCTTTAATATGTTATGGGTGTGGTGCGCCAGGCGTCATAAGATCCCAGTGCTTCAACTGCAACCCAGATGACAGGCCATCCGCATCAACGCCACTACAATCCGTCGCTGCAGTAGGTACGGCGCCCATAGACGCGCGCGCCCGGCCAATTGTGAAAGTGAACGTGTGTGGTGTCAAAGGTCGTGTAATCGTTGATACTGGTGCGAAATTGTCTATAGCTAGTGGTAGTCTTAGGGATGTACTAATTAAAAATAAGTTAGATTTTGTAAAAGCTTTTATTGAAATTAAACTTGCTGATGGGTCAATGTCAAAAAGACACGTCGAAACTGTTAACGTCAATGTTACATTAGAAAATGTTGTAATACCTACCGTCTTTGTAATCTTACCAGGGGCTACTGATACCCTCCTGGGTATGAATTTTATCCGAGATGCTGGAATGGTACTGGACCTGAAACAAAACCGGTTCTCGTTAGGATCAGTAAATAATGGCCGTACTTACTTCTCTTTAGAGTCCGAGAATGAAGTAGCTTCGCTCGTTTGTTCTTCCGTGGCCCTCCGCGAGAACGAGGGAACTGCGTTGGCTTTTTCGGAAAGAGAGGTGCTTTCCTCCGTGCTGATCGGAAACGAAGATATCTTCGCACCAGGGGGAGCGCCCACTCCAATGGCACGGCATCATATTGACACAGGAGACAACTTACCTATCGCAGTTCCGCCGTACCGTTTGACACCTGCAAAGAAAGCAATTGTTAGGGCAGAAATTGATAAGATGCTTGAAGACGTAATAATTGAAGAAGCAGAGTCAGAATGGGCCTCACCTGTGGTATTAGTCCCGAAGAAGAATGGAGAGACACGGTTTTGTGTAGATTATCGCCGCCTGAATGCTGTCACGCGAACTGACAAATACCCGCTCCCTGCAATTGACGACATCCTATCATCGACCACCGCTAACTGTGTAATGTCGACAATCGACCTTAAGGCAGGATATTGGCAGGTGGAAGTAGCAGCTGAAGATCGCCACAAAACCGCCTTTACTACGCCGTTCGGTACGTTCCAATTCCGCCGGATGCCTTTTGGGCTCAAAAATTCACCGGCAACGTTCCAGCGCCTGATGGATAGGTTCCGGTCAGGCCTTAACGACGTATGTGTGGTCGCTTATTTAGATGATCTTTTGGTGGTCTCTGACAGCCTGAGTTCTCATGTGGAGGACCTTCAGAAAGTCTTCAATAGACTTCGCTTATTTGGGCTAAGGGCCAACCGCGAGAAATGCATGTTTGCTCGAGATCAGGTCACCTACCTTGGTCATGTCGTATCCGCCAAGGGGATCCAGCCAGACCCTGATAAGGTGCGAGCAGTCCAAGAAATGGCGCCGCCATCCAACCTGAAGCAGATGAGAACTTTCCTACAAACCTGCTCGTGGTTCAGGAAGTTCATTCCGAATTTCTCCGAGATCGCACGACCGCTGACAGAGCTGACGAAAAAGAATGCCAACTGGATGTGGGGTGAAGCTCAGGATCGCGCCTTCCGAAGTCTGAAGGAGAAGCTTATTTCAGCTCCGATACTTCGCCAGCCGGACTTTGAAGCCCCATTTATTTTGCGCACTGATGCAAGCGCATATGCCTTAGGTGCTGTGCTGATGCAGGGAAAGGATATACACGATGAGAGGCCTATCGTGTACGCGAGCAGGCTCCTGTGTCCAGCCGAGCGCAATTACAATACCACTGAGCGTGAGGCGCTCGCTGTAGTTTGGGCGCTGGATAAGTTTAGAGGCTATATAGAAGGTGCCCCAATCAGAATCTGCACGGATCATCAGCCCCTGAGATGGCTGATGTCCCTGAAGACCCCAAGTGGTCGTCTGGCCCGATGGGCCATGAAAATCCAGTCGTTCGACTTGAACCTGGAATATACACCAGGGAAAAGCAATGTTGTTGCCGATTCCCTTAGTCGGCCAGTGCTGCCCGCTGCTGAAACTGATGAAGCCTGCGATGTCTGTCCTATTTCAGTAGACTTCCCTCACCAGGAACCGACAGCACTCCGCGCCGCCCAACTTGAAGATCCTGAAGTCATGAAGATCTTAAAAGACTTCGAAGAGGAAGATGACTTCTCACGTTGGACCGACAGGGGTTACTACATAGCTGAAGGAGTTTTATTTCGCATCGACCCAGATGGCGACTCCGAAGAGCCACAATTGGTGGTCCCGCGTACTATGAGAGAGGACCTTATGAAGGAACTGCATGACGCACCAACAGCTGGTCATCTGGGGGTAGAAAGAACCTTAAAGAAAATGAAGGAGCGTTACTATTTCCCCCAGATGCGTCAATACGTGACGCAATATTTAAAGGCGTGTGACCTGTGCCAGGCTTTTAAGCCAAGCAACCTTAAACCGGCGGGTTTGTTGCAAACACCGGTCATGCACCGGAGATTTGAAGTCCTGGCTATGGACTTATTCGGCCCTCTCCCCGAAGGAAGCCAGGGGGAGAAGTGGATTTTTTTGGTCGAGGATGTTGCTACGCGTTGGGTAGAGATTTTCCCCCTCAAAGAGGCCACCGCTGAAAACTGTGCGAAGGTACTGATTGAGGAAGTTTTCCTCAGGTACGGACTTCCTCGACGCATAATCAGCGACAACGGGGTACAATTTGTCTCAGCAGTAATGCAGAAGACCATGCTGGTTCTAGGAATCACCCAGAACCTCATCCCGGTGTACCACCCGCAGGCTAATCCCGCAGAGCGGAAAAACCGAGAGATGAAGAGTATGTTGGCCATCCTGGTCAATACTGACCACCAGGATTGGCCCAAGAATCTACCGGCCGTAAGATTTGCCCTCAATACTCCCGTATTGAGAGAGAGACGTTCCCTAGGCTAAAATAGTTAAGTATTTTATTGATGTTTGTTAAGTATTTAATGTGCCCAAATAAATATTTTTCTATTCTGTTCTATTCTAATTTTCTTCCCAGATAGCATCAGCAAGTAACGGATAGCATCAAAAAGTATAGGACCTAAACTCAAAATCAAAGTATTTATTGCTAACATTAATGTAGAATCAGCCGGGCTAAGATGCCCGCCACGAGATAATTTGTCAACACTCGTATTTTGTCGGCGCAAGTTGCGTCTCGCTCACCTGACTGAGCGATGAGCGGGATAGAAGGATGCGCTCTCGCGGGCGAGTGTCGACAAAATTTTGTCGCGGTGCGCATGTTAGGCCTACTGGTGTTATCATTTTGGTCCTTGTTACGTTTCTGGGCCTTTTTCGCCCTCTACCTTATAGTGTTTAATCTCCGTGCAGGCTTGGCTATGGCGGATGACAGCAGTCGGGAGCAACGGGTCCAGCACGGTGAGCGCGCGCGCCCCCGACTCCATCAGCCGCTTCGAGGCGGGCGCCGTGTGCCTCGCCCGGACCGGCATCTCCGTGTCCCAGCCAGCTGTGTTGCAAGTAAGCTCTTGGAAATTTAACTGTGAGGGCCACGCTTTGGCATGAATGGGCCGGCTCGACCGGAGTGATACCACTGCCTCACAGAAAACCGGCGTGAAGCAGCCCCTGTGCTTTCGCCGAGTGAGTGAGGGTACCGGTGGCCCACTGGGGGGGGGAGGGGATAAAAGGTTGGCAGCGCACTTGTAACTCCACTGGTGTTGCAAGTGTCCATGGGCGGCGGCAATTGCTTGCCATCAGGTGATCCGCCTGCTCGCCTGCTACCTATCACATTTTTTTTATTTTATAGGAAGGCAAACGAGCAAGCGGGTCACCTGATGGTAAGTGATCACCGCCGCCCATGGACATCAGCTACACCAGAAGGAGTGCGGGTGCGTTGCCGGCCTTTTAGGAAGGTATAGGCTCGTTTCTTGAAGATTTGAATGTCGTACCGGTTCGAAAATACCGCTGCGGGAAGTTGATTCCACAATGAGGAGGTGCGTGGCAGAAAGTGTCGAGTAAAGCGCACGGTAGTGGACCGCCATCCATCCAGGTGGTAAGGATAGACATAAAAAAAAAATAGAATACCTAGTTAAGCGCTTACGTTGTGTTTCTCCGAGTGAGAGAGGGTACTGGAGAACCAGTTTAAGGCATTCTCCACTAACCTTAACCAGGTGTCTTGTTGCGCTCCAGGTATTCCGCGAGTTCTTCATCCATGCTGACGGGCCGCGACGTCTTCGGCGGGGAGACTCCGCCATCTTCCGTTATCGTCTGTTCAATTATCTGTACGAACCGCTTAGTGTAAGTTTACAACAGTACTTATATGTAGGTATCTATATATTTATACAGGGTGTATCTGTGAACATTTCCATCCCTTTAACCACGTGTTCTGTCAACCATTCTGACCAACATTTTTTCAACAACTTTTCCAACTTCTTCGAAAAAATTTTCGACTCCCCATACAAAATGACCAAGTCACGTGACCGACTTTGTATGGAAAGATGAAATTTTTTTATGCGAATTTTCAAAAGTCATAAAACAATTTATTGTTGTTCAGAATGGTTGGTAAAACACGTGGTTAAAGGGATGTAAATGTTTACATATACGTCCTGTATATGTATAGTTACTTTTATCAAATTGTGATCATAACAAATTGCTAAATTACAAGTTGTGGAGGTCAGCAACTTATCAGCGACTTTTCTGATTTCGCAGATGCTTATGGGCGGTCAAAATTACCAGTAGGTGAACCGTTTGCTCGTTTGACGACTCTAGTATAAAAAAAATTGATAATAATAGGGTCAGTTTATTGTAAAATCGAGTGTCATTAATCATCATCATCATCGAGTTCCATTCTAAGGCTACTGCCATATCTAATATTCTAATTCATAATCATGTAACGTAAACTGACAGATGTCAATGTGTCATCCCCATACATTATCACTCAAATTGACACATGCAAAATGTCAAATTGCATAGAAACTTGTCATTTTCATCTGTCATTTTACTTTACATGATTATGAATCAGAGTATACAATCATATTGATTCAGGTCCAAATCCAAATCCTAACGGACGAGCATCTCTCGGGCCCGGCGGAGCTGGTAGAGTCCGCATGCGTGCCGGCGCGCGCGTCGGTGGCGCGGCGTGCGGAGCTACGCGCGCGTGCGGACGGACGCGCGCGCCTCGCCATCCGCGCCAAGTCCGTGAACGCTCCCGGCTGCGGGAACACCACGAGTAGGACGACGGTCAGGTCAGTGCCATCAACATAGGCGTTTATCACCAGTTAAGGTAAGCAGCGCACTTGTGACACCACTAGAGTTGCAGGTGCCCATGGGCAGCGGTAATCGTTTACCACCAGGTTATCCGTCGGCTCGTCTGCCACATTATATCATAAAAAAGTTACAGATTCCACGGCTTTTTTGCAGTAGCTCCTCGCAAGTTCCATTAATAGGAAGACGCGGTCAGGTGAGTCCGCCACTATGCAACAGCGCCGAAATACATAGTATAAAAATCAAAAATAACGTATACATGGTAGCAATACCGTAACGGACAACCATCATCTCTCGGGCCCGGCGGAACTGGTAGAGTCCGCATGCGTGGGGGCGCGCGCGTCTGTGGCCCGTCGCGCGGAGCTGCGCGCGCGTGCGGGCGGTCGCGCGCGCCTCGCCATCCGCGCCAAGTCCGTGAGCGCGCCCGGCTGCGGGAACACCACGAGTAGGACGACGGTCAGGTCAGTGCCTTCAACATTGGCGTTTAATAAATAACTTATGCTCAGTTTCAGATTCCTCGGATTTCCTACAGTAACTCCTCGGAGGTATTTACAGAAAATCAAGGAAATTCCAATGATTTTTAACCCTTAACAGGGCATAAGTTAACGAAAAATTCATTGGTTTTGGCTCATAGGTATGTATGTAATGAAAAATAAGGTAGGATTTATGTTCCTGTTGCCTTATTAAGGGTTAACAAAATCACTAAGGAAAATTATATTTTTTTAGATTGTCCAAGTAGTCAATACGTTCTTTCCAAAGGGGTCCCCACTCTGTCAAACCTTAGGTGCTGTCCCTAAATAGGAGTAATAATGTAAGCAATTAATTTAAATATATTTTTTTTTATTTACAGTGACGAAGTAATCATTCCGATAACAGTAGATCCCGAGGGCGTCCCAGTACAAGAGCACAAATCTATTCTACTCTGTGGAAGAGGTAATATACTACTGATCTATATCCCCCTAAAAATGTTTCTCCCCAATCCCCAAAATTTTGCAAAATGAAAATATCCTAAAAAATTTTCGCTTCGCTAAATTGTATTCTAGGTTTACGATTAAAAGGGCAGTTAATTTCGAAAACTTCAAAAACACCAAATTCCTCCAAATCTGGCATCGGATCTCTTGCACTGTGTCTTAATTTACGAGTAAGTATTTTAACTTTGTGAAAAAAATGGTGTAATAATACCAAGTGTGTATTTGAGATACTTATTTTGCAGGTAGTCTAGAGTCTGGGCGTTCCGACGTATCGTGGTCGTGGCCGCTCATCCAGCCCGTGCCAGGTACTGAGGCACTGACGGTTTGGGCGATGGGTGACATCAAAGGACCTTTATTATTTGTAAGGAGAACATGCCTATGATTTTCCATAATTTTTCTACTGTAATTATCTGATTTAGACTTCGTTTCCACCAGAGACGAGCCCCCGCACGAAAGTATAAGTTTTCCTCTTTATCTTTTTATTTACTTGCTAGTGGCCCGCCCTGTAATGTTGTATGGGTAGGTGGTTGAAATGGCGAGCATTGATTCTGTGCTAGGTATAGTGTTAACTAATAATAATAATTAAATAATAATAATAATAATAAACAATAATACTGAAATTTTTTTATGCGAATTTTCAAAAGTCATAAAACAATTTATTGTTGTTCAGAATGGTTGGTAAAACACGTGGTTAAAGGGATGTAAATGTTTACATATACGTCCTTTACTTTTATTAAATTGTGATCATAACAAATTGCTAAATTACAAGTTGTGGAGGTCAGCAACTTATCAGCGACTTTTCTGATCTCGCAGACGCTTATGGGCAGCGGTCAAATTACCAGTAGGTGAACCGTTTGCTTGTTTGACGACTCTAGTATAAAAAAAATTGATATAATAGGGTCAGTTTATTGTAAAATCGAGTGTCATTAATCATCATCATCATCGAGTTCCATTCTAAGGCTACTGCCATATCTAATATTCTAATTCATAATCATGTAACGTAAACTGACAGATGTCAATGTGTCATCCCCATACATTCTCACTCAAATTGACACATGCAAAATGTAAAATTGCATAGAAACTAGTCATTTTCATCTGCCATTTTACTTTACATGATTATGAACTAGAGTATGTACAATCCTATTGATTCAGGTTCCAAATCCAAATCCTAACGGACGAGCATCTCCTCGGGCCCGGGCGGAGCTGGTAGAGTCCGCATCGCGTTGCCGGCGCAGCCGCGTCGGGTGGGCGCGTCGTCGCGGAGCTGCGCGCGGCACGCGGGACGGGCGCCGCGCGGCTCGCCATCCGCGTCCAAGTCCGTGAGCGCGCCCAGGCCTGCGGGAACACCACGAGTAGGACGACGGTCAGGTCAGTGCCCTCAACTTCGGCCATTTATGACCAGATTAAGGTAAGCAGCCCACCTTGTGACACCACTTAGAGGTTGCAGGTGCCCATGGGGCAGCGGTAATCGTTTACCATTAGGTTATCCGTCGGCTCGTATTCCACATTATATCAAAAAAAACGTTAACGACTTCCACGGCTTTTTTTGCAGTAGCTCCTCGCAAGTTCCCCATTAATAGGAAGACGCACGGTCAGTGTGACTGAGTCCGCCACTATGCAACAGCGCCGAATACATAGTATAAATAAATCAAAATATAACGTATACCATGGTTAGCAACTAACCGTAACGGACAACGATCATCTCTTCGGGCCCGGCGGACGCTAAATGGAGTCCGCATGCGTGGGGGCGGCGCGCGGCTCGCCCATCCGCGGCCAAGTAAGTGAGCGCTCCCGGGCTGCGGGAACACCACGAGTAGGACGACGGTCAGGTCAGTGCAATCAGCGTTTATCCCCAGTTTCAGATCCTGCGGCTTTCCTGTAATAGGTAACTCCTCAAAGATACGGTTTTAAGCTTTCGCGTTACATTATAAGTACAAACATGAACGTATATAAGGGGGGGATCCAGGGGGTCCATAAGGCCTGGTTTGACATAAGGTTGAATCGGCTATAACCAAGCGGCGACTCTTAGTTAGGGGTCGGCAAGGTTGGTGGGAGGTAGCAAATTGTAGATCGCCCTGGGACAACAAATCAACCTCACGTTCTTCAAGAATGCGTACATGTAATAACTGCTATAATGTGCCTACTTATAATTAAATATCCTCGCGTTTCATCATCATCATTTCAGCAAATAGACGCCCACTGCTGGATATAGGCCTCCCCCAAAGTTCTCCACACAGATCGGTCCTGTGCCACCCGCATCCAAGGAACTCCCGCGACCTTCACTAGATCGTCGGTCCACCTGGTGGGAAGCCTGCCTCCTCGAACTCTCCTTGCGTTTTTGTCAAGAAAATCCCGTATCCACGCCAAGTCTGTCAGCGCGCCTGGCTGCGGGGGAAAGAGGGAAAGGCCCGATCGGGGGAAAAGAGATAGGTGAAGGTTCGCTGCGCACTTGTGACTTCACAACTATAGGCGGTGGTAATCGCTTACCATCAGGTCTTCTTTTCTGCCGCCTATCACATAAATAAGTACTAAATCACAGGAGTCAACAATTTAACGTCCTATGTATGGTCCCCACTCTTTCAAAATGTAGGTGATGTGAACAATAAGGCTCAACTGTTGAATAGATATGGTTAGTTAATAATTTACGGAACTATCTTTTTGTTTACAGTGACGAAGTGATCATTCCGATAACAGTAGATCCTGAGGGTGTCCCTGTACAAGAGCATAAATCTATTCTACTCTGTGGACGAGGTAATAATATGATAATGTAAGTAGGTTAAGTGCCTTTACCATTGAGATTCAATGTGAAATACCAAGTGTGTATTTTATACTATGTATTTACCTACTTTGTGATATTTATGTTGCAGGTAGTCTAGAGTCTGGGCGTTCCGACATATCGTGGTCGTGGCCGCCCATCCAGCCCGTGCCAGGTACTGAGGCACTGACGGTTTGGGCGATGGGTGACATCAAAGGACCTTTATTATTTGTAAGGAGAACATATACCTATGATTTTTTAAATTTTTCTACTGTAATTATCTGATTTAGACTTCGTTTCCACCAGAGACGAGCCCCCGCACGAAAGTATAAGTTTTCCTCTTTATCTTTGTATTTAGTTGCTAGTGGCCCGCCCTGTAATGTTGTATGGTGGGTGGTTGAAATGGCGAGCATTGATTCTGTGGTAGGTAGAGTGTTAACTGATTCCACGTATGCAGGACGCAGACGGGCTGGTACAGCTGCCACGCGGTTGCGGCGAGCAGAACATGGCGCGGCTGGCTGCCAACCTTCTGGCGCTGCAGCAGCTGCCGCCACACTCGCCGGCCGCCGCCACCGCCAGGGAACACGTCGCCAGAGGTACTCTGCCCCAGACGACCTAACACGAATCTTTAAACAAATAGAATAGAATAGAATAGAATAGAATAGAAAATATTTATTTGGAGCAATATTACAAAAGGACTTAAAACTAGTGTTTAAATCTATTTTATGCTTCCAAAATGGTTACCACTCAGCACGATGCCATTGCTTTAAAGCTATGGCGCTGATATTCTGTGGTACCGGGAAAATGTAAATAAAAACTTAAACTAAAACTAGGTACATAGGTACAAATAACAAGTGGTGTGTGGGCGCTACATGAATTTCTCAGGAAAAATCGAAATAAAACATTTATAAGAATTAGAATACTTATGCGTCATTAAATAACGTAATCGCAGCATGTAGGTAATACGTGTGCTCAACGCATCCGCACTCCTTGTGGTGTAGCTGATGTCCATGGGCGGTGGTGTTCGCTTAACATCAGGTGACCCCCTTGCTCGTTGGCCTTCCTATGTTATTATAAAACTAGCGGCCGCCCGCGACTTCGTCCGCGTGGAAAAGTAACTTTTTACCCCCCTTTTAACCCCTTATAACCCCCTAATATTATTATGTTGATAGCCTATAGCCTTCCTCGATAAATGGACTATCCAACAAAAAAAGAATTATTCAAATCGCACCAGTAGTTTCGGAGATTAGCGCGTTCAAACAAACAAAACAACAAACAAACTCTTCAGCTTTATTATATTAGTATAGAAAAACGAAATTTTGAAATCTCATTTTTTTGCAAAAGTCCAAAACGCTCCATACCTAAATGCTGCTTGCGTGTGACGTCACACACAAGTATGTACATTGCTACTGGTATGTAATTATCTATATTATCTTCTATTACTATTTATAAAGAGATCTACAGACATGGACAAACCTTATAACCAAACCGAAAAGGCAAAACTCTAGCGCGATGCAATGGACGTCCAGAGCCTACTACTTATGCCGAAACTAAGTGAGAGCGAGTCACTATTTAGTTATATTTTGATAAAACATTAATATTTTGCATCATCTGTGAAGTGAAGTCAAATACCATATCCTGCAGGGTTCACCCGGCAGCTGCAGTACGCGCACCCGGCGGGCGGGTTCAGCGCGTTCGGCGCCAAGGACGCGGCGCCCTCCACCTGGCTCACCGCCTTCGCGCTCAAACACATGCGCCGGGCACACCAGGTCACCTACACTGATTATACACGCATGTAGATGTAGCATGTAATGATAAGAGAGGAGGAACAGTTAAAGATTGATGGGTATGAATGTGTAAATGAGGAATAGAGGACGGCCGAAACAGAGATGGATGGATTGCGTGAAGAATGATATGACTGAAAAGGGTGTGGATGATACGACGAGGAATGACAGGGACGAATGGAAGACGAAGACATACTACGCCAACCCTAGACAACTTGGAGTTTGGCGCCCGCCTTAGAGTCAAAAGTGCCCTCATCATCATGTTCCTGCTTGTGCAGGCGACTTTGACTCTGATGTCAGAGTACTAGGTCCACCGTCTCGTTTACCTATCTTATAAAAATAACTTTAAGCTGCCTATGTAACTGATCGTTGAGATCAACCGCCGTAGCCGAATCGGTAGGAGGAGGATTTTAGGACCCTGCTGGATGCAGAGTAATATGTGGAGAACCACCTGCATATTTTCTCTACCCAGTAGTTGCTAAGCCTCCGTCTATTTTATTCCACAATTTCGTTAACCTCAATCTTCAGGATGGTCAGCTCATCATCTATTAACAAATCGCAATCAATGTGACTTAATGTCCATCAGGTCCTGAACCCAGAGCTCCCAATCCGCCGGCGCTGGACCGCGCGGAGCGGTGGCTGCTGAGCCAGCAGATGGAGAACGGCTGCTTCAGGAATGAGGGACAAGTCTTCCATAGAGAACTTAGGGTAAGTACCGCTGGTTTCCAAAATTTGTCCGAAAACTCACTATGATCTGATCCCTTTTTTACCACGCTGCCATTTGGTTTCGGAACCCTAAAAATGCCACTTTCTCAATAGGAGCAAACATCAAAGCAATTTCAAATTTATCTGTTTCTACTTGGATGAAAGCATAGAAATATAATTTTATTTACAAGAAAACAATGTTAAGTATTCGGTAATAGGCATAATTACATAATTAGCACCGTTTGTTATGTTTTTCAAGTTGATCGGATTTTACGGTGACATCTTTAAGATGGTGTCTTCTCTTTCCCGCGTTTTGTTGGTTGGTTTTGTTGGACTTTAAATGCCGCCTTACTAAAAAGCAGGGCGGCATTTAAAGTCTATAGGTGAAAGTTATAACGTGCTTTCGAGGAAGGCGAGATCACTAGGATGGCTCTCACGGTTTACTGGCGCCTTCTCTTTCCCACGCTTTGTTGATTTTTAGCAGAGTGGTATCCAAGTATATTTAGGTGAAAGTTGTAATCACACTCTCCGCACCCTCAACTAGGAAGGTGAATCTCCAGCTTGGCGCTACTGACGACCTACTGGCGCCTTCTTTTTCCCACTTATGTTGGTCTTTTAGCAGAGTCATCATCGCCCTAGCCGACAGCGGCGCCTCAGTCCGCGCGCGCGTGGGTCGCGACACGCTGTCGTGCCTGCGTGCTCGCACGCTTTGTTGGTCTTTTAGCAGAGCTCTATCCTAATCCTAACTAGGTATATATGTAATGGGTGAAAGTTAAAATCCATTCTTCCGCACAAGGCGGTCTGAACGAGCCAGGTGAGATCGAGGGCGTGGCGCTCTTAGTCTACTGGCTTCTTAGTAGACCAACAAAGCGTGGGAAAGAGAAGACATCCCCACGCTTTGTTGGTCTTTCAGCAAAGCTGTATCCTGAATTCCTGATCCTTAGTACATTGATATAAATGAAAGTTATAATCACGCTATCCACACAATGTGGCCTAAACGAGGAAGGCGAGGTCGCCAGCGTGGCCCAAACAGCCTACGTCATCACCGCGCTAGCCGACAGCGGCGCATCCGTCCGCGCGCGCGTGGTTCGCGGGGCGCTGTCGTGCTTGCGTGCCTCAACGCTTTGTTGGTCTTTTAGAAGGACGGCATTTTAAGTCTATAGGTGAAAGTTATAATACCGTTTTCGAGGAAGGCGGGATCACTAGAATGGCATTCACTGTCTACTGGTGTCTTCTCTTTCCCACGATTTGCTAGTCTTTTAGCAAGGCGTTATCCTAAGCAGGTATATGGGTAAAGGTATCAAGCGCGCTTTCTGCACAGGGCAGTCTCAATGAGGAAGATAAGATCGCCTGTATGACGCTTTGACCTACTTGCGCCTTCTTTTTCCTACGCTTTGTGGGTTTTTTTAGCAAGGCGTTATCCAAAATATATGGGTAAAGGTTTCAATCACGCTCTTCACGCAGGGCGGCCTAAACGAAGAAGGCGAGATCGCCAGCGTAGCCCTCACAGCCTACGTGGTCACCGCGCTGGCCGACAGCGGCGCGTCAGTCCGCGCGCGCGTGGTGCGCGACTCCCTTTCGTACCTGCGCACTCGCACATTTTGTTGGTCTTTTATAAATCTATAGGTGAAAGTTATAGGAAGCTCTCGCTTTCAAGGAAGGCGAGATCACTAGGGTGCTCTCACGGTCTACTGGCACCTTCTCTTTCCCTCGATTTGTTGATTTTTAGCAGAGTGGTATCCTCAGTATATTAAGGTCTTTCACCTAATCACACTTTCCACACAGAGCGATCTCAACGAGGAAATTGAAGTCGCCAGCATGGCGCTACTGGCGACCTATTGGCGCCTTCTCTTTCCCACTCTATGTTGGTCTTTTAGCAGAGTTGTATCTTGACCACAGGGTGGCCTTAACGAGGAAGGCGAGATCGCCAGCGTGGCCCTCACAGCCTACGTCATCACCGCGCTGGCCGACAGCGGCGCGTCGGTCCGCGCGCGCGTGGTGCGCGACGCGCTGTCGTGCCTGCGCGCCCTGCCGCGCGCGGCGGCCCGCGAGCCGGCGCGCGTGTACGCGCACGCGCTGCTGGCCTACGCCTTCATGCGGCTGCGGGCATATGAGGATGAGATGAGGAAGGTAAGTTACTACAACACATGATACGGGACCATACGGTGTGGGAATGTATGAAAACAGATGCTGAATGACTGGAACAGGTACGAGATAGGACCATACCATCAAGAGATGGTCAACTCTGCAGAAGGTTTTCGACGGTTGCATGCGTTTGCACACAAAAGACTTGACATTAGGAGTTCGATTGGTGTGGAACTGCCCGAGCGCGAGTCGCTTGTGTGTTTTTGTTGGCACGCCCCATTTGTGAAGAAGTGACATTGAGATGGGCCAAAGATTGTACGATGGGGTAAATTGATGAAAAGATTTGGGAATAAGTTCAAAAAGCCTGCCCGTACGAAGCGATTCGCTGTCACATTTATCATACGGACAGCCAAGGTTCCACTCCCTGCCGAGGTCGGTTTTTCTCGACCACTATTAATCTGGACATCTTTAAGGCAAGAGTGAACAGGCATCTTCTAGGCTAGCGCGTGTCATCCTAGACCTCATCGTCACTTTGCCATCAGGTGCGATTGTGGTCACGCGTTGGCCTATAGTTTCATTAAAAAAAAAGTTCTCTGAAACATAGTTCTTAAAACCTTCAAGAGAGAAGAAGAGCGTATTCCTTCTTAAAAAGCCCACAACGAATCAGCGACTTCTCCGATCTCATAAAAGTTCATGAGCGGGAGCGCTTGCTCATTGCCGCCTCTACATAAAAAAAAATGTTTTTTCTAGGTGGAAGATTACCAGACGGATCGACTGATGGTAAACAATTGCCGCCGCTGATAGACCCCTGCAACACCAGTAAAATCAACATTAACAAGTGTGTAACACCACCATCCTTTAACCCTTTTCCCCCCATTGGGCCTCCTGTATCACTTCGGTGAAACACATCGCAGGCGCTGCTTCACTCCGGTCGAGCCGGCCCATTCATGCCGAAGCGTGGCTCTCCCATGGTTCAACCGTTTCAACCGTGTTGTTTTGTTTTCTAACTTTTACTTATATATTTGGCAGAGCAATGAAGCTAGTCTGCTGTGGGACAAGAAGGAGGCGGTCGGCGCGGGGCTCAAGGACGACGAGGAGCTGCGCGAGCTGATGGAGCTGCTGCAGCTCGCCAGGAGGAGCCAGGACTACGTGTGGTGGGAGACCAGTGAGTCTGCCCCGTACTTTAGCCACCTCTTTCACATCTAAGCATGGACCATCTGGGAGGGTTCTTGGACCCATTTAGATGAAGCCAGTTTGAAAGTAAAGGACGAAGTGCTGCGGGAGCTGATGAAACCTAGACTGCGTGTGGTGGGACTGGTGGGAGACCAGTGAGTCTGCTTTGTACTTTATCTGTCATTCTTTTCAGATGAAAACGATGAACGCTAAAATTTGCGTGGACCTTCTGGGGAGGTTCTTGGACATGGGTCTACAAGATCTAAACGGTTAGATGATGCCAGTGTGCTATAGGATATAGTTAAGGAAGACGTGCTGCGGGAGCTAATGGAACCAAGAGTGTGTTGGGAGACCAGTGAGACAGGATTTAATCAAACCTTCTTTACATCTTAGCGTGTACTTGCATTCAGTCTATAGCTGTCATTTTAAAGTCCAGTGTATGTGTAGACCTGAGACATGATTCATGACTGTTAACGCCGTGATCTACTTCGCCGCGCCAGCGCCCTCCCTTTTAAAATTTTCTAAGTTTTCTTGGATCTAGGTGTTTTGGGTTGACGTCCCCAGTTAATTATCGCCACCTTGTACTGGGGTTGCTCTAGTTTGAGACCAGGTTGATTGGTATGGTTGTGTGGCGCATAAAAAAATTGCTGAAATTCAAATTAACTTTGGTCTGTTTGTGTGTGTATTTGTCATATGTGTGTCGTGTGTGCTTATTTATCTTTACCATCTCGTCCCTCCAGGCAGCCTGGCCACGTCGGTGGAGGCGACGGCGTACGCGCTGCTGGCGCTATCGTACTGCCCCGCGGCGCTGCGCGGCAGCCGCTGCGCGCCCGACGCGCGCGCCGCCGTGCGCTGGCTGTCCGCGCACAGGAACCACGCGGGCGGCTTCCAGTCCACGCAGGTACACTATGCCCCCCATATGAAAAACTAGCGGCCGCCCGCGACTTCGTACGCGTGGAGTTAATTATTGACACTTACCGTCATATTTTGGATAATCCACACAATATATTTTTAAAAAATTGTAGCCTATGTGTTATTCTGATGTATAAGCTATATTGTGGTAAAGTTTCATTCAAATCCATTCAGTAGTTTTTACGTGAAAGAGTAACAAACATCCATACATCCATATATCCAAACAAACTTTCGCCTTTATAATAGTAAGTAGGATTCCCAGCTACATTAACATAACCATCAGCTTAGAATTTAGGTAGCAGTGGCAGTGGTAGTGCGACGGTGGTATCCCGATCGACCTGAGGTGGTAACGCCTCTGCTCGTATAGGAACCACGCCGGGGGCATCCAGTCCACGCAGGTACACTATGTCCCTAGCAACATTCCCAGCTACGTTAACGCAACGACCAACTTACAATCCGGCTGGCAGTGGCAGTGGTAGTGCGACGGTGGTCTCCCGAATCCCTATCTACCTGAGGATCCGCCGGTGGCAACGCCGTGCGCTGGCTCTGCTCGTATAGGAACCACGTAGGTGGCTTCCAGTCCACGCAGGTATACGCTCATGCCCCTCCATCAGAAAATGTTCTTAACTTTGAAGTGTTGACTGGGGATTCCCCAGTAACACCTCAAAGTAAAGCTGGGTAAACTCGGGTAAAATTCACTAAGGGCATCCAGCAGGCCAGCAGGCCTCATCGTTTCAACGTTCTGTCCCGGTTGTTAGTTTTTCCAGCTCAATTTTTTTGTTTTTTTTTATGTGATAGGCTTCAGACGAGCAGACGGATCACATGATGGCAGATGATTGCCACCCATAGACACCTGTGCAATAGTAGAGTCACAAGTATTTGTTATTCCAGCCAATTTTTCACGTCATATCCCGCCACCAGCTCATGACTGAACCTTAGATCCTGAACCTGAGTCCCACATCGGCTACTTTCTGAAGGCTCTTTCTTCCGTTGTGTGTTTCTTCTCTCCCTACAAAGTCTATGTTATGTTCTGCCCTTTCTTTCTCACAATAAGCAACTCGGGCCTCACAACATCAATGGAAGCAACAAAGTACAGCGAAAGCTAAGGAATAGTCGCTGGGCTCTATCTGCCCACAGAAACCACATAGGGGGCGAACGAACGAAGGGGGCGAACGAACTCCGCAATCCGTTATGGATTTTGAACTCCGACGATAAGTTCACCATTTTGTCCTCTTTTGGCGTTAATTAATTATCATAAACTCACTACTCTCCAGGACACTCTAGTAGCCCTAGAAGCGCTCAGCAGCTGGTCCTCCGCGCAGCCGTCCGCCCCGCCCGCCCTCACGGTGAGGGTCGTCAGCGACGGCGAGCTCAAGAAGACCTTCATCTCTCCCGACGTGAAGGTGCCGGAAATCATCAGGCTGACGGGGAAGTCCAAACTGGATGTCAGCGTCGAAGGTTGGTACCTAAAGAATATTGGCATATCCTTTCCTCTGTGTAGCCTTTCACAACCCACACCCTCACGGTGCGGATCTTCGTCGACGGCGATCTTGGCCGAGACGAGAATTCACCACTCCGCTCTATTCTCAGCCACCTCTTGCCAATCCGGCCATTGAAGGTGACCAAGATCCTTCTTGACCTGGTCTATCCAGCGATATATGGGACGCACCACTGAGTGCTTCCCGGCAGATCGATCCAGGATCGACCAAACCCTCTTGGTAACTCGAGCTGATATGACCGAGTGACTGAGCCAGAGAAGACTTGCTGACTTTGTTCAGCCACGGAGCTCTTTGATTTCAGCGTTCTTTATTAGTCTTATCGGTGGCTGAACGCCCCACCCTCGTAAAAATACTACTGTTACTAAACCGTCACAAAGAATAAAACGATATTTCGAGTCTAGATGATCAATGTAAATTGTCTGGCCCATTTAATTACTTCACAATGCATTTCCCAGGCACCGGATGCGCGCTGATCCAAGCCACCCGCTCCTACAACACGCTGGCTTCGGATCAAGCGAAGGACAAGAGTCTGACAGTGCAGGCCACCGTCCACACGGACGGAGCCTTCGACTGCGACTCCAACGGGACTAACTGCTTCTGTGCTGCCGTCATCGAGGTAAACTCGAACTTAAGTATACTGTGATTAGGTATATAACGACATCTAGGCTTCAGACCTAGCTAGCACAGGACAAGCTGCTCATGCTACGGGCTATCGTCTATCACTGGTGGTGCGTGGGTATTCGGGATGGAAGACTATGTTAACGCCATCTTTTCTTCCTCGACCCAAGGATGTACTGGATATTAATGTCCCACACGGCGCTTTTAAGGATGCGGACTCTTAAAAGTCCCTCCCGGGACGTACGTACCGTACTCCTCTCACCCCCTACGATTCACTACTCCCGTCTCTACTTTAATCAGATAAAGCAGATCACGATACTATTGTTGATTTAATCACCACACCACGTTGGTGTGGTAATTAAACCAAGATTATCTGCTTTGGAGACGTAGATCCTAGAAAAGATATCTAAGAATAAATAAGTAGGTGGGTATTTATAATACAAAGCATTACTTCAATCAGAACCTAGCTGACGAAGTTTGGCCGGGATGCCAGGATCCTGATCATATGGATTACTTTTTTAACTCATGTGTCTGAGTCCTGTTTTGTTTATTTGTTGGCTTAACCCTGTGATGGCGGTCGCAGGTGTGCGTGGCGTGGGCGGGGCGCTTCCCGGAGATGTGCGTGGTGGAGGCGTGGCTGCCGCCCGCCTTCGGCGCCGACGCCGCCCGCCTCTACCGCCTGCTGCAGCCGACCGACGCGCGTGAGCATACCACCACCACACCACAATACAAACCTAAGCTACTCTTTTATATGAGAGGTGGTAGACAATGGCGTGAGCTTGACGTTTTTAAAAAACACTGGTACCGTAGCTCAGGAGTGGAGTAGATGAAAAAGGGTAGGGACCTTTTTTCAAAAGTGGAACATTACAGGTTCTAATGTAGTTGCAGACGGATTACCTGATGCCACTGTCAATTGCCACCGCTCATGGACACTCTCAAGATCAATGGAGTCACAAGTGCGCTGCCGGTCTTCTGTGAAATTGTGGGTTCACTCCGATCGGGCCGGCCAATTCATGCCGGATTCTGTGGTAACTGTGTGAAACAAGCCGCATCGGCTGATGCAATCCAAAGATTTTAAGTAGTATCTAGTGGTTGTGTACAATTTGGTGTTACTTTGTGCAGTGAATGCCGCAGGGGCTATTAATATAGAATCATTGAATTGTGTCGTTTGTAACATGCTATTGTGTTCGAGTGAGTTTAACGTGAACAATTGCTTTGACCTAATAGAGTCTTAAAACCTAGGCTTATGTTAACAAGTCCACAGAATCCTTAGGACATAAACGCTACACACCGGGTTTTATTGATGACGTTGACTGACTGACTTCGACTGGTGCCTACACTTACAACTACCTTGACATTTGCAAAATTATGTGTCGTGAATACAATACGCATTAAAAAACAAAAAAACAAAAGTAATGCCGAAAAGGGCCTCCCAGCGGTTGATTGTCTAGTATTTTGCACCTTAAACCGAGCTTACGAAATACAGTCATGTGTTGTGTTCCGCACTGTTTGCCATATGAACCTTTGTTTTTTCATCTGCAAAAACCCTAATGACATTTTTCAGTGCTCCGGCGCATCGAGTTGTCCCCGAACGGCGGTCGCGCCACGCTGTACCTGGCGGGCGGCGCTGACGTCACACACGGCGGCCACCGCTGCTTCCCGCTGCACGCGGTGGGCCCGCGCGCGCGCAGCAAGCCCGCCCACGTGCGCGTCACCGACTACTACGCGCCCACCACCAACCACACGCAGGTAACCGAGACACAAGGGAATCAAACTCTTCCAGACTTTAGCTAACAAACATCTTTTTAATAATAATTTTCTTATTTCCTCTTCCTGCTTTATTTTCTCTTCACAAAGGTACATTACATAAGATAATCTAACACACTAAAACGGGTATTTACTAGAAATGTATCAGCCTATACCTACCACCACCACCACCACCACCACCTACTGTCCCACTGCAGGGCAAAGGCCTCCATCATAGAAATCGAGTCATCGCTACTATGCTAGGACTAGACTAAATCACCACGCCTGCTTATGCGGATTGGCGATCACAAACCCGTGCTATATAATAATTATGTCTTAATTCCTGCTTCCATATCTAAAATAGAACTTATCCTCCAGCGAATAGTAGAAAAAAATTAAATTGACTCCATACTCCATCATCGTCATCATCAGCCCGGTAGTACCCACTGCTGAGTATAGGCCTCCCTTCACTTTCGCCACTGTGCCCGGTCCTGAGCTGCTCGGATCCATGTAGCCCCTCCGATTTTAGCGATGTCGTTGACCCATCGCGCCACCGGCGACCTGGACTTCGTCAGCCGTTTCTTGGACACCATTCCATACTCCAACCATTTTTAAAACTTAAATAATATCATTTTACATAAAAAATATTCCACAGATGTACACAATCCCTGAGGACTGCCCACCACGGATAACTGAACCCACCAACGAGTACCTTCGGTCTCCACAACCTGTTCGAGAAGGCGAGGTCCGTCACCGACAGTGGCGAGGTCCTCATCACTCACGAGTATTCCTTCGAGGACATCCCCGAAGGCATTCCCTTCGAGGATCCATTGTATGACTTCAACAGGGAAGATATCGCTTACTTGAGCAAGCACAATGAAGCCAATAAAGAAGTTGAAGACTTGCAACATAACAAACTTGCAAACTCTTATAATAACCACATTAATGATTTTTCTAAAAGAAAAATTAATGAAGATGTAAAAACTAATAGTCAAATTAAAGCACAACCAGAAACCAACTATTATAATGCAATCGAAGCGGCCAATGAAGAAAGAAAAAGAAGTTCCAGTTCTGCCAGGAGAGGACATTCAATACCATTTTACACGGATTATTCTAACTTCAACATAGCCAACCTCAGAGCATACTATGAACATGATAATGGTTTCTTCCGACCAAACTTTGATCACAGGCCTTTGAATTATCCTCAGCAGTTTTACGAATACAATCCTTATATACAAAGAAGCGATACAAATCTTAACATCAATCATTATCAGGCTACAAATGTAAGGCATGATCGAATTGACAATAATAATAACAAAGGAAGTTTTATTAGACCAGATAATCATCATAAGGATCATCGTACAAGAAATCACGAAGAATCCCCTACAGTTTCTCATGGAAAATCAGAATTTCATAATCCTATGACAATCACTCCACTGTTATCTGAAAAGGGATATACGACCACCACATCGACCTATCCCACACCAAGAACGGACTTTGAAAGCTTCGGAGAACCTGATAAAAGCCAAGAGCAAAATTCAAATCAATTTCCTGTTTTATTCTACAGAAAAACCTGAACCTAGCATTCAAACAGATAACACCAGCTTCTTCAGCGGAAAAATAAGTTCCGACCTTCCTATCAAAAGTTCAGATACTCAGTCTAACAATAACCCGGAAAAATCCAATGCTCAAATGGCACCAGCATCTACCTTTGATCCTAACTTAATTGGCGGCCACTTTCCTAGCTCCAATCATCAGTCCAATACAGTTCAAGGCACAGGCCTTAATTACAGCCAGTCTACAGACAATCCCAGTTTCTCAAATCATCAGCTGACAGGCTTAGCCATGCCAGATGAAGGATCTCAAATAATAAATGCGCCATTTGATCCCACATTAACAAGCAATATCCCTACGCGTGACTCCGCCTTAGCCAACACGTTTTTCAAACCTAATATTGAGCCAGGGAATAATAGTTTCAAAGTTAATAATCTCGGTGCTAATAACTTCAAACCAAGTCAATCAAACTACATTCCTGGCACACCTAACATTCACGGAAACAATGCTTCGCTGGACTATCCTGCTAGCTACAATACTAGTCCATCAACGGTAATCCCACCCTATCTGATAATAAGGACTTAGTTATTAAGCCCAATAAAGAGCCCGAAAGAGCTAGCGGTCAATTCGAAACCCCCAATCTCTCCAATATCAACGCTGATCGATTCTTTACTCCAAATTTACCCATTGACCATAATACAGGAGATAACAAAGGACCCAATAAAGAAGCAGAAAGAATCAGTGCCAATTTCGTATACCAAAGCCCAGCTAACTTCAATCCCAGTGTATCCAATTATAATAGTCCTCTATCTAGCCTTAACTTCATGGGTGGCAATAAAGATTCACAAGCGGCTGCAGTAGATAATCCCAAGCTATCGAGTTTCCACGTCATAGACACGGACGGTGACCTGGATGTGCCTACCGGGATGGAAGGGCCAGTGCCGGCTATAGCGCTGCCTCCGCACAACTACGTGGCTGTTGCTCCGCCGCCAGGTAAGACTTTTTTTATATGATAGGTGGCTGACGAGCAGGCGGATCACCTGATGGTAAGCGATTGCCGCCCATAGACATCTGCAACACCAGTAGAGTCACAATTAGTGTGCTGCCTACCTCTAAACCCTTTCCCCCCAATTGGTCCTCCCCGGTACTCTCACTTAAGATTTTAAGATTAAGATTTTTAAGTGGTGATTAATAAATTCACACACAACATCTCATACATTGACCTGACTCCGTACTAAGTAGCTTATGCACTTGTGTTACAGATATCAGACAACAGAGGATCACAAATATAATACTCAAATACACAAGTGTTCATCACACGAATGTTTGTCCAGGGTGGGGATCGAACCCACGACCTTTGGCGCATGAGACAGGGTCACTACCATTGCGCCAACCGGCCAGTCAACTACTTGCTCAACTTCGCTTATATACTTAACTAGTGGCCCGCCCTCACTTCGCTTCGGGACCGTAATTCAGAAATTAACCAATAGATGGCGCTGTGTCCAATTACATCGCGCAAGCGTTTCGTGTTTTCGGTTTACCTATAAGCCTTGTCGTTGTCTATAGAAATTATCTCTTTATAAATAGGTACATAGTATTGATAACGCCTCGGGTTTGCCAACCCAAGCTTCACCGCCATTGACTCACTCTTTATGCAATCCTTCAGTTAGACTTGTCCAAAAATAATCATGCTGAATTTATATCGCATTGACCTACAGGTTTCGTTCACAGGTTTCCAACCCCAGTTTCACGCGAATGGATATCCGCGGCTATACCCGCCTCTCCGACCGCAGCTCTACTACCGCCACACTTCGGCGTCCGTTTTCTGAGCGGTTCCATACAACTTATATGAGTACATACATAGGTCGGAGAAACCTGGATGAAGATGGAGAAACTAAATCTTCGATTATAAAATATCTACTTAGATCTTAGAGCATTAAGCTCTAATACTTGCGGCCGCACTCAGAGACGTCATTTAATCTAATGTTCATTAACTTAAGTATCGGTAGTTTTTATGCGTATTGAAATAAGTGTCAATATATTTTCATAAGTAACTTACTTAGTTAATCAACGACTCTGAGTGCGGCAGTTAGAAAATCCCATACGCACTGTCAGTAGTAGTGGTTTTACAGTTGTTTTATCTAGATAATTTGGATTTCGAACATGCCATCAAATTCGGAAGTGTTTTATATAGTGATTTAAAGTTTCTATGATCGAAGATTTGAATAATTAGGTATTTTAAAAATAGAAGCCCTAGTATCCGTTTCCAAGACATACAGGGTATAGTCCGAGGCAAGAAAGTGTAGTTATGACCTTGAGTGCGCAGAAACCAATTTTGATAGAAAGTCTTATTTTTTACAAGTGCGCAAAATAACGGTCATCGCTATACTTTCGTGCCTCCAGCTATAGCAGTGGCGTAGCTACCAAGGGGACAGGCAGGGCAGTGCCCCGGGTCCCACAAGCACGGGGGCCCTCGAATCCTGGCCAGAACTCTGGATCGAACTGAACTTCTGGAAATTGATGGATTTCACTCTACTCCACCTCTCGCTTCGCTTCAGTGGAAACGCAACTTAGATAGTTCACTATGGATTATTCCCGTTCATCCCATCAGGTTATTTCTAACCAGTGAAACGAATGGAAATTATATATAAATTAATTTTACTTACTAATGGACTATGTTACTACCTAGCTAAGCTGTTGGCAAGAGAAAGACTTAAACGCCCTTCTATGCTACGTGAGCGACGCGTGTAGGTACGTCCCATATCTGATTTCGACGAATTTGAAATTAAGTAATCAAAGTTAAATAGATTTAAGTGGTTGAATGGACAAAGCATTTATTATTTTAAGCTCCCCCTCTACCTTTCCTTGGTTATTTACTAAGAAGGTATAAAGGGCTGCAATGTGAAATAGGTTTTAGTATTACATAGATGTAGTTCACACTAGGTGATTCTTAGGCGTACTTTAGAGGGGCCCTGCATCAAAATTAGTTGAATTGGTTAAAACTGAGGAAATATCTAAGCCCTTGCTTAGATTAAAGTTAGAGATTCTTTTCTGAGGGGCTTTGGTAAATCAACAACTGCAGCTTCCATAACAAGTTATGTCAGGCTGCAATGAAGGGTAGGTAGGTAAGTTCTATTCTTACTTTCATAATAGGAAATGTATAGTATTGTTGATAAACAATTTAAGTAGGCTGAAGTGTTATACATGTAGGTACCTACATCTAATTGCCGCTTCCGAATCTACGTAGTTATTCAAATATAATGAGGAAAATAGCTTTATGACAAAGTTATTTGGTTTGCCTGCTATTAAGTTTAAGTTAGTTTTATCTTTTGTTAAAATAATTAAATAGAGCAGGAAGGTTCCAGCGGTCACGCCTTGACGGTCGCTAAGTAGATGTAAGTAGGTAGTTGTATGTTGCTATTTATTTGTAAGCGTATGCATGTCGTAACACGCTAACTAGGTAATTATGATATCACTATTATGTCATAGCTGCCACATTGTTTAGGCTGTGAATATACACGTTTAGATATAAATCGTGTTTGTTTTATTCTTATCAACAATCCTGGACCGGTCTACCTTCGATAACAAAACAATTTGTTGTTTTATCTATTATGTACAGTGGCCAGCACATCAAGTTACTACAATCTGTCAAATTTCCTCAGGTGATATTGAACCAAACACGTTTGACATAAAAGTGAAGTTCGATTGAAGAAATTTGACAGATTGTAGTAACTTGATCTGCAGGCTACCGTACCTTACTAGTACCACTACCACTTAAGAATTAGTAACTGCGCTAGATTTAAGCCTGTTGTAGCGTGTGCCTTTTTGGTTGTTCTAAGTAACCTAAATAAAATATAACAAAAAACTTAAAAGCAAAAGAACGCCACTTGAAGGAAGGCCCGACGCCGACGGGTGCTCTAAGAATATAGCCGATATAAATCTATGAATGTATGACGAACCGTTTTGTATGGACTTTGTAAGGAAAAACTCACTACCTAAATTGATTGATAGGAACATAATCATGATATTTTAATCTAAAAACTCTAAAGTATTCCTTTGGCATCTAAACACAGAACAAAACAATCAATCCTCCTTTTTTGAAGTTGGTTAAAATTAATGCATGCCTACTGGTACTTATTATATAAATATTATTAAGTACTTGACATTCATCCGTATTCATTTAACTCATGAGTTATGCGGCAACAGATGCGGGTTATTAAGAGATGAGGTCGTTTAATTTTAGGCCGTTTAGCATTCCCAGCCGGTCAAAATACAGATGCGTTCCGTTCAAGTTATGCAAGTTTATTATTACACATGTAGTGTAGGTAAGTACTCAAGTCGTTATCTGATAAACATGGTATAAATTTACTTTCTCGTGCTGAATTTATACAGATATCGTAGCTCGGTAAGTAAGAAGCATTCCGCTTTCCGCACAGCAGATAGTAGGTTCGAATCCGATCCGAGCACAACTGCATAACAATAACAAACGACTTCAAAATCTCACAGAAATCCCCCGTTTAAAGTTTGCGCATTCAGGCGCAGACATTTCTGGCGCATATTTATTTGAATAATTAAGGAAGCACAATGCTCTCGAGGAAGCAATAGCAGTAATTCTTACGAAAAATGTAAATATCTGTTCACTGGTTTGTCGTATCTAACTCTTAATGAGCCAATTTGCATTCAGCTGCAATCCTTGGGTGATGACTCCAATTCTAAGTAGGTAGGTATTTGTCTGCTGGTTTAGAAAGTCTCATCTAGGACATTTTATGAAACCTGTCTAGCTTGTCAGTCGCTAGTCTAGTCCTTTCATTTATAACTTATTTGAAATCTAATCGCATCTCCGTTTTGTGCAGTTTTATTTGCCTAAGTTTACAAACTTAAATACCTACCTAACAACTTTTCCTCCTACTTTAATGATTAATCCCGTCGTAGTTGTAGGTACAGTCGAGGTCAAAAATATGTTTACACTTTAGGACCTTGTCACAATACATATTTATAAGAAAGTGGAAGTCGTTTTCTTATACATATGTACTGTGACAAAGTCCTAGTGTAAACATATTTTTGACCTCGACTGTACGTAATATTCCAAGGTGAAGTGAAGCGCGAATTAAAATGTCCTAGTTCAAATTTATTAAACCACGCAAATTTCGCTTGGATTGATTTATTATACTTATCATATCGCTTCATTCGATTGCAATCCAAGCATGACTCAGTTACGGAACTCATATTGAATTACATACAAACAGCACACCGTGCGCCGTAAATTTTAGTCTCATGCAACTCAAAACTGCAACTTTTGAACTTTCTCAATGCAGCGTAATTATCGAAACTGGTTCGCATTCCTCGGGTTGTTACGTACAAGCGCGTCATGTGGAGGGGCGCGGTGATACGTGTGACTCATCGCCACTATCTGCCCTACAGTGCATTCAACTCCTAATTGTCATACCATTCAATGCTTATCTCTATCCTGCCAAAAGCTACCCAATACTGTGCCATTATCACAACTACTATTGTGCTACATTTGAAATAAAAGGAAACAGTAGTTAGCAACATTTTAATATATATTTTTATTCAAATGAATTCAATCATACATTACAGAATACTTGGATTTATAATGTACGTTCTTTATTAAAAATAATTATAATAATTACAAAATAACCATTACTGGTGTTATAATTATTACACATTATATAAAAAAAAGTTATGCTTCCATTCGCACTCTCGAGAACCATATTATATGGACATAAACTTTTATAACTCTTCGTTTTTCTCTGAATTACATAGTTAGAATACGTTTGAGCAACATGCGACAATTAATGTTTTTTGTAAATTGAAAAATATTGAATATATTGTGCTATATGCTCATAAACGCTGCATTAAAGCTAGGTACGTGGACAATTTATTAAATTAACTACATTTTAAATGCACCATTGGGAACCACCCCATTATCCTTTCCTGTTCAATTTCTCACATAAATTCACTGTTATGCAAGCAATATTACTGAAATAATACTGATTTTACATGAAATAATCAATTTGGATGGAATTAATAGAAATATTCATCATGCAAGTTTAACAACATAGATTTATGATAGTAATTTACATTTATTGGGTCATATTTTTCCATAATTGACATGCACCATTAGAAATCAACAAAGAAACATAAAAAATACTTGTTACCATATTGCTCACACAACCAACCACTCGTGGAAAGCAAATAAATAATCAAACTGATGTTCAGTCATAGGAATCATCTACAGACCTCGATACTGCTCTATAGCAGGTCCACACCTAAGTACAATATTACTTTTACAATTGCAACGCTACTAACAAAAATGGACACAACTTGTCAAACTGTCCTTTCAGTAAGCAAAAGATAAAACTGTCCGATTGTCAGCCACTTCAGAGATTTGACGCCATTTGATCCATCCATACTGAGAGTAACAAAATGCAATAAAATTTAACAGTTACGATAGCGATTTCTCTATATATTCATAGATAAATACGCACATGGGAACAGGAAGCCCCAGTGCCCATAAACATTTGAACATGATTTACTCTTACGCAAATATGTACAGAGGCGTGGAGCGGCCGCTGCGGCTCAGAGCGCAGCGGCGGGACATCATTGGCTCTTGAGCTCCTTACCAATGGTGTATGAGACAAGCCGAGCCCAGTCGATCTTGCTGCGGGTTACAGGCAGCTGTCGCCTGAGGGCCTTGAAAGTGGTGTCGCTCATAGTCTTGTAATTGTCAGATATAGCTGTTTGGTATGCATTCTCGGCATCACATACAAGCCGAACAAACTCCTTGGCTGTCGCAACCTCTCCCGTCGCCACCAGAGGAGCGCGAACCTCCTTCGAGCTCACCAGCTGGACGTTGCCATCCTCGTAGTAATGCACCTGCACGCGAAGCATGCCCCGCAGCTCCGCGGGGCCAGCGCCCACCGTCAGCGTCCACACGGAACGCCACCGCCCGTTCCAGTAGTTCTTGGGCTGGAATTGATGATCTTCGATACACGCGACTAGTGAAACAGCACCAGATTCTAGCGCACGACCGACCACTAAGCTGGCGACGTGTTTGTAGTGCGCGGCCACGTACGCCGTGAGCTCCTCGTCAAGCGCCGCTCGCCAGGGCTCCGCCACTTTGTCAGGCTCGTACGGCTCATATTCCGACGCTTCTTTGCGTAAATGGTCATACTTGAATGATGTCTTGGATCTCGGGTCGAAGAATCTGCCGCCACCGAGCTCGTTATGATCCGTTATCAGAGTATGAAGTTCAGAGCCTTCGAGGCGCACGGGCGTGAGCTGATCCTTGTTGTACTGAGCGAAAGCCCCGCTCGCGCCCTCCTTGAGTAGACTGTCGTTGTTTAAAAGGACCCTTACATCGTTGAACACTTCATTAAATTCACCAGGTGGGGAATGGAGAATGAAATCCGAAACAATTCTAACTTTTTCCTGATCACTAATCACTTCGTCACCGTCCGCCGCCATTTTTGATACTTTTGACACTAATGACGGAATTGACGGATGTGCAAAAAAATGTCGCCAGTACCGTTCAAAACCTCAGTTCAAAACTCATAGAGATTATGAGAACTTTATATCAACATGGAGTAATAATATTTTAAGGTTTGTGTTCTTATTTCTATTTAGGTATGTAGCTATTAGTTTTTAATATGTACATAATTGAAAATTTAATTAATAGCCAATACAGTTTGAAATAATTTCAGCAAAATATTTTTGTTTTTAATATTAATTCCGTTTTCGAACAGTTTTATGTTAAATGTTGCAATTTACGAAGATAGCTACTTAACTTGCTTGTTATAAACGAATAATGATAAAAAATTTACCATAGGAACATATCTTAGATTTATTATAAGGGATTTAGCCCGCTTAACAATTGAATAACCAATAAAGAATACTGCATGCGTGCATGATTAAGTCCTTACGTAAGATTTTATTTGACAGAAATGACAGTCGGCCGACTTGTCTTTTTTATTCTTTAACTGACTTTGTAAATGTCCATCAGCAAGTAGTGGTGTTGTGTAACTTATTTTTATTGAAAAATTCTATAATAACACCAAAATGATTCGAAGCATATTAAATTATAAATACTATGACACACCCGAAGGACAAGACATCTTTCTGAAGACATTCGTTACCTCCAAATATGCCACTATCACTGGTCTGGGAGCTGGAACTTTCGATGTGCTCATGTTCTCGCATCCTCAGGGAGTGTTGAACACTGCCGGGCGGTTCATGTGGTGGTGTGGGCCTCTCGTCGGGATGGCTACAGCTTTCACTGTGACTACCAATGTCTCCCAGAATATACGAGGCAAGAACGATAAGATTAACTACTTCCTTGGTGGAGTGGCCGCTGGCGCAGTATTCGGCGCATGGCAGAAGACTATCACAGCCGCAGTTCCTTTGGCGGTGTGTCTGGGACTGGTTGCAGTTGTCAAAAAGACTGGGATTGACGAGGGCTGGGAGTTCATGCCCATAGCGCCCCACTCTACAAAGACGATCAAGTCAGTCCACCGCGACTGGACCATGGTACAGGATATCCCGGAACTCAAGAACTACACCACTGGTAATTATTGAAAATTAATTCAAACTAATATTTTATTTGAGCTCTCTGTAATCTGATGTAGTAATCTTTGAAAATGCCCAATCTTATTGAATACCCAACAGAAACATAAACATTTACTCAATTATTACCACATAGTTTCTTATGTATTAAAATTCCAGTTTTATTTAGATGATCCTATTAAATAAAAACAATATTTTTTGCTTAGATGATCCTATGAAAATAAAATCTCAATTCTTTTTTATATAATAAACATAATTTTTTTTTCAGGTCCAACCAAGTAACTAAAACAGGCAAGAAATGGTAGTGTGATTAAAACAATCAAATTGTAATTAAATCCTATTTAAGTGTACAGTACATAAATGTTTTTTTTTATCTTTGCTTTTACATTCTATTATGCCCACCCATATTAGAAGAGTAATAACCAACCAATAAGAAATCCAACATCAAAGAATGGTGCTTATAAAATGAAAGTAATATACTTCAGATCAAGATATCTTGGAAAGTGAGCACACCTCTATCTCGAGTCACTGTGATAGTTCTTACCTGTATTGGAGATATATGCACAGAAAAACTAGGAGATTTAAAAGAGTATGTAAGTTAGACTTAAATATTACCTTTCAGTGACTGTTTTATTGTTATTAATATTATTTAAAGTTGAATTACACTAAGGCTACCTCTATGTAGCCTTACAGTATTCTATTCATACATTTAAACTGCTCACTGCTCTGCAGCCTTGCTCCGCTCCAGCGGATGGACAATTTAACATGAACAAAGTTGTTTAGATTTACTTTATAATACTGTAAGGCTGCCCGACCCGGTACCCAAGGTGTATTGCTATGCGGTTTACTAGTGCAGTGCTCAAAAACAAGCTACCCATTTTCTTAAAAACTAATTTACACATACACATTAGAAGCTAGACTTTTAACTTGATTTGTGAATTGTAACATACTAGTTACAGTAAGAGGATGATCAGCCGGCTGAAATGTCAGTAGGCTGGCCATATCAACCGTTCCGGCAAGCAAAGTCCAGAGTGGAAACCGTGTCTCAGTAAAAGTATTATAAAAAGCCTTCGACACCAAATGACCAGGTGTAATGATGATAAGTGCAAGATAAATAGTTTGATTTGATTTGATGTCTAGTAGAAGCTATATAAGTACCAGTAGTTTGAGGACGCCCAATCGATGTGACCTCTATTTTGATGGAAGGCTTATGTGGAGCTGTCAACTTTGACAGGCTGATGCAAAAGGTAATTAACTCAATAAAACTCACTTTTATTTGTGTTAATTCACATTTATTCCTTACACCTAGAAAACAAATTTAATAAGCAATCAACAAAAATGCTACATTAAATGTTAAATTCATTGACCTACAACAAATAAGTACAGAATTAATTAAGTTTACGTATCTCGAGTAATTACAAATGAGAATAGGAATGTTCAAGCTTAACTGTTGCTTTGATTGCCAAGCGAGCTTCGTTCAGGGAACTGCAGTTCTAAGCCTAGTATCATCTCAAAGGACTTGGCTTTAAAGATTGTTGGCGCGAGGAGTCAGGTAAAAATGACTGCCCAATTTTAAAGAAAGCATTGCTGATATACATATTCCCCCAAATAAAATAATAAAAATCTGCCCTACAATAAAAAACGCCACAGAAACGCGTAAGGTTAACTAAATGAGCAAAACAAACAAGGGAATCTTATACCGAAGACGAGTCGCTTTTGATTTTCCAATTCTCATTTCGACTTGATTGTACAAATTGGTAACACTAACAAAGATTTGTTAACGATATTGACTATACATACATTGCAATACTTATTTGGTAAGTACATGAGTTTTGTAATGTACAAATAGAACATAAATAAATATAAATTGCACGAAATTCATAAATGCACGATACCTCAACACACAAGTGCAATTGTCATATCCTACTTAAAACGAATTTAGACTTTTCATCATTGGGGCATTATTTATTACGATATTCACTAATTCATGTAGGTATATGAAAACGTTACAAAATTTGGCTAACATTGCAGACTTACAAATTAATTTCATGGACCTAAAATTCAAACTAATCTTTTTTTTGAGCTCTGTAATCTGACGAAGTAATTTTTCTACTAAACTAAGTTTTCAAGAATTTGGTCATTTTGTCTAATAAATATTCTCTAAAAAGCTGGAAGAAAATTTGGCACAAAACAGATTGGACAAGGAAATCTTAGCGGTATAAATAAATTCGTAGTTCCACACAACATACTCTAAATTATAACAACACACACGACGTATGCATCGCCAAAGCTTCAACGTAAATGAAATTTACATCAAGTAAAAACGTCTTTAAACTTGCGGTCACATTGACCGCTTTCCTTTTAAACACAGCATTTTGCTGACCATAAGATAACTGTTCAAAAGATACAGCTATAAAATGATGCGGACAGTGACCGCTTCTTATCAGGATGTTATCAGACCAATCGGTCGATCGAGGACATGGATCGAAGTTGTTCGACTAGTCTGATACCTTAAATTGATGGATACCGTTCGACTAACCAATCGGTTGATTTTATAGGTCGACGTTTATCGATAGGTAGATAAATGATCGGATACCGTTCATCTGTCGTCGAAGTCGATCGATGTATCTAACATCGATCAACTTCGACGAGTCCATTTTACCACCGATTGAAAGGTCTGGACGTCTACTTATCATCGCTCGATTAGTCAGGTCGAGGTGGTAGTGCCACCTCTTTAGTCATCTAGTTTGAACTATTTAACTAGTTACTTCATTTTCAATAGGTATCACACTGCAAACTCCTATGAATAAAAGGTTATTGAAGTTACTGTCAAGAGCTAAAAGGTTATCTTACAAAACGTTGCCGATATACCGTGTTTACCTACTAGTTCCGCTGTAGATATTATAAGTTTACCCCTCATTACAACACCCACATTGCAAGGTTGCAGAAACATACATTAAAATTAATCCATTCCGAATGAAGGATTAACTTGAATTAATATGTTGTTTGCAATTTATCAGTAAGTGATACTGAATCTGTATATTGCATGTCTCTTACTAATAAAAAAAAACCCTAAGAAATGTTGACTACCGCGTGTGAAAAATCCATAGACCACATGAAGCGTCCGCTAGATGGCGTATCACCATAATACGCCATGAAGCGTCCGCTAGATGGCGTATCACCATAATACGCCATCTGGCGGATTATTCACACGCGTTAGTTCCCATTTCAAATCTTTCTCTCTTTTCTTCCAGGGCAAAGTTGTAACATCCGCAACATTCAAATACACCTATCAGTTCATTTGCTCGCGGGCTGCTGCGCCGGCGCCGGCGGCTCCTCCTCGTCCTCCTCTACTTCCTCTTCGACTTCTTCTATTTCTTCTTCGATCTCTTCTACTTCTATTTCTTCTTCTACTTCCTCTTCTGAAAGTTCTCCCTCTTTCTGAAATTGTCAAGTATTTTTACAATTATTAGATCTGATAACATGATTACATTACACAGCATGGCAGTCGGTACTAGTGATGTAACGACTGTCACTTTTGAACATTCGCGAATGCGAATGCGGATTCGAATATCTACTACCCACATTCGAATGCGAATATCAAAAAATATGCCCATAGTCGCGAATGCCAATATTCGTTACATCACTAGTCGGTACATTGTAATTACCAGACTCGCCAAATGAGTACACCGGACTTGAGAACGTCACCTTTAGATAAAACCGGGACTTACACGTAAGATGAGATAGATAATGTAACAACGATTACTTATAACAGAACTGCTAAGAAATAGTTTTGTCAAAACTTTCACTGAAATTTGTACTAAGATTTCCTGGTTTTAATATATAGAGTTTACTAATATATATTTTTATTTCTTTATTATAAAAAAAATACCTCTGCTGCGGGTTGAGTGACCGCGCTTGCCGTCGTGAAGTCATCCACTGTAGATTCTGAAAATAATAGTAAAATGGTAGATACAAGGGTAAAAAAGCCAAATTCTTCTTGTGTGCATATAAAATAAACAAGTCAGACAACAGCGCATCCATCGACCTGGGGTTAGATCTTTCGATAGATATATAGAGTGAGACCATCGGTTCAGTCGAATGTCAACAATGATATAGAAAAGCGAATATCTCACCTAGGTCCCTCTCGGGCGTGTCCCGCGGCGCATCCTGTATCAGCGACAACGTCATCTTGCCGCTTACTACCATCTGAAACAACCAAAAAGAAAAGATACATTATTTTATTAACTAAGCGCTTAGTTGAAGTCACGGGGAGACCCAAAAGCTGGCAACTACTTCGCCCAGCGAATTTCCATCGCTATCCAACGAGGTAATGCTGCCAGCATTTTGGGAACATTGCCACAGGGGCCTACTCTGTTTTCAACCTTTTTCTTTTTTTTGGTAGGTAGTTTATTTTAGCTTTAGATTATAGTTACTGTTTTTTCTTTTGTGCTTCCTTACTTTGTCCAATAAAACTTCAATTAAATTATTTTATCGTTACCTTATATTAATTCGATGGATAATCTTCATTGAAACGCGTCATTTAGTGAGTTTTACACGCACACAAACAAAGCGTTTGTGTCGTTAATGGACCGGATCAACCGCAGTAAAGTGATACCATGGCCTCACAGAAGATCGGCGTGAAACAGGACTCGCGTTGTGTTTCGCCGAGTGAGTGAGAGGGTACCGAGAAGGCCTAATCGGGGGAAATGGGCTTAAACTAGTTTAAACCGGACCTGACGCCTGTACATTTAGAGAGGCCTACGTCCAGCAGTGTACAGGGTGATATTTATCGCTTACCACCCGCGAGTGGTGCGTGGCCGCTCAGAGCCCAATCGGGGAAAGGGGCTTAAACTTACTTATACCGGACTTGGCGCCGCCTGACATTTGGAGAGGTCTACGTCCAGCAGTAGACAGGGTGTTATTGATCGCTTGTTACCGGCGAGTGGTATAAGGGTGCTCGGAAGCACATTCTAAAATATCGCAACAATTTATTTGGCACATTCAAACCGTCACTAGGAATGAAAAATTTATAGACGTTTGCGTTCCGATATTTTGGACCATTGTAATTGCTATGTTAAATTTGTTTACGTGAGTTGTGTTGATATTACTGCATACCGCGAATGTTGCTAAGTATTTGGACAACTTGGATGGAACTTAATATATGATGCTGACTGTACATTTAGAGAGGCATAATGTCCAGCAGTGGACAGGGTGACGTTGGTCGCTTACCGGCAACTGGTGTGTGGGCGCTCGAAAGTCTAATTCAATGAGGCAGGGTCACTACCAAATGCGCCATCGGCAGGCCTGTCCCACTCCGCGCTCTGTATCGAACTTGCAAGTACATGCGGCGTCCCCTCCGGAGGGGCCAGTTAGTAGAAAATCACGAGCGAGCGGCGACGGATGCGCGACAGTTGCTTGCGATAGAAAGAGAACGCACTTCTAGGTATGAATAATGGTAGGCATTGAACGCTGGGCGGTCGGAATTTCAACGTTATGTTATGGTAGCCTGAGTCATCATTTCCATAAACGGTTTTTAGGAGTGGGCTTTCTGTACTTGTACTATTAAGTATTCTGTGCCATCGGGCCAGTCAAAGTTGATCGCTTACCGGCGAGTGGTGCGTGGGCGCGCGCTTATCCGCGTGGTCCTCGAACTCCGCCACCAGCACCCGCGACTGCTGCGGGATCTCTGTCTCCAGGAATATGGACTTCACCTGTTCGGCTTCGTGCTGAAAACAGGGCATATTGTTCATTTAAAACGTTATTCGCAAAATGTTTGTAAAATAGGCGAACAGCTTTAAAAATTACCTACCAATCAACCTTTAGGTCATGTAAAAAATAGTATTTTTTTTAATTTACATAATTACACGGGATAATACCCAATTAGGTACATTATTTAAATATGCACTATATTTTTTTTCCTTTTAAAGTTACATTTCAAAATTTTAAATTTATTAAAATGATAACAATATAAAATCATAACACTTTTACAAAATGTTTGGCCTCCTACATTAGGTATTTGGTAATTTAGTCCAGTTTAAAGTCAACTCAGGAATATACTCTTATTTTAATGTAACGCTATATGTAGTCTAGTGAGTGGGGGAAAAATAATGGCAGCGCACTTGTAACTGCTGGAGTTGTGGGGTATCCATGAGCGGCGAATATTGCTTAACATCTGGTGTTACATCTGCTAGTTTGCCACCATATCAAATAAAAACAACTTACCTACCTACAAAAGTTAGTAATGGTCGACATGTTAGTACTAAATAAAACTGCCGAACTAGCATGACAAATATTTTATTAAAAACTGTTAAGAGAAAAAAAGCAGTTTTATTTTGTACTACGAGTAGGTATTGGAAAAAAAATATTCAAAAAAATAAGATAATATCATTGCTAAATAGGTCCTCTAGACTTAATTGAATCATGTTTTTAATTTATGAAGCAATGTGAATAGGCAAAATATTTAAGTAAAAAAAAACTTTATCGAAATAATAAATAAATGCTTATATAAATTCACATCAGTAGGTACTTATGTACGTATGACTTTTTGTGTACAGTTAAAATCAGCATAACATATTATCAAAAGAACCATAGATTGACTTAATAATTGTTATGATATCAAAGATAGACAGATATAATGGAATGTATTCAACAACGACAACAATAAATATTGAAGAATCTAACTACAACAACAACAAAAGAATTAACATTTAAAAACCATGTCTCGACGAGGTTTTCATAAGAAACATAATGAAAAACCATTAATAAAATACCAGTATTACTCATAATTAGATGGAAGACAGATATATAACAAGAGCCATGGTTAAAATGTAGTACATGCTCGAAAATTCCTTTTTATGACAATTGATTTTCACTACCTATCAAATTTGTTTTTTTTGTTCAACAATCATGTTAAAATAATAATTAGTAAATAATGCACTTGTATTTCGAAGGGTTCAGTTCATGGGTTCGAGTCCCAACTAAAACCTTCCATGAAGTTGTAAGTGCATTATTTTCTTTAAGAATTAATTGCAAAGAATGGGAGCTATCGCATGTAAAAAATCTGGTAGATGGCGTACTGTAGAACCGAGGTCCATCTACATAGTGATTGGTTATGTTTGATGTGAGCTGTCAAAATGTCACTAAACAACCACCCAATTATTACAAAACGGAGACGAAACTTAGGCATGGTTAAAAACTGATGCTGTCACTTTCATTTATGCCTTTTATGAAAGTGACATCACCATTTTTAAAAAAGTCTACTTTTAGACCAAATTTTGTAACAAGGGGGCCAATGTTTGAGTTGGAACTCAGTATAAAACCACGCCATCTAGAGGATTTTTGACAATATATCCCAATTATAACAACGAAATTAAAAATTATCTTTATACGAATTTTCGTGCTTGCATCGCTACAAACAGGGTTAAAACAACGCTCATCATGCGAGGTCACTAGTGTCGTATAGTGTCTGGGTGATGTGCACGGTTAGGTAGGGCCTCACCGCGCGGGGCGGCGCGGGCGCAGCGACGGGCGCGCGGGGCGCGGGGGGCGCGGGCCGCCACGAGCCGCCGTCCGCCGTGTGCGCCGTCGTCTCCATGCCCACCACCTACGCAACGGCAGCGGTCAGCTAGACGCGGTGCTATTAGTAAGCTTACAGCCTAAGCACCGAGCATGTAGCACAGGGGTCACCAGATTCATTCGAAGTCTGAAATGATCATCGCGGTCCGTACAAAGAACGGCGTCTACGACAGGGGAATTCCTGCACGGCGTATCAACTACGGAAAGAGAAGGGGGGGAGCGTGCACAGCTTCTCGTCGACTACGACGGGGGGCTGGGGACCCCGCTCATTTGGTTGAGGGGGACATGAAGGAAGTCTTAGTCAGATTCTCACGTTCCCTCTCCACTCTGGCGTAAACGGGAGCACCCCAGGAGTTTTAGCCGGTAGACCCCCGCCCGGGGAGTCCGACATAAGACATCTGGGTATGCATAATTGCATTTCTCCTGGGAGATCAAAAGCATCAAGGCCGCTTTGGTGACCCCTGATCTAGCGTTTTGCACTGGCCAACTAGTAAGTGCAGAGTCTATGCACACGTGATTCGGCTGACATGCCCACCGTAAGCTCATTCTCGTACAACTATTCTATAATAATCAGTAGAACTAGCAGGGACATTTGAACAATTCGTAACGTTAACGATAGTAGCGTGCTCATGCTATGATTACGCTAGTACTCAGCAAGAAGTACCTTTGTACATTTAAAAAATCGAAGCCCTCAATGTACATTTAGAAAAATTAAATCAAATGACGTATCGACGGAGTTTATTAGTCAACTTTACATAATAAATGATATTAGTCAATTGGGATCGATATTGCTAATTTAATAATTATATTCTTCTTATCTAATAACACGCATTTATGGAAAGTGCGAGCTTGCAAAGCACCAAATAAAAGTTAAAGCATTACAAATGATGACAAAAGTTAGCCACTAGTGCATAATCTGATATTTTCACGTGGCGTTGTCTGGTCGAGTTGATATACATTAAGAGAAAATAAGTCTCTTACCTTAACACTAGCCTTGTCCTGCTCTTCAGCATCCGCTCCGTCGTCTGTCTCTTTCTCCGACGAGTCCTCTTTCAGAGCCTCTTCTAACAGGATCCGGCGTCGCCCGCTTCTCGCCCTCTCCCTGTCTCGCATCGTTTAGGAAATCTTCGCTAGCTCTCTTTTCAACATTTTCTTTAACGTCGTCTACGATTTCCGTCAACTTACGAAGATCTCCGTTCGCTTTGTGTGCAACATCTTTTTCTTTGGTGTCTGTTTCTTCTTCTGGGATATGTTCTGTCTCTTCTTGCTCATTAGTTTCTGGTAAATCTTCATTCGTCTCTGGGGAAGACTCTTTGGGTTCAGGTGTGGACTCTTTGGGCTCGGGCGTGGACTCTTTGGGTTCGGGTGTGGGCTCTTTGGGTTCGGGCGTGGACTCTTTGGGCTCGGGCGTGGACTCTTTGGGCTCGGGTGTGGATTCTTTGGGTTCAGGCGTGGGCTCTTTGGGCTCAGGCGTGGACTCTTTGGGCTCAGGCGCAGCCTCGGGGCTCTTCTCCCGGTACTCGCTGGCGACGATGTGCACTGGTCCAGTGTTGTGCAGAACGGTACCGTTGGTGTAAGGGCGAGTGTGGTTGTCCTGCAGTTCCTGTAATGTTATACGTGGGAGAATGTTAAATGAAGTATTTTGTCACTGTAATGTATAAACATCTAACAATACAAGCATAACATAAATTACTAAACATAATTAAAGATATTGATAATGAACTCGAAAGTATAAAACATTCAAGAGCTTTACTTACAGTCACAATCTTGATAATCATCATAAATTAAGTACATATCCAAATAAATAACTGTGTCAAATACTTATTAATTGGTTGTATTGTCAGATGTCTTTTTGTGCTAACACACATTTGGATAGACACACGAAATCTACATTAAACAAACGTAAAACAAAAATGTCTAACACATTTTAGTAAGCTGCACACCAAGTCTATCTAATAATAAAAAAAATCGCCTAAAACAACATCAACTCTATTTAAGTTTATCAAATCACAAAATATCATATTAAAAACACAAAATATAAAACAATAAAACAGTGCAATGGCAGCAAAAAAGCCAAATAATTAAAACACATTATTTTTGTTTTGTTCGGTGATTCTTAACATAGTAACTTAGTATTTGAATCAATATTTTAACTGTAAAATATGAATTATCTGTTGAAAATAACGCCTAAAATACATTTATCACACTGATATAAAAACATAATAGAGTGTAAAACCATTCCACATCTCTCTGGACAGTAATCATTTAGACACAAATAATTTATTATGGATGTTACTAGTCAAAATGGTGGGGCATCGATCGATCTAACATCGTTGTATCGGGTTAATCAATGTCTATAATATTATGACCAATATCTATTGATATTTAATTTTATAATAGCCAACATAGATTTCTACCATCTTAATACATAGATTAATGTTGATCGAAAATCAACACCGATGGATAACGTTTATCCACTAATCGAAGCTTCGACTGGCCAATCGATCAATGAACTTGATCATCGATTAATGAGCTCGATCATCGATCAATGACCTTGATCATCGATCGATGATCGATCAATCGGTCGGGTAAAACCTATACATTGCGTTACACAGAACAAACAAGTCATATTAGGCAGTTGAAATATCGATGAGGTTAGTCAAGGCTGGTAACTTAGGTTCAGGCAGACGGCGGCGGCCACAGAGGAACTCCATGCGAGGTCTCGCTCTTACCTTGGAGGCGAAATGAAATAGCAACAGAATAAGAAACGTGATAAGCCCTAACTAGAGTGCCAGTAAAGTTTTTGTGTTTATGGGAAGGGAACAAATCGGGAAAAAAATTAAATAAATAATTTGAAATAGATAATGATGGATCAGACAACAGAGGAATTAGAAATATAAACCTAAATATTAATGCACTGAAGACACACGAATGTTTATTAACAAATGATTGTCCAGGGTGGGGATCGAAACCACGACTTGTAGGTAGCTTGTGAGGCTGGGGCACTCACTACCAAATGAGCCATCGGACCAGTCAAAATAAAAACAAAAATAGGCGGAGTAAAAATTGGATCACAAATAAAAACAAAAGCAAAACATATTTTTGATTTCGAATCTGAGATTGATTTTATAATAAGCAAAAATAATGAAAACAGCTTCATATGAAAATGAGATAAGAGCATGAATGATCAACATAACACAACAGGGAACTTAGGACATCTGGGAAGGTAAATGAAGATATTGTACATATAAATTACATGGTGCTTGAAGATGCCAACTAAAGAAGAGACCGCTTCCATAATGTATCAGTGAAACTTTTTTTTTATTGGGCAGTTCTTGTTTAGGACACAGGTAATTTTGCCAATGTCAAGTAAATAAAGAGACATGATCCTGTAGAAATTGGTCGGTGACTGAGCTAATTATCTTTAATTAATTGAGTTTTTAATTATACACTATTTAAAGCCAACGAAACATACACTGACATACACAAGGGATTACACAGTTTCAGCATTAAAATGTTTCACAAGTGTAGGTACACTCGCCCACACATTTTTTATATAGTTAGAGGGCGCTCAGTGCTCACAGACACATAATTAAACATTAAAATATAATTATATATAATTAATTATACATAAAATTATGTTCATTTTTCTAAAACACTATTGAATTTGTTATCTCACACCTCAACATACTTTATTTCTTGTAATAAAAAGCTGGCAACCCTAATCAGTGGAGTGCATTCTCCTCCAGCATAAGTGAACGCATTTAGTTCGTTTACTGTTAAGCATCTTCAAGTCCACCACTTCAGGACGATGAAAGAGAAGTACCGTTCAGCACTTTGGAAGGATGAGTAGGAGAGAGGGGGAGGGTTGAGGTATGCGCGTGCGCCGTGCATGCAGTGACCTGTCGTTGCTGGTTTTGCGCGTAGCTCGCCTCCATCTGCTGCTGCACCTCCGCTACCAGGCCCGATATGGCCGTAACAACTGTGCCCGACAATACTGTACATTAGTTTATATTCAATTACAATGTTAACAATCGCCACAATTTGAATCTATAAGTCCTTGTTCAAGAACGGGCAGGCCCGCTTACAAGTCAATATACAGGTCTCTTCTAGGTGATATTAGTAACCAGTTCGTAGATCATCCTGTATAAAGCTACTCGCGATGTAATATAATAATATATTAGCATAAACAAAACCTAAATTAATAGGAGGTGAAAAAAGACAATCATAAAAAATATTTACAATAATTTTAATAGAATACACTCCTTTTTGTCAAAATCCATCGTAAAATGCATTCTAACCATCCTATTATAACGTCATCAAAATATTTTTTTTAAGGAAGTCATTTATAAAATTATTTATTTAACTAATTTTACTTTCTTTACTTTCTTGGCTACCCTGAAATGCTGATATAAATAAATGTCTAATTATAGCTTCAAATTAATGCGATCTTCATCAATAGTATTTTTATAAACGGACACATTCCTTACAGCTTTTAAAAAATACTTTATTTTGATCACCTCGAGGCATTGAACTCGACTCCATAACTCATACTTATTTTAAACATAACACTCAAAACGAATTCACACTTCTGATCTACATTTATTCTATGACTTTGGATTTTTGTTGCGCATTATATTTTTAAATTACTGACGCACTCAGTCTTTCAATAACATTAATGGAAAACTAAGAGTAAAAAATACACTTATTTTAATACGGTTAGTATTTAACTGTTCATAAAACTAACCAAACCCACCAAAATTACTCAGTGTGCCACCATCAAATGTACAAAAATGCTTTTTTCGAGCGCACAAATTTATTATATTAATTTTACTACACAGAAAGACAATCTTTAATTTAGAGACAACTTTTTTAAATGAACATTAAAATATTATGACTGGTAGAGAATGCTTCTTGGCGTTGTACATTTATGCAATTAAGTTTTAAATAAATAAACATTAATTAAGTTAAATTAATTTCCTGAGTGCGGTCGTAAGTTTGTATATTGTAAAGGAGCCCAATTTTATGCAACGCAAAACGCTCATAGAATAAAACAGTAGGTACAGAAAGGTGAGTACAATAAATAATATCGATGCAACTGTTTAAATATAACCTTCGATTAACTGAAAAAACAAATGAAAACGAAACTGAGCAAAAATAGAAATCATCAAAACAAATGGCGAAGGAGGCCGCCAAAATAGACGGATGCATCAGACGATTGGACCCGCTGGAGCCGGGCCAGCGGACGCGCTTATCTCCCAATCTTGACATAACTATTGCTACATTCCAATTGTAAAGTGGGATTTTGACTCCTAAATGGTATAATGTTTTTGTAAAGCCCTCAGCTATAATTCCAATGCCATTACAGGGCGCTACATTGTATTTTAACGCCTATGTAAGTCTATATATTTTATAAGAACCTGTACTCCAATTTGGCAATCAATAAACGATTATAATTATGATTAAGTTTAATAGGAACCGAGGGCTACATTGAATCTGAATTATTGCCGCCACCCATAGACACCCGCAACATAATATGCTGTTACTTTATTTATTTTTGTAAAGTACTTCGTAATAAATAAAATATTTCCCTTTTTCTAAATTAATATTGCACCACCTACCCTTTTTTGTTGATCAAATGTCATTTGCCTAAAGGTTGGCTGGTAGAAATCGCTTTAAGCAATAATACCGCCAAAATTGTACACAAAATTTCTGTAACGTCTAGTTCTTAAGTTATTTTTTGTGCAATAAAGTATATTATATCTAACGGCCCAGATAGAGATGGTGTGATGACTTTTCGTCCATTGGAAAACCGTTGCTTCAAAATGGAGGCTTTTAGGCTCCCCTAAAAGGCCCTACTGGGCCTTTGGCTGACAGAGGGGTTATGTGCGCTTAAAAAAGTACCAATATAATCTGTTGTGATTTTTTGTAATGAATGGGCGGCCACGTGGAATCACGTTTTGTATTTTTGGCGGCGCGCTACATGAGACAGATATCAAACTGAGTTTATGATTCATTCATACTAATTGAGCGCAAGGGCAAGCGCATGCTTACATATTTTACACTCTAATAAAATGATATACATCGGTACCGATGTGTAGTACATAATTATAGCCTAGCCTAGGTTTTAATTAGAAGATTTATGTTATCGATAAACTAGTGGGCCGCCCTTCATTTCGGGACTTTAGTTCCACATTGCACCAATAGATAGCGCTGGGAGTCAATAACATCGCGCCAGTGTTTTGGCTTTTGGATTTAGCTATATACCTGATTGATGTTAATAAAATTAACCTCCTTTTAAATACTATGGATATATCTTTTAATAATCTTCAGGCTAACGCTTGACCAATTAATCACAAAAAAACGACTAACAAGGAGCCTGCGAGTGAATGCGGGTACCGGAGGCCCAATCCCGAGCAGGGGGGTTTTATTAAAAGATGGCAGCGCATTTGAGTTCCCACAGGTGTTGGCGCGTGGGAAATAGGCGGCGGCAATCGTTCGTTTGCCACCGATGACAGAAAGTTGCGCGCTTGCTTAGAAAGGAATCATTACAGATGTTGATTCTATTTAACTAACTTATTTGTCAACATGTATTGCAAACACTGGAACTCGTACACAATATCCGCTTTTATGTTGCGTTTACAAATAACAAAGTTGATCTTAACTTACATAAATAATATGCAATTTTCACAACTAACTATTTGTGATCAAAAATATTCACGCGTGCACTCACACATTACCTGTGCTCAAATAAGGGTCCAAAACCACAAACATAGACACATTAAAATATGGTTGCAATATAACATTAGTCTTCGGGATACCAAAAACATTAATTGTTTTTTCTACATTATGTTTCTAAAGCTACTACTTTCATACCATAAGTCGATCAAAACCCACTCTACAAAGGGGCAAACAACTTTAAAAACAGCACTAAATTGTTCTAGCTTGAGTTAAAATCATACAGAGGAAGAACTTCAAAGAAAATGGCCCGAAGATACTTGTAGATGTCGCCTGAAACCACTCATACTTAGAAAATAAAGGTTTCAGAGAAAATCTGAATTATATAGAGTTATTTTGAAACTTCTAGCTATATTTTGGCAGTGGGTTCTACTCGTATTATGAAACAAAATATGGATAAACATTTAGAATACAGTTATTTTCGCCTCCATGTTTAATAGATCAAGAGACTAAGATTTTTTTTATGATTTCGATCCATGTTTCCATAAGAAAGTGGTTCTTATTTTGAGCAATACTCACTGACAAAATTTAGTTAAGACATTTTAAAATAGCCTATCAATGGGTCTAATATTTGTGACGGCACCAACAATTGAATGAAGTTTCCCCTCTGCATGAAGTTCATTCGGTGACAAGGCTCAATCGTCGGACGCAGCGCCGGGCGCGTGCGTGGCCGCAGTCGGAACTAACGCCGGTGGCGCCACCATGCCAAGCTTCTACGGGTACAAGACTGAACGGACCGACGATGCGGGGCTTAGCTGCACTGGTTTAAAAATCTTCCCTTTATCTCTTAGAATGTGCTTCTTATGAATTAGGTATTTGTGGTTAAAAATTGTATTTTGTGTTGTAGAAAGTTGGTAATTATTGTGAGATTACTAAATCTTTAAAATTACTTGCCTATATTTATTATATAGCTAGGGGAATTACATTTATCTATATGTTACCGGCAATGTAAACAATTCAGACATTATATAGAATGCCTGCTGTTATACCGGCAATCTGCAAAATAAATTGATTTTACTCTATTTTCTTCAAAGCTAACCGGCTAACCTATAAAAAGGCTCATTACTTAAAATCAATAGACAAACATTAAGAATACAAATACCTACAAATCATTTATTTTTTATTAAATAGGGTACAGTACATAAATGTGGTATTGATATAATTATTGTGCTTAAGACCTATTCAGCCGTATAGCCGGAGAAACAACTAAGTTGAAATGAACCATAGGTAGGTACTCAGGGCTCTGAGTTTGAACAGAACTGAGTTAGAACATTTTTGAAAACCAAATATGTTGTTTTTTTAATATACCTACATAGGTATACGCGTGCGGGTAAAGATAGCGTAGAATTCACCGACAATACGAAGCATTTTCTGGGTCAGACAGTTATTGATAAATTGGCTTGGCAAATGCTTTTGACGATTTCACCACGCCACAAGTGCGATATTTTCTATTGAAAGTATGCCACGGGTGTAACTCACAAAACTGCTCGCACAAAATTAATATGCACGGAGGAAATTGTAAAAGTAAAGATTTTGAACAATCACCCATCACGACCCGTTTGGTTCAGTGGTAGTGAATGCTGCGTCTGGGCCAAGGGTTGCGGGCTCGATCCCCGCACAGTACAAACATTTGTGTGCATGAACATGTTTGTTTGTATTGGTCTGGGTGTTTTCTATGTATTATAAGTATGTATTTACAAAAGAAAAGTATTATACGTATATATTTGTAATTCCACTGTTGGTTCTGATATCTGTAACACAGGTGCTTGAGCTACCTATCTCAGAGTCAGACCGATGTACGTGATGTAGTGAAAAAATGATTTATCTTTATCTTTATCACTAGCCATCGTCCTTTTCCCTGCAGCGCTAAGAGATAAAGGGAAGCATCGCCTGTAGTCAGTAGGCCTAGCAGGAACTTTTCAAGAAATCGTAACAGTGAACGATGTGCGTGAAAGGTTGTCGGCAGGCAGTACCGCGTCGCGCTTGGCGAGCTGCCCGACGATCCGCTGCATGGCGCGCTCGGTCTCCGCGAGGCGCGCGCGCAGCGCCTCCAGCTCCTCGTCTCCTGCCACACGACCATCGCTATCACGCCTGTACCTCACTACTATGTCGCCAACCGTACTTTAACCATTAACCAGAAAACGTGACATCGTTTTTTTATTGTTTTTCAACCTTATCATAACTGCATAAAGTTCAAAATCTGGTGGTCCCATGTGGTACATAGCCTGGTTAAACGATAATATCTAGTATTCTTGTATTGTATAATACTTCGGGGCTCCGTACTATATACTGTTGAAGAAATATAATATAGTACTGATACCCTGTATCCTTTAGCAGGGACCCAAGGACAACCAAACCAATATTATCATTAAATCAAAATAGTCCCCAATACTCAAAACAAGTTAACTGCTAGATGTATTTAAAGAATCAAAATTTAAAGAGTGAAAAATCACGAAGATTATGGTAAAAATGCATTTTTACCTACTTGGAAAAAAAACAGTACGTAATTATTTTATTTCAGCCAACCGAGTAACAAAGGATCGTAAAATATTTTCATTTTCTGAAATAATATTTTCAATTCTCTACAATAAAATATACCTAATTTTTTTTTACTATTTGCACCGTGACTTTTGTGTTTGTTTGGTGCTGCCACCCACCAATAGTTCCGGACCCCTATTAAATAGGGGGAGGGGGGGGGGGGGTGAAAGCGGGGGTGACAATTGTCAGTGACAAAATATCGGCGAAGTGCCAATACTTACTATTAAACATAGATTTTTCGAGAAAATGACATTATTATGTCAATGGCATGGCATTAAGGTCGATTTCTTATGTTAACAATTCCTGTTTCATAATTGTCATAAATATACTTAAGTAATTGTATCGAAAGGCAATTCATATTTGTAAGTATATTTCTATAACGTTAATCATGTTTCACATGTTTGCTATTACGTGACGTCACCGCATCAACGTGTTTCGTCACAAACGTTACTCTATGAAACTCAGTCATCTACCCAGGTGAATCAACATCCAACCCTCACGCGGTGAACTACTCGTAATGTACTTACTTGTGTCGCGCTCCTTGGGGCCTGCATGCGCAAGAGTACATTTGTCAGTAAATTCACAAAACATCTCATACACAGGACGGCGCCGCCCCTGTGTGCGTAGTGCGGCGCACACAAGCGCCAAGGTAATAGGGGTGCCACGCGCCGACGCAAACATGAAGGTTCATGAAGAAAAATAGACTTCAGTAGTTTTAGCACACAGGCACTGTATGGAGTCGGCGCGGTCCTGCTCATACACATTACACCTAGACACTGAACAAACACAAGTGTTTATCACACGAATGCTTGTCCAGGGTAGGGATCGAACCCACGAACTGTGGCGCATGAGGCAGGGTCACTACCAAATGCGCCATTGGACAAACGTCTCAACACATTTGTTATACTTAATTAGCCGTACTTCTTACATAATAAAAGTACTACATAAATAATAAACTTAATTCTAAATTCGATGGAGTAGGTATGTCTACACTTACTAGGACTATCGGGTGTGGAAAATCCGGTAGATGGAGTGCTATAAAACTGAAGTCTATTTACAAAGTGATTGATTATTTTCGAGCGAGAATGTCCAAATGTAAATTCGACGAACGAAACAACCAATGTTGATACAGTTAGAATTCAGTCCAACAGTACTACGCCATCTAGCGGATTTTCACCCAAAAACGTTTATCAAATAAACATGAAGTACTTTCTTACAGCTCGATATCTCGACCTTCGACTTTGAATAGATCTCGTGATCTCGATCGTGTTTCTTATTTGAAATAATAAATCTTGTGAATTATTTTACTGTCGCGCTAGCTAATTAAATTATTATGTTTCTGCGAACTGAGATGAAATAAAACTTGTAAGTCAAGTTGCGAAGTATTCAAACGAAATGGAGGTTATCGCGAATGCAAAATCCGTTAGGTGGAGGCATATACAAGCACATAATTTGATGTGACATGTCAAATTAACATTGCCAATATGACAATAAAAATGTTAACTTAACCGTTCGCTTTCTTACTTACTAATTAACTTACTAGTAAATTTTGTCAACGATTGTTGCCAAAACTGACCGACCGGATAGATAAAAAGTTAACACAAAATGTGTTAATTTGTGCCTTGTGCACTATTCTTATTAGTTACGTTTATTATAGTAGTGACATCTTAAAAACCGAACCAGCAAAATTTCATACTCATTCGTCGAAACACAGCGCAGTGGTTGCTTCACGCCGGTCTTCTATGAGGCCGTGGCATTTAAGTCGCGCCGGTAAAATTGTAATTATGTATAAGTATGTAACGTAATTTAAATTGAATACACTTACCCAATTTATCCGGAGAAGTCCTGGAGTCATCACGGAACACCCGCCGTCTGAACTGAGGGTCGGGCGACACCGACTCGTACGGCACCGTGCCCGCGCGCTTGAACAGGATCTGGAGATGATGAGCAGGGACGAGTTGAGGACACAGAAATCATCATCATCAATAGGCATAAGCTACGCAGCATTATTTTCGGCCCATTTACCACAGTGTACCACACATCACAAGACCACCACACAAGTGTACTACAAGACGAATGTATTAATGCGTGCCTGTTGCCAGTGATGACATACGGAACTGAAACGTGGCCGCTAACAATGGGCCGCTTAAAAAGACTCACTCACTAACTAAGACTTTGTCACTCAGAGGGCAATGGAGAGAGAGGGCTATGCTCGTAATCTCTTTGCGTGATCGTGTCAGAAATGGTGAGATCCGCAGGAGATCTAAGGTCGCGGACATAGCCCAGAGAATGGCGTGGCTCAAGTGACAATGGGCAGGGCACATTACGAGGAAGACAGACGGCCGTTGGGATAGGAAGGTCCTTGAATTTAGGCCGCAGCCGTGGCAGCGTCTTTCCAATCTATACAAGGCCAAAACGCAGCCATAGGAAACTGGTCGTGTATATATTGTAATAATGTTTTTAAATGTGCGATTACAAAGTATACAAGAATTTTGCGTACTGCTCGTGTATAGTTTGTAACGTGATTACGTGCGTCCTGGTTCCAAACTATACTACATCATGTACGCCTTATTCTTTAAAAGATCTTAATATTTATTGTGAGCCCAGGTGTCCCACTGAAGGGCAAGGGTCTCCCTACGCTTTATACAAGGTGTAAAAAAAATAGCGATAATAATTAAGGGTGCAAACATACACCGTTCATTGGCAAAATATGAGTATAAGAGAATGTATGAAACAGCTGATTTTATGGTATGCTTACATGATGATAATTTTTTTTACACGTTGTACGCGAAATAAACTACTAAGTAGTTTATTATTGTTTCTGCATAATTTATTACAAATATATGGTAAAATACACTGAAACCAAGTAAGATCACGTTACGAAAAGCTAGTCTTTTTAAATGAGGGAATGTTGAACGTACAATCCAATTCGTTTTGTAAAACTAGAAAAATTTTCAATAAATGCCTTACAAAATCCAGAATAATAATCATTATTTATTCTCCCAGCTTGCACTTGATGATCAATTTAAAGTTTTCTAAAGATTCAAATTCAAACAGCTCTTATTTATATTCACCAAATTTACATAGTAAAAACTCTTCTAGATTGTCTTTCGTCACTATTTTTCACGTTTTAAATAACTATTTCAGTGTATTTTTACCATCAAAACATAGTCGCGTGCCGAAAGATGATTAGGATGAGACACAAATATTAATTACAAGGCAATAGAAAGAGAGGTCCACGAATCAGGCGCATTCAACTGCTCGCGTATAGATTGGAATCTAAACTTTTGCGCGCTTACTCCAAATTATACACGATTAGTTCGTATGCGTTCTGGCACTGTATATTTTGGAACAAGCTAGTTAAGTTTTGTGACTACGAAGTATACGCGAGTATGTGCGTTCTAGTCTAGTATAGATTGGAAAACCTTAGTAAAAAAGTGATTTCCAATCTATACGCGATTAGTTACACACCCCTGCGTTCTGGCCTTGTATAGAATGGAAAGACGCGCCGTTGGCAGGTGGACCGACGATCTAGTGAAGGTCGCGGGAGTCTCTTGGATGCGGGTGGCACAGGACCGATCTCTGTGGAGAACTTTGCCACAGAGCCCCCTGTCGTTGCAGCTGGGTCCTCCCCTCTCCCTCCCCGTAGTAGCCGATGCCACTGGGATCCCCGCGTCGTAGATGTCGTTCTTTTTTTAACAGGATCTTCGCAAAACGCACTACGAATTCAACTAATTGGCGACTAGTATAGTCATACGTCATGAACTCACCTTGCTGAGGGTGTAGACGAAGAAGACGATGATGCAGATGGTGTAGATGGGCATCACGAAGCCCATGGAGGACTTGGGCGTGGGCACGGGCCCGCCGGGCGAGCCCAGCGGCGGCCTCATGCCGGGGATCGGTGGCGGCTGTTGACAGAAACGTTTACATTAAAAAAAACATACAACTATTTGGAGGGCATACCTACCTACAACATAACCATAATATCGATACCTTAAATCTCAAAGGGCGTAATCACCAAATCATCACTTTTCAGGAGAGCCGAAACAAAAAAAAAATCTAAGAATTAAATTCATAACTTTTAAACTAATAATGCCATATAAATGAAATTTGGATGTAATTATCGAGTATCGAGAGCTTTATAACACAGTTATATGGTATTCAAAATACCACCAATGTTTGCCAAATTGATTTGTGATTACGCCAAAAAAATATTGACAATTTGGCATTTACGACCTAAAAAAAAGGCTGTTCTGCAATAAGTTATGGTATAATGGCGTTTACGACTTGAAAAAAAGGCTATTCTGCTTTATGTTATGGTGTAACAGCCTAGTTAACTTATAGAAAATGCATTTTAAAAAGCCATTTTCGGTTTTTTATAAGTAAAAACACTTCGAGGAAGATACAAATTAAGAGACAAATACGGGTAGTTTCATTATTACAAAATTTATAGCAAGTACAGAAATGAAAACGATTTTATTATTTCAATTATACAAACGCAATCATTTTAGTTTGAAATTCAAACGAAAGTTATTGATTTCTATAATTTTGTTTTGTTTTTAAATTAGTATAAACAATATCTGCATCGACAGGACTTTTACTTAGAGCTTAAATTTTAATAAGTCTTCTACCAGTAATGTGCAAAGAAGTAAAACAAACGTTTATTTTTAAAAATGTTAAAGCTAGGATTGATCTACATAAGATTTAAGCGCTAGCAAAACTCCCGCCACTTTGTTTATGTTTCAGGTTTTGCGTGCTATTAACAATCTTTAATAGGAGTACTGTTGGGCAAAAGAAATAAAAGACGTCAACTTCACTATATTAACAAGAATTTAATCACAGACATCGATACAATTCGGTTCGACGAGGGGAAATGAGTGGTATATTCTGCTCATTTTCGTATTTCCTCATTTTCGTCTAGGATACTGACACTAGAGTAATTCTTCTTACGTATGGGTAGTAAAAGTACTTGCTAATTGCATGTCTGAGCGTTTTTATTTTAGAATTCACAGAAACCGGACTAAACGCGATATTCATTATGCAGTATTACTACCACTTACTTTATTTATTTTGTTTAAATTCTTAAAGTAACTCGAGTCGTAAACGCCACTGTTACACATATCTGTCCTATACGCCTCATTCGATAGTCAGTATTTTTCACATCATTATAATTTTAACTGGTGTATCGACCGAAACCTTAATAATGAATTTTTTAAAGGTATTTACGACTAAAATTTTTGAATTATCGACGGTAAACACGTGGGCTGTAATCACCACTTTTTTGCGAATTTTAAAACTTTGATAATACAGATCGATAGAGAAAAAAAAATGGAGTAAGATAGCATTCAAAAGTCATTTTGGCCAAAATGGTGATTACGCCCTTTGAGATTTAAGGTATCGATTATATTAGACTAGTGGCCCGCCCTCACTTCGTTTCGGGACAGTAGCTCCACTGTTTACCAATAGGGTTTCGTGTTTTTGGTTTACCTATAAGCCCTGGCGTGGAATATGAGATTAACCTCTTTTTAAATAGTATTGATGATGATGATATTGAAATAGAAGGTAGATTTATTATTTTAGTGTGGGAGAGCCCCGCTTCGGCATGAATGAGCCGGCTCGACCTGAGTAATACCGGAGGCCCAATCGGGGGGAAAGGGGTTAAAGGTCGGCAGTGAATTTGTAATTTGACACCAGTAGTCACAAGTGCGCTGCCAACCTCATCATCATCAGGTCGGAAGTACCTACCCCCTGCTGAGTACTAGGCATCCTTTCTTTTTCGCCAAAGTACCCGGTCTTGGGCTGCTCGGATCCAAGAAGGATCTCCCATTTTGGTAATATTACCGACCTTGGCTGGTCGACCAGGATTTAGCAGACAACCTGTGACACAACCTGCAACTAGTGTTGCAGGCAGGCAGCACTGCGGCGTGACTATTTTGGATGCAATTGTGATTTTCACCTACTATGGGTAGTTAGCAACATTAGAATCAAACATAAAATAGTAATTCGTCAACCTAGTTTTAGTTACAAGCAAGCTAATAAACATTAGCATTATTATTGCCACGCGGTAAAATTCCTACATTAATCTTAACAGCGGAATGTTTGTTTGCCTGTATAACTGGGTGTAGTGACCCTATGTTTTCAACTAGTCCTCAAACTACTGCCTGTACTAAACCACACTAAACCGGCCCTCAGAATTGACACACATGCATTCGGGAACGAGGTCACAAACTTGGATTATTCATTAGGTTAACATCATAAATAAGTCTGCAAAAAATCAGGACTACCGGATTTGACGCATGAAGTACCTAAACTTTAAATAAAGACTATAAAAGATAAAAGCATTGAACTCCATTAATGGTCCAGACATTTATCATACGGACAGCTAAGGAGTGGATCTCCCTGCCGAGGTCTGTTTTCCCGACCTCTATAACTTGGACATCTTTAAAGCAGAGTGAACAGGCATCTTTTGGGCAAACGCGTGTCTTCCTAGACCTCATCGTCACTTTCCATCAGGTTGTGGTCAAGCGTTGGCCTATAGTTAGTATAGTTTAATAAAAAAAAAGTAATTACGTCGTCTGCGTCAAATTACAATTTCTTAAAACTATTCGTATAATGATTTCGTAGAATTTTCAGCTAGTAAGAAACATGTAAACATGTAAGTCATTGTAAGTACCTTATTTAAGCTATTCTTCATGTTTTACGTCCTTGGTTAGCAATTTATAAAGTTGAAGTCTTCTCTATTCTCGAGATAAAAGAGTTGATTGTAACCAGTCCATTAATCTTCACCAAAACACACACTTTCTTCGTTAATTCTACCACCCATTCCAAACAATACTCCTTCAATGAATTTGGGAATTCGCATAAAAAAAAATCAACTTTTCATACAAAGTCGGTCATTTGACTTGTTCATTCTTTATGGGGAGTTCTCCATGTTCGACAAATCTCCAAAAGTCGTCGAACGAAATTAAATGTTGTTCAGAATGGTTGGTAGAAGAGGAAAACGTGGTTAAGAGCGTTCATCCGTAAGAGCCACACTTAAGTCAAAATCGTTGATTTCCGATGGCCAATAAAACGATAATCTATACAATTTGTAGATAAGATATTGATGTCAAATTATTGCAGATTTCATAATCTAATGCATAATTTCAAAATATTTTCAAATGATCATTTAGTTTTCTCATTAGAACAGTTTTAATACAAACCCTTTTTGAAACTTGTGGTCGAAGGTCTACGCAAATGCTCGATAATAGTAAAACTATAAACGACAAACTTATGACAATATTTTATTAAAAGAACAATAACATTATTAGGGCATGGCTACAAAACAATAGTGATTACTGTAAGTTTTCATACAAGAAAAGTGTACTCAAAAGTATCATTGTTAGTAATTTTTCGAGTTATTACACGTATTAGTTTAGGATGAAATAAAAGGTATTCTTGATTTTTTTTAAACCTATTAAATGAAGAAATTTATGCTTTAAAACGTGGTATTTTTTTTATTTTAATAACTTATTTTTTTATTTTATTATGAATAATTTAGTACTACTATATAATCGGCGCAGAATCGCACCAGCGCTCAGTGCCGGCCGAGGCCTTTCAGAGGTAGGACCTATGTCGCTCCCGGTCACCGCGTGCTACGTAAAATTTTATTTGAAATTGGAGATTTTTTGACGCGACTGAGACGGATTGATACTTTTTGTTTTAATAATATTAATTTGTTTTAACAAAACAAAATTTTGGTGAGTACGTATATTAAAGAAATGCAATTCTAGTAACTTCAATAGATTAATATATTATATTCTTTACAATTTACATAATAATATAAAATGTGATATAAAAGGCGCTATTCGGGGAAGAAAAGGAAAAGTTATGGTAATTTGGCCAAAGCTAATGAAGCTAAAACGTAAGTTACCGCGAATCCACTTTCAATGACATAGCTGGTCATAGTCTATTCACATTTTTCTTTTACGATGATTTCAATGAGCAGTTTATTGCTAAAGGCAGAAAAGAGAAGGTCAAATACATGAGAATACCACCGAAGAATTGGAAATAGTTGAATCGCAAACTACAGAAACATGACTATGATTTTAAAGTATAATTACATCATCATCATCATCAACCACCCACACTCGTCCACTGCTGGACATAGGTCTCCTCTAATGCACGCCACCGCTTCCGATTTTCAGCCACTCTCATACAGCCCACACCAGCCAGCCTTCGAATGTCATCATCCCATCTTGTCGCAGGGCGTCCAACACTTAACCGAGTCGCGGTCTCCACTCAAGGACTTTACGGCTCTAACGGTTGTCAGTTCTGCGGCTAATGTCCACTGCCACTTCAGTTTGCTGATTCGGTGGGCTATGTCGGTGACTCAGGTTCTCTGTCAGATTACATCATTTCTGATGCGGTCCTTCAGAGATACTCCGAGCATAGCCCTTTCCATAGCTCTTTGAGCGACTTTAAACCGGTGGAATAGTCCAGCCGTGAGTGTCCACGTCTCGGCACCGTAAGTCGAAGACTTTCGACTTAAGACTTTGACGGATGGGTGACGAGAAGACTTGACGAAGCCTACCAAATGCTGCCCAGCCTAGCTGAATTCTTCTATTGGCTTCTCTCCTTGTTTCTGCCTAATTGGAGCGTTTATCTTAGATAGACATATTCCTGGACAATTTCGAGAGGTACTCCATTAACAGCGACCGGTCCCGGATCAACGAGCTCGTTGAAAATGACCTTGGTTTTATCCAAGTTTATCCGAAGATCGATGTGATTGGAAGATTCAACCAGGCTGATCACCTGTAGGCCATGTAAGGTTTCCGTCAAGATGACGATGTCGTCTGCGAATCGTAGGTGTGACATGTACCCGCCATTAATATTGATTCTGCGCTCTTTCCAGTTTAGCGTTTTAAACAAGTCCTGCAGCGCAGCGGAGAACAGTTTCGGAGATATAACATCTCCTTGTCTCACACCACGTCGCAGCAGGACAGGCTCGGTTTGGCCATTTTGGATTACTACGGACATATTAGCGACGTTATACAGACACCTCAACACCTCGTGCCAAGTCGATATCGCCAATCGACTTGGCACCTCTGCAAGGCCTCGAGAACAGACCAGGTCTCGACGGAGTTAAAAGCTTTTTCATAGTCCACAAACGCCATACACAGGGGCTGGTTATATTCTTTGGTCTTCTGTTAACCTGTCTCACTGTGTGAATATGGTCTATGGTGCTTAAACTCCGTCGGAACCCGGCTTGCTCTGCAGGTTGAGCTTCGTCAAGTCTTCGTGTAAGGCGATTCGAAATGACTCTTGAGAACAACTTATAGACGTGACTTTGGTCGATAGTTCTTCAGTAAGGTTTTGTCGCCTTTCTTGAAGAACAATACGACCAAGCTCCGCGGCCACGCCCTAGGAGTTCTCCCGGAGAAAATAACTGAGTTAAATATACGCCAAAGTTCCTTCAACACCGGCTTGCCGGCAGCTTTCAGAAGCTCGGTGTGACTCCGTCTTTTCCTGGGGCTTTTCCATTTTTAAGTTGTCCAAGAGCTGCCTTGATCTCCTCCAAGCTGATGTCGGGTAGATCCTCCGTCGCATGGCGGGTTAACGTGGCTCTTGAATCCTTCTCATCCGGCGTAGGGTGGGGTGAGTGCGACGCGTATAACTGGCTATAGAAGGTGTAAACTTCTGAAAGAATTTCTGGCTTTGATGTGACGACTCCTCGATTTGTTTTGGTCAACTTCGACAGGTGGCTCCTGTCAAGCTGTTGTACGAAGACTTTGGACCCCCCTGGTTCTGCTCAATTGCTCTCTGCATTGAGAGTGTATTGGAGCTTCGGAGGTCACGTCTTAACAGCTTGGAGATGGACTTATTATGAGCCTGTTGTTCTGCCGAAGTGACTGATGGATCTTTCCGCCTCTTGTCCATTAAATCCAGAGTATAGACCGCTTGCTACGGGCAACTCACAGAACTTTGTGCCCTCGTCCCGAAGGATTTCCACCACTTGGTCGAATTCTTCGTCGATATATACGTCAATTGTGGTTTCCAAGGCAGTGAATCGATTTTCCAATTTCATTTGGAAGGCATCGGAACCAGCGAGTGATTGGAGCAGATTTGGCTGGAGCGTGGACTTCATCAACCGAGAACGTTCAAGCTTAAAATTGATATTCAGAGTGCCTCTGAGAAGTCGGTGATCACTTCCGGTTTTAAACCTATTGATCACTGAGACATCTCTGAATATTCGCTTAATGTCCGATATATATTATGAAGTCGATCTCATTTTTAGTCATAGTATCTGGGCTCTGCCACGTCCATTTCCTCTGGGGCTGTTTCTTAAAGAATTGATCCCAGAAAGAGCCGACCAAATTGAGGGTTTGCAACTGTTTTATAATGTATAAATACAACTGTTTTATAATGTATAATGTTCTTTTATATTAAATGATTTATTAAACAAAACATGATATCTTTAAGTATTTAATTGCTTACCTGTCCTGAGTAAAAAAGGTAGGTAGGTATCTAAATGATATACCTATTTTTTTATTTTTCTTAAATCAAAAAATCAAAAGAATAACAATAAATCAACGTTGGATTTAACTTGCAATTAAATTTTACAACAATACAGTAATTTACTTTGCTATAAAGCGAAAGGATCAAAATTTGTCAGTCTAACTATAAAGAAAACGTACGCGGCAACTCTACGCAAACAGTAACACATGCTTATGTGTGAGTGAAATTTTGCAAATCAAAACCGAAACATGACATTCCGCACGAGCCGAGAACGCTCTTAAAGGGATGTAAAAAATCCTACTACTATTATAAAGGCGAAAGTTTGTATGGATGTTTGTTACTCTTTCACGTAAAAACTACTGAATGGATTTGAATGAAACTTTACCACAATATAGCTTATACATCAGAATAACACATAGGTTACAATTTATAAAAATATATTATTGTGTGGATTGTCCAAAATATGACGGTAAGTGTCAAAAATTAACTCCAAGCGTACGAAGTCGCGGGCGGCCGCTAGTCACTGATAAATCCTGTATATTTATGAATATAGTTTGAGTGGTACACAGACGGTCAGCAAGCGCTAAATCAGAGGAACCGATAACGGCCCAGCCCGGCGGAAGACTGAAGGCGATGGATAAATACTGGGCAGTTCCCGTTTATGACATGACACCGCGGTTTGATAGCTTCCGGTATTAACGAGCGTCGGACGAACGCACATTACATTTCATATATATTTTTTTTTGTTCAAATCCATTTAATTTAAAATTCAGGACACTACTAGCGAACTACACCTTTGAAAATTTCCAAATGAAGTTTGTATCTTTTTTACTTACTTTACGTCTCAAAATCTTCTAACTTTTATGGTACTGGCCCCGCGCAATGATGTGGACGGTGACAGAATCATCTGTGCAGTAGAGTACAAAGAACTTCAGCGAGTGACCGTCGAGCATCAAAAATCAGCACGCAGCGACAAATGACTAAAGATGTCCATCGACAACAACAATTCGGAATCTGGTAAATTATTTATGACGCCTATTTACTCTTCGTGTTAGGGAGTGCCTGTTCCAACAGATATTATTAAATAATATAAGTAGACTATTGACGATAACAAAATCTGGGTACGCTGCTAGGATTGCAAACGGCTTTAGTTGCAACGCAACCAGGCACGAGAGGTTGAGATGATGGTTATCATTGGTGTGAGTTAATACTACTTTTTATATACTTTTTTTTTTACTAGACTATAGGCCAACGCTTGACCACAATCGCACCTGATGGAAAGTGACGATGAGGTCTAGGATGACACGCGTTTGCCTAGAAGATGCCTGTTCACTCTTGCCTTAAAGATATCCAAGTTATAGTGGTCAGGAAAAACAGACCTCGGCAGGGAGTTCCACTCCTTAGCTGTCCGTCCTTATCTTAGCTTACTTTTAGGACGCATTTACATTGGTCGTTAGTAATCGTTTACCGCTTGCGAGCAAAGCAAACCACAGGGCCCGCGCTGGTGTAAAGGGCAGGAGCGCGGATGTCCGCAATCATCCGACCGACTTATCGACCAATGTAAACGTGCCCTAAAAGTGTCGGTGCGTTTGCGACGATCCGTTTGGCAAAACCGCGCCGCTATCAAAACATAACTCACTTTTACGAGGTCTGAGAATAGCCCGCATCGGATGTGAGTGCAAATATTACGCTGTGACGTCACCTATCTGCTTTAAATGATATTTTTGTTGATATAATGGTTTATTTATGTTTATGCTTAAAGTCGAGTTCAGTGGAAATATAAAAACACGTACCGGATGCATCTGTAAACATTGAAATCCCTTTAACCACCTCTTCTACCAAATTCTAAACAACAGTTGCTCTAATAAAACTCTATCACGCTACTTGTTCATTTTGGACCACATATCCATACTATTTATAAAGAGATAACTTCTACAGACAACGACAAGGCTTATAGGTAAACCGAAAACACGAAATGCTTGCGCGATGTATTGAGCACAGCGCCATCTATTGGTTCATTTCTGAATTACGGTCCCGAAGCGAAGTGAGGGCGGGCCACTAGTTATGTTATATTTTTGTGACGATCGAATGTGCACATGTTTTCTTGGTCACCTTTCCCGATCAGGTATATCTGCAGCAGACCTTACATAACCATACACACCCCGCATTACATCGTTTGCCATCTTCGATTGCATCGCCACTAACGTAAAAGCAATTTTTGTTTTGGCTCTTATGCTTATAGAAATATGAACCACTCTGGCAAATACTTCGAAGATTAGAGACAAGAGGTTACGAGATCCCAAAACAAATAGATGGGATGTTTGAACATTTCACAACGACATTGAGGTCGGCTCCGCGCCTTTGCTGTTGCGATAAATAGTTTTCAACTATTTGTAAACACTTATTGTATGAACGGTCTTTGGTAAAGAGATATGACGGCTGTCTCAGGCCCTATTCGATCATCTTCACCTGAGGATAAAGCTATGGTGTAACAGTAGTTAAACTTTCGTCGTCCACGGTTTATTGACATGGCAATCACATTAATAAACAACCGAATCAATTTAATGCATTACTTGTGAGATATATTGTGTGATTGCCAAGTCAATAAATGAATAACCGACTTGGCAAAACATGGATCTCACCACTTTTTACGGTAGTTGCGGAATTGGTTATTTTGACAAGTATTGTTTTTGATGGGATAGAGTTTATCTCTTTATAAATAGTATAGGAGATATAAAAGAAGATATGTAACTGGAGAAAATATAATAAAAAATACAAGTATTATATGTGAGACACAGGGAAGGAGCTCTGATGGTGTTCTCACTAGAATGTGACCCCGGGCAACGGGATTTCAGCTATTCCCTTGTCCTCTGAGATCTTGTTTCAAGCAATGGAGACTTTCGCGGTTGATAAATCCGCTAAATGATGAACTGTTGAGACTGAGGTCCAGTTTTTTTTTTTTATATTATAGGAAGGCAAACGAGCAAGCGGGTCACCTGATGGTAAGTGCAGTTCTAACGTCATTGCTTGTTAAGCGATATTGTGACATCTCAAATCAAAAATAACCAATCACAGTGTAGATGGACCTCATTACTACAGTACGCCATCTAGCGGATTTTTCACACGCATCATCCTAGATAGAATGGGGGGGGGGGCTATTCTGCACTACATCTGCTAGCTAAGCGACGATACGTCAAGTAATCCAATAATAGCTTTGTGGAGATGCGCGGGAGTGTCGCCCGGCGCAGTGTGTCTAGGCCGCGGCCCATAATATTGCCAATGCCAACGTGAACTTGATTTGTGTATGTGGGTTAGTGTCTTGAGCCATCTGCCATCTCACTCTGATGTGTTAACACATTTAGTAAACATTTGCTGATGCCGATTGTTCGATGACGATTTATCAAGGACTTGTTGATATGTACGTGAAACGGTATTAAAATACATCTACATAAATCTTCCATCAATTAGTCTTTCACGATCAAATCGGCTAACTTTTCAGATCAGTTTGGCACGAAAAACATTTCTTAACTTATGTTTATAATCTTAGTTTTAGGCTCCAGTCTCCCACAGAACTGTTCCTGCCTTTGCACATAACATTCGCCTACCTAATCGTAGCTTCGTTCTAAGAAGTTTTTGTGGAAGATAAATAAACATTTATTTTTTTCGGGCTACGTTGAAAGAATGGGCAAGCAACCTACTGGTTGTCGGCCATTGGGGCGCCCACGCTACCGCTGGCGGGATGTAGTAAACGCGGACCTGCAAGAATTGCAAGCAGGAGATTGGCGACAAGCTGCACAAGACCGAGACAAATGGCGACATCTCATGTCGGAGGCCAATGCTCACTCATTTTGGGTCGTTGAGCTATCTGAGTATACTACTTATATTATTAGATGAAGTGGAAGAACGAAACCCGGGATTTAAAAAAAAGCCACAGGATTGAATCCTCTAATTGTGACTGATGTCTTAATGCATGTCAGACTGCATCCCAGCTCCTACTCCAGCGGACGTGGCGCAGAGGTCAGATACATTGTGTCCAAGAGGACGTTTAGATTTCCCCCGGGAAGCGAGGGTTGCGCAGTCAGTCTGCATTGTAGCAATGATTGGTTGAATAATCTGGAGAGGATGGATCGTTTCTCACGGAAAGCAAGTACCTGCATTTTTTTAAAGATACATAATTGACATAGAGAGACATTAGACTATTCAGAAACTCGGTTAGCTTAAAAATTCAAATCTATAATATGTAAAAAGAGATAACTTATAGAGACAGCGATAAGGAACCGTACAATTATTACGTAAGCATCGATAGGAGGGGGGGTCTTGGCTCTGCTTTCAGTTTGAATTTCAAAGCGGTTCAGTTTGAAACTCAGTAGTTCCCGAAGCAAAGTAGGTAATGACGGGCTCACTAGTATTTTATAAGGTTTATAAGGTTTCCTCCCTTTCATGTCCACTTGTGTTTGGATGCGACAGGTATATTCTCATTCGTTACAGAACTCCTTTATACAGGGTTTCCAAAAGCCATAGAACAAATATTATTCAGAATAGTTGGTAGAACGCGTGGTTAAAGGGATGTAAATGTTCACAGATACGAGTAGGTACACCTGCATGAGCCACCGGGATTGACAATCCTTGAAGCAATTTCACTACCAAATACGTCATTCATTATTATCTATGTTAGTGTGAATATGTCATACGTTTCAGCAAATAGACGCCTACCAGGCCGTGACTGGCAGCTTAGCGTGGTCGCGATGTGGGCCGAGTTACTTAGCAAGTGACCGAAGTAACTTCGTATGTGCGGCATTTGTTGCCGAACACCATCGATAATAATCTCTAGAAGCTTAGCTACACAATTCCATACTGAAATCATTTGAAAAAGTGGTCTTAACAACGGGTTATGGGGCAACTCGCCTTAAAAAAACTCGCTCGAGAATTTCAAGATTTTTTGGCCGGTCACTGTTCTAACCTAACCAATATTTTTGTGATGATAATACTGACTCTACTAAACGAAAAAATATTGGGGAAGTTAAGTTACAGCAGAGACTAGCAAAAAAATCTTGAAATTCTCGGACGAGTTGTCACTACCCCCTAAACAGCGCTGTTATTTGTAGTTATACAGCTATAGATATCCCATCAAAAACATTTCATGTAAAATGTTGCCAAGATAACTTACAATAAGGTTCGCCCTGTGAAAAAGATATCAGATCTCATGTACAGCCAAGCTTCGGCATCTACACGGCCAAATCTACCGACGAACTTTTGTAATTTTTTATATTATCAGACAATTTCAGTCAAACCTGTACCACAGGGAGTTTTTTGGTGTTTGACAAATAAGTCCTTTTTTAATTCAATACAGAATTTGTTAAACATTGAAAACTCAAATCGTTAGTTTTAACTAGCTGCTTTGTCACTTTAAACGTAACTAAAGCCAACTATACGATCGTCAATGTAAACCGACATTCTACAGAGTCTATTCGGTAAGACACGTCGTCACAAATGACCATTTAAAATGTGGTTTTACATGACAAAAGACGGGAGTTCGGTGTTATCCATAGAAATGTTAATGTGTTGCCACGTTTAGGATTGCCAGGCGTAAAGTGTTCCTACCGATATTTCGGCTACGGCAGCCAATCCTAACAAAAAACTAAATGAACTGCTAAGGAATGGAACAACTTGCCGGCTTCTGTATTCCCAGAGAGTCGAGAGTGAATAGGCTGTTTCTGGGAAAGCACGCTACATCTTAGACCTTATTGTCACTCTCCATCAGGTGAGACCAGATCAAGTGCAAACCCACTTAATATATAAAAAGTTAAAGAATAAACCATAAACGGGAGATATAAGTAACGGCTCGGAAACTGCTGAACTTACAGTTTCATAAATTAAAATTAAACGTTTCAATGTAATATTTTTTATAACCCGTACCTAATCTGTACCGTATTATATTATATGTAGATTAAGTCATTCATTCATTCGTATATGCTCTCTTTTTAACCAACGCGTAAAATTACATACACTATCACATCAGTAAGTTTGCACTGATGTAAAATTAGATTGGGAAAATATTTTTACACTGCAGTGCAGTGTATAAAATATATGTCACATATACATATATTTATGTAGTTATGTACATTAGTGCGTCTTGCGAATCCGTCGACGGCACATCTCATCTGAAACTAGAGACAAATTTTGTGCTAGAGAGAGAGGAGCAGTCACATATGCAATCATCAAACATATCGAAACATGTGATTTATACAACAAGACAATGGCCTACTGAACTAAAGCAACACGCTTTGGCCGCAGTTCAACTGAACGTAAATAAACTAATGATTCGAATTACATACATCGTTTGATGCATTTGACACTTCTAGTTTTAGAACTGGGATACTGAAGCTGCATAGCTGGAGAGCAAGGGATAGCCGCTTTGCCGGTTATTCAACCGATAGACAGTAATGTGATGTGTGTACGGGGCAAGTGTACGTAAAACTAGAGATAAAGAGACTAAGGTGAGATTTCACCAACATTTGAGTTATGCGAGAATAACTATTCGCAGGTTAAATTAATGAATTTAAACTGCGAATAGTTATTCATTCCCTGATCGTCATCTGTTACAAATATAGTCATCTGTTGTCTATAAGCGGCGGTTACCATTTACTATCAGATGGGCCACATGCTCAGACGAGCAGCCTATTTCAGCAATAAAATCATGACTAGGATTGGACAAATATTAAAGATTACGCTAGTTTTTGGGGAGAAAGGTATAAAGACAAGTTCAAATTATAGACAGACTAGTGACCCGCCCCTATGACAGTTCGTTTCGGAACATTAATTCCACTGTGTACCAATAGATGGCACTATGCTTCGAATGCATCGCGCTAGTGTTTCGCTTTTTCAATTAGTATTCAAGATGTATCGATCTCTATCGAATTTGTCTTTGTATAAATAGTATAGAAATAGAAGTTACAAAAACGATTAGAACCACAAATATTTTGAATACGGCTCCTCGTTCGGAAGACGGTTTGAACCGTTCACGCATATCAAACAAACTTCAATCACACGTTTTACAAAAATGCGATAATTTTTCAACATCTAACAAAATCCTTGCCATCTGCCCCAGTTCCCTCATTGTTTACCGGTTTCGTCACCGCGGATGATGGCCGCTACGTCACATGCGCTTGCGCCCAAGATCACGGAGCCCCGAAATAATGAGCATGACATCATGCGCGGTGTTGACTTTTCTAAAGTCCCTAAGTGATGAGAGGAGAGCGGATAGAAAGAGTGACCGCTCACACTGATGACTTTTGTCAGCATGATTTTGTCCCTCACTGTCCCGAAAATTAACTAACCCATGAACTACTTACGAGTAAGTTTTTCCATTACTGTGAGAGGATTGTAACTCCCGTTTATTTCCATCGTCAACTATCTCTTGGACTAGAGCATGGGTCACCAATTAGTTTCGTTCGGGGTCCGTTTTCAGAAGTGTAATAACTGATGCATAAATAACCACGTCTACCCCCCAGGAGGCCCCAGCGGCTCATCATATCGACCTGTGACTGTGTTCATTATTAAGGAATGAAATACTCTTCCGTCTGCCATGAGTCTTTGCATTTATTATAATCGCCTAGGGAGGAATAGCGAAGGATTGTGATGCAGTCTTAAACGCTGATGTGATGACCACGACCTCTCTACCAAGAGTTTAACGACAAAGCAGTATAGTTGCCTATACTTTACTCTGCGCAGAGTATTATCACCCGTACTCATGTATCAATAGCTGCTCGCCTATACTTTGTACCACAGGCTAAGTGCGCCAGAGCAACGCTGCGTGTGCGCATCCCGGAGCACACAAGTGGGACATTACGTGTTTGCTTCTGCGCAGGTTTGTTTTAGTATTCGCACCTGTGCCACAGAATAATATAGCCTGTGCTTGTGTTTGCGCTATGTTGTAGTAGGAAATGCACTTTTGCTGTTCTAGTGTGTTGTTAGAAGAAACGCTGGTGACTTATAATGAAGCCGTCCCGTAGCGAATAAGAATATGCTCCTCCCTTTCACACACACTGTGCGCACTTTTATTTGAATTATGTTGCATTCATGTGCGTGTGAAAGGGAGGGAATTCCGATTCCGGTCGTAACGCCTGCTTCCAGTACATATCCAAAAAATACATATTCCCAATAAGGATACCTAGATATACCTGGAAACCGCTTTAGATCTGATCGTCTTTTGTCGCTATTGCTAAAAGCTACCAACTTAAAGGTGGCCACAAACAATCAGTTATCCTAAAACTGTGGAATTACTTTTATTTTAGCCACACACGAGTGTCATCACTCCCGGTTTTCAGTTTTCGATGGGCTGGGTGGGGTGGTTAATAGGATGTCAAGGATAACTTCTGTGTAGAAATAAAAAAAATCTGATCAGTTTTACTCCAGTTTTAGGAAAATCTGACCGACTGTAGCCACCTTCTTATTCTTAGGGCTGCCAAAATATGAAGCACATTGAAATAGTTTATATTATTCTGTGCTAGAACCCTGCAATATTTGTACTTACGCGTTAGTTGTTAGAAGCGGCTATGAGGCTGCTAGGCGTAGCTGCTGCTGAGGTTAATTAGATTCAGGGAGTATGCAATGAGTCCTTATGAGTATCTACTGGACGTTTTTGTAAAATAAGATACATCAAAATATTACTTTGTTACTTTTAATATAGGTACAGCGTTTATTTCTTTCTCGCGATGGGGTAGAGGGTCCCAACGTCGTCATATAGACTACAACGGAAAGCTCGCGGTCAGAACATTGACTCCATTTGCCTATGTAGAGCTGGAAAATCGTGGAGGACTTCAGGTGTAACTGCTTGTCTTCAGGCTAAATCGACAGAACTGCTGAAGCGACCCAAAGAGGCAATATCTTTTGGCGGAGGCTGACAAGTCGTTGAGTCATTGAAGTACAGGGTGTATCTGTGCAACATTTACATCCCATTAACCACGAGTTCTACCAACCAATCTGAACAACGTTTGTTCTATGACTTCTGAAAATTCACATAAAAAATTTCATCTTTCCATACAAAGTCGGTAATGTAACTTGGTCATCATCATCATTGTATGGGGAGTCGAAAATTTTTTCGAAGAATTTGGAAAAGTGGTTGAACAAATGTTGTTCAGAATGATTGATAGAACATGTGGTCAAAAAGATTAAATTTTCACAGATACACCCTGTATTTAATTAGAAAAACACTTTTTTTTTTCTATACTGATGAGTCCTATCACCTTCCTATAAAAGGACAGTCCATTGCAAACTCCCCAGCATACCTGCTCTGCTAAGCCAAGCCACGCGGACACACCACCGCTTACTGACCTTGATGTCGAGCTCAAAGTACCCCTGCAGGGGGGAGGAGCCTACCCTGGCGTGCGGCGGCATGGTGGTGCGCGGGGGCGGCGCGGGCGCGCCGGGGGGGATGGCTCGGCCGCGCTCGCGCAGCGCGGGGTGAGGCCCGGTGCGCATGATTGGCCTTTCTTGCTTCAGGGCTGGTGAACAAGAGATTTTGTTAGGATTTTCTTTGTTTTAACAGTGGGAGATGAATCGGCCGGCTCGACCGGAGTAATACTACGTCCTCACAGAAAACCGGCGTGAAGCAGTGCATGCGCTGTGTTTCGCTGCGTGAGGGTACCGGAGGCCCAATCCAGGGAAGGGGGAAAAAGGTAAGCAGCGCACTTGTGACACCACTGGTGTTGCAGGTGTCCATGGGCGGCGGTAATCGCTTACTATCAGGTGATCCGTTGGCTCGTCTGCCACCTATAAAAAAAAACGAAGCACGCACAAAACGTATAGACACAGAACTCAGGCTCATACGCGCGGAAAGTGATCTGGGCATGGTTCGGCGTGAGACCGACTACGAAACGTGCAGAAGAGTCGTTATGATATTTTTGAGCATCGACGACTGTCCTAGCCTCCGTTTATATTGACTGTTTTTTGTTTTTGATCAGCATTGTGTACGTGCCCTGCGAAATATTTTCTGATTTACTGGTATCAGCCCTTTTTATTGGCATCACCAGTATACGGACTGTAGGATATAATGCCTAACGCGTAGGTCAAAAAAACTCTTCGATATGAAAAATATGGTGATATGAAATCTTTGATTTTCTGTGTCTATTTATTTTGTGGTGGACATACATGACTTTTCGTTTTGTAGGGAGTGTTAGGAATTGTCATGCTCAATACGACAATAACTTTAAGACAAACAGATTACTGGAACTAGTATTTGTGCTCAAAAACTACCTCAAGTCAGTGAAAATTTTCAAAACTAATATTTTTTCCTTTTGTCTTGTTGATATCAAGATTACTATCACTCAAGAGACAACGAACTAACCAGAACATACCTGTCACATTCTAACAAAAGAGACGCACAGCGCGTGTAAAAGAGACAAAGATAAAGATTCGGTCGTGAAATCCGTTTCGTTGTAGGAGGACCTACATTTAACACTATCATAAAATTGTTCATTAATAACTGAGATTTAAGTATTGTTATCGGTTAGCATTATTTTGGTAGTATTATTTTAATTAGCCATTCATTAATAAATACACACTCGGGATCAATAACCTGTTAACATTTTAATCCACATGCGTACATATTGATTAGTATAGTAGACAAACATGTTTTATCAACAAACATAAAAACAATTTAAAAGCTATGATACGAAATAATACAAACATATTCACTGTATTTAACTTCGAAGATATTGATTTTTATATATGTACTATATAGCACACGAAATATCTTAGATAACTTAGAACTAGGTATTAAATGAACTAGGTACCTAATCATTTCTCCAAATTTCCAAAACGATTATAATTAGGATGTATTGTTTTAAATGTTCATGGTTACTAACATTAGAATGGTTATTTACGGGATTGCTGCCATGTACCTTATTTTTGAGTTTCCGATATTTAGGCGCTGCATCTATCTGCAGCTGCTGATATTTAGTAGCAATCTAATAAGTAGGTAAGTAACTATTCTAACATTACAATACCAACGAAACAACAACATAACATCAAAATATTACCAACACAAATGTTTGTTTATGAAACAGATTGGGTTTGGGTGTTTGTGGTTCCTTCGTTGTTTCTGATTTCCATAGTACCTACAAGGGAAAACCTTAGTTTGGGACCAGGACAATGTATGTGATGCTGTCTCAATTTATTTATTACAAACTAGGGCAATAATCCCCACATGTTCTCCCCAAACCTCCCATCCAATGCCGGGTTACATAAAAAGTTTAAAGTGATGCTCTGAAACCGAGTCATTTCCTAATTTAGCTCGTTCCATGCGGCGTGAGTCAGCGCCCGCGCATGATTGACGAGTCCTTGCATAACTATCTGAGTATGCCGGTAGATGCACTAGAATGCATACCAAAAACAAATTACTAAATCATAATAAATAGTTATGTAATAAACCGCGTTAGAAAGAGACAAAAAAGTAGGATCAGCCCATAAACTGTCCCACTGTAGGGCAAAGGCCGCCATCATAGAAATCATGTAATCGCTACTATGATGGAATTAGGCTTAATCAGCACGCTTGCCGTGCGGATTGGTGATCACAAACCCGAGCTGTGTTCGAAAAATTCAAAACATACTTTCTTTTGCTCGAGGAATTGGACCCGGGACCCCAAGATCATCATAGCCCGGTACTTATACTACTAGACGAACGGGGCGATGACAAAAGAACCTAGTCTGATTTTAATCATGTGGAGTAAACTGAGAGAACTGACAGAAACTGGTCCAATTTGGTCCAATCCCCATGTCAAAATATATAAAAACTGTGCCATTTTGCATCTTTCATTTACATCTTTGATTTCCACCATACTGCTTAAAATCGGAGTATTAACCTATCTTTTAATTGTCCTCTTCAACTGTACCTGATCATACCATACTGAGAGCAGGGACAGATAATAATTATGATAGCGTAAAAGAATGCAAATACTATACCCATTAATTAACGAGATCCGTCCGCTAGAGGCATCATATTAACCGCTCCAACTCCATCCGACCCACTTCGTCAATTGGCACATTACCCAATTTGTTTAAAAAACCACATGGGAAACCAACGAGTGCGGATGCGAACAGAAGTGGGCTACATACAGTGAGTATCGCTGATAATATAAACTATCTCATACAATCAAGAGACATGTGGTTCCACATGTGCGAAATAGTAACAACAAATTCCACTTCACACACTGAAGTTGAATTTCTGACCTTCGATTATAATAATCTCTAGTTAAGTACATAATTCCATACTGAAAGCGTTTGAAAATTTGAAAAAGTGATCCCAACAGAACTGTTATTAGTAGTACAGCTATGGATAAGTAGGTATTTAGAATCACGAAAATGCCAAAAGGCTCCTATACGAAACGAGTCTTTATGGGCGGCGTTTATATGATCCAAATCGAAAGAAAATACTCGTATTGAACGCAAAAAACATTAAATAACACCATGAAATATTACACAAAATCATTTTACGACTAAAAAGAGAATTGATGGCTGAGGAAGAAAAAACAAAGATCAACACACTGAAACAGAGAAACATTATATTTTATCAAGACATACCTACACTGCATAATATGCACTGTTCTACCTTACCATAAATACTATCAAGACATAAGTTATTTCCATCGGTATTATCAAGCAAGACCATACCAAGTCCAATCAAGACCAAGTAAAATGCCACAACATTTGCTAGAGCAGGTAACATTCAGTCTGAAATTTTGACTGCTGATAAGCCTAATTTACCAAAGACTGACAGCTCTGTCGTATTAAACGTATCCTATGAGACATGCTACCGTTTTGCGCAAACTCGTCGCATTGAATGTTATTGTTTACCAAGCTGCAGGGTCAGTAACCGAAGGAAGGAATATTTGGCACGTAATATGAACACGCTGAGATTTTAAGTTCACCAATCAAAAAATTGATCAAATGCAATACCTATAGTTACTTAAACGACTGCATTTATTACGTACTGGTTATTTCTAACAACTTTCCGTCAGTTTTTTTTAAATTCTCACCAAAATTTCGCATTCACCTTACAAAATGACAAAACGGTCGATATTGTTTTTCGATAATGTTCTTAATGTTTCGGGAAATTAGTTGTTTCAAATAGTGGGTACAATAAATGTACAGGGATGTAACTACGAACTCAATGGTCCATTATACAGAACACTTAATAATCAAACAAGAAACAGACCAGTTTAAAAACTAGAACAAAGAACTGACTAAAATATCGTTCAATCATGAACATTTTACGGAAACGAAACACAAGTCGTACATACATATACATACACTTATGTCTTGATGCTAAATTATGTTGTAATAGTCAAGTACACGTCAAACCTGTTTCTTATAAAATAATTCGCGGAGACCGCAATGGTCTGGGAAACATAATGTCGGCGCCTGGTAATGCAGCCATATCAGCCAGATTGTCTTGACACCTACTCAGAAGTTTAATTGTAATTCCTGAGTGATCTCACAGAATTCAATTAAATATCGGTAATCTAATAGAACACGACAAATAGTTGCGTAGGATAATAAATGAGTATCCTCGATTTCTTGTTGTCTTGATATGTCACAAATTGTCAGCATAACTCTGCTAATCCTTGGTCACCGCACCGGTCTTTGATTTGTAGAGTATCCTCGTCAACGTGGACATAGATAGGCGAGCCCTTTTGTGCACATTTGTGATAGTAGTTTACAATGCCATAGTTACCTCTGGACGCTTCAAATCTATGTGCAGTATTTCTGTCATTACCTCGTTGAAGGAAAAAATCTCCAAATCCTTGTTTAATGGCCTAAGCCTAGGTAAGGCTACAAAGTGATAACTGTGGACGCAACTGGAAATAACACGCTAAGCTAATGACGCCACGTCACCTAGTGAATCTTACATTGCAGGAAGATGGAAACACTTATTTTGGTTACAATTACACAAAATCATCAACTTGGAAAACAATATAAAAACTGGTACATATTTTTTTATTTAAAACGTCTAAAATATGCACCGTATGAAATGCACTCTAAAGCTAATTTTGTCTTGACTCCTACTCAAAACTGAGATTCCTGTGCCACTACAGATAAGGAGCGGGTCTCCGCAGGCGCGGCCGGAACTCATTATGGGAATTTATGCTTGGAATCTGTCTGCTGTTCTGACGTCTACATTATATCTCTCACTGTTTCCGAATAAGTCTAAATACTCAGCTAATGTCCTACAGCCTAACTTGGGAGAGCCGGTTTCGTTTGCAAAGATAAACCTTTTTGTTTGCTTTTTGATCCGAAAAAAAAATGCATTTAGAGACAAGGTTCTTGTCCTAAATGATTAAAGCTTCTTTAGAACTTTGTTTGGTGACTTTGTAATACCTTGATGACACTTTATGATTGCAACTGGCCTCGCCATAGCTGTAAGCCCGTTCGTTCGTCCGTCTTGCACATAATTCATCATTCACATTCTACATCCAGCCCATAACCACATTTTTATAATGCTTCATAGTCACTCAGTGAAGCAGTAAAGTTAAAATGCAACGTGAAAATTGAAATACCATAAACGAAAGTACAATTTAACTTTAACAAAAGGCATAGAAACTTCAGGAATGGAATTCAATTCGCCTTTAAATATGCATTCACATTCAAAGCGTTTTCCCTCAACTTTTCGACATCAATGGAAAATACTTAGCAAACAATTCAATTGCGGATTGTATAACATGCGATAATTTTGAATATTTTACAAGTTAACACCAAATCACATCAATGGCGGACATATTTTCATTTCACACCTTGTCTCGAGTTTCTTAAGACTACGGCCACAGGGCTACCAATAAATCATGATTAACAAGAGTTGATAAAAATGTGATCATCATTGGGATCACTTTTTCAAACGCTTTCAGACATAACTGTCATTACTTTTAGTTTTTGACAGTTTCATCTATAGATTATTTTTATTTACGAATATGCCGAGGCTAATAACAGATGTAGTATTTTATTTCCAACTCTAATCCGTAATAGGTAATTTGATTTCGTTAAATTCCGGAAATGCAAATAGCAGCCAAGTTATAAAAAATCACGAATCACCTTGTATATGAACCTCAATCCTAATAGTAAGTATGTCCATGTAGATTTTTCACACGCGATATTCCCCATCACTTTAGTAGAGTTGTCAAGTGTCAACCCTGCGATACCAATGACGACCTTACCATGTGACAATATGGCGTCAAAACGTTTTGTTCTTGCCGTGAGGCCGCAGAACGAGTCTTACTTGAAACGCCTCTACATTGTGAAAGCTAATGTTCAACTATTTGTATTCACGCCTGTACAAAAGATACGCAATCTTGACTCAACTCCATCATTCTGGTTGACGTTTCTGTTTGTTCTTGTACTTTGCTTGTGGGAAGATGGAGTTCGACTGAGGTCCAATTTAGGTCATTGTCATTTTGAACTCCCGACACAAAAAAAATGTTTGACGTCATGTGTGGGTGATACTGATAGACAATCGGTCTGACTATAAAGCCATAGCTTCACATGGCGCTTTAACTGATGAACCGATTATTGTTGTGTTCTTTATGGTCTTGTTTGAAATTCATCAGCTTTTTTGAAGGGAGAAGTGACGGACATCAACTACCAATTTAGGCTGATGATCTGATCGATTCAAAATTTAGTCTAATGCGTAAAGAAAGTCGTAACTTCGAATATTTTCCGTTGTTATTTGTTGTACCTATATGTTAGTTTTCATTATCTGAAAATAGATCGAAGTTCACATAATTATGTAACCCAAGGGAGTTGCAAGCCTCAGTCGGCAGGGCACATTGCGTGGAAATCTAATGAAATTTTTGTGAGTGGAAAAGGCTTCTTGATGATGTCGCACCCGTGGTAGGCTTTCCACAAGGTGGATTAACAACCTGGCGAAGTCCGCGTGAATTCTTTATATGCGGGGTTTTCTGTGGCCCACATCCGACAATTTACACCAGGTTGATTGATACAAAATATTAATACTACAAAGAGGTTACTTCCTGGTCAGCAACAGCAGACGGTGCATATTGGCTGGGGTTGCGCAGGCGCCTACGTGCAGTCAGCCGTCCGATTCCGCGCGCATGCTGCTTAGCACGAGGCTAGGGTAATGGTTGAATTGCGTTTGCGCAAAGCGGCTTTCGATGAATTCGGCTGATATAACGAAGTTTCTTACGTGTCCGGTCTTTGCAAAGAAAGCGTACACAATTTATATTGACTTTGCTATTCTTCGATCAGAAAAACCCTAGATACGGCGTGAACGCGATAAAAATGTCGCCGCCAATGAAGTCTTCATTTGCAAAAGAGCGCTATTTGGCATTTTCGGAATTTAAATTTACTATTAGCATAGATATAGACAAAGAAATAGGCATGTATTACTAGCTACCACCACTAAGTATGTACGAGGTAGGTTCTAGAGAATTGAAACGTAGTTAACCTCCGTATTCGACTACAGCGAACGAAACAACGACGTTAGTTTACGTGCTCGGAATACAAAATATGTACAAAGACTCAATTAAACGTGCTGGTATTCTCAATTTGGAAGGTGTGATGTACGCCGTCCATTTTGATTCACTATCAAACCAAAATAATAAAATGGATTCACAGTACTATCAAATCAAACAGGATTGATTATTTCAGTGGGACACACACGACGACCCATCGTTAAAGGTTCTAGACGAGCCTTTGTATTACTTTCTTGGCTACTAACTACAAAGAACACTATAAAGATGACGTAAAATTCGATTTGCTTAGGCTGTGCCCTGTTTTGACTTATTTGGAATTTGGCTGGCCTCGGCTATGAACACACACTGAGCAACAAAATCTAAGGATATTCCAGTAACTCTCATATTATAATCAGTCTAGTCAACCAATTTCGAAACGAACGTCAATAAACTGCGACATTTGTAGGGTTCCTAAGAAGTTTGCAGAAGTTATTGCTCCTCGTTTGAAAACAAAAATATATTTGCAAGTAGACTTTATGCTATTTTTAAGAACATCATTGACGTTCACTTTCTTTACAGACAAAACAAATACCAAGTTTTAAATAATACTTTTAACTAAGGGACAAGAAATTGTTCTAGAATATCTGAAGCAGGTATAAACAGTTTTCCTCGCAAGACAGGTATTCTGTCATTAGCGTACAGCCGTGCATACGTATGCGGGTGGAATCGCTCCAAGTAATTTTGCGTATTGCGGCGCCAACGCACTTGAGAAGTCGTTCGACACTCGTGACTAGTCACTTTTGCATCCAATCGCGAAACAACCACTGGTATTTAGATAGTCTTTATCGTAATTCACCTGAATCAATACATCTTACATAGTTTTGTCTCTCACCATGCAACCAATGCTGTTTATGTGTTTCAAGACAAATTTTAGCTATCACGAATCATCCCGTACCTTCAGGATTTTGTTAGGCTTTTAAAATTCGCACTTGTCTTTTGTATTTGTTATGAGTTGGCCTCCGAAGGCGGATCAAATTTAAGGTTTATGGGCTTTTTCTCCAAATGTCCGGCAAGAAGTAGTTAGATTTTCCGGCTTTTCAGTTTAGTGTTGGCAACTCTTGTTAGGGCATGATTGATTTAGTGTGATCCTCAGGAGGAAAAAACCATGTACCCAAATCAAAAATTAAACTTTCATTCGGAATTGGGCACAAGTCCGGGGCAACGTGGCCCTAGAATTTGAATCGGCATTGTGAATGCAAGTGTCACTGATGCATGATGTGACTCAACGCGGCGGGACACGCGTCTGTCCCGACAGAATGACAATGCGTGGAAAGTCGGCGCCTGCGCCGCCTACTGCGATCGGAAACCCTTTGATAACGGTGTAACACTTACGCATCGAACGTAGACAAGAATAGGTATGTACAAAAATAAATCCTCCAACTCCAAGGATCTATATAAAATAAATCCTGCAACCAATATTCGGCTAGGGCCGCCAATCTTAAAGATCAGCCACGTACGCAGGGTATATTATAGTGTTTAATTTGTTCGCCAAGACAGGTGCAATCTGTATTCCCTTACCCTCTTAATTCGATGGGACAGCAGAGTGACACGACCGAAGAGAGATTGGGCGCAGGACCAACGGATTAACGTGCTTTCCGAGGCACGGGGGTACATGACGTAGGGGCTATAAATGTCTGAGCAATTCTTGGAATTACCCAAGTGATAACCCTAAGAAGCCCTAGTCACAGCAGCCCACTGCTATCGCGAACTTTAAAGGGGTTAGTATTCATTGTTACAAAATGTTGTTAGTCACATTTCTCACAATCCCCAAGTCCATGCATGTTAGTCAACAGTAGCACAAAACTAACTTTCTTGCTGGGTCCAGGAGTTCAAAGCCATGTGGGAGCTGATGCTCCACTGGGGAACCCCGAAATGCTCCTTCAAGCACGAACTGTTGCTGCTCTTCATCATGTTAACCAACTTCTTAGTAGATCTTCCGACATTCTCATCACGTTTCAGGAATGCAGCTATGTCAACTCCACATGTCTCATTCACAGCCTTTCTGCACTCAGCGGCTGCATACGGGGATAGTTTCCCATCCTCATGCACCACCGAATTGCATACTTCGTTGAGGAGCTCCAGTACTGCCACTTCGGTCTCGAATATGACCTCGCAGCATCCTGTTGAGTAACTGAGTGGGTGGTTTGGACGTAACAAGCAAGGTGTATGCAGATTGCATTGAGTATTAGAAATACCTACATCATGTTAATAACATACACAGCAGAAAATACTTGTAATTTCTTTAGTTTTTGTAGGCTAATGCTTGAATCACACCTGAACTTGAAATAGAATATGCATGTAGTGAAGCAAATCAATTCTACAGTGCCTTGGCACTATTGGCTATTAGCACATTTTGAGTGCACTTTATCTTAATTTTTTATTTTTCCTCAATTAAAGAAAAACTTACAAGATTTATACAATTAACAATATAAATAACAAAATAACAATGGAATAAAATTATTTTTCATTTTATCTATTCTAAACTATAAAAATATGTACACAATCAATGAGATTTTTTTTTCCTTTTATATAATTCATTACTGAAACTGAATAAGGAATTTGCATGTTTTTGATATAATAGAAACTATAAAAATGTAACATCCATACCAAACACAATCTACCAGTGTGACAAAATAGGTATTATACAAATGGAAATTGTTCAAAATAATTTTAATATGCCTAGAATTTTAGCTAGAATCAAACTAGAATGAAATTTTAGCAATGGTTTGTTCTAGCAACATTTTTCACAGGAATCTGTAGATTAATTTAACAATAGGTATATTATAATCCTTAAACCAATGGCAAAACAAAATTAACTATACTTATTACCTACAGATAAGGGGTCAAAGGTAATTTTGCAAAAATAAATTAAATAATTTAACTGTATTCCACCCATTACATTATTATTAACAGAACACAAAAGAAATATTTTTCTAGATTTGTATGCTTATCAATTTAATTAACGTTAACATGTGCTTTTAGCTCCAACAGTAGTGATAATAAATAAGAGTCCGATAAGCACATGTTTATAAACATTTTATGCAAATTTATTAAAAGATCAAGATAAATAAGCTTTTAATTCAAAACTTTTGTTGATACAGATGTTTTAGGTATAGAACCAGTTTGAAATTGTATCCCCATCGTGGCAATGCCTCTATAATGTATTTGGTAAACAAATTAAATTTATAATTATGGTATGGCATTCAAATAAATAAGGAAGGACTGAATATTTTAAAAGATATCTTATTCAAATGTAATACAAACTTAGGAAAGGAAAACTTTTGTGGAAATCTTATTGGTTTAGGCAAGAAATTTGTGATTATAAAATTTATTTACTTATGCACAGAATATGTTTATAAACACTATGAGAATATTATTAAGAAGTTTTAAGAGCATAACACAAGATGTTGTAATTGTATTAAGTTTCAGTTGTTCTGCTTAATCAACGATTTTGCAATCAAATCTAATGCTCATTTTTCTTACATAAGCAGTACATTCCAGTCAGGTTTTCTTAGTAAATACTGCTCAAAGTCAACAACTGGACCAAGACTTGTTTACTTTGCAATATCTCGTTCTCGCGAACGGCAAACATAAGAGACTTATTTGTGCTTTGTAATAGAAATTACGTTTACATAACCAAGGAAACTCTTAAAGTTGTGAGCGAGGATGACCTCAGCGAGGTGCAGTGATAATTTAACAGTCGTAAGAAGCGTATAATTAGATTAAAATCATAAAAGAGCGCGAGGCGCGCGGCGTCGCGGCGGTCCAGCGGTATTGACATTGAGCTTGAGTTAAAAATACCGACTTTACCTGCCTCCCGGTCGAACTGGTTGGGCTTTAGCTGCTCCCGCGTGTGGCCCAGGATCAGCGGCGACAGGATCCTGGGCCAGAGCACCGCAAAACATCCCACAACAATCACTAATACAAACATTGTTTTCCGCGGACCCAACACCTCCTCGTTCGCCATTCTGTCGTGTTTCGTATCGTTTTCGTCACGCACGTACACAGCCGGTCGCACTCTACGGGAACATCGTCGTGTGTGATATAAATAAAGATTTTCGTCCCACGTCCGCCCGAGAGGAAAGCAAAAGCGCGCAAGTGACAGCTGTCAGACGCGCCCTCTCCCGGCGGAAACGTTACGGGAGCGATCCAACTTTCTTCAACTTTACAGGAGCGTTCCAGTTGTCTTCGATTTTCTTGATTGTAGAAAGCCGGTGGATTGAGCTGGCTCGAAGTGACACAGCCGTATATTAACGTCAAACAGCTATGCCGACTTCTTGCCTTCCCAGCCACCGGCTCGGCTTCTGGTGAAAACGGTGCGCTGCAGTTCAAATATTGACAGAGAGAATTAGCGTTTCGAGCGAGCGAACGGCGCACGCTGGACAGAACTCGGTACAATATGGCTGGGCGCGGAGGCGGCGGCGGCTATTAACCCGTCCCCACCGCGGTGAGGACTACACGCGCTCAGATGAATACTAATTAGATACTTCTTTGTGGGTACATGTATGCGACACTTGCTCGATTCCTCCCCTAAACTTGGACTGAGTGTAGTTTTCCGTCGGCTCCGTCATTCTAGGCGATGTAGACGGAAACAGGAGGTACTTCCACACGCGCATAGTAAATAGCGCATCATGTGTTCGCCGCGTAATCTCCTACGCAGCGGTGACGAAGCGGCTTAGAAACCTCCGTGCTCAATCGCGGATCGAATCGCCTACAAATATTTTCGGAAACTTGTAGGTATTATTAGGTACCTACCTAATATATTATCATGAGTTGGCTTTGTTGAATGGATGAGGTAGGTACCTCATCGCATGCCTACATTACGGAATTTACATACCTACTATAAATTCAGACATAGAATGTCAACCTACTTTTGTTTCCTAAAAAAATAAGTTAGGACCTAGGTACTTACTGCTCTCACTTACCTACAGTTAGCTCACTTCCAAACTTACTTTGCCTCCAGCTAAAAATGCCAAAACTTATCACACGAGACGAGTGCGTGGTCATGACCCGTATTTGGGCATAATTAGGCGGGGTCGCTAATTAAGCCAGTCGTAGTTAATCATACCTACACGCCACTAGCGATAACTGTTTCATAGAGGCCTTTTGTTTTATACCTATTGTAGATAAGTCGAGTTTATAAAATAGTTTGTATAGCCTTAGGTGCCTTCCTACATGGGAAGTCTCAGCATAATTAGGTAATATACTTGGGTAAAAACAGAACCTAGAAAGGAAACACTGCTTAAACCTATCTATTAACATAAGAGTTCCACGTCCGGCATGGGCGTTAGTTAGCAAGTTAGACTTGTATCAAACCTAGGTCGATTTTGCAGTCCATGTAAGTTACTATCTCCACTGACACTCTAACCACTGAGCTACTGAACTACGCATCTAGCTACGCGGGGTTATAGCGAAGATAAAAATATAGAAGTGTTTCAAACACGATACTTAATCCCAGTTTTTATTCTTGAACGGTGAATATGACAAAAAAGTTTCGTAATTAAGAGATAAGAATATCTTTGTTTAGACCGCTAACCTGAGGGCCTAAAACGAACCGGGCGTTTCACCGAATCGGAGAATCCCTCTCTTTCATAAACTCTGTGTGCCACCTGTGCTAGAATGCGAAAGGTATATTCTCATTCATCTCGGTACAGCTTCGTTATAAGCCACCTGCGTCGGCGCACACACGATAACAGTGTTTGCTTTGACCTGAGATGCCGAGATTTCGTTTATCTCTTCATCTAAAACGTTGCATTGCCGTGTTAAAGAATATTAAAGAGAGCTTTTAAGACTTTTCTGTTGTACAAATGGCTGGGTAGGGTAGTTACTTAGTTGGGTATAGTCAGCCACACATTAGGTTACTACAACTTATCAATTCCTCGATTGGTAGGTGGTACAGACACTCACTCGGCGGCAATAAGAATTTTAACAGATTATAGAATAACACATGTAATTTTTATTTGAGTAGATTATATATGTAGAGGCGGCGTAAGGGGCTAGAAGGGCAGGGGTGAGTCACCCCGGGTGCCAGGCAACAAGGAGTGAGAACAACGGAGTGGCAAACTCAGTCGCGTGAGGCGGGCAGAAAGGGCAAGTTATTTTGGCTAGGCATGGAGATCTCTCTATAGTACTTATATCTATTAAGGGATCACCAAGCGCGCGCCGAGGATCGTATGCGCGGCCTGCGAGGCGCTGGGACCCCTACCTCCCACCACAAGAAGATCGTCCTGGGTACCCAACTCGTAACTAGGTAGGTACCTTCTCTTTACATAAAGAAATAGGTACCTACTTAAGATACTTATAAACGCACGGTCAACGTTGCAAACAAGTCACGTAGCGGGTACCGTCATACGGAAGAATAACCACGAAATATATTTAAATCACGCATTTCCTAACGCTCAAAATGAACCAAACGGAAACTAGCCAGGATATCCTCTCTCTTTATGGCTAGCTGTCTCCTTAGCATCCAGACTGTCTTATAACTCCATTCCCGCCAACCAATATGGCGGCGCCGGCCATTTTGTAAAGCGTGCGCGTGCGGCGTTTCCTGCGACGAAAAGAGCGCTACCTACCCATTGTTTTGTGAGAGGGGATGTGTGTGACACGAATACTGATTGTGATAATGGTTTAACAGTCGATATAGAAAAAAGGTCGTACCGAACTGCCGAAGCCTTTTTTAAACTTATTTGTTACAACTGTTCAAACTTATTCGAGGGGACTCTAAAAAGTAAGATTGAGATAAGATGTTTAATGATTGATAACTAATGCCATCGGTAAGTATTTAAGTAAGTACTCTACCTAATTCACAATATCAGCTTGGAGTTTTGAAACATTGATTAAATTCCGATAAGTACTTAATGTCGTTTTAAATATAGGTAGGTAACTTGAGAACGATAGTGGTAGTTCAGTGGTTAAAAGAACGCGTTTTCGTCAGGTACTGGGGGTTCTTGGTACGTAACCAAGCATGCTACATCGTAAAGGTACCTAGCGTGCACGTTTCTTATAGGTATTTTCTGAAATGACTTAATACTTTCACTATAATAGGTACCTAAGTACATACTTAGTTCCTAATGTTTGTCCAGAGTTGGAATAGAACCAATAACTCATATCAAGAGACAGCTGTTCGCTACCAAATGTGCCATCAGGGCTAGTCGGGTCAATAAAAATTAGCATCCACAATTCGTTTCAATATCCCCCATACCTACCCCCTAGTAGACTTGCGAAGCATACGCTTCCCATGCAGAACGCGTGCGCGCTTCCACAATGGCGCACGCGCAACTATGCGCGGGTGTCGCCACCGCGCGCATAACGACGCCTTGTGAAATATTACGCGCGCTACGCGAAGCCACGCGCGCTTCTTAATGTTTTAATATGTTCAACAATTGATAGGTAATAAATTAAATAAGGTATGAAAGATACTAAGCCCGCAAACACTCAAACGGTATCATCGTTCGAAAGGCACCTTCATATACACCGAACCTTGTAAACGGGCGAGCTTTGAGCAAATAACCGCAACCATCACCCAATCTATTGTTACTCCAATCAAATTGATTAGCTCACTTTTTGTCGGTGCCAAGTACCTGGTCTCCGGAGGCGTAGACCCTGGTGATTGCCTGCAGTGAGTCACTTCGAGTTACATCACTCCCATTCATCTCAGACGAGCGGCACCCACACACGCACAGATGTTGCCTTATCTTATCTAACGGGGAGATATAAATGGAGATTTTGCTTATACGGCACAAGGACACTCATGTTTCTGTAGCTGTCGGTTAATGTTAATACCTAAGTAATTGTTGAGCTCGTAAACCTCAAAAATAGTAATTAGAATTCAAATTATCATCGCATGAGCTTTCCCCTCTTGGATAATTTTAAAGTTCTGCGAGCTCTTAATGGGAACCCAGATAACAATTTAAACTTGAAACTGACTTGCGATAGGTTTGATGTATCAAACATCAAGCTTTGTCTCAAATTTGCCGTGGCAAGTGTATAAACTTGAGGCGAGGTTAAATCAAACTTTCTAGTTCCGAAGCAACAGACTTGCTAGAAAATTATTCTATAAAGTGTATGCAAGTTTGACATAACAAAGTTTGGAGGCCAATCGGGGGGAAGGGGATATAAGGTTAGCAGCGCACTTGTTGCATGTGTTCATCATGGACGGCGGCAATTGCTTACCACCAGGTGATCCGCCTACTCGTCTGCTACATATCATATAAAAAAACCTTGTCTCAGTTCCACACACTTTCCCAAGCAGGGCGCAGTGACAGACGTCCCCGAGTGACGCTCCTCAACAGTCACGATTGCAATAAAGAATGCATGACTCAAGCAATATTTACAAATTGGACTTCTGGTAGTCATTGTTTGGAAAAAAATCTCGTCATCGCGATGTAGAAAATAACCACCGCACCGCGCCCGACCGCATAAATAACTTGGTAATCCAGTACAAATACATAGCATTACAATTTTATATTTGCGGTTGATGCCTTTCTTGAAGAACAACACGAGTATCTTTGAAGGACCACATCAGAAATGATGTAATCCCGACAAAAAACCAGAGTCACCGACATAGCCCACCGAATTAGCAAACTGAAGTGGCAGTGGGCTGGTCACATTAGCCGCAGAACTGACAACCGTTGGAGCCATAAGGTCCTTGATGGAGACCGCGACTCGGCAAACGTAGTGTTGGACGCCCTGCTACAAGATGGGATGACGACATTCGAAGGCTGGCTGGAGTGAGCTGGATGAGAGTGGCCCGAAAATCGGGAGCGGTGGCGTGCATTAGGGGAGACCTATGTCCAGCAGTGGACGAACGTGGGTTGCTGATGATGATTTGCGGTTTGCTTTGCTAAACAAAATGCACAGAGTTCGTATCGTTTCCTGAACCGCACAAATAACTTGGTAATCTAGTACAAATACATAGCATTACAATTTTATATTTGCGGTCGAACTTTGCTTCAAAATTATCAAAGCCTTGAAACATCATACCTTAATCAACAAGCTTACAGCAAATTTTGTCATAAACTTGATTTTTCATGTTTGACGTGACAATCTAAAAATCAATTTTGCAGCAAGCTCGCTTGCTATCTGGGAAGTCGACTTCTGAAATTTCGTACATGCGCTCTTTCATAGTAAATTTATAATTCGACTTCAATGTCGAGTGAACGAAAATCTGCCATTTGGGTAGGTAAGTAATAGTTTTCCGAATTTTTTTGGCCTGTTTGTCTAGCGTAGCGAAGGTTGCGTGATTAGATGAAAGCAGATAATCAAAGTACACCTACCTAATTAATCAATTGGTCGGCCTCGATGGCGCAGTGGCTAAGGTGTTCGCCAGAAGCGCGAAAGGTCCCGGGTTTGATTCCCAGTCAGGTCAATTTAGGAAACTACATTTTCTAAGTTGTCTTGGGTCTGGGTGTTCTGGTTTGACGCCCCCAGTTTTATCGTCATCTGCTGAGTACCAGATGACGATAAAACTGGGGCAACCCCTGTACTATGAGTATAGGTAGTACAGGGGTTGTCCTAGTTTGAAGTTGATTGGTGTGATTGTATGGCACATTAACTTATTTAATTAGGAAGACGTTAAAACTATTTATACCTATAGTGTAGGTACTTAAGTACCTACGAGGTATCTGTAGGTAGGTGTGTACTTAATAAGTAAAATGCATCCTACCTATTATTCCACCGCAACTGCTTAATGTATCTATCGAAATACTCAGCGCGCCAAGGTCTTCGTATTTAGCGGGAGCATGACAAAATGGCGCAGGAATAACGTCACAAAATGGCCGCTAAGTGGGAGATCACGATGGACGATGCATCTACCTAGCTTTTTATTTTAAAACGCCACTTAGGGACATACTAACTTTGGATTAACTTTCCGTTTCTTTATATTTGCACGTCTGGTACTTACCTGCTACTATCTTTACTTATTATACTTATGACGTATTAACGAGAGGATTGTCCTCATTTCGTTTCGGGACATTAGTTCCACACATTACCAATAGATGGCGCTGGGAGTCGATTGCAGCGCGCAATTGTTTCGTTTTTCGGTTTAGCTATAGGTACCTTAGCCTTGTCGTAGCCTACAGAAATTACCTCTTTAAATTTAGCTAGTAGAGAATAGATAGTAGAGAAAATTCTATGATACGACAAAATATGAAAACTGTATGAAGGTGCCCCATCTCCCCCTACCCTTCAATAGAAGATTGAGGAAAATAAAATTATTGTTTCTATCTAAGTAAATTGTTCGAAGATGGGTAAAGTAGGATCCAAATTTCAAAGTTTTTCTCCACACAAATCTTACATCGGTTATTTTTCAACCCTCACACCTAGTCCATGAACTCAAAACCATTGGCCATTCCTAGTAACTCGTTATTTATTCATCGTATATTCAGAGCCCTTACGTGCCCGGCGCGAGCATAAATGCCATCATGATGATTATTTCTATTCAGCGCTGGGCGCGGCGCGAATGTCTTTGGTGGGACGCGGCGCGCATATTGAGGGCCGACAGGGCCGGCTGCCCCCGGGGCTAGGTGCTACGGGGACAGCCCCTGTGTGGGCAGGACTAGGCACTAGCTGTGTAGGCCCCAGTTCGAGCCAGCCGTTACTGGGGTCAAAAGCACAAATTATGATAAGTAGGAAACCTTGAATTTTAGTCATTCATTATAATTCCGAAACCCTCTTAACGGGTAACGCGAATAAAGCCCCTTTAGCGTGTAATATCATAAAAAAAAGAACCGTATGCAGGTGCTAGGGCACGGAAGCCTCTCACTTCGCAGCTTCGGGAAATATTGTCTCATGCGATTACTTATACGAGTTAGGTAAGTAGGTATTTATTATACCTACTATTACATTTATTACCTACCTACTTACTTACTTACATCAACAAACCTGATTAGGTATGCACCTTACCTATTCTTGCTCAACAGATTACCTACTTACTTATAGTTTTGGCCAAAGTTTTCCGTTGTTTTGTTGAGACTTGAGCTAAAGATGCGGGCCACAATAACGTGATGATTAAAATGATAATTCGCAAATCTACCGATTACTCGTATAAGTAACTTTTGATATTCAATCTAATGTGCATGACAGTAAGATGAGAGTCGATTGGAGAAATTTGTCAATTTTGTATAGGTACTTTGATGTGTGGCTGTAAGATACGTTCTTACTTGTTAGAATAAGTATATCGGTCTGACCCCGCTTCGCACGGGTAACTGTTCTTATTTTTATTCTTATTTATTTTTGGCTTCTCAACAATGATACACTATTACAAGCATTACAAACATTCTTAAATCTAGATAAGTGCCTCCCCCCACCACTTACAGAAAAGCACCACATGCACTAATAGTGTGTTTACACTTTCACACTGTGTTTTGGCAGACACTTTCTGCAACATCCGTATAAATAAAGAAGGAATACAAATTAAAAAAATAGCATTATTCTAATCGTCTACTCGAGTATGGTCTTTTTAATTCTAGGTATTGACGTAAAATACAAGTCATATCCTTTTCATATTTCTTGTACAAAACTTTCATAAGTTTATGTAGTAGTATCAGCTTATATACTGTCCCACTGCATTGCAAAGGCCTCCATCATAGAAATCAAGTTATCGCTACTATGATGGGATTAGGCTTAATCACCACGCTTGCCTAATGCGGATTGGTGATCACAAACCCGAGCTATGTTCGAAAAATTCGAAACATACTTTTGCTCGACCTGGGAATCGAACCCGGGACCCCGAGATCACGGCCCGGTACTTAAACCACTAGACCAACGGGGCGTTTATAAGTGTATGTACAAGTAGATTATCTCCTGCCTTGTGCGCCACCCTGAATCCGTCCCTGGCACGTCCGAATGCCGTTGACCAATAAGGCATCCGTCTATTGCTCATTGCTGCTCGACAATGGTCTTCCAAAATGGCCGAGCGGCGTAAAAGGTGCGAGTGCGTTTTAACCTATGCATGTGTAACTGCTTATTGTAGCAAATATGACATCAATCCTAATTTGATTCGATCGATTGGACACATGGGTGTAGGCAGGTATTCAACTTACCTTGAGGGGCAAAAATTATTAACGAGACTACATCACGCACCTTTATAGAAGTTAACCTACTACTTACATGTCTTAGTTTCATACAAAGAAGAACAGAACTCAAAAAACCTCTTAAATAGGTAGTTTACCTCCTCCTTGTAACCATTTGAGCTGATGTAGGAATCGAACGCACGTGTCCTGTGGCTAGGGGCCTTAGGGATCATGCGAAGGTATTCCCGGCCTGTCGTCATCATCATCATTTCAGCCAATAGACGTCCACTGCTGGACATAGGCCTCCCCCAAAGTTCTCCACACAGATCGGTCCTGTGCCACCCGCATCCAAGGGACTCCCGCGACCTTCACCAGATCATCGGTCCACCTGGTGGGAGGCCTGCCACGTCGCCTGTCGTAAGAAGCGACTAATCGGGCCTTCGGAGTACGTGAGCATACCCACTACTGGGGAGTGGCTTGCTCAGTGTCACGACTCCGCGAGGGAAAATCTTACCGGGTGTCCTGGTAGGTCGTTCAACTAGAAGGGCTGCATTACGCCAAACCATTTGGCGTAAAGTGGCGAGCGCGATTAGTGGTACGGTCCCAGTGTGGGGTATCTGACCGCCATTGCGCTAATATCCAGACCCTAGAGGTTTTGGTTAGGGTTAGAGTCCCACACACCACCTTATCCCCACTGTGACAAAGTGAAGGCCATGATGGTGAAAAAAAAGGAATCGAACCCGCAATCCTAGTGTTTAGCCCGCGCCGCGATTACTACACTGTCTATCTATGCCATTGCCCTAATAAATATACCGACAACGAAAAAGTTGCAAACTGTTAAAACTTGATAACTTAATAAAGTTTGGGAAAATAAAGTTATTTATTGCGGATCACACACACTTCCTTAAGTTTTTCATATTAACTTATTGTGTAATAATAAAAGTGCGTAAATTGGAAGTGGAATCCGTTGTCTGAGGCTGTCTGCCATTTGCAGTTGAAGAACAAGAAGAAAGAAACAAAATGTCAATGTCAAAACTGTCAAATCGCCATCGTTTGTTGTTTTGTTCTTGTTCGTGATTCTTTACTAAATTAATTGATTAGGTACTTGCGAAAATATGCCAGAATCTAATGGAAATAGAATAACTAGTATATTGAAGATAATATTTATTATCAGTGGAGGTGTGGTAACGTTTGTGATATTGTTCATATTTGCCAAACGGCAGATTACAAGGTTCGCGCTTCGATCTCGGAGGGGTCCGCACGTATCTATCGGCACTGATGCTAAAAAAGTAAGCGGATATTTAAGTTCTAGTCACTAACCAAGATTATACATAAGTATTTTGTCTAAAAACATGCACAGGACTTGGGAAAGTTATCACCCAAATTTGGACGTTATTTGATGAGGTACTCATGCTATGTAACGTTGTTTGATGAGTTTTCGTGTTATTTATCTGTTTTCCTATATTTTATAAAACATTTTTATAGAGTAAACATTATGACTAAACATATCAGCAGCCATTACATTGGCTTTCAGCCTGTACATTATTTTTTTTACTTAAAAGATGTTGGTCATACCAATTTTCTGGTAATTTCCAACGGTTCAATTAATGTAAACTTCTTAGGCTTCAAACATTTTACAACCGCTAGTTTTATTAATTGAACTTTGCGATCTAGAATAATAATTTACTTATTTTTCCTCTTTTCTGCCATATTTCCAGTGCCTAAAGAAAGAAATCGAACGGCGCATCGAGGCTGTGCCGCGCATCATGCATGAGCCACGGCTGCTCAGCGCAGAGCCCTCGCACTACATCCTCGAGCCACAGCAGCCATACCACTATCGCTTTAGGGCTGTAGATGATGTTAAAACTTTGGGTAAGGACAACAAGTGCACTTGAGATTCTACTAGTGTTGCAGGTGTGTATGGGCGGTAGCTATTGCTTACCATTGGGTGATCCGTGTGCTCTTCTGTTACCTACCACATAAAAAAAATAGTCTCATTTAAGCAAAAGAGACATACAGCATATGCATAAGGGACAGAGGATGTAGATTTGGTAATTTGGTATTGTATTCTGTTTCATTATAGGCTTCCTGAACTGAATAAAACAGTTTTCATTTTTAACTCTGAGAGTTAAAACGTAAAAACAATGGGGTCTCCTGAATACAAATTTAAATTTACAATGTGTTTGTTGGTTTATTGAGAATGCATGGACCGATTTTGGTATTGTTGTAATGTTAAGTGGACTCCATTTTTCACACTTACTCTCTTCAGTCCTCTGTAAATGATTTTGGTTCTGGTGCCTTGTAAGGGAGACATCCTGTAACAAATGAGGATATACTTGTCGCAAACAAAAGCGCATACAGCGCGTGTAAAAGGGAGGGTAACTCGAATTCAATCGTAACATCCACTTCAAATTTGGCCCTTTGTTTTCAGAGGACGAAATAGCCCACCAAGACCCCGGGCTGCGGCGGCACCCGCGCGAGTCGCTGCGCGCGTTCCTGCTGTCGTCGCTGGCGGCGCCGCTGGACGGCCGCGGGCAGAAGCTCGTGCACCAGTTCTGCGACACGTACGAGTACGCGCGCCACCACCCTGGCGAGTTCGGCGACGACGAGTACCAGGCGTACAGCCGGCTGCTGCTGAAGCTGCTGGATGCGTGAGTCGCATATTACACAGGAGGCCAATTCTCGGTTTTCGCCTTCTATCTCGAGTCGACTTCATGGAACGCACAATCAATAAATAGGACACAGATTACAGTCGACATTCCTTATCTTGTTCTCCTATAGGTCTATGCGTTCTCTGCTACTCGACATAGAAGGCAAAAACCGAGAATTGGCCTCCAGGATTTCTCGTGCACTCGACATTGATTTTTTCGATTCAACTTCATGTCGAGTGCACGAGAAATCCTAACGGATTTATTCTTTATTGCACAAAAGCAAGTAAAATTTGCTTAATGCTATACAGTATTCTCTACCAATCAATCATTGTGCGAGGCAGAAAGATCTAAAGAGATAGTGGAGTATCGATAGCCAACACTGTCATTGCAGCGCTCGGCTGCTGAAGAGCGTGGGCGCGTGCCGGGGCTCGTCCCCGCGCTCGTCGCCGGCGCGCCGCCCCGCGCGGCTGCTGGACGCCGCGCGCCTCCGCCCCGCCGCCCTCGCCGCCCTCCCGCAGGGCAAGCACTACACCGCGCTCGAGGTATGTTTATCTCGGTCGTGTGGGTGGAGCTAATCTCCTGCTTCCAAATTCCAATGAGGGTGTTTACATGCAAAATCCAATAGATGGCGTTACGTTGACGTCAGGTCCAACTTTCACGACATTGGTTGTTTCATTATCGTAACTTCACAACGAGTGGATTGGTTACATTGGATTAGTTGATGGACCTGACGTCAACGTAACGCCATCTATCGGATTTTGCATTTGCAAAAACCCTTAACCACTTTTAAACTAGTTAGGTATCATGATTGAAATGAGGTTTCGTTGAAAACCTCTTAGTGGTTCGCTGTTTATGGAATTGTTATTAGGAACAAGATGGCGTAGGCGCCCCACTGGCAGATGATCAGTGGTTTGACCGAGATATTACCTCTTGGCGCCCCGATCTGATACAATTGTTTCAACTACTTTATTTTAATCTATCATTTTGATAATAATTCGGAATCTTATATAATATATTTTTCCAGAACATGCCTATAGAATGCAAACTGGAGGAGGAAGTGATCCGAGTCCCGGTGAAGAGCCCCTCCGAGCCGCTGGCGAAGCCCCCCGCGGACGAGACCGCCGTGTGAGCCCGGCCCTGCGCGCACCCCGCCATGACGCTGTAGCGGGGGCGCCACACGCAACTAAATAAATAAATAAATGCGCCAGACAATCACACCAATCAACCCGGTCTCAATCTAGGGCAACCCCTGTGCTATGAGTACCGGGTGACGACAATCAACTGGGGGCACCAACCCAGAACACCCAGACCCAAGAAAATTCAGAAAAGTGTAGTTTCCTAAATTGACTTGACCGGGAATCGAACCCGGGACCTTTCGCGCTTCGGGCGGACACCTTAGCCACTGCGCCATCGAGGCCGTCAACTATACTCTGATTTTTAATCGATAAAAGTTGTCCTATATGGTTCGCTAAATGTGTTCCTCATAACAAGGATAAACGTAAAACTAAAAAAAGAAAGTGTCAAATCGGGAATTACTCAGCGGCCCGACTATAACAGTCAAGGTATTCATGAACAACAAGAACAACACTATTCTACATGTCATGTACGGACGTAGGTACTGAACTTAGTCTTCAGTACATTAGGTAAATGTAATGTGTGGAAGCAAAAATTGGAACGCGTGTAAGCTCGTATGCTGACGAGCGTATACGCGCGGAAAAAGTACGCTAATCTGAATCCACTCCAATGATGATATTAGAAAGTATGATAGCAAAACTAGTCCCATTTTTTTAAATATTAAGACTGTAATAAGATGATGAAGGTATTGGTATAGTCTGCCGCAAGAAAGTATAGTTATGACCTTGAGTGCGCAGAAACCAATTTTCATAGAAAGTCTTCTTTTTCACAAGTGCGCAAAATAATGGTCATCGCTATACTTTCGTGCCTCCAGCTATAGTTGGTTACCTTGACCTACTTTTTGTAGAAATTGTAAATATTATTGTATATTTATTTTTATCTAATGAAACTTGTGTAGACATAAAATGCTAGTTTATAAGTGTAAATATTATAATAAATTATTGAATTATTTGTATTAAAATTTAAACACACTTACGTAATAAAACATTTATTCCAGTTTTTTAATACAAATTCAATATAAAGTGGATTATATTACAAAATATTCCCATCCAGTTGCGAAAACGTGTTCGTAGTCGAATTTAGAATTCATTTGAAATCGTCAATATGATAACATTTTATGCATCTGGGTGTAATTTAAATATAAAGTAAAAAATGTATCAAACATAACACTTTTATATAAGTATAATTATCAAACATTTAACATACTAACTGCTGCAATCAGAGACATTAATTAAACCCTAATTGACCTTTATATAAAAGACATAAAGACTATCCATAATTACAAGATAATCAGCATTAAGGTTAAATGACGTCTCTGAGTGCGGCAGTAAATCCGTATCCTCGGGAAGGGTCAAATAGATAAGGCAGTTGCCCTGCGCAACATCGAGGCTCGCATTCAAAATGCATCACATGCTTTGTCTTTCAGATCTAGTAATTTATAGTCGTACACATGTAAACAGTCAAACTACGATTTCCGATTCTCACCTCATTTACAGACAATAATAAAGTGAGAATCGCATGAAGAAATTTGGAATCGATTGTGTGACTTCCCCTTCGAATATAACACAAAATTCCATAATGAAATCGTTTAAAAAAGTGTTCCCCCCAACTGCGCTGTCATTTTATTTTCGACCCTAATCCATTATGTTTGGTTTTAAATTCAGAAAATGCAAAATAGCGCTGTTTCGTGTATGTAGACTTCAAAGGGGGCGACACTTTTAGCGCGTTTACGCTGTATAGGGTTATGTATGATCGACCCTCAGGGTGTGCTTAGGGTGCGTTTTCACAGAAGCGGAGCTGCATGGAGTTGAGGGAAGACTTGTAAAAATTTACTAATCACATTGCTCATCAGAGATGAGATGTGTATTATAAACAACGTGATTGGTAAATTTTTACAAGTCTCCGCTCAACTCCACGCAGCCCCGCTTCTGTGGAAACGCACCCTTACAATACATGTCACAACAATGAACAAGTTAAAATAAAAAATGCAAAATGCAAATAGTAACAGGACTAATTACTTACAAAAGCTCTTCTTTTATTTACATGTTACTTTTTATTATGAAATATGTAATGGTTAACAATTTCTAATCAGTCAATAACAATTTCTTGGCAATAGATAAAATAACACACGTAGAGTTACCCTTTTGGACTGTTTATACTCCAAGTCCTTATGATACATGAGATAAAAGCTATTTTCGTCGCTGACTGTACATCATAATTATGATGAATGTAACCTTATTATATCACAGGTTGATTTTCGTCGTCGGTGTTTGTCATTATTCCAAAATGACTTTCTCTGTAACAACAATATTAAAATTGTGGTTATTTTTTAGCTATTCATTTTTATGTAGGTATAGTGGGTGTAGGGTAGGTAACACTTTAGTTTTGCGGCTCGGTAACCTACATCTACCACTTTTGAGCCAATCGCTTAGCATCAGGTGAATGAAGGAATGAATCTTTAATACATACGATAGAGGGAGCTTTCAAATTTTCATACAAATTGTTTACGATTTGTAATATGATAATACGCTACGATTTCTGTGAAAGTTGGTATAGGATCTGCTCCCTATGACACAATAAGAGCATTGCACTTACAGCCTGGTCCATATCTTGTGCGTGGCGAACTGCGGCGTGTGTCGCAGCGCGAGCAGCGCGCGCTGGCACGCCGCCGCCGCCTCCGCGCTGCCCAGCAGCGCCCGCGTGTGCGACAACCATTCCAGCATCTACACCAAAAACAATATAATAATAATACATTAAACGAGGTTTGAAAGAGAGTTGAAGAGTACTTCTTTTACGGTATGCAGCGGCATGACTGTGCCTCGGCATTGTCTATAAGCGGCGGTTACCATTTAACATCAAGATGGGCCGCATGCTCGTCTGCCTACTTCAGCAATAAAAAATACATCTTATGCATTGACCTGACTCCGTAATAAGTACCTACATAGCTTGTTACAGATATGTATCACACATTATATTACACCCAGACACTGAACATACACAAGTATTCATCACACGAATGTGTCGAGGGTGAGGATCGAACCCACGACCTTTGTCATACACTAAACTAAACCAATACACTAACTTTAGACCACGTTTTGTAAAAAGGAGGATAGATAACGTTTATTGGCCACAAAAACAAAAATAAATAACAATGTTATACGGTTAGGCTCTCGTTCACCATCTCTGAGTAAAGTGTCAAGTAATAATTTACTCTTCAATTTACGTGGGTTTGGAGGAGTCCGCGGTCTAGTTTTTACATTTTGCGGCTAACAAGGCACACACAATCTCAGCATTTGCTTCAGCAGCTAGAAGCCGCTGCGGCGCTGGTTTTCAGGCTGAGCATTTAAATAAGTTTAAATTGGTGGCACTGGTTGGCAGCACCGTCTATGTAAACGTTTGGTAAAGCAGGTTCTCGTATGCGGATCAATGGGAAAGGTCTCATAAAAGAACCATATAACTTGGGCAGCGGAAGTTCACTAACCATCCAATAGATGGCAGTGTGCATTTTTACATCGCGTTACCAGTTGTGTTTCTCGAAAACTATAAGACCAAGGCGTTGAGATATCTAACTCAATCCCGCCCAGGGAACACGAGGAGGTTTTTTTAAAACCTTATTTTTGACGGCAATAGTGGCGGAATTGAACCTTACCGCATCAAGGTAGGAGTTCAGTTGCGATTTAACTATTGCTACAAATATGGAACTGATGTTGATTGATGAATGTATGTATGTATTGTTTATGCCTAGGCTGCCAAAAGAGAAATCGTTAAACCGCCGCATTTCAAAACGGCCCTGTGTTGGAAAACAGCTAGGCGTAACGTAATACGGCGGATTATACGATCGGGATGCGACATATACATAGGTATCTTTATATAACGATGCTGACAATAGATATGTGTAAGAGACAGTGCTATTCGATATAATTAATATTATTATTATAAACTTTTGTTTTTTTTTTCAATGGGATGGGAGATTCAATGGGAGATTGATAGTTTACTTAGTAAATTAAAACTTTACTAGCACGCCAATAGATGGCGGTGTACATTTACACATCGCGCTATCAACTGTGTTTCTCGAAAAGTATAGATAGAACGTAACTACGAAAGCACGCCCGGCAACCTCGTGAAGGTTAATGTATTTTTGAAGTGAACAGTGGCGGTACTCAACGTAGTTTGGGGTGGCAGCTGTTCGCCGTGTGTCTAGATTCTAGATTGGTCTAGAATTTAATACAAAAAGGAAATCGCTATTAGTGTAAGAAAGAAGAAAGTAGGATGTAACAGATCTGTGATTACTTTCATCCCATTATTAGAACCACACATTCATTTTCCACCAATCATTCTGAGTTCTGAGCCACACGGTGAGCAAAATTATGAATAAAAAAACATTTTTAAAATTCTCACAACAAATATTGTTCAAAATTTCATTTTTTAAAAGTATGTAAAATGTTCACATACAGAAGTGATACGACTGGTCTGAAGCAGCGCTTGCGCTGTTTTGGTCGAGTAAGAAAAGCTATACTCTAAACTGGAATTCGAGACCAAAAAATATACGACAGATACGTCACTGTCAAATCTGTTAATGTCACTTATGTCATTCTCAAGTGACGCTTTTAGGTTTCGCCAAGATTCTGTGGGTAACTGTGAAACAAGCCGCATCGGCTGATGCAATCCAAAGATTTTTAATTAGTATCTAGTGGTTTTTAGTGTTTAAATTTGGTGTTACTTTGTGCAGTGAAGTGCCGCAGGGTGATATTAATTTATGAATCATTGAATTGTGTCGTTTTTAACACTGCTATTGTGTGTCGAATAAGTTGTCACGTGAACAATTTGCTTTGACCTAATAGAGTCTTAAAACCTACGGCTTTGTTAAAAATAGTCTCCACAGAATCCTTAGGACATTAAAACGCTAAACACCGGCGTTTTATTGAGTGACTGTGACTTCGACTGTTGACTACGCTTTATCAAACTACACTTGACATTGGCAAAATTAAATGTGTCATGAACACAATACAGGCCATATATAAAAAAAAAAAAGGTTTCGCCAATCTTTTTGGCACTATTTTTCTTATTATGCAGACTAAACTGTCAAGTTTCCATACATTGTTAAAATGTTGTGGGTAGATACCAAATGTTATTAACACCTGAAGTGTTACAAGCGCAATAACATCTTTGAAAAATAAAATTACGGATGATTAAGTTTTTATTAAAGCGTCGTGTATTTACGTGAAAATAAGTTAATAAAATTATTTCTTTAAATTATAGAATCAAAATTACCAATAAATAAATTATATCAGCTAGTGTATTTAGAAAAAAGGGTTAAAGATTGTAGTAGATTTTTTGGTCTCGAATTACAGTTTTGGGTATAGTAAGTAACTAGCGGCCGCCCGCCACTTCGTACGCGTGGAGTTAATTATTGACACTTACCGTCATATTTTGGACAATCCACACAATATATTTTTATAAATTGTAGCCTATGTGTTATTCTGATGTATAAGCTATATTGTGGTAAAGTTTCATTCAAATCCATTCAGTAGTTTTTACGTGAAAGAGTAACAAACATCCATACATCCATACTTACAAACTTTCGCCTTTATAATAGTAGTAGGATATTTTGTATTAAAGAGTATCTATTAGTCTATCCCAGCTGACCTGTAGCGTGGCGTCCCGCCAGGCCGGCCTGGCCAGCAGCGCGGCGGCGGCGGCGGGCAGCAGCGCCAGCAGCGCGCGGCGCGCCAGCAGCTCCGCCGCGGAAGGCTGCAGCGCGCCGACACCGCTCAGCACCACCGCGCTCAGCGCGAACACGTCGAACAGGTATAGGTGCGCTGACGTGTCCTCCGTCCTGGGGGAAGGCCTCCATCAAACATACATCATCATTTCAGCCAATAGACGTCCACCGCTGGACATAGGCCTCCCCCAAAGTTCTCCACACAGATCGGTCCTGTGCCACCCGCATCCAAGGGACTCCTCATTTTTGCTAACCGATGAAAATTCTGGTATGTAAAGACGATTTAGTTCCATTTCTATCTGATTTTAAAACTGTTTCACTTTTCACAATTAGTATGATAGAAATACGTCAGTTTTTCTAAAATTTAAAACTTTGAACGGCACTCCTGAACCTTTCATCTTTTGTCGCTTTTCCATTATATTTTGTACTAGCGGCCGCCCGCGACTTCGTACGCGTGGAGTTAATTATTGAAACTTACCGTCATATTTTGGACAATCCACACAATATATTTTTATAAATTGTAGCTTATGTGTTATTCTGATGTATAAGCTATATTGTGGTAAAGTTTCATTCAATTCCATTCGGTAGTTTTTACTTGAAAGAATAACAAACATCCATACATCCATACTTACAAACTTTCGCCTTTGTACTTAGTAGGATTTATCTACAGGTTGAACATTTAAATCTCTTTAACGACGACTTCTACTAATCATTCTCAACAACATTAATTCCACGACTTTAAAAGAAACTTACTCCTTGAAAGCCACCTGCGTCCTGGCCATCAACTGTAGGAACCAGTCCCTGGTGCTCTGGTCGTCGGGCTTCGCCACTTGAAGCACCTGCAGTATGCACTCCAGGGATTGCTGCTGTTCGCTGGACAAAAAAATAATAAAATAAGTAAATAAATTCACACAACATCTCATACATTGACATGACTCCGTACTAAGCACTTGTGTTACAGATATCAGACAACAGAGGAAACACAAATTATAATACCTTAATACACATTTACACCTACACACTGAATAAACACCACCATTCGGTGGGGATCGAACCCACGACCTTTGACGTACATGGCAACCAAAACCGTCGTCGGGCTAGTCATAAATAAAAATGAACGTAACACATGAACTGCATAAGTAACTTTGTAATCTTATACATTTACCGCCAGTTACAAAGTTACATTTGCAGTTAAGGTACCGGTAAGAAAAAAAAATAAGACTACAAAACTTTCTTTTGTGTCAGGAAAAAAAATATTTTCTACTAGCTTTTGCCCGTGGCTTCGCTCGCATTAAATTCAGGGTAGCACGGAGGGGCAAATAGTAGCCTATGTTACTCTTCATTCCTTCCACTATCTCCACTTTTGATTTTGATTTGATTTTGATTGATTTGATTTAATCATGTAGAGTAAGCTGACAAATGCTACTGTCAATTTTCCATACCTTTTGACATTTTGCATCTGTCAAATTGAGTGATAGTTCCGTACTAAGCACTTGTGTTACAGATATCAGACAACAGAGGAAACACAAATTATAATACCTTATTACACATTTTACACCCACACACTGAATAAACACCACCATTCGGTGGGGATCGAACCCACGACCTTTGAGGTACATGGCAACCAATTCCAAAAGCTTCGTCGGGCTAGTCATAAATAAAAATGAACTGTTACACACATGAACTGCATAAGTAACTTTGTAATCCTATACATTTACCCCCAGTTACAAAGTTACATTTGCAGTTGAGGTACCGGAAAGAAAAAAAAAAAGACTATCTACAAAACTTTCTTTTGTGTCAGGAAATAAAATTATTTTCTACTAGCTTTTGCCCGCGACTTCGCTCGCATTAAATTCGGGGTAGCACGGAGGGGCAAAAAGTAGCCTATGTTACTCTCCATTCCTTCAACTATCTCCACTTCTTTAAACTCATGTGGAGTTAGCTGACAAATGCTACTGTCAAGTTTCCATACCTTTTGACATTTTGCATCTGTCAAATTGAGTGATAATGTATGGGGATGATACATTTATATCTTTCAGCTTACTCCACATGATTAAAAATCAGAGTACTCACGGCAGATGCGTAGCGTGCGCATCAATGATCTCATTAAGCCAGGCGAGCGGGTGGGTACAGTCAGCATGCGCGGCGGCGGCGGCGCGTACGGCACGGGCCTTGCGCAGAGAGCCGCTGGTGACCTCCCACCAGCCGCTGGGCGACGTCATGCGCTCGAGGTACTTGCTGGACAGCGCTGTGCATGTGCGCACGTAGGTTGGCCACACCTGACAACAATCATCGGTCATTCGTAAACTTAGAATTGGGCAAGTACAGGTTTTAACATTTTTTTGTGTGGAGAGCAGCTTCGGCAAGACAGAGCCGGCCGACTGTCTGAAACCTACCTCGCATAAAACTGGCGTGACGCACTCCGAAACAACGTTTTCCCGACCGCTGATGCGGTCGAGGCCACCCGGTGGAAGGGATAAAGTTTGTCGCACTTGTAACTGGTGTTGCAGTGTCCCGGCCGTGGTCAATTGCTTACCATCAGGATGATCCGCCTTGCTCATCTGCAACCTATACACAAAAAAGAACCCCTGTTTTGAGTGTAAAATAATAGGTACTAGTTTTGCTTTAACCCGTATGCTGCCAGCATCAAAAAGTTTTTGAAACATGTAATGTAAATAACAGTTGGCAATGGCTTGGTAAAATTGAAACGATATTTATCAAGATTGAAACAACGACGCATTGATTACCTATAATGACTGAGCGATGCAAGTATCATAATTAGTCTATCATAATGCTCATAGAAATGGCGACGTTCCAACAGCGGACGATTTTTATGTTTGACTTCATAAGAAAAAAATGTTACCTACATTGTCATCCGGCAACAGCGAGAAGTACCCCTCAACCATTTGCGACAGCAACGTCCTATTCGCTTCGTGGATCCTCTCGTTCTCCAGGCAGACCCTCACCAGGTCCAGTTCCCGAGCGAACAGCGGGTCATGGACTGGATGCAAGTAGCCAGTATCTATCACCGTGGCGAACATTAGGCGCCGCCTATGTCCAACAGCACACGACATAAGGCAGCTGACGTAAACAAAATAAGAAAAAAACTCACCACATTGTCATCCGGCAACAGCGAGAAGTACCCCTCAACCATTTGCGACAGCAACGTCCTATTAGCCTCGTGGATCCTCTCGTTCTCCAGGCAGACCCTCACCAGGTCCAGTTCCCGAGCGAACAGCGGGTCATGGACTGGATGCAAGTAGCCAGTATCTATCACCGTGGCGAACATTAGGCGCCGCCTATGTCCAACAGCACACGACATAAGGCAGCTGACGTAAACAAAATAAGAAAAAACTCACCACATTGTCATCCGGCAACAGCGAGAAGTACCCCTCAACCATTTGCGACAGCAACGTCCTATCGCTTCGTGGATCCCTCTCGTTCTCAAGGCAGACCCTCACCAGGTCCAGTTCCCGAGCGAACAGCGGGTCATGGACTGGATGCAAGTAGCCAGTATCTATCACGTGGCGAACATAGGCGCCGCCTATGTCCAACAGCACACGACATAAGGCAGCTGACGAAAACAAAATAAGAAAAAAACTCACCACATTGTCATCCGGCAACAGCGAGAAGTACCCCTCAACCATTTGCGACAGGCAACGGTCCTATTCGCTTCGTGGATCCTCTCGTTCTCTCCCAGGCAGACCCTCACCAGGTCCAGTTTCCCGAGGCGAACAGCGGTCATGGACTGGATGCAAGTAGCCAGTATTCTATCACCGTGCGAACATTAGCGCCGCCTATGTCCCAACAGCACACGACTAGGCAGCTGAACGTAAACAAAATAAGAACAAAACTCACACACATTGTCATCCGGCAACAGCGAGAAGTACCCCTCAACCATTTGCGACAGCAACGTCCTATTAGCCTCGTGGATCCTCTCGTTCTCCAGGCAGACCCTCACCAGGTCCAGTTCCCGAGCGAACAGCGGGTCATGGACTGGATGCAAGTAGCCAGTATCTATCACCGTGGCGAACATTAGGCGCCGCCTATGTCCAACAGCACACGACATAAGGCAGCTGACGTAAACAAAATAAGAAAAAAACTCACCACATTGTCATCCGGCAACAGCGAGAAGTACCCCTCAACCATTTGCGACAGCAACGTCCTATTCGCCTCGTGGATCCTCTCGTTCTCCAGGCAGACCCTCACCAGGTCCAGCTCCCGCGCGAGCAGAGGATCCTCGGGGCGGAGGCGCAGGCAGGCGTCCAGCGCGGCGCCGAGGCACCGCTCCAGGGGCTCGCGGAGCGAGTTGGGGGGCATGCCCCGGCAGAGTTGGGGGAGCAGGGAGAAAAATAGGAGGATTCCGATTCCTGTGGGTAGACCACCTGCCTGTTGGTCCGACGATATTGTAAGGGTGGTGGGGACAACAAATAATAAATACATTTATTGTCGTAAGGCCCAAAAGAGCGCGAGAGCCACGCTTTCTGGCTTTCGGCCCATTCTCGGGAATGGGCCGGCACGACCGGAGTGATACCAGTGCCTCACAGAAAACTGACGTAAAGCAGCTCCTGTGCTGTGTTTCGCCGAGTGAGTCAGCCACCCGGGGGGGGAAGGGGATAAAAGGTTGGCAGCGCACTTGTAACTCCACTGGTGTTGCATGTTTCCTTGGGCGGCTTCAATAGCTTACCATCAGGTGATCCGCCTGCTCGTCTGCTATCTATCACATTAAAAAAAAAAGTTTTTTTTTAAAAATTCGAAATATTTTGCTCAACTCGGGAATCGAAGCTGAGCCAGCACAGTAAGTACTACCCGTGCGGATAAACGCTGGGATTAGAAATGGCGGCGCAACTATTCACCTCTCGCTCGCACACTATTTGCGTCTATACTCGCACACGTGGGTACAGACTGACAAAAAAAAAGCTGCGTTTTAATAAAAAATTGTGAGCTAGTTTTTCCGTGGTTTTGAACCTTTCGTTAGTCTTATCATATTTTGTTAGAAAGGTACGTTATTCCTCATTACTATAGGCTATGTATGTACCACGGGCGAAGCCTGGCGGACCGGTAATTAATGTATATTTTTGTGAGAACAAATTCGTTTATAAATGCGATAGTTATAAATTATTATTTGTTTATAAACAATCTCTTTTTAGGAAAAAATAATTTATCGCAATCTGAATTATTTTCATAGATTTTTTACATAAATACAGTAAAAAATACTACTTACAAAATAATAAAACCTATAAAACATTCTTATATATTATTTGAATTAATAAAATAACAAAATATTTTCAATACTAACGATATTTTCTACGATTTTTCAGTTTAGTTATAATTAATTATAATTTTACGTACTTAGTATGCTGACGGTACCGACTCGTCGGTCCGCCATTTCTAATCCCAGCGTTTATCCGCACGGGTAGTAACTAAGTATTAGATAAAATAAGAAAATCTTAAAAAACACATTAGTTGGACATAGACTGGCAGGATGCAAGTAAAATAGCCTATTACCTATCAAAGTGGCGAACATTAGGCGCGACCCATATCCAACAGCGGACGACATAAGGCAGTTGACGTAAACAAAATAAAGTTAAAAATTACCACATTTTCATGCTCACATGCGCGCCACGAGATAATAAAATTTTGTCGACACTCGTGTTGTGTCGGCGCCTCGGCGCAAGTTGCTTCTCGCTCACCTGACTGAGCGATGAGTGGGATAGAAGGATGCGCTCTCGCGAATGAGAGTCGACAAAATTTTGTCGCGGTGCGCATGTTAGGCCTACTGGTCCAGCTCCGGGCCGAACAGAGGGTCTTCGCTTTAAATAAAGCCAGGCCTGTTCCACTCCGCGTGTAAGTATCTAACTTGCAAGTACATGCGGCGTCCCCTCCGGAGGGGCCAATTAGTAGAAAATCACGAACGAGCGGCGACGCACGCGCGACAGTTGCTTGCGATAGAAAGAGAACGCACTTCTAGGTATGAATAATGGTAGGCATTGAATGCTGGGCGGTCGGAATTTCAACGTTAGATTATAGTAGTCTGAGTCTTTATTTCCATAAACGGTTTCTAGAAGTGGGTCTTCTGTACCTTGTACTATTAAGTATTCTGTGATAAAGCATAAACTCACCACATTATCATCCGGCAAGAGCGAGAAGTACCCCTCAACCATTTGCGACAGCAACGTCCTATTCGCCTCGTGGATCCTCTCGTTCTCCAGGCAGACCCTCACCAGGTCCAGCTCCCGCGCGAGCAGAGGATCCTCGGGGCGGAGGCGCAGGCAGGCGTCCAGCGCGGCGCCGAGGCAGCGCTCCAGGGGCTCGCGGAGCGAGTTGGGGGGCATGCCCCGGCAGAGTTGGGGGAGCAGGGAGAAAAATAGGAGGATGTCCGATTCCTGGGGAAAACAAAAAAGAAATGATTATATAATTTATCTTCTTATGCAGTCGATGGCGATAAAATTAGATTTTCCCAGGCATATAAAAAGATGGGCCATGGTCTGGTGGGGTGGCGCCGCACTTGCAGACATTTTTTTTTAATAGACTATAGGCCAACGCTTGACCACAATCGTACCTGATGGAAAGCGACGATGAGGTCTAGGATGACACGCGTTTGCCTAGAAGATAAAAAATAGCTAGATACATCATATGCGGAGTGACGACGATCTGCGAAAAGCCGCTTGTGTATACCAGCGGAGTACACCGGATGCGTCAAGTAAAGACTGGATAAAAACGCCGGCATTCGGGGAGGTCTACGACCAGCAATAGACTGGGACAGGCTTACGCGTGGCTTATATCCTTGATCCTGATCAATCGCCTCGCACGAAGCGAGAAAGTAGTACCAACGAAGAAGAGCCAACTTCACACCGCTGACGCAAATGGAACACTAGGCCACCTAACTCTCACCTGACTTTTATCCGAGTCGATCCTCATCAGATATTAATTCAGCAAGCTCCTAGCGTGAGGCGAGGAAGAAGTTCCAACGAAGAAGAGCCCACTGGACCACGTTCATCTCACCTGGTAATTGGAACACTAGGCCACCTAAGTCTCACCTGACTTTTATCCGGATCAATCCCCATCAGGTAGTTATCCAGCAAGCTCCTCGCATGCGGCGACGAGGCGGCCTGGCGCGCGGCCAGCGCGAGCGCCCCGCGCGGCCACTGCGCGCCGCGGGGGAGCAGCTCCTGCAGGAACCACAGCTCCACGGGCGGCAGCGCCCGCCCGTACTCCGCGCTCAGCACCCGCAGCATGGACAGGAGGACCGCGTCTGGGAACTCGTACGATGGGGACGTCACCTGTCGGATTCACATCCATACTGATATTATAAATGCGAAAGTAACTCTGTCTGTCTGCTACTCTTTCACGCCAAAACTACTCGACGGATTTAAATGAAATTTGGTATACGGATGATCTAGACCATGAGAAAGAACATAGGCTACTTTTTATTGCGAAAAGGGGTTTGTAAGAGGTTGAAAGGGGGTAAAAAGTCACTTTTCCACGCGGACGAAGTCGCGGGCGGCAGCTAGTAAATCTATATAAATAAAAATTAACTGTTCGTTGTCTGCTTAAAACTCGAGAAGGGCTGAACCGATTTGGCAAATTTTGGTATATTTGTGGAAACCCAGGGAAGGTGTAAGAGATGAGAAAAAATGCGATATGGAGTCCTCCGGGTCAGCTAGTGAAAGATAAAAAAAATAAAGATTTATTTATTTGCAGAAACATTGACGTGTTGGTAACAATAATACATGGATAAGATGTTATAAATAATAATATAGATCAAATGTTTTACCACGAACATTAGTAATCCTAGCTTGGCACGATTTCTTTGAAAGTTCGTTTTTGTTCGTTCGTGCTTACTTCACGATAATGTGAATTATATATTTAGACAAAAATCTGTTGGCAAGCGTAGTGTCAACCCTAAATGAGAGACACTCTCCTCACCTGTCGCTCGAAGCAGTCCATGACCCCCCGGAGCACGCTGGCGTCGGGCAGGTAGCTAGGAGGAATAAGTCGCTAGAACACCCCCCATCCTTCCACTATGTCCCAAGTCAGAAAATCCTTAAATGCCCACTTCCCTGTTTGGGACCGCCCTGTCCTCACCAGTCTCTCGAAGCAGATCTGTTGGAAAGCGTAGTGTCAACCCTCAACGAGAGACATTTGGCTCTAAGGCCACCCCACCTGCCTCTTGAAGCAGTCCATGACCCCCGGCTCACCTGTCTCTTAAAGCAGATCTGTTGGCAACCGTAGTGTCAACCCTGAACCAGAGACACTTGGCTCTAAGTCCTCACCTGTCTCTTGAAGCAGTCCATGACCCCCCGGAGCACGCTGGCGGCGGGCAGGTAGGCCAGGCTGGCGGGCGCACGCTCGTGCCGGTACAGACACTAATGTTGGCACTAGTGTTGACACTAGTGTCGACACCCCCGGCACAGTCCTCACCTGTCGCTTGAAGCAGTCCATGACCCCCCGGAGCACGCTGGCGTCGGGCAGGTAGCTAGGAGGAATAAGTCGCTAGAACACCCCCCATCCTTCCACTATGTCCCAAGTCAGAAAATCCTTAAATGCCCACTTCCCTGTTTGGGACCGCCCCTGTCCTCACCAGTCTCTTGAAGCAGATCTGTTGGCGAGCGTAATGTCAACCCCTAAATGAGATACACTTGGCTCTAGGTCCACCTCACCTAGCTCTTGAAGCAGTCCATGACCCCCGGCTCACCTGTCTCTTAAAGCAGATCTGTTGGAAAGCGTAGTGTCAACCCTCAACGAGAGACATTTGGCTCTAAGGCCACCTCACCTGTCGCTTGAAGCAGTCCATGACCCCCCGGAGCACGCTGGCGGCGGGCAGGTAGGCCAGGCTGGCGGGCGCACGCTCGTGCTGGTAGACGCCGCTGCGGTACGCGCGCAGCTCGCGCTCCACCAGCCGGGAGCAGAGGTACTCCACGCCCTCTAGGGCGTCTTGGTTCGTGCATTTGAACACTTCGGGCCAGACTTCGCCTGGGGGGAATTCATCATCGTCATTATCATCATAACAGCCCCCACAGCCACCCACTGCTGAGTATAGGCCTCTTCTATAATACGCCATTGTCTATAATCCCCAGTCAGCCTCATCCATTGTGTTCCCACTACCATTACAATATCGTAAGACCAACGAGCAGATGGTCTACCCTGAGGACGTCGTCTCAGTCTTGGCTGCCATTCGGTAAATTTTATAAGCCACCTATCATCGTTGCGCCTTGGTAGGTGCCAGGGGAAATTCATTAACATCGGAATAGCACCCAGGACCACAATAACGCGGCCTGGTAATTGAAACCATTAGACCATCGTTAGGCGTTCGGACACTCAGTTGTTACAGGCTGATAGTCTATTGAGAATAGAAAAGAAAATAATTTAATTCCTGACGCAAAAGATATATAATTGAAATAATTTACTCATTTATGACATTTATTCGAAAAATAAGCCGAAAATTGTTGTCTACAGAACATAAAGTAGAATGAGTCTCTTTACTGAATAAATTCATTCGCTTTTACTTAGTAAGATGTTCACTGGAGGCACTTACACGGCACATAGTCCAGCACGTCCTCGGGCCGGCGGGCGGCGTCGGCCGGCGTCTTGCAGAGCGACGGCGGCAGCTTCACCGCATTCCTGTACACTTGCGGCACGTCTTTGAGTCTGTAACCACCATTATCAACTTCAACATTCTTTGTGACGTCAGTCCTATATCGTAACTCTTTATTGCGAAGGTCAAACGAACGAAGGAGACAGAAGAGGGAGAGAAGTGTTGGCGGACAAACTGTCAGGTGCAAGATGGTCCGACGATGTCAAGGTTCAAGCTGAGGCAGAGTGGTTCAGGAAGACCAAAGACAGAAGAAAGTGGAGAGAAATTGAAGAGGCATATTATGCTCTGCAGTGGCCAAATGCATGCTGCTGAAGAATAAGAGAAAGTGATTGCGAAGGTGTGGATTTTAATAAATATATTCAACTAGAACCAGAGTCACCGAATCAGCAAACTGAAGTGGCAGTGAGCTAGTCACATAAGCCGCAGCCGCAGCTCCAACGGTTGTCAGTTGACAACCGTTGGAGCTATAAAGTCCTTGAGTGGAGACCGCGACTCGGTAAACGTAGTGTTGGACGCCCTGCTACAAGATGGGATGACGACATTCGAAGGCTGGCTGGAGTGAGCTGGATGAGAGTGGCCGAAAATCGGGAGCGGTGGCGGGCATTGGGGGAGACCTATGTCCAGCAGTGGACAAGCGTGGGTTGCTGATGATGATTCAACTAGTGGTCCACCCTCACTTCGTTTCGGGACAGAAGTTCCACTGTCTACCAAAAGGCGGCGCTGGACGTTGATAGCATCGCGCTAGTGTTTCACGTTTTGCCGTTGCGTATGGATTTTATTTATTTATATACTTAAATAGTATAGAAAATAGTTATTTCTATCTCAAGTTATCACAAATCGCTCCAAAAGTAATATTAGTGGTAAGTGGATTAAAATCCATCAATAGAATGGACAATACGACAAAAATATTTTTCACCATTTTTATATGCTTTTCAAATAAAGAAAGAAAAAAAAGGTGACCCGTATTTGTTAGTTTTAATTAAATGTGTGTATTTATTTAAATAAACGTCTTTTAAAAGGCAGAATAATATACCGGAAGTGACGTAGCCCTGCGGCTGAATATGAAATGATGTCGGTGCTTACTTACCTACAATAAAAAAGTTAAGGTCAAAGAGAATAAGATCACTATGTTGCCTCTGTCATAATTGTCAATGTCAATGTTTGTCTTACTAGGTACTACTCAACCAAAACAATTAGGCGTATTCTGAAAATGGCAGCTTGAGTACTAGTGATGGGATCATCTGTATTATACCAGTGATACAATAGTATGAGTGCTAGTTATACTAGTTATTTATCTTAACTGAATTTATTTATTTGACTTCTGATTTAACTGCATAGTAGTTTTATGTATTACTAGTACTTAGTATAAATAATAAAATGTAAATCGACCCCCTGTAACTTCAACCTAGAACCTTCAAAGTTACACTACAAGTAGTGTTTGGGGTATGAATCAAGGAAAAACTCAAATATTTTTAAATTTTAATCTAGTTTTCTAGATACATTAATTTCAAAATAACTTTTTAATCCTATACAAATACCATACCGATATATAGGATTACCACGTTACATTTGCAGTCCAATAGTTGTTAATAATTTTCTACAAAAAGGAATGATCCCATCAAAAACAATACTATTGAAAAAAACCAAGTCTCGTAACAAGTTCCGCAAAAAGTAATTATGCGCGTCACTACGGGATGTGCGGGACGAAGTGCGGGGTACGGGGCGCGGTAACCGCATTACCAGTGGGTGGACACCGCGGAAACAAATGTAATATTTCGTCATGATATGCTATTTTTAGCCTTATTCCCTAGCAGTAATGACTACAAGACCGCAATTAATGTATTCTGTTGGAGTACGTCTGGTTTTCTAACATCATAACTTAAAATTTTATTTGGCTATGTTGGCAAAGCAAGATCCGGCCAAACTTGACATCTGACTTCAATATGGCGTTTTTTTCAAAATTTATTGGGAACGATACATTATGTTCGTAAATAAAATGTGAATCAAGTGAAATCCTCCCTCCTGATCTTACGTCGAGTTACGTGTTTCTTTCTTTGTTATGTTTGGACGTTTAACGCCACTTTTCTTGTTATTTTTGGACTTGTTGTGTTAATCAGTTTTATCATAGTTTTGTGTTATTTATTTAGTGCTATTGTGTTTAGTTTTGACCATGGAATCGTCTCGTGGGCATACACGTAACTTTAAGAAGTGCGTTGTATCAGTTGTATGTGGTATAAGGCGTTTGTCAGGCTTAGGTGTGTTCCTGGAAGGTTCCTGGCTAGTAGATATTTCACTTGATCCAGAGAGGTTTGTATTTACACAGTATTTATAAGTAATTTAAACCTAAACCCATTTGATATGCATGAATTTGAATTGCTTAGCAGACAAACAGTTCTTTGATAGTTGTAAATACAGGGTTATTTTTTAAACACCGGCATCCTTCACACCACTCTTTCTACTAACCATCCTGAACAACATTTTCAGTCACGCGACCGATTTTGTATGAAAACTTGTAATTTTTTTCGCGAATTTACAAAAGTCATAGAACAACTATTGTTCAGAATGGCCGGTACACAAGGTGGTTTGAAGGATGCCAAGGTTTAGAAATAACCCTGTATAATTTCTTCAAAATTTATTTCAGGTCTTTGAAGTGGATTAGAGCTGGCTAAGGAGATCTTGTTTACATGCCAATAGAGAAACTGCATCAACTTAATATGTTTGCGGTAAACATTTTCGACATGAAGAAATGAACAAATCTAAAAATGATTGAATTAAAAGGTACGTTTTTATATTGCTTGTTTAAAAATATTTGTTATATTCAGCGAACTCCTCTGAGTTCACTCTTAATACACTCTTAAAAATCAAAATATTCAATAATTTTAATAAAATGTTTTACAGATTCATCTGGAAATCCATCGGTTATACCCGGACCGCATTTTATATGCCCAGGACCTTCGTTTGAACGCCCAGGGCCAACATCTGATCAGACAGAACTTTTAGCCGAAAGGTGTAGTGTGGTCCACGATGTCATAGACAATACTGTTTATAATTAATAATCTTTTAAGTAAAACAATATGTAAGTAATCTGACACTTTTTTAAACCATATAAATGTCACGATCAGACATTATCTATTTGCTATTTTTGTCGGATCTTTTATGATGTCTCCATTCATTATTATTTCTTTGATGAAGTGATCACTACTGATCACTGTCCATATTCCTATTATTATTAAGCTGGTCCACTGTAAATCCAGAAGTATGCTGACACTAGCTTGTTGTCCCGGCTTGGAAAACTGTATCAAATAAGTTAAACTTTGTTTTCAACACGATTTCATATATTTTTTTGGAAGACATAACAATAGAAATAGAATTCATCAATGAATATTGTTTAATACCAATTAAAATTTTCAATAAATGTGTTTTGAAATATTTAAAAATTGTTATTTCTCTATTAAAATAAATCTGAAAAATAACAAGATCTGCACCCTGTCCGCTGTCGATATGTTTCGATATTTCCCATCACTAGTAACTATCGTGGGAATCTATCGACAGTTTCCCATCACTACGTAACGCTGTCAGTTGTCAAATACCAGTCATGCCAACATTAATAAAACCAATGTTCATGCCGTGTGGTTGTCAATGTTCACCTGTGCCCAAAAAAAAAAAGAAAAAAAAAAACCTCGAGCTCAGACCAATGTATGGAATGGCGTCTCTTAAAACGGAGTGATTATATTCTCTTTGCGCATTACTGTCATGCGCCTAATTGTTTTGGTCGAGTAGTACTAAAGTTTTGTTATTTTCATATCATTATAATGAACACCGACTGCTTACTTTTGCTGGACGTCTAGTCAGAAGGCAAGCATAGTCATGATTGCCTTGACGACTCATCACGCTTTTACTTTGGATTTGAAATTGATTGCCATTATGACAAGCCAAGGATAACACTAAGGATAACACGTTGGATTTCGCATGCTACCAACACGGATAACGGGCAAGGAAAAGTGGCAGCCTGCATTCACTGCATCTTTCTGCAATGAAAATTCTTCTTCGCTGTCTATTTTACAATCATACGAAATTGTTCGTTTTTGATTCGTAAATCGTAATCGTAATTTTGACGTTTGTTGTTTGGTTTATGACATTTTGTTTGCGCCTTGCCAAGGATTTTGAATGAAACAAATTGCTGCACATGAAATAATTTACTTATATTTTTTATTAAAAATTATAAATTGACATAAAAATTGCGTTTACATAATGATGATTGCCGAATCCTTAAAATTCCGCCCTCTATTGACAGGCATGAGGGATGGCTATCACAACTTCTCCTTTCGTTCGCTGTTGTTCTTCTTTATGCCACCTGCATCACGGAACCCGCACTGAACTCGCACTCGTATACTGAACTCGCAACTCGCACAGAACTCTAAACGCCAACTCGCATACTGAACTCGAACTCGAACTGAACTCGCACTGAAGCGATGCAGGCGCCTCTGGTTGCGAAGTATTTCGGTCTAGCGCCTAGCCGCTAATTATGAATGAAAATAACGTGCTGCACTTGAACTTTTATATTTTGATAAAAATAAAAATCTAGATAAAAATTACATTGTTTTGTTTTTGACGTTTGACGTGTTTTGACGTCTTAGGAACAATTTTTTTTTAAATCGGACCTGGGTACTTACTATAATGAGGTTGGTTGGTGTCAATCCTGAACTGAACATTTTTTTTTTTAGTCAATATGAGCAAAGGCTTTAAAAATCTGACTAGCCGAGTGATGACGTCAAACGGGGTTTTTTACATTCTATTTATTTTCTCCGTAAATACCTTTTTAAAAATTCTGAAACTATTTTTCTCAAACACCTATTAGGCTAATCTAGAAATGGTATTTTTTGTTTCGAGAAATATTTTTTTGTCGTATTGTCCATTGCATGAAAACTCTGCTTGTGAACGAACAAGCTTCTATTGGTGAATCAAATCAAATTTATTCTTTATTTTTTTTATTTTTTTTTTTATGTGATAGGTAGCAGACGAGCAGGCGGATCACCTGATGGTAAGCAATTGCCGCCGCTCATGGACACTTGCAACACCAGTGGAGTTACAAGTGCGCTGCCAACCTTTTATCCCCTTTCCCCCGGGTGGGCCTCCGGTACCCTCACTCACTCGGCGAAATACAGCACAGGGGCTGCTTCACGCCGGTTTTCTGTGAGGCAGTGGTATCACTCCGGTCGAGCCGGCCCATTCATGCCGAAGCGTGGCTCTCCCACAGTTACCTTAGATGAGTTGCATAGTTATCCTCACTTGTAGTCGTCAATCTTGTAGTTGGCCAGCGCCCTACACGCCTCGATGGCGACGGCGGGGTGGTTGGAGTCCGCGACGTAGGCCCACAGCCGGCGCGCCGCGTCGCTCAGCAGCTGCTCGTACTCCGCCGTCTGCACGCGGAGCGCCGGCGCTTCGGCGAGCAGCTTGCAAATGCTAGAATGAAGAACAGATGGATAGATAAACATTTATTGGCCATAAAACATGGAATATACAGCAGTAAACAAGTATATGGAAGAACAAAAAATAACAAAATATAATGAAAATGAAAATAATAGGACATGACATTGTGGTTTGTGACATGACAGAAAAAGTGAACCCTTAATAGGGCATAAGTCAACGAGAAATTTCAATAGGTTTCGCTCTTATGTAATAAAATAAATAGATGCGTCAGACAATCACACCGATCAACCTGGGCTCAAACTAGGGCAACCCCTGTACTATGAGTGCCAGGTGACGATTATTAATTGGGTGACGCCCCCCACAACACCTAGACCCAAGAAAACTTAGAAAATGTAGTTTCCTGACTTGACCGGGAATCGAACCAGGGACCGCGCTTCGGGGGAACGCCTTAGCCACTGCGCCATCGAAGCCGTCAATGATTAAGAGGTTCAAGATCAGGTGGGATCTATTTTCCTGTTGCCTTATAAGGGGTAGGTAGGTGGTGCAGAAATATAGTAATCCCATAAAAACAAGATTTGTCCAAAAACCTTATCCCGAGTTTTTTATGGGATCTTATTTCTTGTTGTAGATACAGGATGTATCTGTGAACATTTACATCCCTTCACTCACTGACTGACCGAGCATCAAAATTCTAAGGCACTTCTAGCAGATATAGAACCTTCAAATTTACAATATAGTGTTTAGTGTGTAAATTAAGGAAAAACTAAAATATTTTTTTAATTTCGGTGTAGTTTTCTAGATACATCAACTGCATAAGTAACTTTGTAATCCCATACATATACTTGCAGATACAAAGTTACATTTGCGGTTAATTAAATCAGTATACCTGTTATACAGGGTGTACCTGTCTGTGAACATTTACATTACTTTAACCACGTGTTCTACGAACCATTTTGAACAACATTTGTTCAAAGACTTTTCAAAATTCGTCGAGTATTTTTCCGACTCCCCAAGTCCCTATACAAAATGACCATGTCACGTGACCGACTTTGTATGAAAAGTTGGCATTTATTTTTTCGAATTTCCAAATGTAATAGAACAAATTTTGCTCAGAATGGTTGGTAAAACAAGTGGTTAAAGGGATGTAAATGTTCACAGATAGTTACACCCTGTATAACAGGTATACTGAATTAATTTAACTGCAAATGTAACTTTGTATCTGGAAGTATATGTATGGGATTACAAAGTTACTTATGCAGTTAATGTATCTAGCAAACTAGACCGAAATTTAAAAATATTTTAATTTTTCCTTGATTAACACACCAACAACAGTGAATAGTTGTCCTATAATGTGTGATCGGGTGCTATTTGTACGAACAATTTTAGTAGTGCTTGTGTATGTCGTTTACGAGGCGCATGAGTTATCTTTGAAATGATTTGTGTGAAATGTTCGTTCTAGGCCTACAGGCAACGGCGGATCCAGGGGGGGGGGGTCATGGGGGTCATGACCCCCCCCCTGGGCTGGTTCCAGGACTTAGGTGGACCACTAATTGAACTTAATGATTTTATTTATATTTTTGTCACCATACAGATATTACGTAACCTTCATTATTAATTTAATTTAATATACCTAATAAATAATAGGTAAATATTTTAAGTTCCTACAGAACTTCTTACATTAATAAAATACCTTTTTTACGTATACCTATCTAAGTATTGTTATCAAAGTTAAATTGAGTTGAGTTGACGACCCATTTGGTTCAGTGGTAGTGAACGCTGCGTCTGATCCAAGGATTGCGGGTTCGATCCCCGCACAATGCAAACATTTGTGTGCATGAACATTTCTGTTTACATTGGTCTGGGTGTTTTCTATGTATTATAAGTATTTATTTACAAAAGAAAAGTATTACATGTATAATTAGGTAACAGTTAAAACTAGATATTAGTTAGAACGCGTTTTTAGGGTTCCGTAGCCAAAATGGCAAAAACGGAACCCTTATAGTTTCGTCATGTCCGTCTGTCCGTCTGTCCGTCTGTCCGTCTGTCCGTCTGTCACAGCCGATTTACTCGGAAACTATAAGTACTACAGTGATGAAATTTGATGGGAATATGTGTTGTATGAACCGCTACAAAAATATGACACTAAATAGTAAAAAAAAGAATTGGGGGTGGGGCCCCCCATACATGTAACTGAGGGATGAAATTTTTTTTTTCGATGTACATACCCGTGTGGGGTATCAATGGAAAGGTCTTTTAAAATGATATAAAGTTTTCTAAAAAACATTTTTCTTAAAGTGAACGGTTTTTGAGATATCAGCTCTCAAAGTCGTAAAAAGTATGTCCCCCCCCCCTCTATTTTTATAACTACGGGGTATAAAATTCTAAAAAAAATAGAGGTGATGCATGCTAATTAACTCTTTCAACGATTTTTGGTTTGATCAAAGTATCTCTTATAGTTTTTGAGATAGGTTGATTTAACTGTAATTTTGGTTAAGTTTATTATATTTGCTGCTACGGAACCCTTTGTGCGCGAGCCCGACTCGCACTTGGCCGGTTTTTTCTAGTTAGAACTAGTTTTTACGTAATGCCTTTGTTTACACTAGAATTCACTGATTTCTGAATCAAATATCAGTTATTACTTATTTATTTATTATTATTATTAAAACTAGCACAGATACAAAATCAGGGCCGTTTTGAAATGCGGCCGATCAACGATTTGCTGCATTGTCATTGAGATATAATATGTCCTTCAATAAGGCGGGCCACGTTTGCCACTTCGTACTTCTTTCTGCTTATGACTGAGAAGTGTTGCCTAGGGAATGCAAATGTCGCGAGATTGGGGGGCTCAAGCGAGATCTCGCGAGTTTATGAAAATCAACAAATCTCGCGAGATCTCGAAATTACCGAGATCTCGCGAGATTTGTTTGTTTTTTTTTTTTTTCAAATATTAACAATATTTTAATTACTAAAAATAAAAAGTAAGTACCTATGTATTATAAAACCGTTTTTTTTTCTTTTTTTTTAGCCTACGTTGTCCCACTACTGGGCTAAGGCCTCCCCCAAATGCCGCCATTGCACTCTGTTTGTAGCGGTGGTTTGCCAATTGTTGGAGAAATGGTCTAAAACATCTCATCATCATCATCATCATTTCAGCCAATAGACGTCCACTGCTGAACATAGGCCTCCCCCAATGTTCTCCACACAGATCGGTCCTGTGCCACCCGCATCCAAGGGACTCCCGCGACCTTCACCAGATCGTCGGTCTACCTGGTGGGAGGCCTGCCACGGCTGCGGCCTCCTGCACGTGGCCTCCACTCAAGGACCTTTCCACCCCAACGGCCGTCTGTTTTCCTCGCAGTGTGTCCTACCCATTGCCATTTCAGCCACGTCATACGTCACGTCGATCATTCAAGTCATCTCGCCATCTCTTTTTGAGCCTACCTAGAGGCACGACGACGTCCTGCTGGCTGCCAATGCGTAATGATTTTGGTCCACCTCTCTGGGTGCATCCACAAACGTAGCCGGCCCAATCCCATTTGAGCCTAGCGGATTTTTTTCCCACATCCACGATCCCAGTTTTGGAGCGGATTGTGGTATTCCTGACTCGTTCAGTGATCTTAATACCCAGTATACTCCACTCCATCGCTCTTTGAGCTTGGTCTTTTGATGTTCGATTAGCGACCAAGTCTGAGCACTGTAGGTAAGCATGGACAAAATACACACGTCAGTGAGCTTGCGTTTAAGTGCCAGAGGAAGGTCTCCCTTCATGTACGCTTTCATGGACCAGTAGCTCTTTCAGGCATTATCGAAGCAGCGCTCGATCTCTCTTTCCTACCTGTTTTCGAAGGAAACTACCTATCTGGCCCATGTAGACCGATATCCTACGTTTTGTGCTATTTGTCATCAATATTGTTTTCAACCGATTCATCATTAGTCCAACCTCAAGACTCGCTGTGCTCAGTTCTTTAAGCATTTCTTCTAGTTCCGTGGATGTGTTAGCGAAGAACACGTTGTCGTCTGCAAAGCGAAGGTTTGTCAGCCTTCTTCCTTCTACATCAATACCCTTTGATTTAAATTTATCCGCTAGGACTCTGAAAACTTCGTCTAAAGTGCTAGTAAACAGTATGGGTCGCTGTTTGACGCCTTTTGAGTATATAATTTGATATTTGCAGTACTCTGTGAATAGGTAAATTATACGGAGAAGGTTTATATAAGTGAAATCAATTTCCTGGCTACTTAACGCGTTGAATAAGGATTTATGGTATAAACTGTTCAAATATTGTTAATATTAGAAAAAAAAAAAACAAACAAATCTCGCGAGATTGATTTTCATAAACTCGCGAGATCTCGCTTGATCCCAATCTCACGAGATGTGCTTCCCTTGGCAACACTTCTCATAATAAGTATAGTAATAAGTCTTATTGAAGAATCTCAACGACAATGCGGCAAATCGTTGATCGGCCGCATTTCAAAACAACCCTGATTTTGATATCTGTGCTACGGTCGTCGGAACAGTTATAACTGACTCGCTTTGGGAAAACGCGTTTTGTCTCGTAGAAACTAGTTTTAACTGATATTCGATTCAAACATCAGTGAATTCTAGTGTTAACAAAGGCATTACGTAAAAACTAAGTAGTTCTAACTAGAAAAAATGTGTTCTAACTAATAACTAGTTTTAACTGTAACATTTATATTTCAAATTCCACTGTTGTTTCTGATATCCGTAACGCAGGTGCTTGAGCTACCTATCTCGGAGTCAGATCAATGTATGTGATGTTGTGAAATATTAAAAAAAAAAATCTTGACTTGAGCACGACTATTGTGACCCCCTCCTGGCGCCAAAGCTGGATCCGCCCTTGCCTACAGGTCACTCAAATGATCGCTGCTATAATACTAACGAAGTTGTAAGATACTGACCTCGCCACAGCTATAATGACCTGGTCTGCTGGTACTGACCTGGCCTGCAGCTATTGACCTGACCTGCACCTAAGGCCTGGCGTCCCGGGCCAGCTTGGGCTCCAGCGCGCGCCAGGTGCTAGGCGGCGCTAAAGCAGCCGCGAGCCACAGCCTCGCCAGCGCCTGCTGACCTGGTCTGCTGGTACTGACCTGGCCTGCTAGTACTGACCTGGCCTGCACCTGAGGCCTGGCGTCCCGGGCCAGCTTGGGCTCCAGCGCGCGCCAGGTGCTAGGCGGCGCTAAAGCAGCCGCGAGCCACAGCCTCGCCAGCGCCTGCTGACCTGGTCTGCTGGTACTGACCTGGCCTGCACCTGAGGCCTGGCGTCCCGGGCCAGCTTGGGCTCCAGCGCGCGCCAGGTGCTAGGCGGCGCTAAAGCAGCCGCGAGCCACAGCCTCGCCAGCGCCTGCTGACCTGGTCTGCTGGTACTGACCTGGCCTGCACCTTAGGCCTGGCGTCCCGGGCCAGCTTGGGCTCCAGCGCGCGCCAGGTGCTAGGCGGCGCTAAAGCAGCCGCGAGCCACAGGCCCTCGCCAGCGCCTGCTGACCTGGTCTGGCTGGTTACTGACCTGGCCCTGCACCTGAGGCCTGGCGTCCCGGGGCCAGCTTGGGCTCCAGCGCGCGCCAGGTGCTAGGCGGCGCTAAAGCAGCCGCGAGCCACAGCCTCGCCAGCGCCTGCTGACCCTGGTCTGCTGGTACTGACCTGGCCTGCACCTTAGGCCTGGCGTCCCGGGCCAGCTTGGGCTCCAGCGCGCGCCAGGTGCTAGGCGGCGCTAAAGCAGCCGCGAGCCACAGCCTCGCCAGCGCCTGCTGACCTGGTCTGCTGGTACTGACCTGGCCTGCACCTTAGGCCTGGCGTCCCGGGCCAGCTTGGGCTCCAGCGCGCCGCCAGGTGCTAGGCGGCGCTAAAGCAGCCGCGAGCCACAGCCTCGCCAGCGCCTGCTGACCTGGTCTGCTGGTACTGACCTGGCCTGCACCTGAGGCCTGGCGTCCCGGGCCAGCTTGGGCTCCAGCGCGCGCCAGGTGCTAGGCGGCGCTAAAGCCAGCCGCGAGCCACAGCCTCGCCAGCGCCTGCTGACCTGGTCTGCTGGTACTGACCTGGCCTGCACCTTAGGCCTGGCGTCCGGGCCAGCTTGGGCTCCAGCGCGCGCCAGGTGCTAGGCGGCGCTAAAGCAGCCGCGAGCCACAGCCTCGCCAGCGCCTGCTGACCTGGTCTGCTGGTACTGACCTGGCCTGCACCTGAGGCCTGGCGTCCCGGGCCAGCTTGGGCTCCAGCGCGCGCCAGGTGCTAGGCGGCGCTAAAGCAGCCGCGAGCCACAGCCTCGCCAGCGCCTGCTGACCTGGTCTGCTGGTACTGACCTGGCCTGCACCTTAGGCCTGGCGTCCCGGGCCAGCTTGGGCTCCAGCGCGCGCCAGGTACTGGGCGGTGCTAAAGCAGCCGCGAGCCACAGCTTTGCCAGCGCCTGCAACGCTACGCAAGCCCCGGCGGCCCCCGCGCGGTCGGAGCAGCGGTTCAGTGTGCTCGAGATTGTGGAAACCAGCTCCAAGCCGTGTGTGGACGGCCTGGGGACAAATAAGGTCAACTTTAGCCCACAAAATAGATTCGTGTCTTCAAAACAATTAATTATTAATGTTCGACTGCTCCAAAGAATAAAGTCCGATCTGCAATGTTTTACTAAATATAGCATATCGGACTTTGTTCTTCGGAGGAAGCAAAATGTTTTACTCTACTAATAATTCTGATCAACTTTTTTTCCGGGACTTTTGGAAATTCTCATAAAAAAAATTCAATCCTTTATAAAAAGCCGGTCTGATTCATACAAAGTAGAAAAAAAAATTACAAATTGTCTTAAGTCGTAGAAGAAGGTGTAAAAGCAAAAGTGTCACTGTTATAATATTCAAATATTTGTGTATTAAATTTTTTGGGGCTGGTATTTTTTGCTTTTCAACAGTCAAAAGTTACTAACAACTTCACACGTCTATTGTATACAATATATGGGCGCGTATTGTGTATGTGTGTGAGCGCGTGAGTATGCGCGTGAGTATGTGTTTGTGTATGTGTGTGAGCGCGTGAGTATGCGCGTGAGTATGTGTTGTGTATGTGTGTGAGCGCGTGAGTATGCGCGTGAGTATGTGTTTGTGTATGTGTGTGAGCGCGTGAGTATGCGCGTGAGTATGTGTTTGTGTATGTGTGTGAGCGCGTGAGTATGCGCGTGAGTATGTGTTTGTGTATGTGTGTGAGCGCGTGAGTATGCGCGTGAGTATGTGTTTGTGTATGTGTGTGAGCGCGTGAGTATGCGCGTGAGTATGTGTTTGTGTATGTGTGTGAGCGCGTGAGTATGCGCGTGAGTATGTGTTTGTGTATGTGTGTGAGCGCGCGTATGTGTGTGTGTTTTGTTTGCACGCGCGTGAGCATGTACGTATGAGTGTTTATGAGTGTATGTGTGTGTGTTGTCGTGTGCGTCTGTGTGTGTTTGTTTGCGCGGCGTGTGTGTGCGTGTGTATGACCTGATCTCGCAGACGCGGTGGACGGCGACGGCCTTGGCCAGGTCCAGCTCCCAGCGCAGGTCGTCGGCGCGCGCCGGCGCCGCCTCCGCCAGCAGCTCCTGCAGGTACGGGAAGCAGCGCACCTGCCAAACAACATGACGACATTGCTTTATACCGTGGGAGAACCACGCTTCGGCATGAATGGGCTCGACCGGATACCACGGCCTCATAGAAAACCGGCGTGAAGCAGCGCCTGCGCTGTGTTTCATCGTATGAGGGCACTTGAGGCCCAATTGGGGGGAAAGGGGAACATAAAAGTTGGCAGCGCACTTTTGACCCTACTTGTGTTGCAGGTGTCTATGGGCGGCCCGGCCCGAACACGGGACCTTTCGCGCTTCGGGCGATGACCTTAGCCAGTGCGCCATTGATTGAGGCCGTCAAATGTAATTCTATAGGTAACAGCAATTTGTATATTAACTAACATTTCGAAGTAAGTTCAAACAAATGCCACCAATTGGCAGCACCGTCGATATCCCCTATAGAAATAATTACGAGTATATGTCTTTTTTTTGTGCATAATTCAAGCATTCAAGGTATCTTCGCCGGTTTTCGCTAAAATGTCACGAACCATACCTGTGTCTCAGCGAGGCTGGTGTACATCGCGATGAGCTGCGACGCGGGCACGCCCTTGCCGGCCTTCAGCTTGTTCAGGATCGACACGATATTGTGCACGTTTTCCTGAAACGGGAACAATAAAAAACAAATTATATCTGCTGTTTGTCGGAATCTCTCACACCCTCCCCGCCACCCTTGTCCCCCGCTCATAGGCTCACATCTCTTCACCCACACCCCTCCGCCCACATCTGGCAAAAAAAGATAGCAAAAAAATTAAACAATTATAACCTTGCCTTTAGTTTATTTTGGTACTTCGAGCCGGATGGACCAAATTTGAAAGGAAGGATTGGTAGAAAAGGTAAAATAATTATATTGGTAAAGTAAATGGTAATGGTAAATAATGAAAAGTAAAATATTACGGTGTGAGTACTCGCGGCGAGTTTGGCATTCGATCGTAAACTAACTCCAAGTATAGCAGGCGGTATGAAGGAATAGCGATGACCGTTATTTAGCGCACTTGTAAAAATGAAGACTTTCTATTAAAATTGGTTACTGCGCACTCAATGTCATAACTACTGTTTCATTCCGCAGACTATACGTGGTAAAGTACGAAATAGCTGTAATTTGGGTCAGCGTAAAATGTTGACTACGCGTCCCGACTTGACCACTGTGCTTCGTACAGAAGGTATAAGTTACGCAGTCGAAACGTCAAACAGTGAGTGCTATAATGTACTACGAATACTCGCGCACCTACGCCACTACTGAGGAAGGCCAGTTCATATCTGGGCCCATTCAAGCCGAAGCGAAGTTCTCACGGTCTAAAATCGTCTACATAATGTGTCAGTCATGAAATTAATTGATGGTGGCACTGCCGTTTTTGTCTAAAGGTATGGTACGCGTACTCGCGTTTAGTCCCGTTTATATCAAGTATAGTTATAAGATATTTCACCTTAGTCTTGGCCATCAGTGGCAGCGCCCTGAGGCACTCCAGGCGCACGGCGGGCGCGGGGTCGCGGGCCAGCTTGTACAGCAGCACGGGCAGCAGGAGGACCGACAGCTCCTTCTTCAGCTCCACCGCGCCCACCACCATGCGGAGACATCGCAGCTTGATCTAACATAAATGAATAAAATATTTTTTTTATGCGATAGGTAGCAGACGAGCAGGCGGATCACCTGATGGTAAGCAATTGCCGCCGCTCATGGACACTTGCAACACCAGTGGAGTTACAAGTGCGCTGCCAACCTTACATAAATAAATACACACAACAGTTCAGTTCCTACAAACCTTCAAAAAGCGAGCGTATTCCTTCTTAAAAGGTCGGCAGCGCATTTGCGCCTCCTCTGGTGTTGCGGGTGTCCATGGGCGGCGGTAATCACTTACCATCAGGTGATCCGTCTGTTCGTCTGCCCCCTATCTCATAAAAAACAAAGTTGGTTCTTTTGTGCCTGTCAACCTCATATTTTGATCTCACGGCCGCTTACCATCAGGCGGAGTGAGGTCATCTTGATAATCCTCAGTACAACGTAACATCTCATACGTTGACCTGACTCCGTATTAAGTAGGAGAGGATCACAAATATTATAATCCTTCGGTACTTTACAGGCTGTTCTTTGGAACAGGGGCGTCTTTGCCTTAGGTGCAGGGTGTGCGTTGCACACGGGCGCCGCGGTCCTAGGGGGCGCCGGGCGCCGCGGTTCTAGGGGCGCCGGGCGCCGCTCGCAACGGAGCCCCACTAGGCGCGCGCCCTCGCTGGCCTGCCGCCGCGCTTTGATAACCAACGTAAAAAGAACTCCAGTTTGCATACATTTTGTGTAGCACCTGGAGCTCTTCTTATATTTGTCGTATTACAGCAAAGCAAGGCGCGCCACGTGTAAATCCGGGGGACACCACGACATCACCGGCCAGGGTCAGTCCCCAATTTACCTTACGTGGAGTCTCCGAACCGCAAGGCCACGGGAATTCCCACGAAAGTGGGACTTTTTTTCTCCACCCTTTACTTGGGGCGCCTCTGGGCGCTGCCCCCAGCACATTACATGTGGGGGACTTTTGCGCAGATCGCGCCAAGTCCCGCAATCCAGCGGTAATCGGCAGCTTCCTGCCTCCCCCTGTCTTCCCCCTGCCTCCGCATCCAGCGCAGGTGCTCGTGTTGCTGGGATTTCAGGGCCTTACTGGTAAGCCTGCGGGCTTTCTTTCCCTTCCCTGTCCTGCAAACAGCAGGGTGCGGGTCTGCGAGGGAATCCTCCAGGGATCTGCTGGTGGCGCCTGCGTCCCAACCCAGCGGCGTGGGCGTCCATCCGGTTGGATTTTTGGTAGGCCGTGGGAGCGGCCCTGGGGGCGTATACGCCCCGTTGTTGGGGAGGTGACGCCGTTCTGGCGTACCTCGAGGTTCCTGAGGCGGGACGCGGCGATAAAGGTTCGCTCTTTCACGTATTCCGCCACCATGGCTGGATCTGCCGGAAAAAGTCGGAGAGATTTTAGTGGGTATGCGTCTGGACGGTCTCTGATTAGCAGATTCCCAACCCAGAGGAGAGCCCCACACTACTCGTCGGTCTCCCAACCGACGGGTGTGCATAAAGCGGCGCCGACGTCTGCCCATTGCACATCGGGCAGGCGGCATTTCCTCTTCGTGACCAAAAAAAAAGAGCACTTCAAGTCAAGAGAACAATCAAGAGCACATTATTGCAAGTATTCAAAACTTCAAATTTAAACTACGAAGAATAGAGAAATTTGACAGTACCTACTTATTTGGTAAGTTGATGTGCTGTTAGAGCTGGTACGGTCAGCATTACGACTGGGTCCTGTGGGGTGACAACTTTGAAGGAGTCAGTGTAACCTGCTACGCGGATGATACCCTTGTGACGGCAAGAGGGAAATCCTTCAGAGACGCAGCTGTAAGGGCGACCGCTTGTGTCGCTCTCGTCGTCGGAAGAATTCGCCAGTTAGGTCTAGAGGTGGCTCTTCATAAGTCGGAAGCTATATGCTTCCATCCGCCCCGAAGATGTTCCTCCCCCAGGTTCCAACATTGTGGTTGGAGGAACTCCCATTGCAGTTGAGTCAACCATGAAGTACCTAGGATTGGTACTCGATAGCAAGTGGAACTTCCTCGCCCATTTCCGGCACTTGGCGCCGAAGTTGGTCAAGACGGCGGGCGCACTCAGTCGACTGCTTCCCAACCTTGCAGGTCCAGAGGCCTCATGCCGGAGGCTATATGCAGGGATCGTACGATCGATCGCCATGTATGGAGCCCCCGTGTGGGCCGGTTCCCTGACTAGCCGGAGTATCGCTATTCTGCGTTCATCACAGCGGGTGATGGCTATCAGGCTTATACGTGGCTATCGCACGATCTCATCTGAGGCGGCATGCGTGCTGGCATGTACTCTGCCCTGGGATCTTGATGCTAGAACCCTCTGCGCCGTTTTTAACTGGCGAGAGGAGGAGCGTCGATCCGGAGGGCAGAATCCAGCACCTAGAAAGACCGAGGTGGTTATGTCCGAGCTCCGTCAGATGGCAGTGGAGTACTGGAGTCGACGTCTGGAGGATCCTGGAGCTGGCATTCGCACGATCCGGTCGATCCATCCAGTACTTTTGCAGTGGCTCGAGAGGCGCCACGGTTATCTTTCATTCCGGCTGACACAGATACTCTCGGGGCATGGATGCTTCGGGAGATATCTGTGCCGGATAGGAAGAGAACCAAATGCTGCCTGTCTTCACTGTGACGCTGCAGATGACTCAGCAGAGCATACGCTCGCGGTATGTCCCGCTTGGGTGGTGGAACGTGCAAATCTCTACACCACTATCGGAGTGGACCTATCTCTGCCGACTGTAGTGCGCACTATGGTCGGGTGCAGGGCTGCCTGGGAGTCGATTTCCTCTTTTTGCGAGAGTGTCATGCTCCAAAAAGAGGAAGCCGAGCGCGAACGTCAGCGTCTAAATCCCTCACGTCGGGCGGTAGGGGCGGTTCTGATGGTGTTACGTAGGGGGGTCGCTCTGTGCCCTGGGCTGTGCATCTGGGCTAGGGGCGTTAAGAATACTGCCAAGGTAAGAGGCAGGGGCGACTGAACGGGCTTCGGAGTACGTGAGCATGCCACTACTGGGGAGTGGCTTGCTCAGTATCACGACTCCGCGCGGGAAAAAATCCTACTGGGTGTCCTGGTAGGTCGCGCATTTGGGAAGGGCTGCATTGCGCCAAACAATTTGGCTCAAAGTGGCGAGCGCGATTTGCGGTACGGTCCAGTCCCGGCTGTTGGGTATCCGACCGCGATTGCGCTGAGATGGACACCCCAGGGGTTTTGGTTAGAGTTACAGTCCCACACACCAACTTGTCCCCCACATGTGGCAAGGTGAAGGCCATGATGGTTTCCCCTGGGCATCGAAAGTCGCTTAACACGTTAGTACATACTATGTCAAAGTAATATTGTGTCCGTGCCCTTGGTAACTAGGCTTAAGCCAGTAACTTTGACATGGTACTAAAGTGTTAAGCGACTTTCGATGCTGACTGTACACTACGCGTTTTAAGCGCCCTAAACAGCAATGAACTACAAAACACCTGTAAAACGCGTAGTGTATGCCGGCTCTTATAGTTCGTACGGGGGCTTCAGGACATATCCTGGTAGTATGGATCATAATCCATACTATATAATATGGAGGCCTCACCTTTAAACGGCCGGACAAACTGTATTGTACTTTGTACCCATTTCATTTTGACCGCGCGTTTGCTAGGGGGCGCTAGGGCAATGTTTGCACACGGGCGCAACATGAGCTAGAGACGGCCCTGCTTTGGAAAGTGTGCTGCTGAGCTGCACGAGCTCATTCCGCCTTCCCCCTTCTTCTACTGTGAAACAGACGAACAGTGGGATATTTTTTTTTTGTGATAGGTAGCAAACGAGCAGGCGGATCACCTGTTGGTAAGCAATTGCCGCCGCCCATGGACACTTGCAACACCAGTGGAGTATCATCCTTTTTTGGTAGATATTCCTAGTTATGCGTCCTCTTTTGTGATGCGCACTGCCAAGGAATGGAACGCCCTTCTTCACGCGGCTGTTTACCCCAATGAGAACTTACAACCTCAATTTATTTAAAACTAGACTGAATAGGCTACTTCTGGGTAAGCCCGCTCTATCTTAGGCTTCTTCTCAACTCTGGAGATGAAGCCAAGGGCAACCTCATTTTTTATAAAAAAAAAAACTTAAAGCCTAATACGATATAACCTAAAACGTCGATACCTTAAATCTCAAAGGGCGTAATCACCAAATCATCATTTTTCAGGAGAGCCGAAACAAAAAAAAAATCTAAGAATTAAATTCATAACTTTTAAAGTAATAATGCCATATAAATGAAATTTGGATGTAATTATCGAGTATCGAGAGCTTTATAACACAGTTATATAGTATTCAAAATACAACCAATGTTTGCCAAACTGATTTGTGATTACGCCAAAAATAATATTGACAACTTGGCCTTTACGACCTAAAAAAAAGGCTATTTTGCAATAAGTTATGGTATAATGGCGTTTACGACTTGAAAAAAAGGCTATTCTGCTCTATGCTATGGTGTAACAGCCTAGTTAATTTATAGAAAATGCATTTTAAAAAGCTATTTTCGGTTTTTTATAAGTAAAAACACTATGAGGAAGATACAAATTAAGAGACAAATACGGGTAGTTTCATTATTACAAAATTTATGGCAAGTACAGAAATGAAAACGATTTTATTATTTCAATTAAATACAAACGCAATCATTTTAGTTAGAAATTCAAACGAAAGTTATTGATTTCTATAATTTTGTTTTGTTTTTAAATTAGTATAAACAATATCTGCATCGACAGGACTTTTACTTAGAGCTTAAATTTTAATAAGTCTTCTACGAGTACAGCAGCCTTTATCGCTTTCCATCCAGAACGGAATCAGAATCACACAACCCGTAAATTCCGTCTGCACCCAGCTTGCTCGGTATTCCAAGCAGAATTATTTGCCATCGAACAAGCATGCAAATAGGCGTTAAACGATAGATGCCAAGCTGTGACTCTTTGTGCGATAGCATGTCCGCCTTATATGCTATCAAGGACAGGAGCAATACCAACCCAATGGCGTGCTCCATCCAAAAATACGTTCATGCTATTAAATGCAAGCAAAAATCCATCCAATTCTGCTGGGTCAAGGCTCATATCGGTATAGATGGGAACGAGGCAGCGGACGCAGCAGCAAAAGCGGCGTCCGAAGCTAGGACCCGCATACTCCTATGCCATACCGCCTAACAGTTATTTATTTGTTTAAATTCTTAAAGTAACTCGAGTCGTAAACGCCACTGTTACACATATTCTGTCCTATACGCCTCATTCGATAGTCAGTATTTTTCACATCATTATAATTTTAACGGTGTATCGACCGAAACCTTAATAATGAATTTTTAAAGGTATTACGACTAAAAAAAACTTGTTTATCGACGCTAAACACGTGGGCTGTAATCACCACTTTTTTGCGAATTTTAAAACTTTGATAATACAGATCGATAGAGAAAAAAAAATGGAGTAAGATAGCATTCAAAAGTCATTTTGGCCAAAATGGTGATTACGCCCTTTGAGATTTAAGGTATCGGTATGATCCAGAAATCTATATCTATCTTTACTATTTATAAAGAGAAAACTTCTATAGACAACGACAAGGCTAATAGGTAAACCGAAAACACGAAACGCTTGCGCGATGTAATTGGACACAGCGCCATCTATTGGTTCACTTCTGAATTACGGTCCCAAAGCGAAGTGAGGGCGGGCCACTAGTAAATAAATAAATAAGCTAAGCACGTACCTCCTCGAACCACTCCTCCGTTCTCCTCTCCATAGCGACTCCGATCAGAAACGCGACCAGCTCTAGCTTCATCGCCCCGTCGGCTGCCTCCATCACCCCCAACCACCCCTTCAACCTCTCCGGGTCATCCCTAACCCTCTCCCAAGTTTCATACAACTTGAACATCACAGACAAACGGCAGTCTGTGCACACCAGAGCTTCGAAGATCTTGTTGGTCCTTAAATTAGGCATATCTAACCGCTGCTCAGGGGTCTCAGTTTCGTATATGTCGAGGAGTTTCGAGGCAACTTTGAGGGCGTTTGTGGTGAGGTGGGAGGGCATGTGCAGCCACTGGAGGGAGAGGGCCACGAATGTGTTCAGGGCTATGCTGGTGCACTTGAACTTCGTTACTATATTGAGACCTGGAAAGAGAAAGGCTTCCAATTAGTTACAGGAGCCAAAGTCGACATATTAAATATGTTAGCACTATGTATACATTAAGACCAATTTATAACCATGTTCTATAGCAAATAAATGATTGCAAAAAGCTAGTATTGTCATACGTAGCAGAATAATGTGGAGAGTAGGTCTCAACCCCTAATCAACACAAACTGTATTATCAGACGGATTACATATCTGATGGTAAGCGATTGCCGCCGCCCACACCTGCAACTCGAGTAGAGTCCTAAGCGCGCTGCCAACCTCCGCTACCCTGTTACCCTGCAAGCGCTGCTTTACGTCGTTCTTCTGTGAGGCCGTAGAATAACTCCGATCAAGCCGGCCCATTCATGCCGAAGCGTGTCATTCCCACGGTTAATACAAGTTTATTAAAGTGACAATAGCAAGAGTTTATTATCCTAATAGCTCAATAGAATAAAACGGACCTCTTATTTGATCTGACCACTCGTGTGTCCGTCTGTGTGTGTTATAGTCCGAGGCAAGAAAGTGTGGTTATGACCTTGAGTGCGCAGAAACCAATTTGATAGAAAGTCTTCTTTTTTACAAGTGCGCAAAATAACGGCCATCGCTATACTTTCGTGCCTCTTTTTTTGGGAAATACTTAAGGTGTAAGGTTCAGCACGCCAGTAGCCTGCCTCCCCTGTCGGAGTACTCACAAGGCGGGCGCAGCGCCAGTAGCCTGCCTCCCCTGGCGGAGTACTCACAGGCTGCAGCAGCGCCAGTACCCTGCGCTCCCCTGGCGGGTACTCACAGGCGTGCAGCAGCGCCAGTATCCCTTCCTCCCTCCCCTGGCGAGTACTCACAGGCGTGCAGCAGAGCCAGTAGACCCCGCTCCCCTGGCGGATACTCACAGGCGTGCAGCAGCGCAGTAGCCCTGCCTCCCCTGGCGGATACCACAGGCGTGCAGCGCGCCATGCCCTGCATCCCCTGGCGAGTACTCACATGCGTGCAGCAGCGCCAGTAGCCCTTCCCTCCCCTGGCGAGTACTTCACGGCGTGCAGCAGCGCCCATTAGCCCTGCCTCCCCTGGCGGAGTACTCACAGGCGTGCAGCTCCCCTGGCGGAGTACTCACAGGCGTGCAGCAGCGCCAGTAGCCCTGCCTCCCCTGGCGGAGTACTCACAGGCGTGCAGCAGCGCCAGTAGCCCTGCCTCCCCTGGCGGAGTACTCACAGGCGTGCAGCAGCGCCAGTAGCCCTGCCTCCCCTGGCGGAGTACTCACAGGCGTGCAGCAGCGCGGGCAGGTGCAGCGCGGGCGTGCGCGGCAGGTTGTCGGCCAGCAGCGCCAGCGTGAGGCCGGCCGCCGCGTCCGCCTCCAGCGCCGCGCAGCGCTCCAGCAGCGCGTACACCGCGCGCGGGTCGCGCCTGCAACCAACCTTCTAATTACCTATCTATGAAAACTATTTATAAAGAGATAAACTCCATAGACATTGACGAACCTAATATACAAACCGAAAAAGCAAAACACTAGCGCGTAGCAATCAACGCCCAGGGCCATCTATTGGTAGATAGTGGAACCACTGTTCCGAACGAAGTGATAGCCTCTACTTATTCTTAATTGTATCAACAGATAGCGCTAGGCGTCGATTACATCGCGCAAGTGCTTCGCCTTTTCAAATTACATGAAAAACTTGGTTCATTAAATGGAATAACCTCTTAATAAATACAACAACAGCGTTTCCCAATAGCAAGGTCGCGACCCGGTGCTGGGCCATCAAAATGAAATAACCGGTCCTATAGATAACCTTATTTAAAACATGAGTTTTACATCACTTGGATTCTTTAGTAAAAAAAAAGAAACAGCTGCACTGCTGCATACTTCTAATAATAAAAATGTGTATTATAGAGGTATATTAAACCTTAATGGAACTAGCTTGAGTTTGAAAGTACTCATTGGGTCACGAAGGGCCAGTGTGAAAATGACCGGGCCATGGCATAACAAAGTTTAGGAAACACTGGTATAGAAGATAATAATGTAGCATATGGTTTAATGGTTATTTACAAAGTGATCGTATAGTCCGACTCACCCGTGCTTGAGCATCTCGTTGGAGATCCTGGCCAGCATGGGCAGCAGCGCGCGCACGTGCGCGGCGTCGCGCCGGTGGATCGCCGTGTCCGCCACCGCCGAGTACGCCGCGAACGCGCGCTCGATCAGATCCGTGTTGCATATCTATGTGACATCATAAATCATAATTGAAAAACTGTCACACGTGATCCTGGAATGCGATGCTGTGGCCACCCAATGCAAGCAAACCCTAGGAAAGATGAAGCCTGTGAGGTTCCCAGGAAACTACTGCGCTTCTGGGCGGAGCTGGGCTGGCTTTTGTAACCAGCCGGCCCATCACGTACAATGGACCGAAAGAGAGACAGTCTTGTGCGGAAAATGGAGTTCACTTTTTACATTACATTACATTCACCTTAGCACTGCACCTGTCTCACATAATGCTATCATGTCCTGTTGGCAGTTCTAATGCTACCTGCAGGGAGTTCAAGTGTTACCTGCTGGCAGCTCAAGTGTTACCTGCTGGCAGCTCAAGTGTTACCTGCTGGCAGCTCAAGTGTTACCTGCTGGCAGCTCAAGCAAGACAGCAGCAGATTGAGCTGCGGCTGTGAGGCTGGGAGGCTGAGCAACAGCTGCCAGGGCCTTGCTCCGCAGCTGTGCCGCGGGTTGCAAGTCAGCCACAGGAATACGGGGCGAAGCAGTTCTAGACTGTTTGAAGATACTCTGTAATCAAGATATCACTTGGAGATTATTCCCAATATGTCATTTGCGACAGATTGGGATCCAATGAGTCCAAGGCCATATAAAATTTTCTCGACTGAAGTGATACCACGGCCTTACAGAAGACCGGCGGCGGTACCGGAGCTGAGGCCCTATAAGGGGAAATTGGCTTAAAGTTTCGCAGCGCACTTGTGACTCCACTGATGTTGGTGTCTATGGGCGGCAGTAATCAGTACCATCAGGTCATCCGTCTACTCGTCTGCGACCTAACACATTAAAAAAACGAGTTTTCTCACGATGCGCACCAAGCTAATGATAGAAATATACACACACTTTGGAAAAATCCAGAGGTACATGCTTTGATTTGAACTCACAATACTCCATTATAATCTAAAAATAAGCAGCAATGTGTAAAAATACTTACACATAATCTGGGTGTGTGCACAACGCCTGCATCTGAGCCAAGACATCATCTTCTGCGTCTTTGTTTTTCTCCAGCACCGTGATGAACGGGTGCTGCGGAGACTTGAGTGAGAACTGGCACCGGTATGGCTGTCCCGGCACTAGGCGAGACTTCAGGTCCAGGATTAGCAGCCCCGCCATAGTAGAGATTATTGCCGAGTAGTTGCTGTTAAGTAAAAAAATGAAATGAAATATGAAATGAAATGAAATGACATGAATTTTATACATAATAACTGATGGGGCAGGTAATACATGGAATGCTTTTTAAGTTACTTTCTAACTTCTAGCACTTAAATTTAGTGGATATTTAATATCCTAAATTAATTTTGAAACTAGTCCAGTCTATGAGATTTATGTATAAAGTAAAATAATTAATTGTATACATTTTTAGCCACAAAAATACGGATCTGACCATAGAATTGAGGAAGAAATAAGATTATTTCATGCTATATAACCGACACTCGGTAGACAACCGGATGGTACATTTATCTACCGACTAAAGTGAACATCGCCAAGATCAGGGAAGACAGAACAGTCGTCTATTTAAGGTAAAAATAAACAACAACACGAACTGTGCACTGGGCAGCAAGGTGACAATCGTGGACATGGTGTGGCCGATCTCCAGCACGCCGAGCTCCACCAGCGCCAGCAGCCCCTGGCACGCCGTCAGGCTCACCACCTGCTCCTTCGCCTGGCACTTCCCGCGCAGGATCTTCAGCTGCTCGTTCTCCAGAGCGAACCGCTGCCGCTCCGCCGGCTTGTACTGAGACTTTATCAAGCTTATCAACTTATCCACCGCGTTCACCACTAACACACTGTTGTTGGTGTTCAACTTATATTCTATTTCGTCCATTTTGAAGTTATTTGCCTACACTTTCACTGAGATTTTACGATGTTTTGATGAAAACACGCCGCTAAAATTGCGAGAACAGCTGTTTTGGAGTTGTCACTTTTGACACTGACAGTTACTGACAGTATTGTTTTTTTTTCTGAAGAAATTCACGTTTCATATTTTACTCAAGCTATCAAGGCAAAAACATTATTTTATTCAATAGATTTACGGTTCTTTTGCCGCACAAACCAAGGGGTAAGGGAGGCGTGACTTGAGGTGCATGCAAATGCAACCAAAGATGCAGGCAAAACTTTATTATAATAAATAACAAAACAAAAATCCTTTATTGGCACATTTGTAGAACATTATTTTTTCTGTTTGAATATGTCCAAGGCTGTACCTAATTAAATAAAAAGAAAATGTCATACTGACCATACTGACATTTTGCTAGACAATAAAAGTCGAAAATTCGTGCTTCTTCTCGAATTATTTACCAAAATCTCCATAAAGAAATTATTTATTTGCTAACAAACTGAGCAAAATGTCGACACCACCTCGAGAAACTATTCAAAAGCAAATACAACAGGACTGGGCCAACAGGGAGTACATAGAAGTGATAACAGGGAGCATCAAAAAGATTACCGATTTCCTGAACTCTTTTGGTGAGTGAAAGCTGCGATCTTAATTTTTTGTTACAATTTATTGTAAACAAAACTGTAACTAGACCGTGTTGTTACAGATATGTCTTGCCGGTCTCGTTTGGCCACCCTGAACGAAAAGTTGACGTCGTTGGAAAGAAAAATCGACTATTTGGAGGCCTGCGTAAGTCCAATGTTTTTTTAGTTAGTCATGTTTCTCGTGCTCTCTTAAGCGTGAATTTCATAGAAACCGTTTCAGGTACAGACGAAATGGAAGCGCAAACGCTTCACAGATTTCTGTGTTCATTAGATTAATTCAAAGTGTATGTTGATTAAGATTAAGAGTAAGACTGGTGATGTTTATTACCTAGACAAAGAATGGTAATTCTGGATGGAAATTCATACAATACCTCATACATTGACCTGACTCCATTACTAAGTAGCTTATGCACTTGTATTACAGATAAACATATTGGCTTTTAAAGGAAAATTTATTCTAATTGCAATTGAGTAGGTAACCATAATAAAATTGTGTTACAATTTATAGCTACAAAATACTTAAGATAACCTATTTAAACTAACGGAATCATTTGAAGTTTGCTGCCTGAACTAGGAACATCCTGTATCTCAGGCAAAAACAAAAATCTACAAACTTACTTAGTTACTTTTCATTTAAATGCCAAGTACTATAATAATATATAATAAGCTCTTTATTTCGGAATAAATCTATAATTTGATTCTGTCTTTATCATCATCATTGTTATTTACCTTCCCTGTTCCTAGGTGATCTGGGGTTGCTGCAGCATGTTTTCTTCCATATATCACTGTTGTTTGCCATCAAATCATCCACTTTAATATAAATCATAAAATTTAGCAGTTATAATATTTTTTTATAATAATGCCTTCTTTGTTACAGGTGACTAAAGGCGAAACTTTGACATAAACCCTTGGTTAGTTAAATTCACAATTATTTCTTAAATCATTTTATTACTTTTACAAATTTTATGCATTAGATATTCTGTATGTGATCTATAAGTATTTAATGTGGTAAGACTGTCCTGCTCTATCTCTATGTGCTGAATAAATACTGAAAATGGATTTAAAATGAATAAATGGTTGGATTGCATAATTAGCTATGAAATACCAATTCTGTATGATTGTTGTATGTTTTAATAGCATAGTATTTTTAAGTTATAATAAAATTTAATATAAAACATTTTTTTGTCTATCAATAATAGAACTTTCACATTAAATCCCAATAGTACAAATATTAATTGATTAATATTATATTATTTAGTTTACTATTGCTTAATTTTTCATCCATCAACCCAAATAAATATTGACATAATATAACTCCAATTGACAACATTTCATAATTTTTGCATGTCTATATTATTGTTTTATATGAAAGTAGATATAAAATAAAGCGACCCATATTTTTTGTTTTTTCGAAATTATGTTTATAAGATACCTAAAAAACATATTTTAATCCTTCGTATTCTAAACAGACGTAAGCGCCAAATTACGTCATACTTACTGAGATACAATATACTCTGTGCTTACTGAGGAATACATGACAACTATTGACAATTTCATTTTATGTCTTGCATCTGTCTGTCATAGAATTATAACCTCCCTTTTTCCCATACTATTTAAATAAAATGAAAGTTTCCGACGGATTTCAAGTTGCTGATAGTAGAAACTTGCCAAGAGTAAACTATCTAATGTTACTGGAGTTCATGCAAGAGAACGACTGCTACAACGTTGCTGAACTACGTAGTGCTAAAGCATTACTTGCTTTGCGGGAAGCCTACGTAGACACTGCGGTGGGATACGTAGAATTAAAGCGAGATGTCCATTTGTGTACCGTCCAGTGCTGATACATAAGTTCTGGCTGACTATGATGAGCTCTGTGTTAAAAAAATAATAGATGCTGCTTAGGTATTTTGGAAAAATTATATGTTTCAAAAAAGTATAGAGTGCAAAATAAAAGATGTAAAATGTTTCATATTTTTTATTAACCTTGTGTAAATAAATAACTACTTAAGTACCTACCTATGTGAAGCTTATTTATTGAATTTTAATAATTATACACCTATGAATCTACGATGGCAATCTAGCTTTCAATTTGACCCGTCCTTTCACCGTCTTCATTAATTTTCTAAGTACAAAACACGCAGAGAACAGTTAATTTCTTAATAACCAATGCATTGCACCATTCTTACTTCGTAGACACTGGCAATGAAAAAAAGGATTTCTCCGGAGCATGAATAGAATTGTTCGTGCAGATAGGGACACAACAATATTTCGGATCCTTCATTGGCACATACGCAATAGTTTCTTTGTTGTAAACGATTATAAATGAGAATTTATGAGAATTGTAATGAGTACGAGGAATTATTTTTACAAATGTCACTGAAGACACATGACAGTTAATTCACAGATATTATCAGTTTTAGCAATGGAGAAGGTATAGGCAAAGGAAATATTTCATTCTTCAGTGTAAGTATGACGTCATTTTTCAGTTTTCAGTTATAATTTTTTTTCTCAGTAAATAAGCAATATAAAAAATATTTTGATATATTCTCGATATCAGGAGAAGAAAACAAAGAAATGGTATTTTTTATTTTAGGGCTTAGAAATTTTGAAATGTTGTCAATTGCAGACATAATTAGAGCCACCACATTCCACATATTATGTTAAAAGCTGATAATAATACCATAATCTGACTAATATTATTTATTACATGGATTTACTCAACTCGTATTGTTTCTTAAATGTTCCAGCCCTTTTCCTGAATTACAAATCATTTATTTCAACCTACTTAAGGTCATATACAAAAATAATAATAAGAAAGCCATACAATAACATTTATTTCACAATTCAAATAAAATACAATTATCTGGTTACTCATTTGTTTAGTTATTGGTCTGTAATAATAATATTAGCCCTTGATTAAATGATCAGCCTTAAATAAAAATAAATTTTGATTATTTGGTTTCTAACAGCACAGCAATGCCCTGGCCACCTCCACAACTTGACACAGCAATACCACGCTTTAGATTTCGCTGCCTGAAAATTAGAAATCATAATAATGAATTTACCCCTGGTCGACTGGTTCGCCCTCACTTTGTTTCATTAGTTTCAAACAGTACCAATAGATCGCGTTGGGCGTCGATTACAACGCGCAACTGTTTAATTTTTAACGCCGTTGTTGTTTATAGAAGTTACCTCTTTATAATTAGTTATAGATTATATTTGGCCAAATCAAATTAAGCTCACCATACTTGTTTTTGATTAGTTTTTGAGCCTGGCGTATTTATTTATACTGTACTAGTGGGACGCCCTCACTTCGCTTCGAAACTTTTATGCCATTAATTCCAAACCCAACTAATAGATGATGCTCTGTGTCGATTTCATCGCGCAATTGTTTCGTCTTAAATAAAATAAAAATCGTTTATTTAATAAACGCAGTTACATTTTCAATTAGTTTGTACTTAAGTAGTAAAGTTATAGCCAAAATTTCAAATAGATAAGTTTGGCTGGTACTTCGTCGTTAGTACTCTATGAAAGTTATCTTCATAACAGTTTAAGTGTTACCGTAGCTGATGAACAAGGTGTACGACTGTCCTGGCTCCCGTCGCGCCGACAGGGTTCCCCATGGCAATGGCGCCGCCGCTCACGTTAACCTTTGCGAGGTCTACGTTCAGGACTCTAGCGGCTACGAGCACTTGGGGAGCGAATGTCTCGTTTATCTAGAATATTATGAACGTTTTTAATATTCGCTTTCAGTCTAGATATAATTAGCAGTAAAGTAAAAAAGTAAAGTATCAGCCTATATACTGGCCCACTGCAGGGCAAAGGCCTCCATCACAGAAATCAAGTTATCGCTACTATGATGGGATTAGGCTTAATCACCACGCTTGCCTAATGCGGATTGGTGATGATCACAAACCCGAGCTATGTTAGAAAAATTCGAAACATACTTTTGCTCGACCCAGGAATCGAACTCGAATCGAAATCGAAGCGAATAATTAGCAGACTAAACCCTGGACTGCTGGGATGGCCCCTTTACCTGGCTACAGCGGGCCTGTCAGGCTACCTCACGACTAGGTAGCGGCGCTAGTTTTTGCTGGCTGACTATCTCTTCACACTCCTCCCATACCTCAAACAAGTCCACATCATTGACGCTCAGTCGCGCTGCAGCTAACAACGCCTGGACTGCTGGGATGGCCCCTAGCCCGGGCTGCAGTGGGTCTGACCCACGACACGCCCAGCCCACGACCCTAGCTAGCGGCGCTAGTTTTTGCTGGCTGACTATCTCTTCTTCAGCAATAAGGACGGCTGCTGCGCCGTCTGCTGGACCCTGGAAAGTAGGTTTGTGTTATAAATTTACAGGATGTACAAAACTGTTTCACTGCATCGAGTAAGACTGCAACACGAGGCAAAGTTACCTCTACATAGCCGGGATGGGTGGGTGGTTAACTCCGTTATCATCGCCATAAGATAAGATAGAGAAATAGGGAAATCGTTCTTAACGTATTGGTAAACTATTTCCAGTACTCCAGTTGGTCTGGTTCCCTTGACCAACCAAAGGGTTGCGAAGGTCATACGGCGGACACTTCATTGTATTTACCAGACTTTCCAAATCCTGGTTCAAGCATGCTCTAGGCTCCGAAGTAACAAGATTTGGACGCAGCTGTGAATGACCTGCTGAGATTATCAAGGTGAATGTTGGGTACATTTGGCTCTTCATCTGGATGTGGCATTTGGCAACATTCATTCGATGTTTTCTGACTTACACTAGAATTTCCAGCAGTAACAACTGACGCGTCGTCAACCATAGTCGGCAGTCGGGAGAGTTCCTCCAGCGCGATGGTCGTCTGAGGCAGTTCATCCTTATCAACCAATATTTCTTTCTTCTTGAGTGTTGCCGTTAAACTGGTTATCTCGCTGTCGAAAACCTTGGATTCTTGTGCTGGAAACATGATCACAAAAATTATGAGTTAAAAAGGTAAATATTACCTACATATCTAATGCGTCACAAAAGTCTTGAAAATGGATTTTTGGGGAACAACAGTGCTGGTCCCATGTTTTATAACTAAAGGGGTTTCCACCATACAATACACCAAAAGCTAGTTGCCTATACATAGGTAGGTGTATACCTAAGTCCTTTAAATTTACTGTGAAACTCTCTTGCTAAGAACTCTTAAACTCTTTTGGTAAGACATTGGTAGATTATCTAGATTAATTCTATCACCTGCCTTCCATTTCAAGTGACTCTCCAGCGCGAACTGATCCGCTTCCTTCCTGTTAACCTGGTGTTTGTTCGCCACGTCCTCTGCCATCTTCTGCAGCGTCAGTCCGGTGTAGGTGTCCAGGAACTGCCTCTGAATGTGGTCTTCCATGACGTAGCCGCTACCGAGGGTCGTGCCGAACCGAACGTTGCGGACTAGGAAGGGGAGGGCAGACATGATCTCGGTCCCGCCGGTGAGCGATGCTTTTGCCATGCCGGTGAGTATGTCCTAAAATCAGTCATTTATCGAGTGCTGGTCGGTATATTTGTCACTTGCTAATATAGTAATAGGAAAGTGCATTTCAGATGGGGATCCGACCGAATCCACAATTGAATGAAAGCTCCAATTCAAGGTCACCAAATGGTGGACCGCGGTCCGCCGCGCAACATCGGAGGAGACAAACGTGAGCCCCCGATTCTTAAAAATTAATATGCTCTCTTTTTGAAGGTTTTCTGGTCGTATGGTCGTACCGCAGGCGATAGTTCAGAGTTCAGACATACAGAGGAAGATTTTTTGCAAATGCTTGCTTCGCCGTGTTTCATTAACCCTGCAGACATGTGCTCTAATAGAAAACTATTAATGTTCTCTACTCTTTTCCTTAAAATATAGTAGGTGTAATCCTCACCAGTGCCCCAGTGATGACTGCCTGGAGTCCTGAGCCACAGGATCTGTTGACCCCTAGGGCTGGTCGGTCCATCGGGACTCCTGAGTAAAGCCCGCAATACCTCGGCGTCTTCCCCCCATCGCATTGGCTGAGCTGGAAAGATGGAATTTTAGACCACTTTTTGTATATGTGTCGGCCTCGATGGCGCAGTAGCTGAGGTGTGCGAAAGGTCCCGGGTTCTATTCCCGGTCAAGTCAATTTAGACCAGTACATTTTCTAAGTTTTCTTGGGTCTGGGTGTTCTGGGTTGACGCCCCCAGTTAATTATCGTCATCTGGTAATTATCGTCAAACGAAACTGATTATAGTAAATATTCAAATCTATACATCTTCTATACATATAATAAAAATGTAAAAAAGTTGTGTCTGTACATTGAAGATATTTATCTCAAAATAACTTAGGATGACTAAAAAACAGTAACAGAACATGAATCAATGATTTTTAAAATTTTTGTCTGTCTGTTTGTCTGTTTGTCTGTTTGTCTGTTTGTCTGTTTGTTCGCGCTAATCTCGGAAACTACTGAACCGATTCGAATGAAACTTTTTTTATTGTATAGCTGAAATATCAGGGCAACTTATAGGATATATTTAATTTTGGAGACCAGGCTACTTGATGTAGAACCACAACAGCCCGGCTAAACTATAAGAGGTAGAACAATGGCACCTTAACAAAAGTTGTTTAGATTGATGAGCATTTTATGATGACATGAAAAAAATCAAAGATCATGGAACACCTGGTGTGGAACTCTAAGAGCCCAGCTACACCATAACAAATATGGGATGAAATGGAATGCAAAATTGTCAAATGTGATGAGCATTTTTGGATGAGATCCGATAAGGCAGGATATTTCGAACTTAAAGGGGGTTCCAAGTTTGGTGATGGGACTACGTGATTCCTTGGCCCAATCTACTATTTAAATAATCATCTTTAAGTCAAGAGTCATAAAGTTCACGCAAACGAAGTTGCGGGCGGCCACTAGTAATTAATAAACAAATAAAATCACTAGTATGCACCTACTCGTACTTATTTAACTTTTTAGTGTGAGATTACTTAAAAAGGCGGTTTTATTTTTTGTCAAAAATTTTAATTATTTTTTATTTACTTATACTATAGAAGGTGTTTTCACTTACATAATGAGCGTTTCCTATAATAGTGTTGTCTATGAGCGCCGGGTCCAGCCCGGAGGTCCGTATGGCCTCCTTCCCGGCGGCGGCGAACACAACGCCAGCCGGAGTCTCCCGCAGGGGCCCGCCGATACTGCAGAAAGGGGTTCGCTTGGCGCCGATCACGAATATTCCTGGACCACACATTATAAATTACCTTAAAAGCATTAAGTTCTGTAATATTTTGTGGAATAAAGAGTATCTATCCATACTAATATTATAAATGCGAAAGTAACTCTGTCTGTCTGTCTGCTACTCTTTCACGCCAAAACTACTCAACGGATTTAAATGAAATTTCGTATAGGCAGATAATCTAGACCCTGAGAAAGGACATAGGCCACTTTTTATTGCGAAAAGAGGGTTGTAAGGGGTTGAAAGGGGGGTAAAAAGTTACTTTTCCACGCGGACGGAGTCGCGGGCGGCCGCTAGTCTATTATATTTGTTGGAGTTTATTATCTTGCTACTATGTTGGAATTGACTGGCCGGATGGCGCATTTGGTAGTGACCCTGCCTCATACGCTAAAGGCCGTCGGTTCGATCCCCACTCTGGACAAACATACGTGTGATGAACACTTGTGTTTGTTCAGTGTCTGGGTGTTATATGTATATGTATTTACTTAAGTATTATATTTGGGAATCCGTCTGCTCGTCTGCCACCTATCAGATAAATAAAGGTGAAATTTAAACTTACGCGGCTTTTATCATAAACATACTTTATCTGAATATCTATCTTACGTAAATTTATTTTATCAACATTCATTCGGATAAAATAAATTTCGTTGTTGTCTGTCACTGTTCTTCAAGGTCATTAGCATGGCATTGATACTATTGGATACCTACCTACTAACTAACTATAAAGAATAACCAATATTATTTTAAGTCCTTGTTTGCATGCCAGATTCTGGTGAAATTTGAGATCAACTTAGAATAATAACACGAGATCGAAATCATCCTGTAACATCTTTTTAATACCACTTTCATGCAAATAAATTATTTCTATTCTGTGTATTGTAATCATGCTAGTAATAAAACCTTAAATAGGGTAGGTTTATGGATATGACTGACCTTTAGAAGCTAGCGCCATGTTGCCAGTCCTTGACAAAGATATCGAAACACTCGTTATGAATTTGTTCTGTCTCTAACCGCATTAGCAGACGTTTTGCCTCGTTTTATCAGCGCCGCCTACTACATCGTTCGTAGGTTCAGTCTGTATGAACAAATGTTGACACGGCTGTACCTCCTACTTATTGTTTATGTATTTGAGACTTATACCACACTTGTTTTTCGGGTATCCGTATCTTTGCATGATATCTCTCATTTCATCTTGACGGTAGAGTATAGCTACTAGTATAGTATAGCTAAGATTAGCATCTTCAGTTAGATTTGGCGACCCGTTTAGCGCAGTGGTTTGAGCACCGGTTGCGTCTGCAAGGGTCGCAGGTTCGATTCCCGTTCCAACACAAACGTTTGGTGATGAAACAGATATTTTGTGTTGAGAGTTTGTGGTGCCTTCCTTATTCCTGGTTTCCATAGTACAAAGGAAAACATATGATGTAATCTCGGGACTCGGTTTTTTGCGATAGGGATAGGTCCGATGGCGTATGTGTAATAGGCCCTACCTCATACGCTTAAAGGTCGGGAGTTCGATTTGTACTCTGGATAAACTTTCGTGTGCGTTTTGATTCCAGTATCATATTTGTTACTCTCTGGTGTGTGATTTAATAGGTGTACCTACAAGTGCTTAAAAGCTACTGGCAACCCAGATAGGTACATGTTTTTCTCCAGGTTTCTCCTTCCATCTTTTACCTACTTTAATAGGTTTTTTGGATTAGGGTTACATCGATAGAAAATAAATCCCAAATTGAAATAAAAATATAATTTTTATTTTAACATTAGCTTGTAACAGTAATCAGTCAACAATAAAATGTACAAAGTAACAAGTAGGTATACAAAGTTTAATCAAACAAATGGTGTTTGATCCTCTCTTGGTCTCTGTTGCGTAACGTGGGTATCGGCTGCCCAGGGCGGAAGACTATCTTGCTTCTCCTCCCCCTTCCCCCACTCCAGGAACACCTTTATTTTGCCACCCCATTTAACCTAAAAAGTACCGCCCCTTACACCAGTGCATAGGCGTAGTGGTATTGACGCCCCCTCTTTTTTTCCTCGATTCCCTTCAGGATGAAGCAGAGTTCTGTCGCCCGGGGCGGACCGGCTCCCCTTCCCCCGCACCCACTACGGTACGCTACTGCTTAGGCTATTATCTAAACTGACTCCAGAAGAAGGGCGATACCCTGCCCTCCGCCGATGCAGGCTGAAGCGATACCCCTCTTCAGACCTCGCCGTCTGAAAAGAGAAAGAAACTTAGTTAAACTGCATTAGACAGGACTCGATTTCGCATACGAGTATGGCTGTCAAAAGTCGCTGATGCGTTACCGTCCTTTTAAGACGGAGGTCGTCTGTTGTTCGTAAGTGAACACCGCCGCCCATGGACAAAAGCTACACCAGCCGGGCTAACATGCGCACCACGAGATAATTTGTCGACACTCGTATTTTGTCGGCGCAAGTTGCGTCTCGCTCACCTGACTGAGCGATGAGCGGGATAGAAGGATGCGCTTTCGCGAACGAGAGTCGACAAAATTTTGTCGCGGTGCGCATGTTAGGCCTACAGAAGGAGTGCGGATGCGTTGCCGGCCTTTTTGTATTGGTGAATGGGTCGGTCGTTGTATCCAAGATCCTCACCTCAGTTCGTAAGCCAAGTGCGCCGTGATCCGGGCCCCGGAGGCGCCCACGGGGTGGCCGATGGCGATGGCGCCTCCGTTCACGTTGAGCTTGCTGGTGTCCAGCTTCAGTTCCTTCACGCATGCCAGCGTCTGCGCCGCGAACGCTTCGTTAATCTGAGGGAGAACACAAACATTTTTGATGAGATAGTCTAGGGCGCCTCGCGGTTCCTGAGGCGGGACGCGGCGATAAAGGTTCGCCCTTTCACGTATCCCTCGTCCGTGCCTGGGTCTGCCGGGAAAAGTCGGAGAGGTTTTAGTGGGCATTTCGCAGAGACCCAACCCAGAGGAGAGCCATACACTACCCGTCCGGTCTCCTAACCGACGAGGCACCCTCGCTCGTGGTCCAGGCAGGGAGACGGTTATAAAGACCAGTTCCGTCTGAATAGCTTCCTGATTATTTTCGAATTACCGAACCTAGGCAGGTGGCTTGGGGTCATTATTCCGGTGACACACAGCGCTTGCGCGATGCTATAATGCATATTGCCATCTACCGGAATACTGACAATCCGCCTGCTTGTTTGCTTTACATCATATGAAACCCTATACAGCGTTCAAACGCGCCGCCAATCAATGCCTCATGTTCGTCTGCCTATTTCAGCAATAAAACAGTGCTCGTTAGACTCGGCTTGGGAGACTTGCTATCTGTGGCTGAATGAGTAAAACCTGCTGCCGCTGAAAGATCCCAGCACTTGACGAACCCAGCTGCCTATAGACTAAAAGTCACTATCTCTTACCTCAACCAAGTCGATATCATTCAAGGTTAAATTGGAGACACGCAGCAAGTTCTGTATAGCGGGGACTGGCCCGATGCCCATAATGGCTGGGTCGACCCCCACGAAGGACCAGCCGGCCAGCCGCGCGATGGGCTTGAAGCCGTTCTGCTTGACGGACTCTTCGCTGGCCAGGACTAGGGCTCCGGCGCCGTCGTTCACACCCTGAGATTAAAATGTGTTATTAGTATCAGAATACTTCGAAGACCCAGAAGACCCAGGGGTCTTCGCCACTCCTAGCATCAAACTAATCCCTTCTACCACCTGTCAACAAAATTTAAAGAAAGCAATAGAAGGGAATGCTTCTATCGCTAACCTGCATTTATGAGGTCGGCGGCGTACTATCAGGTGACCCGTCCGCTAGCCTTTCTACCATCAGCTCGGCGATCAAATGAGTGCAGGTTGAAATAATGATTCTCAACGTTGGTATCGCTATAATGTAACCACGATCCAGTTGGACTGATTAACCAGATTACGAAGGCCAAACGGCAGTTGCTTCATTGTTAAATTACCAGACTCACCAAATCCTAGAGCATGGCCTGATATCATCAATAGCTTTAAACACAACCGGTAAATGACACGTCGAGATAGGTGATGAAACTCACCGAAGAATTGCCAGCAGTCACCACGCCTCCCTTCCTGAAGAGCACGGGCAGCTTGCACAAGCCCTCGATGGTGGTCTCCGGGCGAGGGTGCTCGTCCTTCTCCACCACCACCTCCTGCTTCTTGACCTTGACGGTCACGGGCGCCGTCTCCTCCTTGAACAGGCCTGCGTCGTACGCTGTCGGAAAAGAAGGAATCACACCAGGATCTAAATCGCCCAAGATCATGTGGGACATTAGATTGAAGAAGAAAAATAAAAATGGCATTGAGTTCCGCTCCATCGTAGGCTTCTTCTCAACTCTGGAGTTCTCTGGTGTTCAGTATGAAGCCAAGGGCAAGCCCATTTTTTATATAAAAGAAAAAGAGTTTATGTAGCCATCATCGTACAGTGGCGCTTTGAAAGATCACAAGTGAGAGAGAAATATAACCCATTTGGAATTCTCGATCCATAATTTTAAGGATGCGAGACAGAAAACAAGTTTTGACTTTCATTGGCAGTTCACACGGTAACATAAGTATGGGATGAAATAGTAAGTGCTGCTGGAGTGTTAGGAACCCAGATAGTCTCTACAAAGGCTTGCCTGGTTAGAGCGTACAACCGGCCAATTTCACCCTCCACACGCAAAATGGAATGGAAACTGGAAAATTGGCACACCTGGTGCTTGATTGCGGAAATCATACGGAAGAAGTAAAGCTTACCAGCCTTCCACCTCCTCTGCGACTCCAGAGCAAACTCATCGACCTCACTCCTCTTCAACTCGTACTTCTCGGCCAGATTCTCCGCCGTTTGCGGCATGGTGAAGTTGCAGTAGGTGTCTAAGGAACTGGCCGTCATCATGTCCTCGAAGTTGATCTTCGCCCCCAGGGTGGTGCCGAAACGGACGTTGCGGACCACGAAGGGCGCTGCCGACATGTTCTCGGTGCCTCCAGCTAGAGAGGTCTGCGCTGCTCCTGTTAGGATGTCCTGGAATGTTGGGTATTTGAAATTTTATGTCCAGCTTTTTTTATGTGATGGGGGGACAAACAGATGGCACTTTGGAACAGCTAATGGCAAGCGATTACTCGTATTACCGTTTGTTGGTCCCATGTAGGGGTGTACAAATACCTTTTATTATTTTTTTAATTAATGACCTGGACATTAGACTATGTACTGACAGTTCCACTGCAGAGCTCCATCGTAGAAAGTCAACGCTACTATGATGGGATTAGGCTTAATCACCACGCTAGTGTGATGATGCGGATGGGTGATGGGTGATTTCAACAAACCCTGAATGTGTTCAATGTATTCGATTAATGATCTTTAGTATTCTTCGGTTAGATCACCTGATGCATTAAGACAGATTTAAGTAGTATTATTATAATCTCATCGACAGCTGTGACTGGCCGCCCATAAGGTGGACCAACGATCTAGTGAAAGTCGCGGGAATTCCTTGAATGCGAGTGTCTAAGACCGATCTGTGTGTCGATGTCCACAGGTCATAGGCCTCGCTCAATTTTTCCACTCTGAATCTCATGATCATGATGATGAATTTCATCGACAAGTCAACATGGCCAAGTTGGTTGTTTTACCTGAGCGCTGTTGACGATGGCCTGGAAGCCAGAGCCGCACAGCCGGTTGACGCCGAGTGCCGGCTTTTCCTGGGGCACTCCAGACTTCAGGGCGGCGTGGCGCGGCGACAGGCCGCCGTCTGATGACCCGCTTATCTAGAACACGTAAAACTTTAGAAAGTGTGGTGTCGGGATGCGTTAACTCTGAGATCTTCATCACCAGTTTGACCTGGTGGTTTTTATTAGGTAGGTAGGTACCCAATATCCAGCCAAACTTTATCACTGGTATAGCTCGCGGCATGTAAGTTTGACGATGACCTTGAGTGCGCAGAAACCAATTTTAGTAGGTAGAAAGTTTTCAATTTTACAAAGAATTATAAATATTTATAGGGGAAGGCGGGGAATGGACTGGAGTTAGTTTTTCTAATGTCAATCTTTGCCAATGGATGGCGCTGAGTGTCGATTTAATCGCGCAATTGTTTCGCTTCTCTTTTTCGGATTACGTAAGCCTTCTATCTGTCAACAGAAGTTATCCCTTTATAAATAGTATAGATAGAACGATAATAGAAAGAAAAGATACCTAAATGACAAAGTCCACTTCGTGTGTTCCGCAGCGGAACAGTTTAGCATTCCTATTTACTTATACCTTACATTATAAATGGGAAAGTGTGTCTGTCTGTATGTTTGTGTTTCTTTCACGGCAAAACGGAGCGACGAATTGGCGTGATTTTTTAAGTGGAGAGACTTTGTCCCTCCGTGCTACTCCGAATTTAGCGCGAGCGAAGCCGCGGGCAAAAGCTACCTAGTAAGTAACTTATATTTAAACTTGTGTTTAATTATTTCAAGTTGACCTTACCACATTAACCTGGCCGATGTTAACGGAGTCCACGAGCGCGGGCGCGATGCCGGCAGCCTTGAAGGCTTCTCTGGCGGCGGCGGCCACCAGGTCCGAGGGGTGCACGTCCCGCAGCGCGCCCCCCATGCGCCCGAACGGCGTGCGCTTGGCCGCTACTATGTAGATCCCTGGAGCGAAACATCAGGATGCTTTTAATGTTTTTTTTATGCTAGAGGCGGAAAACGAGCAGATACGTAGAGATGGTAAGAGACTATCTCCGCCGCCCATAGACAGCTGCGAGATCTAGATTTGGATGTATGTAGGTATCAAGTGTAAAAATACCTATGTGATGAGTAAATAAATGAGTAAAAAAAGTCGACAGAAAAGTGCATCTCTTATCTGGTCCGACCGGGAATCAATCCCGGAACCTTCAACGCTTCGGCACAACACCAAAGCTACTGCGCCATAGAGGCATTTGGTTCGAATTTAAACACAAACTAAACTAACTCCAAGTATAGAAAGTGAAGTTAGTGGAACTTGTGGGTAGACTTTGACTTCAATAAAGTCTAAAAATAATAAAAACATCTTTATCTTGTCATCGGCCTACTCGCCTGGCAATAAAGATAGTCTAATCTATAAGATTGTTGCTTTATTGGACAGATTAAAGATCACTTTTCACAAATTTTCAAATTTAAAAAAAATACATAACATAATCAGAAATATCCAAACAATCATAAGTAGGTATACCTACAACACCTACCTATACAAAAGAAAATTTTCCCCAATCGTCTTCTGCCTGTTGCAATTTACCTACCTATTTATTTCAATCTTTTTTTTAGCTAAAGTAGAATGTAAAATTTACCTACAATCGGTACCTACTTTTATATCGTCATTTTGTTAAAGGTAAAGGTAGACCTTAAATATTAGGTACCTACGTACTCTTTAAACATTTTTTACGCGTTATATTCTCTGTGTTGGAATCGCTCCACCCGTCCATTGAACTTTTGTGGCGTAAACATTAATTAGTTACCTACTTACAGTTGAGTTTATGGACCGGTTCGAAGAGGTTATGATGAGTTTTATACAATTTCACGTTAGTGATATTTAAATGTTTCAACTATTAGTAATTTCCACCTTTATTTATTCTAAAGATAAATTGTATGGTAGATACCTGTTCGTATCTATTGGCAAGTAGGTAAATAACACCGAAACATCATTTAAACTAGTTTTATCAATATCCAAAGTCCAAAATAATAGTTCCAAAAAATATCGAAGTAACGTCATTGCAAACGTAAAAGAAACAAACCAGAAAGCATTATAATATACCATTTTAAAAGCAGTACTCACCTTTATTAATAGCCACAGACATTTTGAGATACTTTCTACGTAATTCGCATGTAAACACGAGCGGCCGACGCGTGCGCACGTCTACACTGGATTCGCGCCTCACTCGCGATAATGTGGTATCAGCATACTCAATCGTTTTGGTGCCTAATCTTCCGACTCTAACAGCTGTCAAGGGTAGCGTACCTTATAGCAACGATTCTTACCTTAAAAACACGGGTCTTCTTTCATGTTGCTCTAAAGCAGTGCTTCTCAAACTTTTTCATGATGAATGACGTAAGGGGATCGTTTTTGGACTTATTTCCAAAGGTAGAACCAACTTCGTTCAAAATGGTTGGTGGATTTTTTTCATAAATTTAAAAGTATTACCGATACATTCTGTATAGTCCGGGCGGCCACTGCACGTCACTAACACTCACCAAGTTAATGGAAAATGCCACTAGGTATACTAAAAGCAGACCAAAATTACGTTGAAAAAAAAATTGCTGCCATGACTCATCTTGTAGAAAAATAATCCGTCAAATATTAATGAATTTCCCAACAATCAGCCACGCAGAGAACATGTCCACCCTCTGTATCCTCCCCGGGTGGACAGTAACACAAATGTTGAAATAGCTCCCGATGTCCAGCCCTTCTTGGTATACTGTGAAGGGGTGGACAATGGGGATGTTCTGAACATTTGTATCACTGTCCACCCGGTATAAGCCCTTTAAGACATAAAATGAAGATAGCAGAAAATAAAAACAATTGAGTAAAAGTAACAATATATTTATTCTCACGTACAACGCGACGGTATTCTTTTCACATGTATAAAGATTACACTTACTTAACCTTTCATAGTTACATAGTAATAACAATATAGTATAAATAAATAAATACAAAAATATTATTTTCATGATATCACTATTTACATTTTTAATAGATGTTATAATAAATGTATCAGTCTAACAGGTTCATATACCTACTTTTGTTTATTCATTCATCAAAATTCAAGAAAAAAATACTTTTTTAACAAAAATGGCTTAAATTACAGCATAATATAGGGTTACAGTAGTTCATTTTCTCAATCGTTTCAATTGAACACAGTGAATGGAATAACAAAATCTTAAAATTATTCAAAAATCTCTGTTCAAAAAAGAATCACATAAAATTCGAAACAAGTGAAAAAGCACCATTTGTTGTTTTGTAGTTTTGTTGGTATAATAATTTTTCCTTACTTTTTTTTATTTACATAATCTCTATACTGGTTTGAATGAACAAATACCAAAACGAAATAAGTTTCAATCTTTTTTAGATATTTTAAAGAAACTTTTGTGTATAAATTGGGAATGGGACGCAAACGTGCATTCGGATCACTTTATGCCCTGACCCCCAACTCTCTTCCATGTGATATTTCATATCGAAAATTACGAGAATGTGTTTCATATCGAAAATCACGACAATGAATTTCATATCGAAAATCACGAGAATGTTTTCATATCGAAAATCACGAAAATGATTTTCATATCAAAAATTAAAATCACGAAAATATTTTTCGTATCGAGAATCACGAGAATGTTTTACATATCGTAAATCACGAAAATTGGGGGCCTATTGAGATAAGCGATCGTCACCCACGGACATCTTGCGGTGTTAAACAGTGTGATAGTACTGTTGTAGGACAGCTGTTGGTGCGATGTGAAGTTAGACGGCCTCAACCATGACCGCGATGCCCTGGCCGCCTCCGATGCAGGCGGAGCCAATGGCCCTCTTTAGTCCACGTCGTCTGAAACAATAGGCTATTATTAATAATATCCATTTGACACACGGTGATGTTTGTCAGTTTTGTTGGTACCTAAGATTTGATTGTATCTATTTGGTATCTGTAGAGATAGAGATATCGTTGGCAATAATATTGCCTTTTTTAAACACTGATAATGTGTACTGTGTCAAAATAGTTGGGGCCATTATGTCAAGGAGAGGCGGGTCATGTCTTTGAATGCGCACGCGCGCGTGTGTGTGTCTGGTGTGTGTGTATGTGTGTGTGTGTGTGAAAATGTGTGTGTGTGTGTGTCACTGCCGAGCACTGGGAGCGCGGTGGCGCCGCCGTGGTGTCTGTGCGTGTGTATGTTGTGTGTATGTGTCACGGAGGGTGTGTGTACCGCAGCTCGTGCACGAGGTGCGCGGTGATGCGGCTGCCGGAGGCGCCGAGCGGGTGTCCGAGCGCGGTGGCGCCGCCGTTGACGTTGAGTTTGGCCATGTCCAGCTTCAGTGCCGCCGCGCACTGCCAGTGTCTGCGCGCAGAACGCCTCGTTGATCTGCGCACGAGACGACAAAATGTAAAAAAATACACACAATCCATACTTCCATACTAATATTATAAATGCGAAAGTAACTCTGTCTGTCTGTTACTCTTTCACGCCAAAACTACTCAACGGATTTAAATGAAATTTGGTATACAGATAATCTAGACCCTGAGAAAGAACATAGGCTACTTTTTATTGCGAAAAGGGGGTTGTAAGGGGTTGAAAGGGGGGTAAAAAGTTACTTTTACCACGCGGACGAAGTCGCGGGCGGCCGCTAGTATCATCATACTTTGGTTCGAACATAGCTCGGGTTTGCGATCACCGATCCGCATGGCAAGCGTGGTGATTAAAGTCAAATCCCATCATAGTAGCAGTGACTTGACTACAATGACGGAGGCCTCAACCATTTTGAATAAGATGTGAGATTATGAGAGTGAATAAGGTGAGTAGAATGGATCGGTGAACAAGTGAACTCATCTGTTGGTGACAGTCAACGGACTATAACACCTATATGGACTCTGTGGTCAATCATTAATTCATATAATTTTTATTTTTGGTATAGCAATTCTTTGCAATTTATTCTTAAGTAAATATTGCACTTAAAAATTATTATTAAAAAAAATTTAAAAAAATTATTCGTTTAGCAGTTTCATCTTAACTAGTGGTCAAATATTTGTAATAATGTTTCCACTGGATATTGTATAGTATACCTACAATATTGATGAGACTATCGTCAGCTCATGGCGAGTTAAGCACTTACGAAATTCGTCGGCTTAGTAAGGGGTTCGGATGGTGTAAAGTGGATAGCATGTCTGCCCGGTCTGCGGGAGGTTGTGGGTTCGAGTCCCACCTGAACCCTCCGAGGAATTTTTTAAGTGCAATATTTACTTAATCATTATACATTCAAAAACTTACCTCAATCAGGTCGACATCATTGAGGGTCAGCTTGGTAGCCTTGAGCAGGTTCTCGATGGCGGGCACGGGCCCGATGCCCATGATGGAGGGGTCCACGCCCACCACGGACCAGCCCACCAGCCGCGCCAGCGGCTTCAGGCCCTTCGCCGCCTCCTCGCTGGCCAGCACCAGGGCTCCGGCGCCGTCGCTGATGCCCTGCACGAATTAAAAAAATAAAAAAAAATTGTTTATTGTCTCTTAAAAACATAATTATAGGTACATTAGTTGAGAAAGGAGAACAAATTTGAAAGACAAAGGGACGAAGTTCAGCTCATGCTGCCTCGAGTGTACACCCTCGGCCAGCGCTGGTTTTCAACTTCTCCTTGAATTAATAGTAACTGTTTTTTTAACATTGACTAGGGTAAAGGTAGGATAGATGCCTAGTCAATGTTAAAAAAAAACAGTACTACACGGCATCTATACGCCTCAAACAACATGTAGCCTCCTGTGCGATCACTAACACTCATAGTCTTTCGTTTAAAACACAACGCGTTAGGCAAACGCGTGTCATCCTAGACCTCATCGTCACTTTCCATCAGGTGCGATTGTGGTCAATCGTTGGCCTATAGTCTACAGAAAACTACAATGAAAACCAGAAACAAAGAAGGAACCGAAAACAAACTCTTCAGACCCAACACAAATATCAGATTCATCAACAAATATTTGTGTTGATGCCTTTTTATTTAGGGAAATAGTAAAAGAAGCTTTTTAGCTTAAGTTAAGTATTTTCTTTTAAAGACAATAAAATGAAGTGTAGATCACCTAAACATTTCTCACTATCGCTATTTTTTGCAAAAACAAAACGACGGCGTTATCTTTATCAGTGACGAAATGCTGTAGATGTTAACATAATAAAAATATCTAACAGTTAAGATTACCACACGTACCTATAGACAAGATAAAGGAAAATAGGTACCCTCTATTTTCCTTAATCTTGAGGGGAGGGACAAATTCTAAAGTCCATCCTTTCCCACAAAACATCCTTCCAAAAGGTCCTTGAGTGGAGGCCGCGTGCAGAAGGCCGCAGCCGTGGCAGGCCTCCCACCAGGTGGACAGACGATCTGGTGAAGGTCGCGGGAGTCCCTTGGATGCGGGTCACAGGACCGATGCGGGTCACAGGACCGATGCGGGTCACAGGACCGATGCGGGTCACAGGACCGATGCGGGTCACAGGATCGATGCGGGGCACAGGACCGATTTGTGTGGAGAACTTTGGGGAGGCCTATTTCCAGCAGTGACGACTATTGGCTGAAATGATAATGATCTGAAGGCGACTCACCGAAGCGCTTCCGGCGGTGACCAGCCCCTCCTTCTTGAAGACGGGCGGCAGCTTCTTGAGCGTCTCGATAGTGGTCTGCGGGCGCGGGTGCTCGTCCACGGCCACGCTCACTTGCTTCTTCTTGATCGTCAGGGTCACCGGTTCAATCTCCGCCTTGAACACTCCCGCGTCATTGGCTGAACAGAATAAATACATTATTTAGCACCATAGAAAACTAATAGAATTCAACCAATAAAAAATAAAAGAATGAGATATTTGACGAAACAGTTGTTCACGTATTGCAGTCGTCGGGTCAGTAGCGTAACGTAGGAGGGGGGAAAGGAGGCCTTAACTCCAATGGTATTGCGGGTGTCTATGGGCGGCGGCATTGGCTTACCAGCAGGTGATCCGTCTGCTCGTCTGCCACATATAAAAAAAAGTTGGACGAAACATCTGCTCACGTAATGCTAGTAGACTAGTTGCCGGTCCCAGTAGCATAGCTAGGGGTGGGAGCACTTTTTACATGGTGGCAAAATAAATGGACCGATGTCACTTAACCTCTTGATTCCGGAGGAAGGAAAACAGCATGTGAATTGAGACTCCACTCTGGTATAGCCAGTAACAGCTGCCACCAACACCACTAGGTGATCCATCAGCTCGTCCACCACCTACATAAAAATATACTCACAAGCCTTCCACCTCTGCTGCGACTGGAGCGCGAAGTTATCCACATCGTCCCTCTTGATCCCGAACTGGCCTCCCAACTTCTCAGCTGTCATGCCCATCGGTAGACCGCAGTAGGAGTCCGTGAGGCCGGCCCAGAGCGTGTCCTCGAACGCGTAGTTCATGCCCAGGGTGGCGCCGAAGCGGACGCCGCGGACGGCGAAGGGGGCTTGGGACATGTTCTCTACTCCTCCGGCGAGGGAGATCTTGGCGGCACCGGTCAGGATGTCCTAAATTACCAAAAAGATTGAACTGTTAATTCTAGAGCCATTGTACTCTTTTATGCGTGGTTTGCCAATGAGGGTTTTTGCAAATGCAAAATCCGATAGATGGCTTTACGTTGACGTCAGATCCAACTTTGACGACATTGGTCGTTTTGTACAAGTTACGTACGTAATTATGACAAGATACGTCAAAATGTAACCAATCCACTCGTTATTGGACCTGACGTCAACGTAACGCCATCTATCGGATTTTGCATTTGCAAAAACCCTCATTGTTGGAGAAGTGATCCAAGTCATCTTGCCATCTCTTTTCGGGTCTTTTTTTTATTTGGGGGAGGCCTTTTCCCAGCAGTAGGACTGACGTAAGCTAAATAAAAAAGCAAGAGCTCTTAACAGGACGAAGTGTGAAGGGCCAGCCTAAAGACAGATTTCGAACTTAGGTAGGTATAGGCTGATGATGGTGTGGACCCTGTAATTGTCGTGGTGCTAGGCTCGGTGCCGCGGACCCATGACATCTTCCCAGATGAAGATGACGATGATGACGATGAAGGAGAATCCCAGGGGTTTTAGTCTACCGACTTCGTGTACACTTCTTCACCAACTTCGTTACCGACAGCGTTCCCCCCGCTGAAGGCGGGGGTTTCCAACCCCCCTCCCGTCCGACATAACCCGTCCACCCCCCGGTAGACGGCCACTCCTGGGAGTGGCGAAGGACATTGCTAGGCTGACGCTGCACGCTGGTGTGACATTGATAGACTGACGCTGCATTGCTGGTGCGCCCGCGCGGGTCTTAGCGTTCGCCCTAAGGCTTGTCCCAGGAGTGTTTTGGCATCCGCCCTTAAGACTTCTGCCCCAGGAGCGGCGAGGGGTATTCATAGGCTGATGATGGTGTGGTCCCTGTCTCCTCACCTGCGCGCTGTTGACGATGGACTGGAACCCGGAGCCGCACAGCCGGTTGATGCCGAGCACGGGCTTGTCCTGGGGGATGCCGGCCTTCAGCGCCGCGTGCCGGGGCGTGTAGATGCCGTCTGTTTGTGTGCCCTGCGACAAGCAAAGTACTTAAAGTATCAGCCTATACATCGCTATTATGATGGTATTAGGCGTAATCACCACGCTTGCCTAATGCGGATTGGTGATCACAACCCGAGCTATGTTCGAAAAATTCGAAACATACTTTTGCTCGACCCGGGAATCTGAAATTGGTTCTGGGTTTGAGAGATCCCCAAGAATCCCGAGATCACGGCCCGGTACTTAAACCACTAGCCCGAAGGTGACTGACTCGACTCATGCCGAAGCGTGGCTCTCCTGGTGACCAGACACTCACCGACATGACCTGCCCCACGACGACGGTGTCGACCTGCTCGGGCGCCACGTTGGCCTCCTTGAGCAAAGAACACAACCTCGAAAGTGACTGACTGAGTCGACGCATTCATGCCGAAGCGTGGCTCCCCTGGCGTCCAGACACTCACCGACATGACCTGCCCCACGACGACGGTGTCGACCTGCTCGGGCGCCACGTTGGCCTCCTTGAGCGCGGCGGTGGCGGCGATGGTCTGCAGCTCCGTGGCGGACGTGTTGCGGAACACCCCCCGAAGGTGACTGAGTCGACGCATCCATGCCGAAGCGTGGCTCTCCTGGCGTCCAGACACTCACCGACATGACCTGCCCCACGACGACGGTGTCGACCTGCTCGGGCGCCACGTTGGCCTCCTTGAGCGCGGCGGTGGCGGCGATGGTCTGCAGCTCCGTGGCGGACGTGTTGCGGAACACCCCCCCGAAGGTGCCGAAGGGCGTGCGCTTGGCGCCCACTATGAACACTCCTGCGACGACGGAGAAATGTTACTGACGAACTTGTGATAGTGGCATATGCTGTTATTAGGCATAGCACGATTTTTTCACAGAAATCGTAAATGCGTAATTTTGTATGAAAATTTAAGAGCTCCCTTTATCGTTAATGAATGAATACAAAGAAAGATGCGAAATGTAGGTATGTATTAAAGTGAATGTTTGTCAACAGACGCCAATTAAAAAATTCTAAAATAAGTTTTTAAATATTTCTTCTAACTTTCATGTACTTAATAAATAATTAGCAGTATTTTATCCTTCAAATTCAACATTCAAATAATCTAGCCTTTTAAAAAATGTTGGAAGTGGTCAGGTCAAGGTCAGGAATGGTCAGGAACAAACAAGGAGCAAAATTAAAAGAACCTGGCAGTTTTACAAGAAAAAAAGTAAACACCATTAGCAAAGTAAAGATACATTTACATTTTGTATTTCTCAAATCTTTATGGCCTTTCAATTCATTATTTTTTTCAAGTTTTGTAGCCAGTAAAAGTCCTTGGGTCAGTAAGACCAAAAAGTTCCAAACTCAATAACAATTTTTTATTAAGTAGGTAGGTGAGTAGGTATCCCTTTTACGAACTGTGGACTGTGGTAAAAAGCTACTATTTAATACCTATCCAAAAATTCATTTGTCATCTCTTCCGATTCCTCCATATAAAATTAATACACCATTGCATGATAATAAAAAGATTCTACTGTGAGGTTATTTGGCCAAAGAAAAATACGGCAACCGGTCTTATCGTGGTAAGAAACAAATCGCTATGCTTCAGTGATCAAATAGATTTACCTATCTGCCTCAAACTGCTCAACGTCAGCCATTCAACATAAACAACATATTTATAACATTTTTATTAATTATTCATGGGTAAGTTTGCATTAGCGGTAAAGTTGAACGACCCCTAAAATGATGGACTTCGGCCGCCGACTTGCCAAAATAAATTAATCATAATAACCACCATGTAAGTATTGAACGTTATCAGCAGATAAGAAGATATCCATACCTATACGTTTTAGACTAAAGAATAATAAAACTTAAAAAGTTAACATCTGTTTTTCGCGAATTTGCAACTTTGACCAATCTTGGAATTTGACCCCAACATACAAAATTTAATTCTATTAATTGGGATAAGCTGGTAATCAAAAGCTTACAAGAATTCATTACACAAAAACTTACCCTTAACAGCAACAGACATATTGATAGTTTATTATTATTATTACTATTTCAATAAACCTAAAAACTATCAACTTTACGTCGCCACGCGAATAAAGTTGTTGAATGAATGAATTTGATTGATTGAAAGATTATGAATGGAGTAAATTGAATGATTCGATCAAAAGAATGAGATAAGTGAATGAGGAATTGCTTTTAAAGTTGCCATTTTTAGTAAAAAGCTACTCAATAGTATACTATACGTATTTTTTTAAGTTGAAAATTGTGGAAGGGAAAATTATTGTATAAATATTTATTCAATAAAAAATCAAGTTTTTCATTTTAAATTGTTTATTTATCAAGAAGAAAATAGAAATACTTATCAATATACTGCTAAAAAACAATAAAACTCATAAAAGTAGTGCAATAATGGTAATTTTATACTGATGGGTATGGCAATGACCAATTTGACAGTCACGATTTTCTCAAATAGCTTTGCTAGTTTTGGAAAATTTTGTAAATTTCTGAAAGAAATGCTTATGCAATGAGCGATGGTCGCCCTGTGAGTGGTCAGTTGAAGAAGTTTGTATTTCGAGGAAAATCCTCGTCGAACGGCGACACGCGAGGTGAATACTTGGAGATTATTATACCAGAGTTACTCTCAGCCGGCTACTCGTTTTACACGTGGCCTTCTGCGCCGCTTCTGGCGTGGTACCTGTGGACTCAGCGGCGGCACCTGCGCGGGCTTCGCGTCCTTGAGCTCGGCTGCGGCACAGCGCTGCCGGGCATCCTCGCGGCGAAGTGCGGCGCCCGCGTCACTCTCACCGACTCGGTCGCGCTACCGAGGTCGCTCAGGCACCTCTCAGCCTGCTGCGAAGCCAACGGCCTTGTCCCCGGCCGCGACGTCCAGATCCTAGGCCTCGCCTGGGGACTGTTCCTGGCCGACGTCCACTCACTACGCCCTGTAGACTTGTTGCTAGCTTCAGACTGTTTCTATGAGCCCTCGCAATTTGAGGAAGTGTTGTCCACCGTAGCTTATCTCTTAGACGGCACTGACGCTAGATTTTTGTGTTCTTACCAGGAACGCAGTGCTGACTGGTCCATCGAGGCTCTGCTGAAGAAGTGGGGACTGAAGGGTGCATTACTGGACTTGGATTCATTGAGTGAGAGCTCGGGTGTCGACTACAGGGCCTTAATCGGCGAGCGATCTTTGCATCTCCTTGAAATAGTCTCAGCATAGGTTATGGCCAGCGCGGCTCGGGCAGCTCGCCTGTATGTAGGCAACTTACCGTGGACTGTAGGTCATCGTCAACTTAGAGAATATTTTGCTCAATTTGGACCAGTGCAAACAGCTAGAGTAGTGTTTGACCGTTCCACAGGCCTCAGCAAGGGGTACGGATTCATTGAATTTGTTAGCTCATCATCGGCTGCTGATGCTACCAACAAACAAGTGCATACATTGGAAGGCTTAAATCTGACTGTCCAAGTGCAAAACCAATAGTAGTTAGTTTGTTTACAATGGCAGAGGCGCTTCCAGAATATCCAGACTCAGACTTTTCTGATGATGATGACCAGTCACCCTTAGATGTAGCTTTCAATGAAGCAGCAGACCATTTGCGGAAAATCACAAATAAACTAGATAATAACCAGTTATTGGAGCTGTATGGCTTGTTCAAACAGGGTACCGAAGGCAAATGTAACACTCCTAAGCCTGGTTGGTTGGACGGACGAGGTCGTAGAAAATGGGAAGCCTGGAGATCTCATGGAGACCTACCCAAAGAAGAAGCTAAGCAGAAATATGTAGAATTAGTTCAAAAGTTTGACCCAGATTTTGCTGATTCAACAGTTCCTACACAGGCAGGTCCTAAAGAAGCTTGGGTAGCTGTGTCATCATTACGCTACTCTCCTGAACCGGAGCTGATTCAGAATGAGTTGACGCTACTTGAAGCAGCTCGGGAGGACTGCGGTGAGCGCATCACAGAGCTGTTGTCCCAAAATTCAGAGTTGAAACATGAGAGGGATGATGATGGGCTGACGGCTTTACACTGGGCTGCTGATAGAGATGCCACAAGAGCTCTGAAAGCTGCGATAAAGGGTGGGTGTCTCATTGATGCTGTAGATGACTCCGGTCAGACCGCCTTACACTATGCTGCTTCTTGTGGCCATGTCAAGTCAACACAAATCCTATTGGATGCCGGTGCTGCCTTACTAAAGGATGAAGACGACTGCACTCCCCTAGATGTAGCAGCAGATAATGATATCCGGAAGATTCTGGAAGGTGCTAGGTAGTATGGGATAGCTTTGTGCCAGTTTTGGTTAGAATTAATATTGAGTTTACAATGTAGTGTATGTACACAATTTGGTACTGGAATAAATATTTCCATGAATAACTGGGTTTCATTTGGCTAAATGAAAAATAATTAGAAACTTATATTTTATTGTTAAATGTGAAAAATTACACTAACTTCGTGACAACACAATAGGAAAGTTGTAATTAGGTTACATTAATTTATAAATAACTTATCTTTACTAGTTAATTCTTTCCTCTTGGTGTTATCTGTAAGGGGCCGCACAGCAGACCTAATCTATTCTGCCATATTGTGGCGCCAATTTCATAGACACGCAAGGCATTGCAAAAGCTAGGAAATTTAAATATTTGTAACTTATTTTGTTAAATGATAAAAAGACTGTACATAGGTACATTTCTATAATATTTTGCTCCTAACAAATTACCTACCTACAAACAATTATATTATTTTGGCGCAACAATATGGTGACATAAAGCGCAACAATTTTTTTTTAATATTTCAACTTTAGTCATGGGTTGAAAGAACTTTGAGATCAGATCATGGACACTTTTATCATGTAATTCAGTTTTGTACACATCTGTAATATACACGCAAGTTACGATTGCAAACGTATTTTGCGATATCAATAAGACTCCAAAAAATCATCCTTTATTAACTTTGCAGTAATATTCTAATTTATTGTAGTGAAATACACATAATATTATGAAACAAGTTATTAAGTATATAATAATCTTACCCATCAGGGTAATTTAACCAAACAGTTCACTAACAAAAGCGCTGTAATTAAATGATAACTACTAAAGTAACTAAATAACTAATATACAAACAGTATCTCAAATCTATATTTAAAATTACTTCAGCATTAGTTCTAAATATTCCTATAACTGATAGGTAAATTCTTGCTATATTTACTGGACAGTGACTTTAGCCTAATTTACAAATAGTTGTGCCCAGTTCCACCACTCATGGACAACTCTCGCATAGTTTATCCCACATTGTTTGACATTTTCTTTTATGTGAAATGCCCGGCAAGACGAGTGACTGACATAGCGTATTGAATCAACAAGCTGAAGTGGCAGTGACATCACATCTACTTACATCTGGTAACGAGCTAATAACGATTGGTTTAGAGAAGTTTTTGAGTGGAAACCGCGGTTAGCGTAGTAGAGTGACGATTTGCTAAAAAAGATTACGAGAAGATACGCTTAGTACAAGCGTATGTTTAGCAGTGGTCTGAGATAAACTAATAGTCAAACAAGTTACAGGTCACAGAGTATTACAGGAGTGGTGAAAACTGGGCCCTAATTTATTTTATTAATTTATACATACTAACCAGTAACCTCAGTATCACAAATTCATAATTTATTACATTATGTTGACAAAAATATAAGTTCTTCGTGTTTTATTATTATGAGAAAACTTGCAATACATACATTCCTTTACCTCACAATACAAAGAGACTATCTTGGTCGCCATACCTTTTAAAAAAGCCGCACTGCAGCCCCCGGCACGTATCTTTAGCCGTATGCGTAGGCAAGTAGTGAGTTAGCGCACTTGTACAATAGCTTAAATTTTACGACTGCTCCAAAGAATAAAGTCCGATTTGCAATATGTTTAATATAGGAGATCGGACTTTCTGCTCCGAAGAATAAGGTCCGATTTGCAATATGTTTAATATAGGAGATCAGACTTTCTGCTCCGAAGAATAAGGTCCGATTTGAAATATGTTTAATAATAGGAGATCGGACTTAGTTCTTGGAGGAAGCATATAAAAATTTGTACACACTGAAGATCACCGCTAAAGTTACGAGCCGGGGCTTGTACGTACTAATAAATACTTTAGTTTTACCTTCTATTTGTTAATTTTGCTATGGATATGATATGTCCCACTGGGGATATCATACTTTGAAAGAGCTGCCCTCTCCGTCGTGGCTAGAATCTATGAGTAAGATTTTAAATTCTCATAAACCACAAAATTCGGTGTAAACAAATAATTCGATTCGATTTTTTTGATGTGCAATAAACAATGGTTTATCTACCTACTATACAAGTTTTTTCTAATTATATTGATTAATCCATTATTAAACATTTTAAATCGACTGACCACAAAAATAAAGAAAAATCCTCGCCGTAGGTACATATTGCATTTTTGTCAAACTAACGAATGTTATAGCCAATATTCCAAGTCCACTCACGCTTGTCAAAACAACTCTAGTTGTGGGAAAATACGTATTTTTGTGCATTCGCGAGCAGATTCTTCTTATTCACGACTTTATTTACAGAGTATATACAGGGTGTATCAGTGAACATTTACATCCTTTTAACCTCGTGTTCTATCATCCATTCTGAACAATATTTGTTCCATGACTTTTGAAAATTCGGATAAAAAAGTAATTAACTTTTCAGACAAAGTCGGTTATGTGACCTGGTTATTTTGTATGGGGAGACGAAAAAAGTTTCGATGTGTTTCGTAAAGTCTCAAAATAAATGTTGTTCAGAATGGTTGGTAGAAGTCGTGGTTAAAGGGATGTAATTGTTTACAGATACAACCCTGTAGATCTTCTATACCATTTATTAAGAGGTTAATCTCATATTCCATGCCAGGGCTTATAGCTAAACCGAAAACACGAAACACTTGCGCGATCCAATTAACGACCAGCGTCATCTATTGGTAGACAGTGGAATACTGCCCCGAAACGAAGTGAGGGCGGGCCACTAATACATAATAAACAGTTATTCGCTAGTTTTCCTTGGCGTCCTTGTGCGCGAGCGCGTCGCCGGAGTCCAGCTGCTTGAGCAGGCGGAACAGCGCGGCGGCCTCGCGGATGCGGCTGAACTCGATGCAGAACGCCTCCACCTCGATGAATATCTCCTAAACAAGAAACCAAGCGGAACAGTCAGTGGCGAACGTGACTATCGGTACTATTTTGCTCGGGGCGGGAGACATTTGCCGCACGGGGCGGAAGACATATGCCGCATAGGGCGGAAGACTTTTGCCGCACGGGGCGGAGGACTGATTTGCCGCATGGGGCGAAGGACTGTCTTGCCGCGCGGGGCGTAAGACTATTTTGCCGCCTCTAAACACAAAAAGTGCTGTCTCATACTGGTGTATGCTAAATTATTCTTTGCTAAATAACATACTAAGTATCTATCTATCTATATAAATAAAAATGAATCGCCGTTCGTTAGTCTGGCTAAAACTCGAGAACGGCTGGGCCGATTGAGCTGATTTTGGTTTTAAAATGTTTGCCGTAGTCCAGGGTAGGTCTAAAAGGTAAGAAATTAAACAAAAAGCAGGTGGATCGAAGTTCGCCGGGAGCCACTAGTAAGAAATAAAAGGAAGCCCATGAAAGATCGACAGGGAGAAAATAATCAAAAGAGTGCGATTTTGTATTCAACAGGAGGGGATTCGTTTTGAGCATTTGATTAAAGTTTGTATTAGGTACAATGTCAAAATTCATGGTCTTACTTTTATTTCTGTATGTTGTTATTAAGCAAAAAATACTTAATCCTTGCCTTAGGTCGATCGGTGTGTTAAAGCTTCAGGGTAAATTTTTTTCTCGTGTAGCGGTTTCGATTCCCGGTTCAACAGTGCAGTTGTAATTATTTAAAAATCTATGAATGCAGTTTAGATTATTTTTGAAATTAATAATCTCCACTTTCCCTCCATGTGGCATGGCCGTGGGACGCCCTGTATAGGTTGACACTTTAGTTTTTACACTCGGCAATCACGTTACCTTCACGTTGATGATCTTGTTGCGGATGAGCGACTGCAGGAACACGCAGACGAGGCGCACGAGCCGGTTCTGCATGTAGCGGTCGCGGATGGTCTCGCACGTCGAGATGCAGTTGCTGATGTACAGGTACACGAAGTCTACGGGCAGGTCTACGGATGTCGTCAACCTGGTGCAAGCAAATTCAACATTGTTGAAGTATTTTTCTTTCTATCGCTGATATAATAAATGTAAATGTCTGTCTACATTTCTGTCAACGACAAGCAATAGGTTTTAAATTCCGAAAATGCCTAATATCGCTTCTTTGCGAATGGAGCCGAAAGAAGAAAGGGCGACACTTTTAATGCGTTCACGCTAGGATAGGATAGTTGTCATTGCTTGCCTATTGTATAGTTACTGTATTTGTAGTTGTATAAGTAGGTACAGTAATACATTACTGTACCTACTTGTACTACATTACAGCAATTGCATCTAATTTAGGAACAAAATACATAATTTTCCTTGTAATTTCTAGGGTTCCTATGGTCGCAGACAGTTTAGCGTAGTGCACGGCACTTTTTGGGGGCGGCAAATTCTCTGTGACATCCTGGGGGGGAAGAGGGTGTCATCAATACCACTAACCTACTGTGCTGGTGTAGGTGGGGCGGCACTTTTAAGGTTATTCATTCATTCCTTGGGTCCGAAGAAGAAAAGTTTTATTTTATAACTAGCGGCCGCCCGCGACTTCGTACGCGTGGAGTTAATTATTGACACTTACCGTCATATTTTGGACAATCCACACAATATATTTTTATAAATTGTAGCCTATGTGTTATTCTGATGTATAAGCTATATTGTGGTAAGTTTCATTCAAATCCATTCAGTAGCTTTTACGTGAAAGAGTAACAAACATCCATACAAACTTTCGCCTTTATAATAGTAGTAGGATATAGAAAGGCAAACGAGCAAGCGGGTCACCTGATGGTAAGTGAACACCGCCGCCCATAGACATCAGCTACACCAGAAGGAGTAGGGGCCCTTTAGGAAGGTATAGACTCGTTTATTGAAGATTTGGATGTCGTACCGGTTCGGAAACACCAATAGTAGGTGAAAACAGGCTTTTGTCCCGGTCGGCCGACATCCACGCTACGCCACTTTCAGTAATAGTCACTGACCTGTTGACCACCTCCATGGAAGTGCAGCGACATCTCCATGTTGACGAGCACGGTGAAGTACTCCGTGATGTGCTGCGAGCGGATCAGCTTCAGCAGCACTGAGATCGCCACCATAGGATTGTTTTCCACCAGGTCGGGCAGCTGATGAACAAAGCACACGTAAAATAAATAAATTGAGACAACATCACATGCATTGACCTGGTCCCAAACTAAGGTTTTCCCTAGAACTATATATATAAACCAGAAACAACGAAGGAACCACAAACACCTAAGATAAATATCTGTTTCATCAACAAACATTTGTCTTGGTGCGGGAATCGAACCCGCGACCCTTGTGTCTCAACCGGCGCTCAAACCATTACTTACGCCAAACGGATCGTCAGCGTCACGTCTAAATCTATATAAAGACCTTAATTCTATTGAAAACAAAAATATAACTGAACCAAACATCGAGTCACTTGCGCGATGTAATCGACGCTCAGCGCCATCTATTGGCTTAGGTCCAAGCAAGTTTTTTTTTGTGATAGGTGTCAGACGAGCAGAAGTATCACCTGATGGCAAGCGATTGCTGCCGCCCATTTGACACCTGCAACAGCAGTAGGGTCACTAGTGCGCTGCCAACCTATAATCACCTATCCCCCCATTGGGCCTTCGGTACCCTCGTTCACTCTACTAAACATAGGGCTTACCCTATGTTTATTAGACTAGTAAAGTAGAAAAGTAAGTTTAGTAAACTAGCGTGCGGCGTGAGGCAATGCCTTAGCATTGCCTCACGCCGCACGCTAGTTTTCTGTGAGGCCGTAGTATCACTCATCGAGCCAGCTTAGGTGGCAACTCTCCCAAAATGTTCAAGATTTTTTTTTCGTTTTGGTGCTTTTGGTTTCCGGGCTTATGCATACCTGGTGGGGCGTGACGCCGACCTGGTAGACCAGGCCGGGCTCGTGGTCGAGCAGCGCGAGCAGGCGCTGCTGGTGCTGCACGCTGAGCGCGCCCTTCAGCGCCAGCGCCGTCAGCTCCTTGGCCTCGGCCGCGCTGCTCGCCGGCTCCTTGCTCTCTTCCGCCTTCTTCTCTTGAACCTCTGGCTTCTCCTTCTTCTCCTCCTACGAAAGCATTGGCTATTAGATTACATAGCATTATAGAGAAAGCCAATGAAAGCCTCGAAGAAAACTACAGACCAGAATCACAAAATAATTACACACAGAAGTTAGACTTTGACCTGATTTTGAATTTAGAAGAGTTCGTTGACATATGCTAGGGTTGTTGCCCGGCAACGGCTCTACCACAGACCTCCACAGTTTGACAATCTTATGTCATAAGTTAGGATTAATGTGGTCGAAAAGGCGTTTTTGCCCGTTAGTGCGCATGCGTGAGTACATGACATATTTTTAGCTTTTAGTGGGCAGTCAGCCTTCTGTGTCAATATGTATTTTGTGCCAGAAGTAACCAGTATGAAAAAAATGCCACGGAACCAGTAGGCCGGCAAAATCTAGACTTTTTACCCAAGAGGCAAAATAGTCCTACGTCCAGCCGGGCTATGATACTCGGATCGCCACAAGATAATTTTGATGACACTCGTATTGTGTCGGCGCAAGTTGCTTCTCGCTCACCTGACTGAGCGATGAGCGGGATAGAAGGATGCGCTCTCGCGAACGAGAGTCGACAAATTTTTGTCTACTGGGCTGCAAATTAGTCTTCCGCCCCGTGCGGCTGATACTCACGCTACGTCACTGGTGCAAGGCCCTCATTTTGATTCCTTCTCCCGTAGCTGACCGGTTACCTTATTAGCTATTAGCGATAAGACCGCCAAGATTGACTGCAATCAACACTCCGATTCCGGTAGTAGAATCGCATTATACCTATTTTTTTTTTGTAATATTATATATGTATCAAAATTTATATACCTATTTAATTACATGTAAATAATATCTACACTAACTACAAATAAATAGTTTTAAATATTTCTTTAATCAGACAGCCACACATCAGGTTACCACAACCAGTCAAATTGCCTCAATTAATATTCAACCTTATGTGAATGACAGTAAGATGAGAGTTGATTGAATTTTGACAGTTTTGTATACTTTGATGTGTGGCTGTACATACAAGCCTATGCAAATAAAGATTTATTTGACTTTGATTGTAATTATAAATGACCATAGCGTTAAGTGTCTGTAATCTTGTGTGCAATAAAGAGTATCTATCTATGTACCTTGGGCTTGTGCGGCGGCGGCGCGTGGCGGCCGAGGCGCTCGGGGCGGAGGCCGGTGAGTCCGTCGCTGTCGGCGTCGTACAGCGGCACGTACGCGCCGCGGTTCACTAGGTTCTTCCACACGCCCTGCAAACAGAAAACTTCCGCTAGATGGCGTACTGTAGGACTGAGGTCCATATGCACAGTGATTGGTTATTTTTGATGCTACACGTCAAAATGTCACTTAACAACCAATGATGTTGAAGTTGAACCTCAGTCTAACAGTAGGTATGCCCATTTAGCGGATTTAACATCTTTGCGTATTTTGTTCTATTATTATTTTACTTATGTATTTGTGAACATTACATCCTTCTAACAATATCTTTTGTCAAGCATTCATGTCAAAAATTTGAGCCACGCTTCGGCATGAATGGGCCGGCTCGACCGGAGTGATACCACTGCCTCACAGAAAACCGGCGTGAAGCAGCCCCTGTGCTGTGTTTCGCCGAGTGAGTGAGGGTACCGGAGGCCCACTCGGGGGGGGGGGGGGGACAAAAGGTTGGCAGCGCACTTGTAATTCCACTGGTGTTGCAAGTGTCCATGGGCGGCGGCAATTGCTTACCATCAGGTGATCCGCCTGCTCGCCTGCTACCTATCACATAAAAAAAAAAAAACTGCGAAACCTCAAACTGCGGACCTCAGTGAAACATGTTATCAAACAACTTCCGGGGTCGCTACGTCACAGCCTACTAGCGCGCCCTACTAGCGGATGGCGGGAAGTCTGCTAGCGCCAACATATTTATATCGCGCTTAAGGCCCTATAACGATTTTTTGATTTGAAGAGACTCCGCCCTTTCCCCCCGCACACCTCATGCAACACTCGTAACTTTGTCACTTGATTCGCGTCAAATCGCACTTTCGCATGCGCGGTCACAGTAAATAAAGCAGTAAGGACATTGTGTCTGTGGTATACACGACCGACGTCTATGAAATATCGTATTCTTTTTTCGAAATTATTTACTTCACAAATTACGTACTTTCTGGATCGGTACCGCCCAGCTTAGTGAACGTCTATGAAATATAGCATTCTTTTTTCAAACTTGCCTACTTCATAAATTACATACTTTCTTGATGGGTGCCGCATACTTAGTGAAGTCATTGCGGACCCATGTTGCGGACTACAAAATGAGATTCGAATCGATGAACGATAAATAAAAATAAAATAATAGGATATTTGACTAAAATTTAAAAATAAAATAATAGGGTATTTGATTAGTCAAATACCCTATTATTAAGTTAAGTTTAATGTATAGAAATTAGTCTCTATACATTAAACTTTATCAAAATATTGGTAAAAAGGAACCATTAGCCAAAATTTTCAGTTAAAAATATAACGGCTAGCTGGTTTTGTAAGCATTCAAAGTTTCATGGGAAAGTCCATTTTTAAAGTATAAAAATTCAACAATTACCTAAATATCATTGAACTACCAATACATTTTACCCCAACTATTACTATAAAAACCATTTAAATGTATTTATTACAAGAAATATTGGATATGGCTACCAAACAAAATTTACTAGATGCGCACACAAGATACAAAAAGTGTGACGTCACTCGTCAGTAAGTAAGTAAGTAAGTAAGTAAAATATTTACTGACCAAACAAAAAGAGATACAACACAACAGTAGTAAGACACAGAATACATAATAAGAAGTAGGTACATACGAGAAACGGAAAGGAACATTAAGTGCTTACATACATAGACAGATAGGTGGTCAATAAGGTCCAAACTCAGCATTTCCTGCAGCTGCTTCATTCAAGCCACTACAGCACTGCAGCGCTAGTTTTCAGTATGTACTGAAAACTAGCGCTGCAGTGGCTTGAATTGAATTCAAGGTACATACCTTGAGTGACGTTTTATAAATGAACGAATGAATGACACGCACATGAAACAATACAACAGATAAACCAAAAAAACAAACATTAACAATGACACTTAGTAAAAAAATATTAAGGAAAATAAACTGGAACAAACAACAAATAATAAACGCACAATATACAAACCATTATAATAAAAATAATTTACCATTTGGGTATTTGACTAATCTCGATATAGTAAAAAATATTGATACTCTTTCAAAATATTGGTAAATAAGAACCAATGGCCAACATTTTCAGTTAAAAATATAACGTCTAGCTGATTTTGTGAGAATTCAAAGTTTCATGGGCAAGTCCATTTTTAAAGAATAAAATTTTAAAAAAATAATTATATCATTGAACTACCCGTACATTTTCCACCAACTTTTATTATAAAACCCAAACAAAATTTACACAGTAGTTTGAGTTGTGACGTCATACTTCAATAGACACTTGTACAAAGCGTTTTTGGAATTGCCCAAAATATGTGCTCTCAAAGTTGTGATATCTCAGCTAATTCAAATGAGAATCAAGTGATTCTTTCAACAATGTTTCTTAAATTAAGGCATCTTTTGATATGTGTTTACATAAAAAAATATAGTCAAATACCCAAAGAGCTAAATCACGCTAAATCGTGAAAACGATAACATATCTGTGGCATGAGCGACAGTGAACTTGACAGCCACACCCATTCCGGCCACACCCCGACCACATTTTGCCACGTATCGGTCTGTACCTCTTGGGCAATGATAAAACAATGTTATTATTCATTAATACTGAACAATATCAAAGTATGGATGAGATCTGCTAGACAATAACACTACTGAGCAAGCTAAAGTATAAAATTGTGAGAGATGGTGTATTGGTGTGCTTGTATAGTGTTTGAGTATCTGGCGTCAAAGCAGGAGGAAAGAATGTGTTGCACAGTAGCCATTTCTACCCGTGCGGATAAACATTGGGATTAGAAATTAAAACGGCGAAACTATTCACTTCTCGCTCGCACATTATTTGCGTCTATACTCGCACGACTGACAAAAAAAAAGCTGCGTTTTAATATAAATATGTGAGCTAGACGCGCTCTCAGTTTTGAAGCTTTCGTTAAAATTGTCTTTTTTTTATGAGATAGGGGGCAGACAAACAGACGGATCACCTGATGGTAAGCGATTACCGCCGCCCATGGATCCCTGCAACACCAGAGGAGTCGCAAGTGCGCTGCCGACCGACCGGACCGCTAATATATGTATCCCATCAAAAACAATACTCGACAAAAAAACCAAGTCTCCCAACTACCGTAAAAAGTGGTGAGATGCATGTTTCGCCAAGTCGGTTATTCATTTATTGATTTGGCAATCACACAATATATCTCACAAGAAATGCATTAATTGATTCGGTTGTTTAATGTGATTGCCATTTAATGTGAAACTAACGATTAAAATCTCTATGAAAATAAATCTATAATCGAATTGAGCCATAAAAGGACAACTCTAATCGTTCTCACCAAAAAGGCCGACTTTCGATACTGTTTTAGCTATATTTACTGTGGCACGGTCAACACACGTCATCAGAAACGAATTAGGATACCACGGAGACGCAACATACCTAATTAAAATTTAAAAAGGTAAAAAATGAGAGGTGATAAAATATCCCAACTAATATTGAAACTTCGTGAGATTAACTCCTTGGATTCCTCTGTAGCATGCTATTGTCGCAGGAGTTCGAATGGCAAGGTGATCTGAATCGGGTAGGTTGTTGAGAAGTGCGATGTCCCTGATAACGTCAATATATGCTTTGCGTCTGATAACGTCAATTGAAATCACGATTCCAATTCTGTAATTTTGACCGCTGTTGTGACAATTAACTTTGCTCCTATACTATCGAAGTGCACGAAGGTTCTACGTTCTTCTGACAGACAACATCGAAAATCCATGAACAGCCTCGTTAAGTGCTGATGTATGCTGATGATATGGCGCTGATAAAGTTTTATCAAAAATTGAGTCACGTAGCGACTCCAATGTTGGTCTTTGTTCTTTTGCAGATTTCGTTTTTCTGACTAATAATGACATACTTCAATTTGCTCGCAACTGGCATAGGTCCGTCGTCTAAGAGAGCTGTCGCAGCACTGAGCAGGTGAGAACACGGCTACACAATTATACTCAATGGTCATGTCAATAAAGTCGTGAATACGTTGCACCCAGATTCTATCAAGTTGCTCAAAGATGTCGACAAAATCACGAAAAATTAATTACGTATTTATAAAAAAACTAGGCTGAATAACAAAATTCTGACACATACCAGACATCAGTATTTATAATATCTACTAATTAAAGGAATTTCCGATTGAATTGGTAATCTCGCTCAGTAAATATCTGGAGAAAACGTAATTTTTAGAGGTATTTTCAAATCGAAAAACTATCGAACCAAACTCGCCAAATCGTGTTTCTAAAAAATTACAGACTTAGATAAAGGTATGAATTAATGTTCACCTTAGTATCAGATTGTTCCGTCTCCCAGGGACCTGGCAAAGCCACAATGAAGGTAAGGTTTTTTTTTTATGTAGCCCCTTAATTATCAGTTATATAATATAGATCTAAATAATAAATACTAAATATATATGTTTTATATTTATAGTTAATTTATATTGAATGAGAAATATTTATGTCTAATTTTATTGCTAAAGTCTAAAATGGAAAGTTACTGTTTTGACTATTTTAGTACAACGAATTTTTGTATAAAAGTGCGGTGTCAGTTAAACTATTCGTTCATTTAATGTGAAATTATTACGTAGGGCGAAGCTCTGCCCGAATAAATCGTGATTAAGTACCAACGACTACGTTATTTGGCCACCCTGACTCACTCTCTGCAACAAACAGTACGCCATCTAGCAAATTTTTCACACGTGATTTTCACACGTGCCCCCATTGCACACTAAAGGTGCGTTTCCACAGAAGCTCGTGGAGTTGAGGCGGAGACTTTTCAAATTTACCAATCACGCTATCCTATCGCTGTTCCCCTTTCTCTTTACCTGGTCTTTAGTAACGCATCTGTCCTTCCAGTTAATCGTATTAAAATAATCCATGTACCTATCATTTTAAAAGTATATGTGTATGTATATATTTTATATATTTGTAGGGAAAGGGGTGGACATTGTACATAAAAAGGCTTATATAGCCAGAATTTACGTAAAATCTTTATTATAGCACAGTGCGCTTTAAAAGATATTTTAATAATAATTAATTCTTTTACAAATTAATTATCCAATGCGTCTTAGATAAGCAAGCTAGGTACAACATGTGCATCGACCCACGCCAGAGCCAAGACTGCCGCACCATTTTTTTTTTTTTTTTTTTGTCGGTCGGTCAGTTCTGTCAACCTACGTGTGTGGTTTTGTACAGATTCACCGGGCTTGTGGGGAGCGGAAGGCTCGCACCCTAGAAATTTAAGCAACACTGCCGCACCAAAGTCGGACGAGTCCTTTTATACCCGTAAAACACCGATCCGAGTGGTGGGGCAGACCCATAAATTAATTTACTAAAATTATCGATAGACTTCCGGCGTAATAATTCAAATATTATCAGACTTCCGGTAAATTAATTAAAATAAATATTAGTCTACATCCGTCGACTAAGCTAAAAGAAATATCGACTACATCCGGCGACTACATTTCGAATATACGGCTACATCCGGTGAATAAATTATTAGGAATTTGGATCTACATCCGGTGAGTAAATTATTAGGAATTTTGATCTACATCCGGTGAATAAATTATTAGGAACTTTGAGCTACATCCGGCCACTAAATAAATTAAAATATTAAACTACTTCCTGCTGATAAATTAAATCAAATATTGAACTAATTCCCGCGAGGAAATTAAATTGAATTATCAGACCACTTCCTGTGAATAAATTAATACGCGACATCCGGGTCGCATTTAATTTTGTTTCTACACACTTTCTACATTCTTTATCTTTTATTTTCTACTTGATCATTTTGATTATTATCTCATAAAATTATTTCGTTATTCATGGCATGGCTCGTACACTTACAATAATTCGAATTAAATAACCCGTACGACGACGTCGCCGACATATTTTTATATCTGATTATTTATTAAAGTATAAAATTATAGCAGTATCTCGTATTAATTTATTACTAGTATGCATTTAGGTATTTATTATGATGTATTTATCTTATTACCTACATAAAAGATCTGCTCTGCCTTACCCCTTGTTAATTCGCTGCATTATTCCTCTACCCAAAGGTTGTCTGGAAGAGATCGCTATTAGCGATAAGGCCGCAGATATTGTATTAGTAAATTACTATTAGCATTAAGTTCTGTAATGTGTTGTGCAATAAAGAATATCTATCTATCTATCTATGTATCTACCACGTTGCTCAAAATACACATCTCATTTCTGAGGAGCAATGTGGTTAGTAAAGGAGTTGTCCCAGAATGTATGGAGTCTGGGCGTGGTATACGTACCCTATACCAAAATATAGAGAATTATATGAAGAATAGTTTTTGACTATCCAATTTCTCTATTGTAGCGTTGTTTTTTGGAAGGAACAATTTATTTTAGCAAAGATTGCAACACAACAAAAATGGTTGTCAATGTTGGTTACCTATTGACTGACATTAAGAATTCGATGACGTTTGTCTATCTGTCTGACGTTTGACGGAACAAACCACAGACTAAGAAATGAAAACTATCCAAAAAACCCTAACAAACCAAACCGTTTAACGTCACATTGACATTGACAGTTGCTTTTTTTGTCTTTGGTCAACGTCGTCTCACGCGTCTTGTCATTGGTAAGCGTTGAAAAATGGTCATCTTTTTTATTTTATAACCACGAAACTGTGCATTATATGGAATTCATTGTATTTTTCTCGTAATAAGCAATTTTTTTCTCCGATTTATAATTTAGCGTGCATAGACCCAACCCATAATGGGACAACTCCTTTTATAAATCTCCGCTCAACTCCACGCAGCTCCGCTTCTGTGGAAACGCTAACATAAGCGAGGCCGCACACATGCGTGCTCCGAATTCGGATTCCGCATTCGGGCACCCGTAATGCATGGATTAACGCACATGTACGATTTTTTACGTTCGGAAAAAAATATTGAATCCATACATTCGGAGTCCGACTTCAGAAATCAAATTGCGGAAAACGCATGTGTGCGGCCAGGCTAAGAGAGATAGTTACCTCGTCGGTGAAGGGTATCTCGGAGGGGTCGAGCAGGAAGGTGGGCGGCGGGATGGGCCCGGCGGCCTGCAGCGTGCGGTGCAGCGGCATGAACTCGCTCGACATCAGCGCCTCCAGCAGCTCCTTCATCGCCATGCGGTTAGGAGGCCTGGGAAACGATCGAAGAAAAAAATTAAGTAATGTACAGTGGCCAGCACATCAAGTTACTACAATCTGTCAAATTTCCTCAGTTTTTTTTTTTTTTTTATGACATAGGGGGCAGACGAACAGACGGTTCACCTGATGGTAAGTGATTACCGCCGCCCATGGACACCCGCAACACCAGAGGAGTTGATATTGAACCAAACACGTTTGATATAAAAGTGAGGTTTGATTGAAGAAATTTGACAGATTGTAGTAACTTGATGTGCTGGCCACCGTACCTATCAGCCTATACAATAAGCAGTGTGTGTCTGTAAACTTTTACATCTCTTCGACCACATCTTTTACCAACTATTCTTTTTTTTTATGTGATAGGTAGCAGACGAGCAGGCGGATCACCTGATGGTAAACAATTGCCGCCGCTCATCGACACTTGCAACACCAGTGGAGTTACAAGTGCGCTGCCAACCTTTTATCCCCTTCCCCCCCGATGGGCCTCCGGTACCCTCACTCACTCGGCGAAACACAGCACATGAGCTGCTTCACGCCGGTTTTCTGTGAGGCAGTGGTATCACTCCGGTCGAGCCGGCCCATTCATGCCGAAGCGTGGCTCTCCAACAGTATTCTGAGCAACGTTATTTTATATGTTTTTAAACTTTCGCGTTGCGTTATTAAAATACTTGATATAAACGGGACTAAACGCGAGGATATTTAAAAATAAGTAAATTATAGCAGTAACTGTACTGCTTGCCGTTTCGATTGCGTTACAACAGCCGTGGTCACAAGCAGACTATCATGGCCCGGTACCACACCACTAGACCAACCGGGCGTTTAGATACTATAATTACTTAGGGACTATTCAAGAATGGGGTCTATACTGTCCGTATATTTATTACTTTACACATTTTTTTTATGATATAGGTGGCAGTCGAGCCGACGGATCACCTGATGGTAAGCGATTACCGCCGCCCATGCACACCTGAAACAACAGTGGTGTCACAAGTGCTACTTACTACTTATACTTACTCAATACTCAATATTTTATTGCATTCCAAAATGTACAGTGCTACAATCTGTCAAATTTCCTCAGTTGATATTGAACCAAACACGTTTGACATAAAAGTGAGGTTCGATTGAAGAAATTTGACAGATTGTAGTAACTTGATGTGCAGGCCACCGTACATACAGATGGTAATTTTAAATTTGTAATCAAGTCACAATTTTGGACCCTGTTGGGCACAGCAATTAGATGAGAGGATGGCGCCTTCTTTTATAGTAGTAGATACTTTGATAGTATCTTACCCATCACTAAGCGGTATGAGCGCCGGGGCGGTGGCGCGCGCCATCGAGCTCATCTCCGCGACCCGGTCCTGCACCACGGCCTGGAGCGCCGAGTAGTCGAACTCCAGGTCCTTGGGAGACACCTCCGTCATCATCACTTGTTTGTCTGACTTTCATAGTATCTTACCCATCACTAAGCGGTATGAGCGCCGGGGCGGTGGCGCGCGCCATCGAGCTCATCTCCGCCACCCGGTCCTGCACCACGGCCTGGAGCGCCGAGTAGTCGAACTCCAGGTCCTTGGGAGACACCTCCCTCATCATCACTTGTTTGGCTGACTTTCATAGTATCTTACCCATCACTAAGCGGTATGAGCGCCGGGGCGGTGGCGCGCGCCATCGAGCTCATCTCCGCGACCCGGTCCTGCACCACGGCCTGGAGCGCCGAGTAGTCGAACTCCAGGTCCTTGGGAGACACCTCCGTCATCATCACTTGTTTGGCTGACTTTTTCATTACCTAAAATAAATATAATAATACAGGATTGTATCTTTATCAATATACTTTGTGGCCCGCTACACTTTGGAACGTAATTTTGCAATTAGGTACAATCTGTATTAATAGATGGCATTAGGTGTGTCAATTGCATTGCGCTACTTTTCATTGTATGTGTGACCTGTGAGTAACCCACCCTGACTTTATTTTTTTCAGGATATGAGTTACACTCTGCACCAATAGATGGCGCTGGCCTACTGTTATAGTGAACATGATTGGCAATGTTAGTTGCAACATAATACTTACATCTTTAATATTAACGGCTAAGTATCCATGCAGTTGTCCAATGAAGACCCTCTCTTGAGGAGCCAGGGGCTGCAGACCAGGTTTCCCCTCCAGTAAGTGGAGGAAGAGAGCGCTAAATGGGTTCTCTTGCTTGTAAATGTCGTAGAGAAGTGCTAGGGCCACCACTCGCTGTCCAGGGAGGGACAGATCTCCACCGGTAATTAGCGAGGACAGGAGCAGACATACTGAAAATTTTAAACTTATGTTTAGTATGATTATAGGTCTTAGATTATACTCAATTTAATGATTAGTATACATGCTCAAGCTACTCATGTATGAGAAGGTGCCTGACCAGTCTAGGATGCTATGGGTTTGCCTGGACGACGACTGTTCATCTTTTATCAGTCTTAGTGAATTGTTTGAGTTGTCATTAATGATTGCTTCAGCAATATGTTTAGAATCATTGGGGCCTCTAACTGAAGGAAAAAAAGCAAATGCTTTGAGACAGAAGGCTTAAATTCTTGAGGGCATGACAGTTTTATTGCTACTTTCTACCTATAAAAGTACATTTATTCATATAGGTACAAATAAGTTTCCAGATTGTGTCTATTAACTGATACTTACAATTGAAATGTTCCGATTTGGGAAACCTTTTCTGCACTTGCACACATATTGAATCCAAGCTTTGAGAATCACAAGTTTGTTCTGAAAATAAACTACAAAAACATACAGATGTTAGTTTGAAGTTGTTATTTAATTTTGAGGTTATAATATTTATTAATGTAAAACATACTCTAAAATATACTTGCTGTTTTCATTTAATAACTGTTGTGACATTTTAACTACATAAAATACTTAAAACAAATTAAATAAAGCACGATTTTATCTAGACCCACTCAAAACAACAACACAAACAGCTGTCATGTCGCTGTCAGTATGACATTCGTTTTTTTAATTGCCTACTATATAGAATACATAAAAAGGAATCATACAACTTAACTTTTTATCGATTATAACCCTTTATAATCTATAAAAACAGGATTTATCAGAAGGTTACTATCACTTGTGGAGGTAGGCGTGAACGACATAGGCCCCCGTCCATGAGTCTCGTGCGGGGCCAGAGAATAAGGAAATGATTAGGATATAGTCCTCCCTGAACCTAAACTAGAAATGTATAAATCTGGCCCATATTACAAATCTATTTTAATTTACAATAGAATCCCCATACACATTAAATCAGAAAAAAATGACATTACTAATATAATAAAGCTGAAGAGTTTGTTTGTTTGTTTGTTTGTTTGAACGCGCTAATCTCCGAAACTACTGGTGCGATTTGAATAATTCTTTTTTTGTTGGATAGTCCATTTATCGAGGAAGGCTATAGGCTATCAACCATAATAATATTAAGGGGGTTGTAAGGGGTTAAAAGGGGGGTAAAAAGTACTTTTCCACGCGGACGAAGTCGCGGGCGGCCGCTAGTGACATTATATTTAGGAAAAAAATTACAGATCTTTTAGTAACCAAATGTTATTACACAGTGAAAGAGTTTATGGAAGATAAAACCTTAAAATAAGACAGAATTACTAAACACAAACTATACCAAGCATTACAATAAAGTAAATAATAGGTACACATTACATACATACAATGTTACATGACATAATACATAGATGCATACATTACATGCTTTAATTTATCTATAAAAACAGTAATTCTATAATTTTAATAATACCTGCATTTAGTGCTAGAAACTGATAAACTAAGATGAGAAATAAATACAGTGCCATCCATAGTTTCTAAGTTATTGCAATATCCTATCAGGGTCATGTACATATTGCTAGTCAGCACTAATTAGAATATTTAGTTTTAAGACCCACCATGTTACATGTGCAATTAAATAAATAAATAAATAAAAAAATGGGTTGAAGCAGACGAACAAGTTTTATTCTATTGAGATTAGAAACAATTTAAAGGCAAACTTCAAAATAGGGTATTTGACTAAATTTTTTTATGTGTTTAATCAAAAGACCTCTCAATTTAAGAAACATCACTGAAAGAATTACTCGATTCTGATTTGAATTACCTGAGATATCATAACTTTAAGAGCACATATTTTGGGCAAGCCCAAAAACGCTCTATTCAAATGGCTACAGGCGAGTGACGTCACATGCCCGTATCCTGTATGCGCGTCCAGTAAATTTTGTTTGGTAGCTATATCAAATGTTTCGTTTAAGTAAATGGTTTTATAATAAAAGTTGGTGGAAAATGTACGGGTAGTTCAATAATATAATTATTTTTTTAAATTGTAATACTTTAAAAATGGACTTGCCCATGAAACTTTGAATGCTCATAAAACCAGCTAGACGTTATATTTTTAACTGAAAATTTTGGCCATTGGTTCTTATTTACCAGTATTTTGGAAAAGTATAAATATTTTTTACTAAATCGAGATTAGTCAAATACCCTATTTATAATATTTTTTGGCAGGTGAGAGAGTAACAAGTCATAGTAGAGAAATCTCCGAAGGTAAGTAAGTAAAGTGAGGGTGACGAGACGGGACCTCTATAATAATTTAATTTGCAGCTACCCGAATTTTCCCTAAACCTAAAGCAGCCGACAATGTCTGAATTATTATTACTTAGATCTCTTCGCCGCGTAAAACGACTACCGACTTGGTGACTCCGTACTGCTCCATGGCGACAGTGCATCAGGAATCCGTTTGCAAACCATTTCTATTCAGCCAGATAGGCCAATAACTCATTATGTCATGTCTCATAGTATTAGAAAATTAACCTCTTGTATCCGAGGCCATAAACTCAATCGAACACTGAGATAATATGATGACTGGTAGAGAATTGTATTTAAAAGATAAGAAAACGTTTTTTTGGTCCCTTTGGACGTTTTGACTCTTAAGGCTTCCCCTTTATTCCATGGACTTCCCACCGACACAACCTGATAAAGGTCAATAACCCACCCCTACAAATTGTCTGTTATCATTATAATCAATCAATTAGCCATTCGTGCAAGCAAGGTCAACGACCTGATTTGAAAAGTGTGTAGCGACCTAGCGACGTAATATTTACGTACTTACCTGAAGGTCATCTACGACTACGAAAGGGCAGTAGCCTCGGTTTCACCTAAGCCTAAGGTACCGGTTAAATAACGATTTGAATAAAACCGTCATAAATTAAAGCGTAGATTAGATAGGTAGGTAGGTACTGCATTAACAGACAACAGACAACATGTAAGTAGATGAATAGAAAACAACAAAAAGTATTTAGGTATGTAATACACTATGTCATTATTAATTAACTGCGATGAAGCGACAACTCAAGCTTTGAGTACCTACCTATATAGCTGTCTACTCAAAGCAACTCAAGTCCATTGAAAAAAGCGTCTGCTTCTATGGAGTGTTAAAATGTTTAGCTAAAAACACTTTTAATTTGTATAAGGATAAACTCTTGCCCCCATAAAAGAGTAAATGACCAGTAAGGTAGGTATGTAAGTTTATTGTTTCCATTGTTGTTGTTTTCTGCTTTCCTTGATTTTCTTTATTAGTAAGGTAGGTAAGTAAATAATTTCCTTGTTTTTGCATTCCAAGCAAATAAATAAATACGTCGTTTTATGTTCACTAGAATGAATAAAGTAAACGTTATGTCTGTATTTAATTAATAAACACACTTTGAGACACGACTAAATATCGCTACTACTCATCTATTATTTGAGAGAGAAAATATGCAAAATAGCCTATGCGGATGCGGAAACAATATGAGGTGTGAAAAATTACTTTCTCGAATAGTCGAATGAGTTCTGTCTAAAAAAAAGTGTCGGTCTCAGTACCTATGAGATACCGTTATCTCGGCGATTCAATAAACCACCTATATGTGCATACGTACATAATGTTGGTTGGTATGTCATCGTTGAACTCGGTTATCATACGAATGCTAATTGTGAACGCTTACTTCTTTTATCGTGCCCATTTCTTGTCCTGATAAGATTAGAACAGTCATATGCTCACACGCAGTGTCTCATCCAGTACAAGTGCACGAGTTGTAAATATTTAGAGGTGTTCAGTTTTAATAGAAGTGATTTGTGCTGTGAAATGTGACAAATGTGATAGTGCAGTGGTTCAAAGGCTTAACCGAAGAAAATGCTTGACTCCAGAGCGGTTACAGTGATGCCCAACCCCAGCCCGCTGCAGATCAGCCAGCCTCATAGGAGCCGTTCCTCTTCTTGGACATCTCGGCGGATCCTAAATGGATTCTCTAGGATAGAGCCCAGATTTTCATTGCAATATGAGGTTAGTTAATTAAGTTATTGGCAAGTTTGAAAGTAAAAAGGGTCTAATTGACCAAGGCTCTCTTCTGGGCACCAAATCATTCATAAAAAATAATCATGTAAGTAAATAGATACACTTAAATTCTTGCAGATATAAGTAGGTAGGTACTAATAAAAGGATTAAGAGATTTATAACTACCTTATAAAGACGGGGGTTTAATAAAATATGACCTGCCTGATTAGTAAAGTGAATCATAAACATCAAATCTAGTTATAAATAATTTATCATAAACTAAAAAATAAAAATTTAGTACCTACCTAAGTATCATACAATGTAAAAAAACAAAATTCGATTAGTTTATTAATAAGTTGGGTAAGTGTAGTTAATTTTTCATATAAACCAACAAACATTTACACGTTGGTTTATTAAAATATTATAAAATAATTTTCAAACGATTTATAATCATTAAAAACATAATAAAATATTTGCAAAATAAGTAGGTAAAAAAAATTTATCGATTGCAATTAAACATAATCGATATTACTGTTAGGCTGCGTAGAACGAAGCGTAATGCGTAAAAAAGTGTAAAATGACAAATCTGTCTGTCACTAGACTGTCATTGTGGATTTCCTTCGCAATATTTTCGTTTTTTATTTGTGTATTTCCATAATTGTATTATAAATTTGGTCACTTTTGGTGTCTAGATTTTTTATTAATCGTTCTGTAAAGTTACTAATGCTAGAAAAGTTTAGGTCTCGTTGTAATATAGTGCCGAACAATATCGTGTAAGAAACGTGTCACGATTTTTTACTGTTGTTCCAACCAAGAAGCTTCTAAAAGGAATGTGAATTGTTTCCTATTCTATTTGGAAATAGTTATATTTTCTCATGGGTGATGGCTTGGCAGTCGGACACACGTGTAAGTAGAGTAGCAAGTTGAAAATGTTAAGACGAATCTGTTTTAAAGTCACCATAATCTTACGGCCGTGTAAACATGTCCTTGTCATATGATTAACATTTCAAAGCAGTTTGGGAAAAAAATATCAGTTTTAACCAATATGTTTTTTTTTGCATGAATGGATGTTCTTGTTATTGCATTATAATACACTCTTGAAGTAATTTAGTTGGCACAATTAGATGAATCATGATTTCTCTAGCTGTAGGTACTTTTTAAAGTCAATAAGTAACTATGTAATTTAATTCTGAGTTGTTTGCATTGTAGGAACTGATGTTGATGTTTGTACACAGATATTTCTTTGACATCCTAATTGTTTCTATATATATCTTCCAAATAGCGATAGTATTGGTGTGAAATATTTTCACCAGTTTAAACTGGTTTTTGCTTATGACTATAAACTGTATTAGGTACTACTTTAGAAGTACACAGGTATCTAGTTGGTAATAAATAAATAGAAATCTGAAATGCCAATTTTTTTCCCATTATCAAATGCATAGTCAAGGACAGTTTAGTTTAATATCTGTACAAATACTTGCATATTGTTATTATGTACCTATTATATTAGTATTTGTACAAGTGCTACTGATAAGTTGAGAATTCTTCATGACAGGTCGGCCAAAATTTGTAATGACTAAAATCAGCATGATCTAGTGCAAACTATAAGAGCCTGGTTTTGAGTTGTTGAGTTGAAAAGATTCCCATGAGTGAGTGAGTCATAAATTAACTGTATTAAAGTGACTCATGGGGTCACATGCACTGGGTGAAGCTACCTACTTAAATTTTTATACTTTTACTAATTTTTGTAAGTATTGCATAATTATCACACAGTCAGCCTGGTTTAGGCATAACATACAATGGACCAAAAGAGAGTTAAGTGCGGAAAATGGAGAGATTAAGTTTAGTAATTTAAGTCTAAGATCAAGTATCTGTTTTATTACTAATAAACATTTCCTAGTATAATGGTATTTGAGTGAATGACAGGATGGTAATTAAGGCTAGCATATAATGATATAAGTTTATGTCATATAATTGTTGTCCTTAAAGATATGACCACAACGGAGTTGAGGAAGTGTTTGCGCGAGTATGAATGATAAGTTTATGTTAAATGCCTATTGTTAATTTAATAAGATTGTAAATGGCTGGCCCCAAAAAGGTAAATTCTATTGACAACAACAACATAATCTGTATACAAACCGAAAATGCGAAATACTAGCGCGATGAATTTGACGCTTGATAGATTCAATGTTGAAGGAATAAATAATAGAAATATTGACCCGGCACTAGCCCCATGCCGAATTCGATGGCTTCATAAGGCAAGGGTTAGTGAGTTCAATCCACCCTGACAAAAATTCAGAACAAGAGTTTGTTATTATCTGGGTGTTAGATTATGGAACTATTTTGTGATCTGATATCCATAATACCTACTACATATTATTATTTATGCTACTTATAAAATGATAAACTTTATTGCCATAAGTATGTAATAAAAATGATAAATACTATATTTTAGAAAATAAATTTTAAGAATAGTTTATTACAGAAAGAGGTCCAACATGATGAGATGTTATGTGAATTTACTTTTGATTATTTATTTACTTGCTGAATTGAATTGATTAATTGTAGTGTTCAATCAATTCAGTGTAATCAGAAGATTTTTATGACCTATTTAATTTTAAAGTTAATTTATTATCTTAATGTTTTTCTTTTTTTTTACAGACTGATGAAAACAGCTTCCTACTTCGGCTGAAGATAATAGGGGCTTATACATTGGCGAAAAAGGACATATTTGGTGCTAGGTAAGATATAAAATCATAATGACTAAACTACTAGAAATTAACTTTCATATTCGCGACAATTGTATGTTTGCATTCACTATAATTACTGTCTGTACGAAAATAAATTAAAGTCTAACACTCGTAATATTGTTCTTACATAAACATTTCAGTCTTAGCATATCCACGATGACAGAGTAGGGCTTCTCACCCCAATAGGTGGGATGCAGATGTAATGTAAGAATAATAACGACAAAATGCTTTGAATTTGTTATGACCGAATTCGAGTTACCCTCTCTTTCTTAAGCAATGTAATGTGTGTCACTTGTTTGGATGCGATACAGGTATTCTCATTCGTTACGATTACGAGGCGGCTGCGTTATATGTCAAATAACCCCAACTGCATTAATAACTTGGTAACCCTATATAAATATGTAAAATTACCAAGTTATTATTGCTGTTCTTCTCACCACCACTTTTCCATCTATGTTGAGTCTTGAAAGACTTACCAATACAGTGTGTATCAGAATACGTTTACATCCCTTTCTGAGCAACATTTGTTCTACTACTTTTGGAAATTGGTCGAAATTAAAATGTGACCTAGTCACGTTCGTGACCAACTTTGTATGAAAAGTTGAATTTTTGTTTAGAATGGTTAGTCAATTAAAGGTATGTAAATGTATACAGATACATCTTGTATACCATTAACTCGATGAGGTAAGAAAACAGTAGGTTGGAGAACATCATCTTATAAGCCACTGGTTTTCAAAAAACCCCAACTGCATTAATAACTTGGTAACCCTATATAAATATATAAGATTACCAAGTTATTATTGCTGTTCTTCTCACCACCACTTTTCATCTAAAGTTGAGTCTTGAAATCTGCTCGTAGGTATCGTATAATTTCTGGTGCTCATTCGGCTAGCGTCGCGTGGCATATCAGTGCAGCTTGATTGGCAATTGTGGCCGAATTCATCACCGTCGCCTCTGGTTTGGGCCGTGACTCATACGGGTCCGCACCGCACCAATTGTGCTCATATTGCCTTGTCAATCAGACGGATGCTTGCGTTGAGATTTTGTACAGCGAGTCTAATTAAGCAATCACTGGGAGAGCCACGTTTTGGCATGAATGGGCCGCTAAGCAGGTGTGATACCACGGCCTCAGAGAAAACGTACTCGGCCACGTACTCTGAATATGTAGTGCTCAAGTGTGTGCGCAAACAGGTGCACTCTCTATTACTTTTTATTCGATGTTGTTCCTCTTAATTCGATGGGACACCAGTGTGACATGACCGAAGAGAGATCAGGCGTAGGACCAATGTGTACTAGACCGCCAACAGACTTCGGGCTGACACAGAATTTGTGAACAGAAAAACTCACCTACAAATCTTTGGCCCAACCCGGGAACCAAAGCCGGGATCCCAAGCGTACCAACGCACCACCGAGACAGTCGCGGTGTTTCCGTATAAAAACGACCTCGTTTGCATTCTTATGTTATAAAAAAAAGCGTTGCAGAAGTCAAAAGACGGCTGTGGCGTTCCGAATCTTCTTACTGTTAGGAGCAATTACCAATTTTAGTAGGAAGAGGTGGAAATGAATGAGCTATGGTAGCTCGGTAGATAAAAACGCATCTTCCATACAGGGTCCCCCGAGGAAAACTCGAAGTGGTTTTCCGAAAGAAACCAGCTACCAACCCGGGAGTCTAGTTGGGAGGACATACAAAAAGTAGTGGAATCCCGATCGCATTTCCCGACCATTTGCATCTGCGAACTCTAGGCGCCGGTGATCCCTTATCATCAGGCGTGTCCTCTGCTCGTTAGCAGCTATGATGTAAAAAAGGAACAAAAAACGTCTCCAAAGTCCAAGGCTGTGACATTCTAGACATAGGCCGGTGTATCATTAGCTTAACCTCTGTCCTCCATTCAGTGCTACACCCACCTGAAAATGTATCGCATTAGCGGTAATCCCCTGGGCTTGGGCCAGTGGATCTCAAACAATCCATTCCTAATCACAAAATAAGTACATACGGAAAGTAAGTTTAAAAAAAATCTCACAACACCTCATATATTGACCTGAGTCCGTACTAAATAGCTTAAGCACTTGTGTTACAGATATCAAATAACAGAGGAAACACGAATATAATACATATACACGATAATTATAACACCCAGACACTGAACAAACACAAGTGTTCATCACACGATTGTTATCCAGGGTGGGAATCGAACCTACCACCTTTGGCGTATGAGGCAGGGTTTCTACCAAATGCGCCATCCGGTCAGTCTGGAGTCTCCAACAAAGAAGAGGGCTAACCTCGGAATCTCCCTGCGTGATTGTGTCAGGAATTATGAGATTCGCAGGAGATCTATAGTCGCAGATATAGCCCAAAAATTGCGTGACTCAATTGGCAATGGGCAGGGCACATTGCGAGGAGGACAGACGGCCGTTAAGACGGAAAGGCCCTTTCAGTGGAGTCCGCGTATAGGAGGTCGCAGTCGTGGCAGGTCCTGGCGAAGGTTGCCTGAGAATTCCTTTGATGCTGGCGGTACAGAACCGATGCCTGGAGAACATTAGAGAAGCCTTTATCCGGCAGTGGACGTCTATTGGCTGAAATGCTATCTTCACAGATAGCAGATCTGGTCCGAAGTACCTAAATCCGTGACACAGTTTGAAAACCGCAGTTACTTCACCTCGGTCTCCATTCATCGCCGGCGACGCGTCGCGTCCGTGACCGGTCGGGAGAGTGACGTCACGGTTGTGACGTGTAAGCCGATTACGTACTTTCTGTTAGCTCCGAATGAAATGAAACATTTTGGGAAGTCATATTTGGTTTACTCTCATACTTGGGTGTCGGGAAAATATGTATCCGAATCTAATAACAGAAATGTACGTAGGATACAGCCACACATCAAAGTATACAAAACTGTCATAGACATTAGGTTGAATATCAATTGAGGAAATTTGACAGGTTGTGGTAACCTGATGCGGGGTTGGCTGTACAAAAACAAACTTTGTCGTGTGAATTTTGACCCATTATGCAGTCGGTAGAGGAATAGTTGAACTATTTTTCTTATATTTTTACTATGCGCTAATTGTTGTTTATAATGGAGCTATTGTGTTTTTATCTGACGGCTATGACGGCGTATTGATATAAATCCCAATTGGTTTTCACGCCGAGATTGTCAGGCAACGTATGTATACAGGGCGTTTTAATAGAACATCTTCAATATCTGTACTATTTCAAAAGAGGTAAATTTCACACACTTATGCACTACCTATAAAATGTCCTGCGTCGGTGGCTGATCGTTAAGATTGGCCGCCAAATCTTTATATCCCGAATTATCGGTTAAGAGGACATATGCACTCTCATTCCCTTTGATTTGTATGCAGATTAAAACGTGAGTGTAGATATTAATGATTCCCAGATGCTTGTTAATCAAGTAACGATGTCTAATAATCACGGCCAAGCAATAATTCACATGACTCGAGAGACAATTGGCTGAACAAGTGAGCCGTTGTCTATTTCTATTCTAGCCCACAGTATGTTCATACTATTCGTACCCAGTAATTATAATTCCCTCTTGGTTAATAAGGTATTATACCTCTTTTACTCTGGTTGTTTTACTGTGATGTCATTATGGAATGCCTAGGGCGTTGTGTTATCTTCACCAGTTCACCCACTCATTCTTAGCATGTATAATACCCGGGATCTTCTCTTATGTCCATAATTGTAATTGTGTCCAAAAGGTTCAATTCAATTACAATTATGCCCATGATTCAGAATTTGAGGAGTCTGATAATTGCTATAACCTAATATTATATTACTGACGTGTGACCCACAGAGAACATTGAATATTTGGAAAGTATGACCTTAGACATATTGACATTCAAGTGTTCTGTATGGACCTAAATTGTATAAACAATTTTCATTTCTATTTTCTTTCTTTCATTTCATTTTATTATGCAACCCTTTAATAGGGGATCATTTTGTGCACTCGACATTTATGTCGAATTAGAGTTAGAAACACTTATGAATGTCAATATGTTTACCACTGGTTCGAAATGTATAGTTTTCTGCTGAGGAGACCACAGCTAGAAACTCGGCCACTTGTCTATCACCCAGACCAACTGAATTATGGTGACTTATAAAGAAGACGTCCCATAACGAATGAGGATATACCTATCGCATTCAAATCAAGCGAACAGCGTGAATAGGAGGGAAACTCCGGTCGTAATGTGCTTTAAATTAGGCGCTCTGGTGACACGTTTCAGAACTATCCGAAACGTGCAGATTTCCTCACGATGTTTTCCCTCTGTCTATCTTTACTCTGTGTCTGGCGTCGTGTTATCTCGTTCCAGCGCAGTGATTGTGATAAGGAGCCAGTTCACGGCGAGAGTTTTGTAAAAAGGCTCCCATTGTTTTGTTGATGCGGTCGCTTGATTTATAAGCTTGGCGATATAGTAGCTGATTTAATATACCTTACCGTCAATAAGCAATACACACAGTATGTAAACACATACACGTTGCTTATTGACAATTGAGTCTGCGATGCGATCGTATTTTTCTAAGAGGTACATTCCGTAGCCTCTAAAACTCTGACTGTAACGTCCCGTTTTTCGGTCACCTGTCCCGTTGTCCCGAACTAAAGCGCCAGAACGCAAAATTGTCCCGTTTTGTGAAAGAAACGCCCCCTAAACCTCGTTGGTCTAGTGGCTTAGGTGATTCCGGGGTCCCGGGTTCGATTCCTACGTCGAGCAAAAAGTATGTTTCGATTTTTCGAACATAGCTCGGGTTTGTGATCACCAATCCGCATTAGGCAAGCGTGGTGATTAAGCCTAATCCCATCATAGTAGCGATGACTTGATTTCTATGATGGAGGCCTTTGCCCTGCAGTAGTATACAGGCTGATACATTACTTTACTTGTGAAAGAATGGTCCAATTTTTCGATATAACGAGCTGGCCACCCGTCGCACGAGCTGCCGACGACCCCCTCTCGACACTATGACGAGTCGTCGGGGGACCCCCTAACTTTTTGCTCGACGTGTCGCGGACTCGCAGTGTTGCCCTTCAAAGGGAAAGTACCTATAATACAGTGGATCTTAGACAATTATTTGTGAAGTTACGTATGCCTTTGACAATGTCCGATAAATTGTTATATTTTAATACTTTGTAGTACAGACATATTGACAGTAAATAACCTAGGTAGCATAGATATCTTGTGCAGTTTGGAATTCGACAGATAAGTATTTGATCAGGCACAAAATAAGTCACACTTAATTGGTTCTTGGAGGCCATGGCCCACACATCTATATATTTAAAAAAAACTAAAGTATCAGCCTAAGTCAAGTCATCGCTATTATGATGGGATTAGGCTTAATCACCACGCTTGCCTAATGCGGATTCGTGATCACAAATACAAGCTATATTCGAAAAATTCGAATTCTAGGTAGGTACTTTTTGCTCGAATCCAGGGACCAGTATGGCCTAATACTTACGACCAACGAGGCGTAATATTATCAATATTTAAATTGCAGTTATGCCTGTCAATCGTGTCAGTACCTTGTTATCTTCGTACTTTGTTTACGCTAAAGTTTTTATGCTTAAATGCATTTGAAGAATCCCGGGTCTGACTCATGCGCCGGCGCAATCCGGTTTGAATTCATTTATTAATCGTAAAGCGGAAGAAGGATATGTTACCAGTATGTGTATGTCATACTTAAAAATAATTTGATGAATGCAAAACGGACTCAAAAAAAATGGGAATCGTTCTACATTATCGTCGTTTATATTGCTAAAACAATAGGTTCTTTGTCAAATTTCTAACAAGATACTAATAGTTTATGGAGATTTTAATATTCACATCAACGAGAATAAATTGATTAGGAAACATTAGTTAAAAAAACATTTTGGTGTCTTAAATGATTTTTTTCCAGTATGCTGGAAAAAAAAATGTCGACCTTAACACTGAGGGGCGCAGTGGGTAATGGGTCGCACTTTAAAGCAAGGTTGGGCTTGGTGGTCCCGGTTCGATCCCGGGTTGGCCAACAGTTTTCTGTTCAGAAATTCTCAGGGTGCTGACACTGAGAATTTCTGGAAGTTGCGGTGTTGTACCCGTGCCTCGGAGCACGTTAAGGTCCTCGCCTAATCTCTCTTCGGTCGTGTCACACTGGTTGATCGTGGGAATAGATATAGGGTGTGGGAATAGAGAGTGTACCTGTGCTTGCGCACACACGTGAGCACTATAATATATTCTGCGTTCGTGGCTGATCGTTAAGATTGGCAGCCGTAGCTGAATATCTTTTGGAGGATTTATTAATCTCCTGCAAAACGTCTTATATTTTTTTTTATGTGATAGGTAGCAGACGAGCAGGCGGATCACCTGATGGTAAGCAATTGCCGCCGCCCATGGACACATGCAACACCAGTGGAGTCACAAGTGCGCTGCAAACCTTTTATCCCCTTCCCACCCGATGGGCCCGGTACCCTCACTCACTCGGCGAAACACAGTACAGGAGCTGCTTCACGCCGGTTTTCTGTGAGGCAGTGGTATCACTCCGGTCGAGCCGGCCCATTCATGCCGAAGCGTGGCTCTCCCACACTTAAAATTATTTCGCAGAAACGTTTCGGAAATGTGTAAAAACATTATAGGTATATTAAGATTTTTCTTAATATTGTTTTCACTCTTTTGTTACCTAATACTGGTTTCTATTGTGTAACCGTTCAGCTTTGAAAGAGCTATAAATTAATGCCTTATTGTATTTAATACTAGTCTACCTATTTCACGAACTAATTACAGACGATAAGGTTTCTGTGAACCGTTGCAATGTTGTTCTATTATTTTCACATGACAATATTTACTTTTTCTATCTTCTGTATGTCTCATTTTTATATAGAACATTTAACATATCAGATAACTGAAATGATACTTTTGACGGATGTATTCTCTGAAAATGTAACTTTAATCGGGTAAAAACCTGACTGCGGTAAAACCTAAAAGTCCTAATAAAAAGTACAATGAAGGTCGGCTCTAGCTGACATGTATGTATATCGAATAGTTCGTTAGCGTAAGCGTAATATTATTTTCAGTAGATTCATCTTAATTGGTGGTCAAGTATTCGCAATAACGTTTCCATTGGATATTGTAAAAGTATACCTACAATATTGATAAGACTATCGTCAGCTCATGGCTCAGGTTAATTCAGACCATACATACCTAGTCCATACGTTAAAGTTAAATAGTATTTGATATCATAATGCAATATTATGTACAGTAGGGCAGGGTGGGTATAGTGTCCACCACCCAGGGCGGAAGACTATTTTGCCGCCTCGACTTCTGCCTCGAATCCCTCCCACTTCCCAGCATGAAGCAGGGATTTTGCCGTCCCATAGTGCTGCCCGGGGCAGTTTATATACCCACTTCGCTACGCTATGATTGTGTAGTGTAAAATGTATTAAGTACACATGAATAAGTGTAGATTTTTTGTTTCCAGCGATCCTTATGTGCGCGTGGAGCTGCAGAAGGTCGATGGGGACGTCACTATCGAGACCTTTCTTACTAAAACCAAGAAAAAGGTAACTTCTTTTCTTGTCTTTAAGGTCCATTTTTATGGAGCACCTCGGCCTATTTTTTGTACTCTTTACTCCTAATGATTCTTGAATAAGCCTATGTCTGTCAAATACTCTCAAATTGAATTAATCTTTAGGTAATCCTTACCTAAAGGTACTAATGTCACACACTCGCTCGGCCATAAAATGTGGGACTGACAGAAAAAAGTAACATTAGCCAGTAACTCGTTAAGGAAAATTAAGTAATGTCAAAAAAGCGCTCTTGAATCCCAAGAACGGAATGCACTATGTTGATATAATCTAATTTCATAACTGTATATCTTATCTCTGTTGGCTGCAGTATGAAGCAAAAAAAGGGAATAAGGAAGATGGATTACTAAATGTTCTGACTAACAACCTACTTGTCATTATAATAAAATTATTATATCCATTGTTTTCTCTAGAGTCCTTGTAAAGATGATATTATTGTAAATCTATGTGTATTTATAAATTATTTTTATCGTTTTTCAGACATTGAATCCAGTATGGAATCAGGAGTTTGTATTTAGGGTGAGTGCCTAATATAGTTAATCCGGTTAAGAGATTGATTTAGAATAACATGCGAGAGTGAGAAAAAAGACGAATGGCCGACAGCGATGAGAAAAGACGTATGAAGACCTGAAAACAATTTAGAAGACTTACAGCCGCACTCAGAGACGTTACTCACACCTTAATTGTCACTTAAGTAAAAATATCATAATCAAAATATTTATTGCTTCATATTGACCTTTATTATAATAGACATAAAGACTATCCATAATTAAGATAATAAGCATTAAGGTTAATTGACGTCTCTGAGTGCGGCAGTTATTCTCAAAACCTAGATTTAATTATTCCATCCTACACTTAAAAAAAAGACTTGATGCTTTCCCCCAGGTCCGACCCTCAGAGCACAAGCTCCTCATCCAAGTGTTCGACGAGAACCGTCTCACCAGGGATGACTTCCTGGGGATGGTGGAGATCCCGCTGTCGTCGGTGCCCTCGGAGACGGCGGCCGCCGCGCGCCCCAACGTCGTTAAGTACTCATTGCGCCCGCGCAGGTCTGTGTAAGTAAAGGGCTAAGCATGCCGTGGACTTTTTTTTTCTTTCGCAACGTGTGGATTTGGTTGCACGAGTTGTAAGTGAGGTAGTGTTTTTATTTTCGATGTTTTATAAAATGGGACCTAATATGCTACCTTGGGGGAGACATTGTTTTCTCATCAATACTTGATCTGTTATCATCAATTGGCATATCTCAAATATAATATGTTATCTACTAACGCGTGATCTATCTCAGACAGATCTATTGATGTAGAAAAGATTGAAATGTTGGGGAAAACATTTGAGTTTCACTTTATCAAAGGGTTCTTCTTGATCTGCGTAGATGACGCAACATAAATTTATGGTTTTGTAATTTCTACAACTATATTAGGATGTCATAGGTACGCCTACCATTTCATACGCTAGTACATACAAGTAATTCAAGGACTTGCAAAACAATCTTTTAAATATGTTACGTCATCTAGCGGACTATCTAAATTAACTTTACGTTACCGGACTACTTTTACGATAAAATTTGGATATTATCTGACATAACATGACGTTTTGTTTACACAGTAAGCATTGATAGCACTTTTTTCTTTTCATTTCCCCTAATTTTATTTATTTTAGATACTTAATGTGTATACATAACAACCCAGTGCTGTAAACTACTCCTTTAAGACGAGAAGTCAGCCAAAATAATAGTAGTTTTTTAAATTTTCGCGTTGCATTATAACTATAAAGTAAAGTATAATGGAGTTCAGGACTGCCACAGAATCTCGAAGAACAACCCTTTTATTAAAAACTAGTAGCCCTTACTTCGTTTCGAGATTCCTTCTTGTTATTAGTTCCAATTCCAATCATTGCCGATAGATGACGCTGGGTGTTGATTTAATCACGCAAGTGTTTCGTCTTTTCGGGTTGTGTCCTTGTGGTTGTCTATAGATGTTGTATCTTTATAGATAGTATACTTATAGATCCATAGATTGAGTAGGTAGGTTCTAACATTTACAAGCTTTTACTTATTTATTAGTTGTGTGCTAAGACAACAATATTCGAGTTGGTTTTGTGTCGCGTTGTCTGCTATTGGCTATCGCTTTGATTGGTAACTATTATTTTTGGGTCATCCATGAATTAACGTGAAATGTGACATCTTTCAAAATCTTCGATGCGATATCTTTGAGACGAATCGAATATTTTTTAAGTTTACTTGCAAAGTTTACATTCGTCATTACAATAACTTTTCAAGTGTGAAACTGACACACACGCCACAGAGAAATAATGTCGAATGGGACCAGCCACGATAAAAAGAGTAACCAGCTTTTTTATGTGTGGTATGCGCAGACGAACAGACGAAAATCCTGATGGTAAGCATTCGCTATCCCATGGATATCGGCAATGCCAACTGAGTCCCCAAGTGTGCTGTCTACCTTATAACTCCCTTCCCCCCGATTGGGCCTCTGGTACTGACCTAATTCGGTTTTCTATGCAGCTTTGGTAACCCTCCTATAAATCCGGCTCATTCATGCCGAAGCAAGGCTCTCCGATGGTCGTGTCACGTAATTTATGGATCACCCTTACTTCTTACTTGTTTTCTGTAATACAAAATTGATGTTGTTATTTGCCGTGAAACTGGTGTAACAATATTTAACTTATGTTTTTATCTCGTCTCGATTGTCAGGGAGAATAAACGCATATGCCTTTATAATCATGGGTGAAAATAAACTGTCTCACTATTTATTTTCTTATGTATTTAAGGCTTAGTGCAAGAAGTCATTAATTACATTAGACGTAAAATGTAATAAATTATACAGTATGATAATGCTCTTGAGTTTAGTTACAGATGGCTTACATATCGCAATATGATAAATTATTGTTGCTTTCTAAATTTTGTTTTGAGTGACTAACACAATAAGGACTTAAGATGAAAGTCATGTAGGTCCAAAACCCTGAAATAAGTAGCGCCATGAACTAAGAACAAGACATCCAATGGGGGCTCCAATCGGAAGTATCGGACCAATTTTTTGGTCGCTGGATTTATTTAGACAAACCATAACACCCCGTGTGTTGGCCTGATGGTTTAAGTACCGGGTTGTGATCTCGGGGCATTTTCGTTCGATACCTACCCGGGTCGAGCAATAAGTAGGTTTTGAATTTTTCGAACATGGCTCGGGTTTGTGATCACCAATCCGCATTAGACAAGCGTGGTGATTAGCCATCAAGGTATGACTTGATTTCTATAATAGAGGTCTTTGCCCTGCAGTGGGACAGTATGTTGGCTGATACTTTTAGACAAATCATGTGAAAAAAAATCCTAGATATGTTAAGCTTCTTCACAAACTCTGATGAGTTATACTGATGTGTAGGGATTAAGTTGCTGAAGGCCTGAGAAGCTATACGGGCTGTCTGGAAAATCATATTCTTCCCTTTGATTATATGAATATATTATAATCAACATTCTTCCTTTAACATAACTCTTCTACCAACCATTCCGAAAACATTTTGCTCGACGACTTTTGGAAATTCTACTGGCCATATAGACAGTGCTGCTGCCACTTAGTGCCATAAAAATTTAACATAATTCTGCCCCCCGTTTATCAAAAGGCGCATGTAACTTTTTTTTTTCAATTTATGTTACGATATGGTGGGAATCCCTACACGGTACGAATTCCCATCACATTTAATTATATAATTTAATTTGGAATTAAATTTCGATGCGCGTATTTAACTACCGGGGGCAGAATTAGGCTGCCTGTCCACCAAAGCGGAGTGAAGTCCACATATAGAAGAAGTTTGTTAGTCGAGTAGCGGAGTTTTATGCCATTCTATCGGCAGATTTCACTCCGCTCCCATGCGCTCCGCTTCGGTGGACATGCCGCCATAGTCTTGTTTTTTTTTATTTTTTTTTATTAGGAACAACAAACAATTACACTAATTGTTACTTAAAATTTATAAAAAGCACATCTTATTACCTTATTATCTTATTTGTTAGTCAATTTAAAGTGCTACCCATCTATAGTTATACACGTAGTAGTTTGTACATTTCCAATGTTCCTGTATTTGTGTCTGTCTATTCCAGCGCGCGCTCCCGCGTGCGCGGCTACATCGAGGTGTACCACGCGCTGGTGGGCCGCGTGGGGGACCCCGGCACGGAGGAGCAGCCCACGCCGCCCGAGGACTGGGAGATGGTGGACCCCACGCCGCAGATCGGCAACGTGCAGCCGGTGAGTCACGTGTTTATAACGCTTTTTAACGTTTAACCAGCATATGTAGGCACCATATGGGATCACTAGATTTGAACATTATGCAGTTATGATAAGGTTGAAAACTAATTTAAAAAAAGATGACTAGTTGCCTGGTTAAGGGTTGAATTTTTGCGATCCATTATGAAAATACTTGATTATAAACGGGACTATAAACGCGATGGATGTAACGCGGTTTAAAAACCGTCAAGCAGTAAGTGCTGTAACCTACCTAACTTATGTTTTGTATGTTGAGTGACTGCCGCACTCAGAGGACCGTTAATAAACCTTAATTGTCACTCAACGTCGTAAGACCCAACAGCCATTTAAGGTATAAAACAATTGATTTTACCATGTGTCCTGCTGTCTAGTGCCTTTACGTAGCCTGATGAAAACAAATATTTTTCTCCAAAGAACAGTGCCTAATCTAAAAAAAAACTGCCGCACGTTAATTAAATCTTAAATGAAGTCTCTGAGCGCGGCAGTGAGGGTAGTTTTTTTTTGAGCATTAGACCCATCTTCCTTGGGGAAAAATAGAGGTACACGAAAGCACAGTGTATGTATAGATCTTATATACTATAGGTATAGGTGAGTAAACGCTAATAGATATTTCATTTGCCTACAAATAGCTAATTTTGTTATGTTATTCACTTATGTAACAATTAAGTTGTGTGTGTCTATTTCCATTTCCATCTTATAGCTTATTTTCGTATTGTAAATCAAGAGCTATTGTGTAGTATGGTGGTAAGGTGCAATACACATAAACGCCGCTGGGTCGTCGACTAATGTATAATACGTTATAAAAGTCATGAGGACGGATTTTTAGGGCACTATCATAGTTCCCATTTTTTTACAATGAGGGATACCATACCCTATCACATAAGCGGCAGTGGCGCCATCAATTAATTTCATGACTTTATTGGACGCATTATAGACGGCTTTTCATCAGCGACATCGTCGGCAGCTTCATTTATTACAAGTGGAAAAATTTTGATACCGACATGTTGGCAGCTTGAAATTAGATTTGTTTGACATTTGAGAGATAGTGGTTACCACGTGTCGAAAGCGGATTGTCTCGGTAACTAAACTCAGCCGCACGAAAGACGTCCACATGTAGCCAATATGTCTTTTTTTATACAAGTCGCTGGGTTATGTCGGCGATGTGTCGCCAGCCTAGCGTGCTCTGTGTGTATTGCTCTTTAAATTCATGGTCAAACTGAATCATCCTACCCCTATTCTATGATCAGATGAATGGAATAGTGCTGCTGAACTATCGATAGTTGTCATCAAAAATCATTCAGTGTAGTGTTGCCAAGTGCAATAGTATCGACAGGGAAATTGGCGCATCACTATTGATGATCGCCAATACTATAGATACTATCGATAGTTTAACGTCCGATGCTATCGATCAAATGATCGGAAAACTTCGCGCCTTCTCGGTTCCATTCGGTTTCCGAACTCGAGTTAGAGAGAATTCAACTCGAGTGTTCGAGTTACGACCAACTCGAGTTAGTTACGTACTGGCAACGCATTTAGCTCAGTGTTGGTACTAGGCGGCGAGCACAGTGCCGAGCGGCGCGGGCGACGATTGGGAGCTCATCGACCGCGCCGAAGTCTCTCATGTTGTATGTCCTTTTTATTTTTACAATGCTTTTACGCTTTTTGTTTTTTTTAAGGCTTAGAGTGAACAAAACCTAGCGTCCTTTGAGCGTTAGCGTCTTGGCCGGTGACCTCCCTACACTAGCGTTTTCTGGCACCCGAAATCGCTAGTGTAGGCAGGTCGCCGGCAAGATGCCAACGCTCAAAGGACGCTAGTGTGGGGATCACTTTCAGTATTTTGTATTTGTCATAAAAATGCATCTCAATAACAGAAACATATAAATATGAAAAAACTCGGCTGATACGCAACTTGACCGAGATATTACAATTTCCACATTTTGTAACAAATATCGCACAAAAACACCTGCCTCATACAGAGTAGATCTCTACCTGGGACAAACATTTGTGTGATGAACACTTGTGTTTTTATTTGTGATTCCTCTGCTGTCCGATATCTATAACACAAGTGCTTAAGGATCATTCTCATTGATATGTCATTACCGTAGTAGTCTTTAAATCAATATTTCTTTGAAATGTACATCAGTAAATCAACATCTTTTTCATCTCTTATATACAACAATGAATCTAATTCTGATCTCTGACAAACAAAAGTTATGTATCAGCCTATAGACTATCCCACTGCAGGGCAAAGGCCTCCACCATAGACTTCCAAGTCGTCGCTACTATGATAAGATTAGGCCAAATCTCATCATCTGACCTCACAATCAATTTCGGAGGAATATTGATTTAAAGACTGCCAAGCTAATGACGTCACAATGACAATGGCCGTTAAGCTATTTAGAATCAGGTCGATGTATGGAATGTTGTAAAAAATACAGACTGATTGTGATGACAGCTTTCAGGCAAAGGACATTAATTAAGGCTGCCTGTCCACCGAAGCGAAGCGGAGGGAAATACATCAATAGAAGAAGTTTGTTGAGTAGAGTCGAGTAGCGCCTTTTTTTTGCCATGCTATTTTCCGATCCGCTTCGATGGACAGGATTTCACTTCCCGCTCCTCTTCGATGTAGCAGGCGGCCGCCTGTCTTGTCCTGCCTTATGTACCTACATATTTTGTATATTAATACTAGTGGCCCGCTCGTCACTTGAAAATGACATAAGTGATTTTAACAGATTTACAGTGACGGAATCTGTCGTAGATTTTTTGGTCTTTAATTCCAGTTTGTGAGTATAGAGTCGAGCAGCGCCTTTTTATGCCATTCTATTGGCCGATTTCACTCTCGCTCCGCTTCGATGGACAGGCGGCCGCCTGTCTTGTCCTGCTTATGTACATATTTTTTAAATATCGAATGGTTGTTGCAGACGATCGGCGGCGACGCGCTGCCGGCGGGCTGGGAGGAGCGCCAGGACGCCAACGGGAGGACCTACTACGTGAACCACATCGAGCGCTCCACGCAGTGGGAGAGGCCTAACTTCACGTGAGTACCTAGGCTTGACATTAGGAAGGAGTTCGATTGATGTGGAACTGCCCGAGCGCGAGTCGCTTGTGCTGTGGTGTTTCACGCCCCATTTGGGGAGAAGTGACATTGAGATGGCTAAAGACACAGACTTTGTAGGGAGTGAAGAAACGCACCGGGGAAAGAGCCCTTAGCAAGTACCTGGTGAGCGTCTCCCAAGATTCGGTCCGTATGCCGAGACGGTAGGAAGGACCATGGGCTGGTGGAGGGACCTGTGTCTTCACGTGAGTACCTTCTCCTAGAGCTGGGGTCACTTAGTGGCGGACCACTGGGACCGCTGATGGGCCCTAGTCGTAGTCGATATGACAAGCCGTTGAGATACCTCCGTTGTAGTAGTCGATATGACGAGCTGCTAGAAACCCTCTGTCTTAGTCGATATGACGAGTCGCTGGAAGTGCTAAGGATGTCTATTGGCTGAAATGATGATGATAAATTCTTTGAAATTTATTCTTCCGTAAATAATGCAAAAAATATATAATCATCGAATCCCACTTTAACCATGGAGGTGGAGACAAGAGCGAGACGGATGATATCATTAAGGCTTTCGTGGTGGGTATTTATAACCAATGAGGGCTTTGCGAATGAAAATCCGCTAGATGGCGTTAGAGGACAGCTAGTCCAACAATGAGTGGATTGGTTACATTTTGACGTATCATGTCAAAATTATGAAGTTATGTTATGAAACGACCAATGTCGTCAAACGTCAACGTAACGCCATCTATCGGATTTTGCATTAGCAAATTCTGCAAAGGATTATTGCCTGATCAGCCTAGCTATCAGTATCAGATTTACTTAGCTTGATTACCAAGTACTTCAATACTTTCTGATAAGGAAATTATTTCCCGTGGTACATAACATAAGATAATAAAATAAACTTAAGGTGGGTCAGGACTATATGAAAAAGTCCCACCCCCCAGTTCAGTCTCACTGACTGGAGACTGAACTGTCCGGTATTTGCAGTTCTCTCTTTAGTATTGACTCCGGTATTGTAAATGCGCACATAGATTTGAAAATAAAACCCAGTAAATATTATTGTGAATAATCTTTTAGAAAGATATTGTAATATGGTCTCGAATCACGCGCCTTCACGAATATGGGCGATACTATATCTAATCTCCAGTAATTATCTGTAATCAATAAACGAAAGCTTTGTTCACTGTCCCACATTAGTCGATAACCCGAGGAAGTGAAACCGTGATATTTTGATATTTTTTTACGCAATAAATAGTAATCAATACGAAAATATAACGTTTCGAAATACATAATTTTCATACAATTCATTGAATATGCGAAGTATTGTTTTGTGATTTATATGGAGTGTTATGAATGTGCAAAGTGAATGGGGTAGAAAATGCCAAAATTTCACAGTATTTAATTGAGTGCTTCGTTCCACTGCGCACTTGTAATAAAATTAACTATATTTAGCTTTTTAACTATGTTGGTCAAATTTTGTAATTTAGTACTGTTTCTAACTACCGTTGGCGCAGCGTCCCAAATTGGGCGTTTGGACTCAGATATTCAGCCTCCATCTGGGTCTGTTTTGCGCCATTCCTACTAGTCATCCATTCAAGAGTCCCGCGCAAAATTGTAGTCTTTTTGTTGCCTAAAACTCGCTGGTAACATTGGAACTTAATACATACATAATTAGCAATTTTATGACTCCAATAATTACTATACTTATTTTCTTTATTTCTAAGCTTCTAAAGCTTTAAATTAATTATAATATCTTCATATTAATTTAGTCCTTAATCAGTTTCGAAGCAATTAAAATTTATGGTATTTTCTTCTTTTTTACTTGTTCATTTACAAATTTTATCTAGATAACCTATAAATGTTTTATCTTTATCTAGCAATGGCATACTCCACTCACCATCGGATGTCCAGTCCTGCAGTATTCCGTGTATTTGTTTATATGCCATACTGCCCGTAGTGAACGACCGATTGTACCTTATAATAGGTTTTATGGAAAGGTCATTTATCTTATCTCTTGAAGCGATAGCTCGTTCTGGCTGAGTCGTAGTGTGTGCCGAGTCAATAATGAGGATTGATGTATTCAGGAGGGTCATTTCCAAAAAGAGATGTGGCAGGTGTCAAGATGGGTGAGTAGTCGCTTAGTTCATTCACGCCCTTTTGTTCAAGAATATCCATCAATAATTTTTATATTTGTTATAGCAATTACATGCAATTTGTTTCTAAGTAAATGCATGCACTTAAGAATTTCATCGAGTTCATTTCATCAATCTAGTGGGACTCGAATCCAAACCCACAACTCAATTTTGATGCTTCAGCTAAAAACCAAAAAAATTCGCTATGTAGGGATATGGCGAAAATTTTTGGTAAACATATTTTATTAACATGTCGAATGTCGTTTGTCTGTACAAAATATGTACCGTATGTTCACGAACGCTCACGTGTAATAAAATGTTAAAATAGCCGTAGTCTCTTCTAAATCAACAGGAAATTCGTGTTTACTGTCCTTATCAGAAAATATTGTTATGTTCAAACACTAATTCCAATATTTTGTGCATTCATCTTCTCAGTCAAAACAAAGCGACGTCACTTTAAATTATGTATATCTAGTGTATGGCGTTATAATGATTGTGACGTTGAAAGATTATTTCACACATCATTTCATACATTGACCTGACTCTGTGCTAAGTAGTCTGAGCAGTTGTGTTATCAACAGGATCAGACAACAGAAGAAACTTAAATATAATACTTAACTCAGGCATCTTCTAGGCAAACGCGTGTTATCCTAGACCTCATCGTCACTTTCCATCAGGTGCGATTGTGGTCAAGCGTGAGCCTAGTCTAATAAAAAAGACTTAAATACATAATATTACATCCAGACATTTATAATATTATTTGTACCGTAGGTATAGCCTAATGCAAGACTAGATATGAAATTAGGTGCTTACATGGATTTTGAAATTAACTTTGTATTCTAAGATTTATCTATAATATTTTAAGAGGTTAATAAAATTCTTACCACATTGATAAGACTTATAGCGAAATGCTTGGGCGATGTAATCCACGCACTCGACCTATAAGTTCATATTGGAACTCATCTCCCGTAACTTGCTCTGCATACCTATACTCTGATTTTAATCATGTGGAGTAAACTGACAGGTGTCAATGTGTCATCCACATACATTATCACTCAATTTGACAAATGCAAAATGTCAAAATGTTTTGAAATTTGCATCTGTCAGTTTACACCACATGATTAAAAATCAGAGTTTAAAATTATTTAACATCGAAACACGAATACAATGTTGACAGATGATTTGCATCAAATAACTTGTGTATCTACGGGTGTCTATAGACAGCGGGCATCGCTTACCATGCCACCTATCACATAAAATAAAATAAGTTTCGCTATCCTAATCCTAAAAACATAAGAAAAAAGTTGTATTCAAAAGAGTTCTTTCGGGACCCTAATAACATTATTTACTTATTAATATTATGCATATTTATCTTATCATAACATATTTGTCTTATTAATATTATGTTTATTATCATTTGCAGACGTAACATGAGCACGGAGTCGCAGGCGGAGCGTATGGAGACCGCCGCCACGGAGTTCCAGAGGCGCTTCCACATCTCCGCCGACGACGAGCACTCCTCCAGCCCCTCCGCCTCGCAGCGGCAGGTAAAACCCGCCTAATGCCTATCACGATACGGTTCAAATTGCAATATAATGATATTGGGGCTATTGCAACTACTGTGGGGCTATCGTAACATGAAAACTTTATTCGGGAATTTAGAATAATTTATTGAAAAACATAGTTGTGTGCTGATGTGACAGCCAGTAGATAACAACAAAGTTTTTCTTCATTTGACAATAAAAAAAACATAGCTATCTTATATCGTACACCTAAACAATATTAATTTGATGTTTATCATAATTGTCTCACCATTATGCCTATGATCTTCTTGTTCTGTCATATATGTAAAAAAAGAAACTCATCTTATGAGGAACAAGTAAATAATTATATTATTATGTTGTTGCCCTAGCCCCATAGTTGCAATTTCCCTGAATCACATACATGTAAAATTTAACAAAACGACTTGATAAAGCGCCTTGTGTTTATGGGAATTAGGTTGAAATTCAGATAACCTTTGGGATACGGTTTTTGAATTTTACGAGTACTTTTCTGGGTTAAAGAATAAAATGAGTTGTTAAAACTAATATTTAGCATTTACTTACATTGAAAATTGAAATCATATAAGCATGTTTTTAGAATAAAAGGCGGTTATTGAATATTACTTTACTAGCTTTATACGTTAGTTATTTTTGACTATTATTATATTATTTTGGCAATGATTACGTTATAAAAGGTAGTAATCTTTTGCATGATCATAGATGGTTTAATTTATTATAGTTAATTGCCATATTGCGTGTAGGCATATTAGTAACATTTGCAGAGAGTACGCTTCAGAGTATAGCGTTAGTTGTGGTTTTAGTTTTATTTATAACAAATTATGTCTAATTAGCACGGATCGGAATCGGTTATAGACTATTTTTATCTAGAATTGTTGATGGGACGTAACATGGAGCTGTTAATACTCTCGATTGAATAACTAAAAACTCCTACTTTATCGTCGTAAACCCCAGACAACAGACACAAAAGAAAAGCAATTGTTTTTGCCTTTTAAAAGGCTTTTGGGTCTTACGACGTTAAATTTATTCTGTTCATTGCAGTGGAGTTATCGTAATACTTTAAACACATCCAACTACAGAAGTGAAATAACATTGCTTGCGATTACTGGAGCATTATTTAGTGGAATAAGAAAATTCAAATTGGGTGGTATTAACAAGCTCTATATGAATTATGTCTTATCGAGAATTGTAGGTAATAAACATTGTTGTCTATTTATTCCGATTCTTGCTGGTGAATAAACACAGGGATGCATTATTTTTGAGTTCATTTGAAGCTTGCCTTCTGCATTCTATATTACAATAGGGTTGACAGATGCATGCTTACAGATAGCATTTAATTCCTATATCATTTACAATTTGTATGAGGGACAATATTAGACAACGGGATGTATCAGCATGAGCTTCAGCGTCACATAATTAAAAATCATTAATAAATAAAGTTTAAAAATTCGCTTAGATTTGCATTTTTAAATTAGCGCTCTAATCTTGTTAATTTCGATTCAATGGTTTTATTAAATGATTATACTTTATTGCCATTTACATTTCAAAAAATAGTTCCTTATGTTTACCGCAACCTGTCTAGGGTTTTTTATACCAACATGATGGCAAATAAGTATTTGAAGGTATAGACCTTAGTAGACAGTGTCACTTAATCAGTAAACGCAATCTTAGCGAATTTTTATTGTGTACTCACTGGTCTATTTATTTGATAAATTTTCGTTATTAGATAACCGTTGGTTTAGTTTTGTTATAGAATTGTAGTTAAACTATGTTACGTCCAAATTTAAGATTTTTAGGAATTATTATGGGCAACCCTATAAAACTATTTTTAATTATGAAAATTCCCCGTGTATCACTTTTATGCATGATTGGTCTAGAATGGTTTCAATTTATGATCTTTATTGTAGATAGTAGATAAGTGTTTTATGAAACTTCCGCGCTTATTTTTATTTAGCATGAAGGAATGAGTCATACTACTTACTCACGCATATTATGGGAATTTATGGATATTTCGTATGTATTAACTTTTTTGGTATTTTCGTGAAATATTTTAAGTAATTTATTTATACGAGTAGAATATTGTCGTTGTCTTTTAGTCTACCTATTTATGGAGAGGAATAACTTTTTTACTTATCTAACGCGTAATAACCGGTGCTTGAAGAGCAGTGAGTACACACGTCTCTCTCACACAGAACATACTAACGAGGTCCGTGTATACCGCACAGTCGACATGACATCTTTGTGTTGTCCTCACAACCATAGACAATCGCTGCACAGCTAGCCGTGACGTCACTGTACTGAGGTACAGTCACTCGTGTCGCGGTACAGCAAGACTTAGTTGTGCAGTGTGCTATGTGTCTCGAGGGTGCTAGCCAGGGGACAGTTCTTGGACCCATAGTTTATAATATCTTGATTCCGTTAAGAATGTAAATAAACATTTATGGTGACATCTTTATAAGCACATTTAAATATGGTTTCATAAATCATCAATTCATTATGGGGTTATTCATTAATGGAAGAGTTTTCATGATGTTAATTGGTTTGCGAATGAGGTTGAAAGCATGATTTTTAATATTAATGGGTATTTCAAATGAGAAGCTAATACTAAGGTAAACTATTGATTGAGAAAGAACTAATCATTGTAATATTTTGGAACAGTATTAGCTGACTTATAATATGGGGAAACATTGGATTAAATAACTTCAAGGAGAGAATGCTAAATAATTGATCATATCGTCACTTTCTATCAATGGTGATGGTTGACTTTCAAATCTCAAAGCTGTCCCATAATGTATAATAAATTTTACATTTTTAAAGGAAACTTCCTTTGTAGTAAAAAGATTGTAATTCCTTTTGAACGATACCCTGGCTACCCCATATACCGAGGGTGCCCTAACCGCCTGCACGCGTAAGTAGTGCCTGTAACTCTCAATGTACTTATCTAACAGGAGGATGTAAGCAATAGGAGCGGCGAGACTAACTCCACAGACCCCACGCCCTACTCCACGCCCATCCGCTCGCCCGAGCTCGGCTCGCGGACCGAACTCCGGGACGTCCCAGAGAATCCAGAACAGACAAATAGCTTAAGTAACGAAACCGACTGTGATAATAATTTAAGAAGTGTAGAGGAGGAGGACGACGTCGTGTGCGCCAACGAGGGCGCGCGGACTGCACGCAGTGACGCGAGGGTTGCTCAAGACAACTGTGATAATGAAGCGAGTACTAGTCAAACAACAGATAATCAGGCCACTGCGGAAGACACAGTTGAGAATGGAGACGCTCGGAATGGAGGCGATGAAACTGACGCGGGGGATGTGACCGACGAGAACGAAGTGCGGATTAGCTTAGAAACAAATGTTGTAGATAGTAACGTCGAAGGGGATAATGAAGAGACTGCGAGAGATAGAGAAGCTGATGTGGCTGGTAGTAGTCGAGAGAGTAATGAGGAAGGAACAGCGGAGGGAGAGGTGGGAGAAGTGAGAGAGATAGAAGTGTCAGAGGCGATAGAGGCGACTGAACAGTCGGGCGCGGAAGCGTCGGAGGAGTCGCTGACGTTCGACGAGAACCACTTCAGCACGCCGGTGGGCGGCGCCAGCCCGCAGCCGCGGCGCCGCCGCGCCACCACCAGCTCGTTGGAGGACTCGGAGGTAAGGGGGCGGCGAGCGACCTGCGGAATGTATGCGAGCTTGTGACATTACACGCAATGACGTAAGCTGAAAGCAAATCCACTTTACCGTTATAGTTTGAAAACTTTTGTTCTTTAATTCAATTATTCATAGAAGTTTGTGATTTTTAAGACATAATGCATATTGAAGTAAATGATTTCATAAATAAAATTACTTATCCTGAATCACAGTCCAATCATGTAATCAAGAATGACACATATGAGAAGATGATAATGATTTCAGTAAAAAACGGACTTAAAATTGCATTTTTCTTTTTCTAAATCAAAGTGTTACATTTGTAACGTTTTTTCAATAAGATATTCAAAACAAGTTTCAGCTTGCCATTTGACATTAGCTGCTAAAACACACACCGCATTCTAGTAACATGTACAGTCACCATGCGAAAGTTTGTTCATACAGAATATACATTAGGCTTAATGCTTCCAGCTTACGCATTCAAATATAATTCCTAACGCTTACATAATAAAGCTGATGTTACATTCCGCATCGCCTGCACTTACAGTGGCGAGTGCGTCTGCTATTTCAAGACTTATTTTGATCGTGTTTTATTGTACCAATTGGTTTCATAGTATACTTATGGAAAAGTAGGTAATGTGCGTCAGAAAATGCCATAAGCCAGAAAACAAACGAATATTATCTGGAACACGTCTAATTTAATTCGGTCGCCTAAATGTAAAGTTATTAATAGAAATTAATTAAACTCTTTACTTTGACATCTTTAATTTATATTCCTACTTTAACAGTTTACTTTATTTTGAAGTGTTTTTAAAATTTTCAATCGCAACTCGATATCAGCGTTGCCATGAGTTGTAAGTGGAACCAGATATAAATAAATAGATTGAGACAACATACCTTGTCGTGGTCCCAAACTTGAGGTTTTCCCTACTAATATGGAAACCAGAAATAACGAAGGAACCACAAACACCCAGACCGAATACAAATATCGAATATTTGTGTTGGTGCCCGATTTGGAGCCTAATACGGTCGTCTTCATATCAGGGTTCACACCGAAATTAGGTATGGAACTATATTAAAGCAATATTTGGGGAATAAGGCATGTGATATCGCGGTTTACCATCCGCCACATGAGAAGAGATTGCGACCAAATATATGGCTATTCAAAAGAAGGTTTTCATCAAAATTGATTCGAAAAACTGGCATACTTTTCTCTATATATACTATGTAAGTGTTTGAAATAAAGGTTTATTGCTATAATCGAAATGTCTTGAAATAGTAGCTAAGATTCCACCGCCACTGTACACTTGTCACCCGCGCTTCGGGTACATTGTCTATGAGGACGTGTGAGGTACAACCGGCGGCTACTGTGATGTCATCGCGTGCTTACGTCACTAACGCCCATACTATACTAACGATGTAACCAGCGTGTAAGTTACGGCTCTGTGTGATCTGTATATATTCGCTAAAAGACAAAACACTGAATTAGAAATGGGATTCAAACTTATACTTTCGAATTAGGTTGGAAATGTCTTGGCTTTCTGTACGGTATGCTGGAATAAAATATCATTTATGGTACCCTTAAGTAAGCCATAATATAAAACCTGACTATAAAATTATATAAGGTCTACGTTTGGATTGCTAATTTTTTGACATTTCTTTATAAAAAAAACAATACAACGCACCCCTATTGATGTCACCAGCCATCGGCCAAAAAAATCTTGTAGCTCTGTAAAATGTAGCATAAACCTTATTAAAAAGTTATGTGTTTGACTCCCATTTTATATAATACTTAGTTCACCAACATAATCTTTGTTTCAATTGCAACAAGTAATATTTTTTTAATAAATATTACGCCATCACTTAAACAATTCAGTCTATGGTTAACGGTATAATGAAGTTGGGGGATCTAATTTTAGTATCTTTTGTATTAAAAGAAAAACTTCAGTACATTTACTACAGTATAATACCACAAGGGTGGTGATCATTTATCAAAGGATCAAGACTATTTTGTTGGACTATACAAAACAGAAACAAAATTTACCACACCCGTTAACAAAATATGTTTGTCACTGAATTAACAAATATACGTCTGTCTCGTTCACGCAACACCATCTGTCTCGCTTGCGCTGTCATATTATGTATATTGTGATGTCATGTCATGTATATGTCACGTTTCTATAGATTGGTTAGTTTTGCTATTTATGCATCGAGTTTGTATGTAGTTTATAGTTTTAATACTTGGTTTTTGTATAGTGTTTTATTATATTTAGAACGTAGGAGTGTATGTATGGTTAGATATTATTAGTGTATTGGGGTGTTTTTGTTGTTTCGTGATGGGGAAATGTTTGAGGGGACTGTGGCGTCGTAAGTGTTAAATAAAAATATAATGTCCCCATTTTATCAATTTGCCGAAATAAAAGTGCTTTCATATTTTGTTTTCTAAATATTTTTTTAATTTTATATTCACGCCCGAATACTTAATCGCTTCTTAATTTTTAGAGCTGAGAAATTATGTTGTCTCTGTCACACACTTGATTTTTAAAGAGATAACATGATGTTTGAACAGCCCTCATACTTAAAAAGCGTTTGTCTTCGGGGGTCGAACTATAATATGAGCGGCACATAAGATTTCAAGGCGCGACGTTCGTTTCTATCTAGTAACCAACCTTCAAAAATATTCGAAAATATAGTCATGTAAGATTCTATGGTCGATGGTATGGGGCCGTACAAAGACATATAAGCAAATCAGTCACGTGACTTGGTCCTTTTGTATGGGCAGTCGAAAAATTTTGCGATGAATTTTAAAAAGTTGTTGAACAAATGTTGTTCAGATTGGTTGATAGAACACGTGGTTAAAAGAGTGTAAATGTTCACAGATACTCCCTGTATAGAGATCTAGAATAGAAAAATGATTTATTCAGCAACAACTTACGCGACGTTAGTAATACATCACATCAGTACGCGACATTAGTGACTCGTGGGTCATCGCATCGCCTACCGTCTTGAAATCTTATAAACCGGCATTTGAGAGTCTTTTGACGGGTTGAAAAATGTTTAAATCCAAATGTAAAGATTTAGAACTTGTCCAGATGACGCGTGTAAGTCACGCGTTTTAGACGCGATTTGTTGTTCATTGCTGTTTACGTTCTGTGTCTTGTTAACAAAGCAAGCCTATTAAAGAGCAATGAATAATAAATAGCGTGTAAAACGCGCAAGTAAAATGTGCCATCTGGACAAGCTCTTACGTGCCTTGTAAATACACCTCTATTCCGTTGCGTGTAAGGTTGCAAGTAGTAACGCATGTCGTGTCGCAGGACGAGACGGACGGCTCGTCGGAGAGCACGCGCAGCAGCAGCGCCAGCAGCACGCAGAGCCAGAACCTGCCCAATAGCGACGGTTTGTACTCATCATCATCATCATCATCATCATCTCCCTGCCCTGTTCCTAGGTTATCTGGGGTCGGCGCAGTATGTTTTCTTCTTCCATTCGTTCCTGTCATTAGTCATCGTATCGTCCACCCCCTTTTCAGTTTTCAACATCATAATAATATCAGCCTGTATACAGGGTGTCCCGTGATTAGTGGATCAAACGTTAATGATAGATAGCTCGCTTGATTACCAACAACAAGGAGGTGGTATGAGGAAAACATTGTAATAAACATTTTGGCGATTAAAAAGAGTAACTAGTAATTAATAACGTAACTAGTAATTAAGAGTAACGAGTAATTTCCTGACGGCTATGACTAAGGGACCTTCAAGAAACGAGCGTACTCCTTCTTCAAAGGCCGGCAACGCATCAGCGACCTCTCTGATCTCGCAGATGTTCATGGGCGGCGGTGATTACTTACCAGCAGGTGACCCGCTTGCTCGTTTGCCGCCTCTAGTATAAAAAAAAAAAAACTGGCGAGTTTCTTGCCGGATCTTCTCGTCAGAATCAACTTTCCGATACCGGTGGTAGAATCGCATTATGTCTATTTATTTTTTAGTATATCTTATGTATCAAGATATTATATATTTAATTTCATTTAAATCATATACATTATCTTTAAATAGTTTTAAATATTTTCTTTATGTATGACGATTTGTAAGTGCTGTGTACAAGCCTATGCAAATAAAGAATATTTGACTTTGACTTTGACTAATTTGAACAGTTTGTAGTCATCATCATCATCATATCAGCCCATATACTTTATTGACGCATTATAGTTAACGTTGCGATTTCTTTGGAAAGTTCGTGTTCCCTCAGAAATTCACGAAGTCGCTTTCTAATGTGTCGACATTTGCTTGATGTTCAGGTCTACCACCCGGCTGGACGATGCAGCGGGCGCCCAACGGCAGGATATTCTTCATCGACCACAACGCTAAGACCACCACGTGGATAGACCCAAGAACAGGTGAGACGGTCATGTTATCAATGAGGGTGTTTGCAAGGGTTCCCGATAGATGGAGTTACGCAACTTAGAGGTCATTGGTTGTTTTGGTATACCCTGTTAATAAAGTCCTGAAATTTATTCTTGAGGAACTTTTACGGAGTTCCATATTATCCCTTTGAACGCCATGGGGGTCACCGGTGACCGGCAAACAATACCTTTTCTATTGTGTGTAGTAATGTGGCAGTAATTTGTTGATTGATCTGTTGTTGTGTTGGCAGGCTGCGCGTCGAGCCTGCCGCACGCGGCGGCGGCGAGCGCGGGCGCGGAGGCCGACGAGCTGGGCGCGCTGCCCGAGGGCTGGGAGGAGCGCGTGCACACCGACGGCAGGATCTTCTTCATAGACCACAGTCAGTACCGACTAATACATCATGCATCATCCTCAGTGATTGGAAATCCGAGCGCTGGGTTCGAGTCCACGACCCCACGTCTACAATTTTATCCAAGCTTCTGAATTCCCAGCGAGTCTTCTTATTTTTCTACCGACCAACCACTCGTGTTGCCCGGCAGTGTGTCCTTTTCGCGCTAAGAGTGAAAAGTGGCAGACGAATAGACGCGCCTGATAGTAAGACTCATCCCAAATCGTGGCTGTCCCACGGACAAAAGAGTATTCCAGTTTTGACTTCATCCAGCCAATACTCCTCCGCCGCGGAGGAGCTATGTCGCATCTCGTCTTATCTCGTAAAACGGGGGTAAGGGGGCCGTTTTGCGCCTCGTATTATCTTGTTTATGACAAGACGAGGGGTTCTTTCGCACCTCGTCGTATCTTTTTTACGACGGGTGTTCTGTAACAGATGACGTACAAACGGGATATATGGCCAGACGCCCCGTTGGTCTAGTGGTTAGTGGTTTAAGTACCGAGCCGTGATCTCGGGGTCCCGGGTTCGATTCCCGGGTCGAGCAAAAGTATGTTTCGAATTTTTCGAACATAGCTCGGGTTTGTGATCACCAATCCGTCTATTAAGCCTAATCCCATCATAGTAGCGATAACTTGATTTCTATGATGGAGGCCTTTGCCCTGCAGTGGGACAGTATATAGGCTGATACTTTTTTTTTTGTTGTATGAACCTTGTATCATTTGCAGACACCCGCACGACGCAGTGGGAGGACCCGCGGCTGTCCAACCCGCAGATCGCGGGCCCGGCCGTGCCGTACTCGCGCGACTACAAGCGCAAGTACGAGTACCTCAAGAGCCAGCTGCGTAAGCCCGTGAGTATCACTGCGACCCGTTTAGCGCAAGGGTTTGAGCGCCAGTTGGGACGTGGTCGCGGGTTCGATTCCCGCACCAATACAAATGTTTGTTGATGAAACAGATATTTATTTATTTATTTTATGTGAACGGTAGCAGATGAACAGGCGGAATCACCTGATGGTAAGCAACACCAATGGAGACATAAGTGTGCTGCCAACCTTTATCCTAATCATGGGATTAGGCTTAATAGTAGCGAAGACTTGAATTTCTTTGATGGCGGCCTTTGCCCTGCAGTGGGGCAGTATATAGGCTGACACTTCACTATTAAGGTGAAGGGATAGGCAAAACCACGCAGAAAAAGTGTTTTTATGCAAGTTTTTCTAGCTTGTGTTGTAAATTACACTAGCTGTAAAACATATCATTATGATGTGTTCGGAGGTTCGAAACAGTTGCTATTCGGTTTAGTGAGCATTCAAACTTTCAAGGTCATTTGCGTAACCATTCCCCTTAAGGGTTATATTGATTGAAAGGTGTTTGTTCCAGAGCAACGTGCCGAACAAGTTCGAGATCAAAGTGCGCCGCAACTCGATCCTGGAGGACTCGTACCGCATCATCAGCTCCGTGGTGCGCCTCGACCTGCTCAAGACCAAGCTCTGGGTCGAGTTCGAGTCCGAGGTCGGCCTCGGTGAGTGAGCGAACCATAAGACACGCTAGCGACACCCCTCGCCTTAACTTGTTATGGTTTTCGACGTGTCTGTCTGTGTGTGTGTCTATGTGTAGTGTGTCTGCGTATGTGTGTCTGTCTGTGTATTTAGTGTCTCTCTGAGAGTGTGTGTGTGTGTGTTTGTCTCTTTTTGTGCTGGCTTAAGCACTTGTGTAATAGATATCAGACAATAAAGGATTAACAAATGCCCAAACACTGAACAAACGCAAGTGTTCATCACATGAATGTTTATCCAGGGTAGGTTTCACCCTCAACCTTTCGTGTTCTTATCGGATCATCCGTTCCAGAGCTACGATGCCACAGACAGACATACACACACACACACACACACACACACACACACAAATAGACACAATAAACATATTGTGTCTATGTGTGTGTGAGTGTATGTTTTCTCTCTCTTGTGTGTGGTAGTGTGTCTGTCTGAAGTCCTGTACTGTGGAGATAACCTAATAAATTGATGATTGGATAAATATAATGATTTGAATGAACGAATGATTTGATTGAATGACATGAATTTTTTCATATCGCTCTTACCACTCGGCTTTTGGCGATAAGGTATGGTCACTACCAAAAGCCAGGGCCGCCAATCTTTAATTAATTTCTTCTGTCGTTGTTCAGACTACGGCGGGCTGGCGCGCGAGTGGTTCTTCCTTCTCTCGAAGGAGATGTTCAACCCGTACTACGGGCTGTTCGAGTACTCGGCGATGGACAACTACACGCTGCAGATCAACCCCAACAGCGGCGTCTGCAACGAGGAGCATCTCAACTACTTCAAGTTTATAGGCCGCGTCGCTGGCATGGCGGTCTACCACGGGAAGCTGCTCGACGGTAACATATTATACAATCTTCTTCTATATTACTATTTATAAAGAGGTTATAGCCTTGCCCCCTTGCCAGGTGTCCTGCCGATCTCCACTTTAGCTCACACACTCGCGTGCCAACATCGACTACCCTAGTTCTCCTTCGGATTACGTAGTTGGGTACGTACCATACCTACTACACTAGACGATACACTTGGCCACGTCGCCGGCTTGGCCGTCTACCACGGTACGTTCCTCGATGGTAAAACATACTTTACTCCTGGTAATACTATACTATAATATTATCTACGTACTCTTATTATACTCTACTCTACTCTACTATTATATACAACAGTTTCAGGGTATTATTTCTTCAGTCGCGTACAGAAGGCCTAGCATGAGATTTTTAAAGAATTTCGTAATGTTAACGTACGACCAGAAGGTTGTGAGTTCGAGTCCCACCTGAAACCTTCGATGATTTTTAAGTGCGCTATTCACTTACGAAGTACCTTTACCGATGTATTATAAATGTTTATATGCTTATTGAAGTTTCCACTCGAGTAATAATGTTATTTTTATTACTTGTTTCAGCGTTCTTCATCCGTCCATTCTATAAGATGATGTTGGGCAAGCAGATAGAACTGCAGGACATGGAGTCGGTCGACTTGGAGTACTACAACTCTCTCATGTGGATCAAGGTTTGTAACTTACAGAATAACGCTTTTTTACTTTATAAGAGAAACAGACAGATGGCACACCTAGTGGTAAGTGGCTAGCGCCGTTTATAGATAGACAGTTGCAACCATGAGCGTAGCCAACTGCCGACTCGGGCCAACGGGGGATGGAAGTTAGATTTTTAGGGTTAGGGTGCCTCAGCTTATGGTCTCTACCCGACCTAGGACGGGAAATAAGTGAACAATTTTCAGGTCAGATCTCCCTACCTTGTTACCTCGGGCTAAAAAGGGAAGATAGTTGGATTTTTAGGTCAGACATTACTGATTTTGGCAACTAAAACTGGAGACTGGGCAGCTGGGCAAGCCTGTGGGCCTAAAATTAGATGTTACGACCGAATTAGTGTTCCTTTCACAGCGCTTATGAAAGGGGGGATACCGCGCTGTGTGTCACCTTCGTTTGGATGCGATAGGTATATTTTCGTTACTAGACGGCTGTGTTTAAGTCAACTGCCTCCCTGATAGTTAAATTTTTCGTTTGAAAAGAGTTTTTTAGCTAAATGAAACCGACTATGAATCAAGCCAATTGTTCTTAAGCGCAATATACATTGAGCCCGCTGGACCGCTTACATAAGTCGGCAACTTTTTTTCGGCGGTCTAGTTGGCGGTTTCACTTATTACAAGTCGAAAATTTGGTCGGCGGCATGTTGCCGACATGATTCTTTTCATACATCGCCAGGTTGTTTCGCCGTGCTGTGTCCCTGCCCTGGGGCTCAGTGTGTATTGCACTTTAGCCTCAATGAGAATGTATGTTGCGTACAGGAGAACGACCCGTCGGAGCTGGAGCTGACGTTCTCGGTGGACGAGGAGCAGTTCGGCAAGACCATCCAGCGCGAGCTCAAGCCCGGCGGCGCCAACGTGCCCGTCGACGACGGGAAACAAGGACGAGTACATCAAGTGAGGGTTGTTTTATACTATACCACAGAATACTTAACAGTACAAGTACAGAAAGCCCACTACTAAAAACCGTTTATAGAAAATAATGACTCAGGCTACCATAACATAACGTTCAAATTCCGACCGCCCAGCGTTCAACACCTACTATTATTCATACCTAGAAGTGCGTTCTCTTTCTATCGCAAGCAACTGTCGCGCGTGCGTCGCCGCTCGCTCGAGATTTTCTACTAATTGGCCCCTCCGGAGGGGCCGCCGCATGTACTTGCAAGTTCAATACCTACACGCGGAGTGGGACAGGCCTGACTATACCCAAAACTGGAATTCAAGACCAAAAAATCTACTACAATGTTGCTACTGCAATAAAATGATCGTACCATAGTATACCCCTTTTTTCTTAAAAAACTCGCTGGTGTAATTTATTTATTGGTAATTGTGATTCTATAATTAAAAAAAAATAATTTCATTAATGGTTTTTCATTTAAATACAAGATACTTTAATAAAAACTTAACCATCCGTAATTTTAGTTTTCAAAGATGGTATAGCGCTTGTAACAGTTCAGATGTTAATAACATTTGGTATCTACCTATAACATTTTAACAATGTATGGAAACTTGACAGTTTAGTCTGCATAATAAGAAAAATAATGCCAAAAAGGTTGGCGAAACCTAAAAACGTCACTTGAGAATGACATAAGTGACTTTAACAGATTTGACAGTAACGTATCTGTCGTAGATTTTTTGGTCTCAAATTCCAGTTTAGAGTATAGAGGCGGCAAATGGGAAAGCGGGTAACCTGCTGGTGAGTAATCACCGCCGCCCATGAACATCTGCAAGATAGGTGAGGTGGCCGATTGCGTGACTTTTGCGTAACACTTGAACGGCCTTTTTTTAGAGGAAATTATTATGGCCATCAATTTGCCCCCGCGGGATGGTGGTTCAGTTATATTCATATGTATTTCTATCATTAGCTCAACGGTAGAAAAAGCCATCGAGAGGAAACCTGCACGTTTCGGGGAGTTTCTGAAACATTTTTTTATGTGATAGGTAGCAGACGAGCAGGCGGGTTACTTGATGGTAAGCAATTGCCGCCGCACATGGATACCTGGCAACACCAGTGGAAAACATGAAACATGTTTTAAATTCGTAACATTTCGTTCCACCTGGGAATCTAACGTCGACCTCGAGATAAGCCCGGTACTTGAACCACTAGACCCGTGGTCGTCAAACTGCGGCCCGCGGACGTTATTTGTGCGGCCCGCGATATAATAGATTTATTTAATTACTAGTCAACTATATATTCGTACTTATCAGAAATCAGTTTAGTGGTTTTTGAGTAGAGAAGTAATAGACATACATTTTCGCATTTATATGAATAGTGTGAACTGCTATAGATACCTAAGTACCTATGCAAAAGCTCTTGAAACGCATATACTGTGGCCCGGGCCCTGATGTTCATATTGATATGTGGCTTTTGAAGAGTAAAGTGTGACTACCGCTGCACTAGACCAACGGAGTGTTAAATTTTTTTATTAAAAAAAAAGTCAGTGATTGAGTTGTTTTCTGTTTCGGTCCCCCAGGCTGGTGATCCAGTGGCGCTTCGTGTCGCGCGTGGCGGAGCAGATGTTCGCGTTCCTGGAGGGGCTGGGCGCGCTGGTGCCGCTGCCGCTGCTGAAGATCTTCGACGAGCACGAGCTGGAGCTGCTGCTGTGCGGCATCCAGCACATCGACGTGCGCGACTGGCGCGCCAACACGCTCTACAAGGGCGACTACCACGCCAACCACATCGCCGTGCAGTGGTTCTGGCGGGTGAGTCACTGATTGGGCCTCCGATACCCTCACTTAGTTTAACTTTTTGACTGCTTAAGGTCGGATCCGGCCAAAGTTAATTTTGGAAATACAACTTTGTTTCCTACTGATTTGCGACATATTATTATTATCATTGAATAGGTGTTAGAGCAGATCAAGTTTAGAAGGTTGAAATGTTAAAGTCGCTCAGCGGGGTAAGGAAAGAGCTATGCTCGGCGTTTCTATGCGTGATCGAGTCCGAAACGAGGTGATCGACATAGCTCACCGGATTAGTAAGCTGAAGTGGCAGTAAGCTGGCAATATCTGCCACGGAACTGACAACTGTAGGGGTAAACGAGTTCTGGAGTAAAGCCCGCGTCTTGAACGTAGTGTAGGATGACTTCAGGCCAGATGGAGTGACGATCTGCGCAAGAGGGCTGGCTGGAGCTGGATGCGAGTAGCCGAAGATCGATTAAAATGGCGAGCATTTGGAGAAGCCTATGTCCAGCAGTGGACTGCAACAGGCTGAAGATGATGAAGACCCTCACTCACGACAAAACACAGTGCTATTCTATTCTATTTTCTTTACGTCAGTGTGAAAATGCCAAATTAAGATATTTAATTCATTCATTCAGTAGGTACTTCCGGGCTGTTTTTTTTACATTATAGTAGACAAACTAGCAGACGTTTCACCTGATGTTAAATGATTACCGCCGCCCATGGACACGTGCAACACCTGTAGCATAGTGATGCCACAGGTGTTTTGGGCAACGCAGTGGCGTTGCCGGCTCTTAAGGACGGATACGCCCTCTTGAAGATCACTAGGTCGTATCTGTTTGGGAACACCATCATTGGCAGCCGGTTCCACTGTGAGCGGTAAAAAGTGCTGTGATAATGTGTCATCATCAGCCTGTCTCAGTCCACCGTTGGACATAGGCCTACTTCAACGTCCGCCATTTCACCATGTCTTAGGCTAGACGCATCCAGACTGGATGCGTACAGACGGCTTTTCGCAGATCGTCACTCCATCTAGCCGGAGGCCATCCTACATACGCTGATGATGGAGCGTGTGTGAGTAATAATCGTTTCCCCGGCAGGTGGTGCTGTCGTTCTCTAACGAGATGCGGTCGCGGCTGCTGCAGTTCGTGACGGGCACGTCGCGCGTGCCCATGAACGGGTTCAAGGAGCTGTACGGCTCCAACGGCCCGCAGCTCTTCACCATCGAGAAGTGGGGCACGCCTGATAACTACCCCCGCGCGCACACCTGGTCAGTCGCACGCCGATATGTCGATTTGACGTCAAAGTCATAAAAACACAATTGGGTGTTTGACAAAAAAAATATTATTTGTTTAATCAAAGACGCCTCAATTTAAGAAACATCGTTGAAAGAATCACTTGATTCTCATTTGAATTACCTGAGATATCACAATTTTAAGAGCACATATTTTGGGCAAGCCCAAAAACGCTCTATGCAAATGGCTATTGAATTGTGACGTCACAACTCAAACTTCTGTATGCGCGTCTAGTAAATTTTGTTTGGTAGCTATATCAAATGTTTCGTTTAAGTAAATGGTTTTATAATAAAAGTTGGTGAAGAATGTACGGGTAGTTCAATGATATAATTTTTTTTTTTAATTCTATACTTAAAAAATGGACTTACCCATGAAACTTTGAATGCTCACAAAACCAACTATACTCAGATTCATAATCATGTAATATTAACTGACAGTTGGTGGGTTGCCGCGTTATCGTAATACAAAAATAGTGTCGGTCGTGAGTAATCGAAAAGTTCAATTGCGATACGATTCTTTTTTCCTTTCATGACATGAGTTAATATTGAAAATTACATTTGGAGGCTGATTGATGTCCAAACTTACTAAATGTACGAAGTGTGTTAAAATGTAGGCATTCAATAAAATAAATTTTAAGTATTTACAAATAAAATACATGAGTGAAACAACAGCTATAGACAGTACAACTGTTTAAACTTGGTTACATAAACTCATTTTCAAAGGAGCTTAAAATTATTAAAAATGAAAGCTAACCATAAACTCTAATTTTTAATCATGCGAACCTAACTGACAGATGCCATTGTGTCATGTGTCCTGTATATCGGATTAAGGTTATGAGTAAAATCTTAACATCTAAAATGTTCAATAATAAATTCAATTGTTCGCTCACAATTCAATTATAACAGCACTAGTGCACTTAGGAGGCAACATTACAAAAAATAAAGGTCGATTGTAGCTGTCAGTTTATATTACATGATTATGAATCAGAGTATAGTTGTTATATTTTTAACTGAAAATGTTGGCCATTGGTTCTTATTTACCAATATTTTGATAAAGTATCAATATTTTTTACTATATCGAGATTAGTCAAATACCCAATTTAATCGACGAATACTTTTATTTAGTTTCTTGTCTCTTGAAAGTTCGAGAGACAGTTTCTGGCAATTTCGCGGGCATAAAAATTACTAAAGTTATTTTAAGTTAGTCTATTCAACTGATCTTGACTCACCTAAAATCATAACGTCAGATGCACCACTCGCCTAAGATTCACTGATATAATTTGGTTTAAACTAAAATTGATCGCACTAACGACTCATTATATTTATCTAATCTAGTCTGTCACGAATTTCTTGACGCATCGTATCTATCGATGCCTATAATCCTACTTTTTGTATGTGTACCTTTCTTATCTGTGGTCAATAAATGTTTACTTGCTTAAAAGGAGGAATTTACTGAGAAGGCGCCCAAAATTCGTGATCAAACAGTAACAGTGTCTCGTCTCCCGCAGCTTCAACCGCATCGACCTGCCGCCGTACGAGAGCTACCAGCAGCTGCGCGAGAAGCTGATCAAGGCCATCGAGGGCTCGCAGGGCTTCGCGGGCGTCGACTGAGAACACGCCACCGTGCGGATAGGTAACATTCATATAGTCCTTTATGCTCAAAACTGGAATTCAAGACCAAAAAATGTACAGTGGCCAGCACATCAAGTTACTACAATCTGTCAAATTTCCTCAGTTGATATTGAACCAAACACGTTTGACATAAAAGTGAGGTTCGATTGAAGAAATTTGACAGATTGTAGTAACTTGATGTGCTAGCCACCGTACGACAGATAATTCACTGTCAAATCTGTTAGTCACTTATGTCATTTTGAAATAACGTTTTCAGGTTTCGCCAACCTTTTTGGCATTCTTTTTCTTATTATGAAGACTAAACTGTCGAGTTTTCATACATTGTTAAAATGTTTTAGGTAGATACCAAATGTTATTAACACCTGAAGCGTTACAAGCGCATCCATCACAGTTTCAGTCCATCTTTGAAAACTAAAATTACGGATGGTTAAGTTTTTATTAAAGCGTCTTGTATTTAGGTGAAAAAAGTAACCGGTACGACATTCAAATCTTCATGAAACGAGCCTATCGTAAAAGGCCGGCAACGCATCCGCACTCCTTCTGGTGTAGCTAATGTCCATAGGTCGCAGTGTTCATTTACCATAAGGTGACCTGCTTGCTCGTTTACCCTTTTTACGGTAGCCAGAGATTACAATGCTCGATCGTGCTGGCATCTGTTTTATATAGATGTTTTATAAAATGTTGTTTTGTTGTATCGCAGCGCACAAGCCCGCCCCCGCCGCCCGCGCGAGCTATGCGCGCGCCGGCGCCTACAGCCGCTCCATGAGCTACACGCGTCGCGTCGCATACATGTAGCCCTGATCACTCCTTCTGTACGAGGTTATTCTGAAATCACAAATCATTTACTGGCCGAAATTGTGGTACGTCAACGTGGTGAAACGGCATCTCAGCAGGTCTTCAGGGTGAGAGTGACAGACTTAATGGATACTGTCTTTTCTTTTGTGCCTGTCAATCTCATATTTGGATCTCACGGCCGCTTACCATCAGACGGAGTGGGGTCATCTTGATTGTCCTCAATATAAAAAAAAAAATACAGCCACACATCAAAGTATACAGAACTGTCAAATTTCTTCATTGGATTGACAATTTACTGTCAAACACATTAAGTTCAATATCTGTTGAGCAAATTTTGTGGTAACCTAATGTGTGGTCTGTACGAGGTGTCATTAATTATTAATAATGCAGCTCGCATAATGATCGCATCGCGTGAGAAAAATCCGCTTGATGGCGGACTTGAGAACTGAAGTCCATCTACACGATGATTGGTTATTTTTGATGTAAGATGTCAACATGTCACTAAACCGATGACGTCAAAGTTCGACCTCAAGTGCGCCATCTAGTGGATTTCTCACACGCGATAGACCCCATTGGCCAGAAACTGGCATGCGAATTACAACATGTGGCAACAATTAAAAGGAGAAAAGAATTAAAAATTACATTGGAAGCCTTTACTATCATTGATTCGCTATGAAACGAAATCTTTTTAAATCGACTATATTGTAATAGTACTTTCATTCAGTTGTAGAAACAGTACCTATAATGACAACTTTTAGCTTATGTAGGCGCGTCATTCTTTGACCAGTCTGCCAGCATATCTGAACGAAATATAATTTGGAATGAAGTTCTCAAATTAAAAAACACCAACAAGATGTGCAGTAATTCTTTTTATATAAAAAATTGTAATTTTTCACAGAATGTGAAAATAAAAAAAATACCCGAAAATAATTTAACTGATCGTTAAAGGTCATTTCTGCAATTGAATGTGAGTATCCCGATCGATTTAGTACGTCAGGTCCAAATGACTACCATGTTTCTTTAGAATGTTGTCTAACATGAGTAAAACTACTGTCAAAATTGCACATCATGTTTCAGAGTAACCCTGTATGTTTTCAGTGAGCTATGTCGAGGGGTGTGTGAGCGCGGCGTGTGTGTGTGCGTGTGTGTATGGATGTGCGTGTGGGTGTATGTGATGTGTGTGTGCGTTTGTATGGATGTGTGCGTGTGTGTGTGTATACATGTGTGTGTGTGGCGGGCAGTGCTAGTGTGATCGAGCGTGGTGCAGCGGGTGTGTCCGGACTGTGTGTCCTTCGGAGTTTAAATGGCCTTCGTTTTGTTCCTGAGTAGTGTAAAGCCTCTTTTCGTGCTACGAGTTTTAGCCTCGAATACTTGAACTATTTTTATTAACACTCATGTTATAATCTTCAAATTATGAAGACAAAGATAAACATATTTTGGCTTTGTTCTATATCGAGACCATAGTTTTAAAGTTAATAAAAAAACTGTCTAATAAAGAGTATAACGGGACGGTATTTGGTTTTTAAAGTTTTAGTTTAGTTAGTGGACAAATTAGCAATTATACTTCAAAAGTGTTTCCCTTTGACTTCTTACGTTGAAGATTAAAACATAAGTGCTAAAACTCGCAAAATGTTTAGGGCTTAAAGCTAGTCCTCTAAGTTATGGACTGTTAAGGACTGTTGGTACTCGGGAAGTTCTGGTACTAGTGGATGAATTACGGATATTTATAAATTGTGATGAATTTAAGAATTAGAAGAATAAATCACTTCGGAAAGTTCCATAAGCTCTGTACTAACCGATAATGAAAAATACACAAAATTTAAGTATTAGCTCTCCGTAAACTCGGTTAAAAACAAAATAAATAGTTTCCGAGATATTTGTGATTTCCAAATAAATGCGTTATATTATACTGTGACGTCACTGTATATCACAATACTCGCCATTTTCAAATAATCGATTTCAACAATGAGTACGATACAATAATTATGACATGGATTACGCGTCCAATAAGAGGTAAAAAAGAACTGCTTATCTTCAGTTATGGCTTAAATTCATCACAACTAATAAAACAATGGCGGCGCCACTAGACCAGTAGAAGCAAGCGTAAACTTGGATCACTAGCTTTTTGAATCCTGTTTTACTATCATTAGATGAAAAAGTAGTACTAAAAATAAGACTTTACTATCTTGAATCTATTTAGCTTTTCGTCGAGCTATGATCGCTTGTGTTTTTGTTACGCCACATTCAACGACTCCGTGCCAATCTCACTTAGATATAAATAAAACTATATTAAATATGACAATACGAAGGCTTGTGGGATTGTGTCGGAACTAGTTCTTGAAACTCGAAACCTCACGTGTCTTATCTTCTTATGACGTTAGTAGTGAATTCCTAGAAAATCTAACCTTGGTAAAACAGGAGTCAGTTTTGTATAAGATCTTACTTACATTCGGTGTCAAAAATATGTGTACAACACGTGAAACATTATGCACTTATTTTTGATGCTGATTGTAATGAACTGTATTTATTTAGATCGTGATTCTGGAAATTCTAAATTGTTGATTATAAAAACAACTCACCGTGAGTTGAAGAAAGCGATATTAAAGTTAGTCTTTCAAGTAGAAGACAACTAATTTAAAAGATTTCGCTGTCTTCAACTCATAGTCAAACTGTTATTCGTATTTCACACACGCGTTTTTCGTGCTTAGTGTTCAATTTGTGTATGTCGGACTATGGGGTTGATGGGCCCTTTAATATCAAGTGTAAGTGATATTTTGTCTGTCTACCTGGAATGGGGGCTATCGCATGTCACAAATCCGCTAGACGAGGTACTGAGGACCACCTGCACGGTGACGGGTTATTTTTGATGTGAGAGGTCAAAATGACACCTGAAAATTGTAATGTGACATGCAATAAATGAATTGAAATGTCACTAAATAACCAATGACGTTGAATTTGGACCTCAGTCTATCAGTACGCCATCTAGCGGATTTTTCCCACTCGAAAGCCCCCATTAGATGGATTTACTGGTGCGATGCTATAGGCAATTTTGCATTTATTAGAAGGATTCAACAACCCTTGGAGTCGATTAGCGTGAATGCGTCCAGTAGGCCTAGCATGAACTTCTACAAAAGTTGAAGCGTATGCGTATCGTGCCCACGCTAGGATTACGCTAGTATTCAGCACGAAGCACCTTCGATGACGTATCGTGTCGTACCATTTCCTACAAAATGCGTCGGATACGTTAGTTGTATGACCGCTCACGTTACGACGTTCTTGACGTTTGTGCAAAAACCTAAATTTTGGTTCTGCTTACTTACGGTAGAGGGAGCTCAATTAGTTTACAATACGCATACGATACGATTTCTGTGAAATGTTCGTGCTAAGCCTATAACTGCTCAAGAGTGCGTAGTGGCGTGAGTGCGAAGCTAGCGTAGGCGAGTGTCTGTAGCGGCGAGCCGTTCGTTTACAACGCAATAATCTACTTTAAGGATCAACTACTTTGCATCGTGATTTGTTAAAATCTTTAAGACTAAAAGTTGCGTTAAAGCTGAGCAACCAAAATTATGAATGTACAGAAAACTGATGTAAAAACAAAATGAAAAATTATAAACTGTATAATAGAGTTTTAAATTTTTGCACTTACTCTATTTTGATTGTATGCATATTTATGGCATTGTGACTGTACGCATATTTATGATTTAGATTGTATTAAGTCACCGTAAAATAATCCAAACCATTTCAATCCATTCAAAAAATAACAAACTGCATTTTAAATGAATTAATTAAATAGAGTTAATGGTTAGGTTATGTTAGAACTAGTGACCTCACATCGACCAGCGTGCTGTGGGGTCGCTAGTTCTGACCTATTTTCGAAAATTAAATTTAGCACTGTTTGTTATTTTTCGAAAGTTGATTTACTTACGATTCGGATTATTTTACGGTGATGTATACGTCACCGTAATTTGTGCTTCTACAGTTATGTAACTCTGTTGTATAAATATCTGTGACCTGTACAGTACACATATTTATGATTACTTTAACTACTGATGAGTGTGTTGCGAAGTAATATTGAGTTTTTTTATTCTAGAATCATTACTAAAGTTTACCTACGGTTAAATACTGTCTTAACTAATGCAATAACTTCGTTGTGTATGTATGTGTGTGTGAGAGTATTTTAAAAAATCTTCTGTAAATTGTATGGTAAGAAATCTATCTTAAAATGTATTCGCGTGTAGATGAGAAACTGAGCGATGAGTGTTATCAATTATTGATTGAATAAAGACTAAATTAGCGTAGAGTCCGTTGCATTTTAGGGGCCGTCTTTTAATCACGTGGGTACAAAAGAGGAGGGGAGAGGGCAGAGGGGAAGCTGACCACGTATTAGCAGAGGGGAGGTGGCTTCTGAAAAAGTGCTAAAATATCAGGTCATTAACAGATGGCTCCTTAACTATTTAATCAATGTTGGTTTTCCAGAATGAAAAATCCGTTAGATGGCGAAATGTAAGCGTCAGGTCCGTCTCCAGTAGATTGGTTATTTTTGATGTGACAAGTTAAATTGATAATGTTACACATAAAACCAATATCGTTGAAGTTGGATCTTATGCCTACAATTCTATACTGTAAGCGTTTGAAATAGTGCTCCCATCTATTTAGCGGATATTTCATTCCCAAAAACCCTAATTGATTAAAGGATATATTTTGAACTCAAGCGATTTTTTTCTCTTACCTTCGTCAAAAAAGAGTTAATTAATGCAGTGCCTACTTAGATCTCACTGCTGTTGGCTATTATCGTGTTCAACTAGCTATGAAGACTTCTGAAATAGGTTCTATTTTGATACGTATAGAGCACATTTTCTATCAAAATCTCCTAGTGCATTTGTAGAATTTGATCCGCATTTAGTGCCCCAATAAATTAATTCGTTCAGTATCCAGGTAGGGATCAGGGTTATCTTTTTGCATTGGAGACCGGCTACAGCCGGTACACCATATCGTGTTAAGGCATTTGATTCTGGTTAGCGACTTATCGATCAATGTAAATACTGAGCATTATTTAGTGAGTTTCTTACGAAAGAGCAATGAACAACAAAGTGCCTATGAAACGCGTCACCTGTTCGACTTCGTAGTTGACCTAATTCTCAAGCTATATTTGGCGTTACCTTTGTTTGAACATCTGAAAAAAAGCATAACAAAAGCCATTATTAAAACTATCTGATCAGCGGCGTAGCGTGGGTGACGGCCGCCCGAAAATACAGTTTTGCCGCCCCCAAACGCACCACTTTACGCTACGCTACTGCTAGTGGCGTAGCGTGAATGGATGACTGTTTTGCTGCCCCAAAACGTGCCACTCTACGGTACTATACTGATAGTGGCGTAGCGTGAGCGTATGACTGCTTTGCAGCCCCAAACATGCCACTCTACGCTACGCTACTTAGTAGCGTCGCGTGAGCGGATGAATGTTTTGCGGTTCCACTACGCTACGCTACTGCATCTGATATATTTGACTATTTATTAGTATTTCAATCAACGATTGTGAATGGTGGAAATGTATGATTGATCTAGAATTTCTTGAATTATATCATTTATGATCACTATACTTCTGTAATTAGTTTGCTAGCCTTACTCTCGGCCATAATAATTATAAATCTACACTATTTGTAAATTAAGGTATCCACTTATTGTGAACACAAGGTCTGGATATAGCGGGTGTTATTACAAAACACATTAAATATGATTTTGACTACAGTGTCATACGGGTGTTACCAGACCAATGGTTCGATACTGGTTCGATTGATTCCCTGGATCGACGTGTATCGTTAGGTCTGGTTTCTGGTAGCTCACGTCGATCGTCCGTTGACGGTATGGTAGAAACTTGACTAATATCCGTTGTACCCTTGATTGCATTGGGCTGGTAACATCCTAAGGCAGTTTTGGCTGAAAAGTGATATTGGCATTGTTTCCAAAATGCTTTTGTATAGAAAATATAAAAATCAATGACATAAATGAGAAAAATAATATATTATCATTATCTCCATTTTTTTTCCACCAGCCAACACAGCCCTGCCAAGTGCGGCACCCAATCTGATGACATTGAAATCTGCCTGAAATCTGATGACGTTCAAATCTGATGACATTTAAACTGATGAAATGTCATCAGATTTGGTGTCAATTTAGACACTGTTAAGTCTAAATCGTCTTTATAGAAGTTTCGTAAAATATGCACTATTAAAAAATGTCTTTTGATTATTACGAGGTACAATCAGCCTCCAAACTTACAAGTTAATTGAGAAGATTGAATATTGTATACTTATTGAGGCTGTATATGTTGTACGAGTAGCAAGTCTTATGATGTGTTCATACATTTCTAATTTGTATTTTAAATCATGCCTTAGCTCAGGGCAATGTTGCCCCAAAATTAATTTTATACGAGTAGTCGTATTATCGAAATATTTTGTTACATAAATGATTGTTATGTGTATCCAGTACAACATTGTCTGCACGTTCTACGTTGTTAAAATGTCCAGGAAGTTAGGACCGATTCGACCAATCCTAATCCAAGAATTAATCTATGGTATATAACGTGGCTTATTTCCGCTGTCCACCCCGGACAGTGTCAAATGTCCACCCCCTCTTTGTACTGAGAAGGAGAGGGGGGAACATCAGGAACTTTTAAAACATTTGTGTTTCTGTCCAGCCCGGGGTGGACAAACAGAGAACATTGCGTAAAACGTTACAATTCTTATGGAATGACAGCGTTATTCTATAGACTAATTTATTGGATAGTGTTTAGTCGAATAGGGTCTTAGTTGTATTGTGTTTCCGAATTCGGAAGGTATAGGCACAATAGACACAGAAAGCCGCCGGCTGCCTACACCGTGTGCTGAACAAGCTCTCTCTCTATTAGGCGAGGGACAGATACAGACTATACGGAGCTTGTGAGGGAGAGATACGTTACGATGTACTGTGTAGTTTAATGGACTTCTACTGTTTTATTCAATACCTGAGGGAATCCCGATAAGGATATAAGGTCCACCATTTCAGGGCCTCCCTACAAAAACTCTTCGATATCAATGGCAGCTGTAGTCGACCTTCTGTGTCTATTTATTTTGTGATATGAGTGAGCACTGTCGCTTGTATAATGATTACAAAGCTATCCTTATTTGCTACTCACTCGAAATTTTTTGGATGGATATTTAATGTGGGTTTTCTCGAATTAAAAGTCCGTTGCATTAATGTAAAGGGAACTTAATGTCTAATATGTGACATTGACATTTATAACTGTCATTTTGTAATCAATACCGGTGCTGTAGATCTCTCGCCTACAGTCGAGCAGCGAACAAACGACAAACGACATAACGGACGACATAAAGTGTCCAGTTTACAGGACTATCACCTTGAGTTACAGTTACATCCCTTTAACTGCGTCCTCTACCAATTATTCTGAACAACATTAGTTGTACTGGCTTTTGGAAAATCGCACAAAAAAAATAACTTTTCATACAAAGTCGGTCACGCGACTAGTTCATTTTGTATGGGGAGTAAAAAAAATCTACGGATTTCCAAAAGTCGATTAAATGTTGTTCAGAATGGATGGTAGAATATGTGGTTAAAGGGATGTAAATGCTCACAGATACACCCTGTATAACGGATTTTTGGTTCGCGAAAATCCTCGTTGTTAGCACATTTTGAGTGTGAATTTGGTTTTAGGAACTGATTAATATAATCAACCAATCACTGAGCGCGTTCAGCGCCAAATTATGAAATGTAATAATGCATATTATTATAATTAATTTATTCCATGTATTATTATTATTATTTACTATTCGTTTATAAGAAGAGTGATAACACAGACTTTTTGAGAATTGTTATTTGAATAAATTAATTTAGCGATTATCTCAATCTGTCGGTGTGTTAGTTACGATGTTTTTTTTAATTTTGCGTCCTGTATACATTAAACGATTAGTCTGCTTTTCGCTTAGTATAAAAAATGATATTTTCTTATTCAACGCATTGTATATAATTGTTAGTATAAGGTGTAAAAAATTGCTATTATTAGGTTATACATTTTTTCCATGAAATGGAACTAAAATTATTGAAAGGAATTATAATTATTATTGTAACGTGAGCAATTGTTTACACCCTGTATTTATTTAGTTGTAACGAAGTCAGTAAGGTACGTTTATGAGATGTTTACTTAATTACTTTAGTTTGTATGTAGTTTACGCAGCGTATTATTATATTATATATGTGATGAGCGTTGGCTCTCCGTAATTTAGTCGGTACTATGAGAATATAGAAAATATATATTTTAAAGAGTTATCATTGGTGTTTTCATACGAATGTACACTCGACCACGAAACTAATGACATCTTATTTAGATACAAATTAAATCAACGTAAGTAGGTATGTGAATTGTGAATTGCATTCTGAAGCAGAAATAATAATAACGGAAATGAAAGATTTAACCTTGGGCTTCCGGTCAAATAAGTATTGAAAGTTGATTGGTTTATTGGCTTGTGAATAGCCTAGCAATTAATAAAGTAACGATTATGCAAAACTGTACGACAGAATAAGACGACATCAGCTAAAAGTGTCTCGTCGTACTATCTCACATTTAACAATGTTAGTATTTTTCCACACTGAGGAGTGCGGAAAAATACACCATCCAAGTAGGAAGTACAGTAACTGCGAATGTGTGAAACCAGTCAAAAAGGGACACTGGGTAATGAACTTTCATACAAGGTCAAACTTTAATACAAAACAACAATCGGTACCGAGAGGAAGTAATTGTGAGCACCCTGTAGGTAGGCTGACTTTTAATAGCGTGAACTAAACTGACAAACTGAAATGTCACGTTTGCATACATTTTGATAATTTGCATCTGTCAAAAAGAGCAATGTATGGAAATGAAAATGATACATTGAAATCTGTCAGTTTGGTTTGCATAATTAAAATTTAATGGTCACGGGAAAGGGCGTGAATAAAAGTGGGTTGCTACGGTAACAAGTTCCTCTCATCTTCAAAATACCTTACCTATTACTTCCATGAATATTCCTTCCTAATCTTAAAATGTGACCTTTAAGCCATTTGAGATTTGAGATCGACTTCGGAAATTTAGCGTGGGTATAGGCCGCCTACCGGGCTGACTAGTCACCCCTAGTATGGCCACCCTCTTTTCTTCCTTGAATTGATTAGCTTTTCATGTTCTACACATATAGCCAAATGCCCATAAACATTTGATTCTCTAATTACAATTTTTACGACTTCATAATTATTGTGGGTCCTCAAGCGCCCGGCCCGGGCTGGTACAAATGTGTGGGTCGAAATTTTCCAAGATGGCGGCCTGAAAATGGAAAACTGACTCCGGATTTGTTATCTAGGGCTTATTTTCAATAAAATTTCTACAAGTTGCGTCGTCGGTCTGAAAAGGATAAAAAACCAAGGTTCTAGTAGGAAACAGTAAAATAATGAATACTACCAACTTTCGAGTTAAAAATAACTTTAGTTACAAAAATGCTATCTACTGGCGTCTTTCGTCAAGCTTGTTAAGAAAGTCGTTAACCCTGAGATAAGGAAGTGGCCACTTCGAGAAGAATTCATTTATTCGGTGGCCATAATTGAGGAGAAATTGCAGGAAGCTTGATAACGCGGAGCGGTGACCTTTGCATACTATTCTTGATTGCTTTTGCATTTTGACGAGTTTGTTACCGGAACATAAACAGGTGTAAACAGTATGGATTTATAAAAAATGAATAGTTCGTAACAAGTTTAAAAAAATGCTGTATTTGTTATTGGTGCGCGGCTGGGCCGGCTCTACCGAAGTGATACGGCCTCACAGGAGACAGGCGTAACAGCGCCTGCGCTGTGTTTCGTCGAGTGAACGGGGGTAAGTACCGGAGGCCTCTATGAGGGGAAAAAGGGGTGAAAGGTTGGCCGCACACTTGTGATTCTACTGATGTTGCTGGTGTCTGCTGAGCGGTGGCAATCGCTTATCACATAAAAATTAATGGTTAAGTTTTTTTCGGGCTAGTTTTCCCTTAACCCGAATAATACCTACAATACAGGTTAACGGAAAAGTCGCCCGAAATAATCGCCACCCAAAAATTTCAAGATTATACAATCTTGTCACTTCTCTAACCTAACTTCACCAAATATTGATAATCGAATGAAATATCCTTTATGACAAATTTTATATACTAGAAATATATTAAAAATAGGTTTGCTAAAAATCCTGGACAGACTATTTTTAATTATTTTTTTAAATAATAACTAACTAAATTTTGCAACATTAAGATAATAAGAAAGTTTTCATTCTTAAAAGAGCGCTTACATTGGTATAATTTTTTTTTTTATTATCATTTCAAGTGAAGGTAACTGCCACCGACATACCTATTATACCTGACAACCGAGTACTCTGTCCAAAACTCTGTCCAGGTAAATAATAGACAACCCAATGGCGGCACATTCTATACGTTTTATACTTTAAGTAAGAATGAAAATTTTCTTATTATATCTTAATGTTGCAAAATTTAGTTAAATATTATTTTTAAAAAAATAATTAAAAATAGTCTGTCCAGGATTTTTTTAGCAAACCTATTTTTAATATATTTTCTAGTATATAAAATTTGTCATAAAGGATATTTCATTCAATTATCAGCTCGGTGAAGGTCGACTTAAGTTCGGATCTTCTACTATTAGTAGAGTTAAGTCATCATCACAGGAATATTGATTAGGTTAGTTCAGGCGACTTTCCCCCTAACCCAGAAATACGGGCATAGATTTGGAAAATCCCCAGAGGGGATCGCTTTAAACAACCGGTGGATTATCCGTCAATAAGTACCTAACAAGTAAATTCGAACCATGTTGCCAATAATTTGTGGTTTGAATGACAATCGGCGCATCTCGCATGCCGCAACACTTGCCTCTCTGAATGTAAATATCTGCTGCAACATTGTGCATTAGAAAACGCATTTTCTTACCTCCAATAGGTGTATCGACCCGATTATTCGGTGGTTGACTACTTGACCCACTTTTTTCACATTTTAACCCCTTACTCTCGTTCACCGGTAGGTAGTATACCTAGGTGCTACTCTGATCTGAATTTGGTAATAGGCCGTACAGGTTTCGGCCTAGGGGCGGCAGTGTATTTGGGGTATCTAAATTACTAAATTAAAACTCAAAATGCAAAAGTCTATTTTGCTTTCCTGTATTCTTTGTACACTCCTACTTAGTCCGAAAGTTGTATGGATCGATTCAAGGTTCCATATTCATTCGCCTCTACTACGGATTTTAAAACGACCTACTTACCTTCTTCCTTTTCTTAGATCCTTGCTTTTAGTTATTTCGTAATTTGGATTTACCTTACTTTATAATCACACCTTTTAAATCTCATTTTTTTAAAGACATTAATTACACTGTCTTGTTGTGTATGACCTAAAAATAGAAAAGTTCAATGTTAAACATTTCCGCCAAAATTATGCAATTAGGCAAATAACATACGCAGAAGTACCTACGTCAGAACTCCACATGTCGAAAACCATGTGTCCAAAATTCCTATGCCATTGCTCCATTTCGTTGGGGCAGTGAGTTGACCAAGCGTTTTGTTTACGAAAATGCCCCGCATCGAAATCGAGACGAGTTGCTGTCGAAAGAGCCGCGGAGAAGGGCGGCGGCCTCCACCTGGGTTGCGCGCGCGACGCACAGTGGCGCGAACGAATGGACGTTACTTTACGAATGAGTAAAATAAAGATAGTTAATCCAATCATACATACGAGTACGACTGATGACCATACACAAAATTAGGTCACACGAATTTCATGATTTATTAAATGTTTTGTAAATAATGGACTTAAAAAATCATCGAAGGGTTCAGGTGGAACTCGAATCCGACAAACTTCCACATAATCATCCTTCCTTAGGAATACAACAATAAAATTATTCTCCTCGTTTTACAAAAAAGATAGAGATAAAATTTTGCGTCAAAGCTAGACAGATTTGTGAGACTCCTTTGAGATGTTTGTCAGAGAAAGAGCTTCTTATCAGAGTTGTTACCTATACTTATGCTTCATATTATACAAGTAACGTATTCAATAAATTTTTAAAGGAAATCTTACGATACGATATGTCACCGAAGGTGCTTGCGTGCAGACTACTAGCGTAATCCTTGCGTGGCCACGATTCCTTAAAAAGTTCGCTTACTGTGCGTCGAACTTCGCGAACGCGCGCAACACACGCTGCGCGCAGGACGCGCGGCAGTAGCGCGCGCGCCGACATGTGCGGTACACGGGCTGTGGTGTTGCTGCTGGCCGTGGCGGGGTGCGGGAGCAGCCTCGTCATCAATGGTGAGATTATCCTATGTTTATTTATTTGATAGGACAACCAACAAGATAAAAACTAAACAAAAGACCATAGACAAAGAAACTTCAATCTAAGTGCTATCTTATTTACAGGATATCCTGGAAAGTAGGAAAAAGTTACAAAACTTTCTTTTAAAATAGTAATGTTTGTACCGCCTTCAAACGGGTGGATATTTATTTTTTAAACATCCCACTAATATTGTACCATACGTGAAAATTTGTAAGTATGGATGGATGTTTGCTCCTCGTTTACGCAAAAAACTATTGAATGGATTTTAATGAAACTTTACAATAATATAGCTTATACATCATAATAACACTACAATTTATAAAAATATAATAAATGGATGGTCCAAAATAACGTTAACGTTATATATCTAATGCCATAATTTTAGTCATTGTAATCCCGAAGCCCTTATAATAGGACAACACACGAACACGAATAAAACCCCTTTCATTATCATCAAATTAAGCAAAATCAAAATCAGCTATTCCATCCAAAAACAATATTCACCAAGCAACCTGATTTTTATTTTTATGATCTAAAATGCTAAAGGGGCTAATCGTTTATGAGGGCTTCGGGATAAAACGACTAAAATTAGAATAGTAATGTATAAGTAAATCTTTGAAATCAGTTGAGTTTAACAGTTCGACGGGTTGAAACATCCGCACCTTTTATCCGCAGCAACGAATGCTTGCACTCGGTAATTTAGGTATACTCTGATTCATAATCATGTAAAGTAAACTGACAGATGTTAATGTGTCATCCCCATACATTATCACTCAATTTGACACATTCAAAATGTCAAAATGCATAGAAACTTGTCATTTTCATCTGTCAGTTTACTTTACATGATTATGAATCAGAGTATAGGTAGGTATACTTGTAGGTAGAGTACCTACCCCGGGCTCCAAAGCAACAGCTTTGGATGCCACCGGGAATATAGCTAGGCCCTAAATCTAATAGGTAGTTAGCTAAGTAACTATTAGAATGGTTACTTAGCTAACCATTAGATTAGTTATTGATTTATTAGTTTATTTAGGCCCGATTCAAGCAGACTTTATCCGAGGACAAGTTTATGGTACCTATAACATTTCGATTCGTATGGTAGTAATAACAACCTTATAGTTACCATAAATTTACTCCAAAAAGATTGGTCCAATCGCACCTTAGAAGCATAAAGGCAGGACTATTATTTTACTTTAAGGATAAAGGATATACCTACCTAATACTGTTGTCGTCCCTACGTAACTTCCGAGGCCTAATTTTATCGGCGATTGTATTCCGATGAACACGTGCGCATGGCTATCAAATCCAAGGCATTGTTTGTTTTGTTTTGGAGTGCTTATTGTTTTAAATTTAAGTCACGGTGAATTTATTTATATATTTAAAACTTTATTGCACAAAACTTAGTTCGTAAGAAGTTAATCTTGTTGATTATTTTTAATCGAACTTAATGCCAATAGGTATTTTCTACCTGCCAACCTTTGGGTCAAGCAGAAATGACAAAGGTGAATGTAGTAGAAAAAAATATAATAATTACGCGCTGCTTTACGCTGGTCTTCTGTGGGGCCGTGATATCACTCCGCTCGATCCGGCCCATTCATGCCGAAGCGTGGCTCTCCCGCGATTAACCAGTCCGTCCATCTCTTTTCGGCCGTCTTGCAACCTACATATTTGTGTCATTAATTGCATTCCGAGTACAATGGCGAAATTATTGATCGACCGACTGGTTTTACAATCGAAATGTATGTTGTCTTTATAATTTTCCTGTAGTTGGACATGATAAGATTTGGGTTAATAGGTACTGTGGATCAACAGTTTATTTATTTATTTAAAATTTGCTAAACCAATTTAAAAAAATAATAAGTAATAAACTACCTACCTAAAACTTTAAGTAAATCCATACTAACATTATAAATGGGAACGTGTGTCTTGTCTGTTTGTTTGTCTTTCATTCACGGCAAAACGGAGCGACGAAATGACATGGTTTTTTATGTGGTGATAGTTAAAGGGATGGAGAGTAACATAGGCTACTTTTTTGTCCCTTTTTAACCTCCTATTTCAGGGAAGTGGGGAGGTCATTCAGTGCTTTCAGTGTGGAATTTTGTAGGTATCTGAAGGTCTAAGGTACAGTCAGTCACACATCAGGTTACCACAACGTGTAAAATTTTCTCAATTGATATTCTACCTAATGTGTATGACAGTAAGACGAGAGTCGATTAAAGAAATTTGACAGTCTTGTATACTTTGATGTGTGGCTGTACGTACATATAAGTAGGTGTGGGCCGACCAGTCCCCGGTATTTCGCACGCCAGCTAAACAATTACATTATTTCGAAACATGATAAAAGTATTAGGAAACGATGCTTCAAGTTCAAATGAAGTTTGTAAATTATTTTCTGTGGAGCGAAGCGAAGGATTTACTGAGACGGTCAACATCAAAATTTCCAAAACGTGGGAGAGTCACGGAAGAAGAGAGGCCTGCCATCATTTTGTTTCAAGATTTAACTAAGACCTTAATGGGTAGGGCCGACCGGAGGTGATACCACGGCCTCACAGAAAACCGGCGTGAAGCAGCGCCCCTGCGCTGTGTTTCGCCGAGTGAGTGAGGGTACTGGAGGCCCAATTGTGGGGAAAGGGGGTTAAAGGTTGGCAGCGCAGTTGTGACTCTACCGGTGTTGCAGGTGTCTATGGGCGGCAGTAATAGCTTACCATCAGGTGATCCGTCTGCTCGTCTGCCACCTATCACATAAAAAGACCTACCAAAATATCAAGGAATTTTGCGGATTTAGATACATTCCAGTATACAGTAATAAATCGAGACAACAATTTCTACGAAAACGAAAATTCCTAAACGGCAAAGAAAAGACATCAACGAGCTCAAGTATTCATATTACTCGTACTCTTTGAGTATAAAGCCACTCGTACTAGAAACTTTTTAAAAAAATTTCAAATACCTATTTTGACTTGAGAAACACTTTTTTATTTTCTTTTATTTATTTAGTAGGAATAACAGCCATTTGAAATACAGTCCTGGCTGTGGCGTATTCCACTGCGATTGTGTTGAGATGGACACCCTAGGCGTTTGGCTAACCAAACGTCCCCGAGTCCTGCACACCACCTTATCCCCCACATGTGACAAGGTGAAGGCCATGATGGTTTCCCCTGGGAATAAAGTCTCTGTAGTAGGTAACGAAGTAAGGAAAAAATCATGGCTACTTAATATAAGGGAGTGGACTGGAATGACCAGCTGTTCCACCAACTTTTCAAACTCGCGAAAGATAGACGGCCTTCAAGATTGAAGAGGCACCTGTAAATAATAATAATAAATTGAGACAACATCACATACATACAAACTAAGGTTTTCCTTTGTGCTATGGAAGCCCCCCGTTGTTCTAGTGGTTTAAGTACCGGGCCGTGATCTCGGGGTCCCGGGTTCGATTCCCGGGTCGAGCAAAAGTATGTTACGAATTTTTCGAACATAACTCGGGTTTGCGATCACCAATCCGCATTAGGCAAGCGTGGTGATTAAGCCTAATCCCATCATGGTAGTGATAACACGATTTGTATGATGGAGGCCTTTGCCCTGCGGTGGCACAGTATATAGGCTGATACTTTACTTTACTTTTTATGGAAACCAGAAACAACGAAGGTACCACAAACACCCAGACCCAACACAAATATCTGTTTCATCAATAAACATTTGTGTCGGTGCGGGAATCGTACCCGCGACCCTTACGTCTCAACCGGCGCTCAAACCATTGCGCTAAACGGGTAAAAGAAGAAGTATAGATGTATTTATTTGTGTTCCAGACACAACGTTCGCCAGCTTGCCGCCGCTGCACCGGCTGGACGAGTGGGCGCAGTGCCAGGGCGATGGAGACGTGTACTGCGCGGTGGACGCGGCGCTGGTCTCCGACGCGCCCTCCGAGCTCCTCGCTCTGTTGCAGGTAAGCAGAGATGGTAGACGCTCTATTGTTCGTGGAAAAGGTACAGGATACACCTGCTGTTGGCCCGGCCTCACTTCATTTCGGGTTAGGGGACAACTCGACCCAAAAAAAACTCGCCTGTTTAGTTATTTTTGGGCGAGTTGTCGTAGATAAGTATTAGTTCCAAAAATGGAAGAACCCAGTGGAGGGGGGGGGTATGGGAGGTCAGCTACCCCGCCCTGGATAATGTTGACGTGTTGTAACTTTTATCGATGAAAATTAAAAAAACCCATTTGGGGGGAAATGGGTCAAGGGTCGGCAGCGCTCTTGTACTTTACTGGTGTTGCAGGCGTCTATCGCTTACCATATACTAGGTGATCCGTCTGCTCGTCTGCCACCTATCACAAAAAAGACCTAGGTAGTCAAATAATTTATATAAGGACATACCTTTTTTAGCTTAAGCTTCTTTATAGGCACCTAGCTTGCAAAACATTACATTATATTAGATGAGCTGCCTCCTTGACTGAGGTGCATCTTAGCGCCTCTGGCTGCGCGTGCGCCGGTTATTTCATAATGCGCGGGTCAACGAGCGGTCAAGGCCACGCCCTCTCACTCTACCTCCAAATCGATTGATTTGAGATCATTGGGCCTACGTTGTTTGTTTTGATAAATACGGGGTGTGTTAGTTAAGAGTTACACCCTACTTACGCTACCCTTAATAAATACACGTAACACTTATTCTACTTAACCGTTATATCTATAGCTACCATTTCTAAAGAAATAATTTCTATAGACCACCAACCACAAGCCTTTTTTTTGTTGACCCAGGGGAAATGCGTTTACGCATACTCCTTATGTCGGACTCCCCCCGCTGAAGGGGTTTACCGACTAAAACCCTGGGACTCTCTCTCATCGTCCATCATGAAAGATGTCATGGGTCCGCGACACGGAGCCTAGCACCACGACATAAACCCCCACCAACCACAAGCCTTATACATGTGTACATGTAATCTGAAAAGCAGCGTCATCTATTAGCAAACATTGGCACTAATGTAAACCTCAGTCCCGGAACGAAGTTAGGGCAGCCTACTAGTTTTAAAGAAAGAAAGAAAGTACTCGTATATTGAATAGAATAGAAAATATTTATTTGAAGCAAATTACAGCAGACACTTGAAACTAACATTAATTACACGATTTATCTATCTATCTATCTACACTTATGCTATATAAATTGTGTAAGTAAAAGTAAAGTTTGTCATTTTAAAATGTTTACGATACATCCTTTAAATTGAGCCACTAAAAAACATGTGCATTTGTGCAACTTAAGTCACTTGTATTTAAATTATGCTCAAATGACATAGGCATTTACTCTCGGTTGCAACTGATTGTACTGATGGATTCCTCCTTGACTCGGCGATGAACTCTGAAGGCAGACATCTCCGCGCCTCATTTGCGGCGATGATTTATGACTCCTACTGCCGAGTAGTATGCAAATACTTTATTAAACAACTTGACCGTTATTAGAAGCTTAAAACAATGAGATAGGCACATCCGTTTCCCGTTGTATTTGCCTCTCTTTCTACCGGAATACATCTGTCCCTTTCGCACAATCCCACTTTTCACCTGGCGGAGTAGGGATAGCGTTTGCTGTGAGCAACCGCGATCGTGTTCGTCATTGGCGTGAAATTTTCCCGTTGATAACTTGCTACAAGCAAGAGTGCTAAAATATTTTTGGTTCATATTCCAAAAATAGTGTTAAAGTTCACCGGAGTGATATTTAGCACGTAAGTTGCACAATTTTTACAGCGTTAAATAATTCTAACGGTGTTACCGTTCGATATTTCTTATGTTTAAAAAATAATCTTTCTACCCTCAAAATATAAATTTTTCTTTGCTTTAATTTTGGAATTAAATTTATGCAACGTTTCAATTACTTTTTAGATATTACAAATTAATGCAGTGAATTCTAGTACAGTGATACTATTTATTATCGGGTTGTACAATGGATAATGAAAATGAAGGCGAGTTAGCTGTCCCGGGCACTTCGGGTGTAAAATCTAAAAGAAATAAATCACCTACACGTAGGGCGCGCTCCGCTTCATCTAGTAGCAATACAAGTTCATCGAGCTCCTCATCTAGCTCTTCAGAATCTTCGCGAGATTCGAAGAAAAAGAAAAAGAGGAGACGTCGTCGTCGTTCTAAAAAACAAAAGCGCGAGCATCAGCTTTTGGAAAAATTATCGAAAGAAGTTGGTGAATTAAGAAAAAATATAGCTAATTACGATAACAATAATTACCGTGATAATGATGTCGAGTCTTTTGTATCTGATGTTAGTCGCGATCTGTATAATGATTGTGCTTCTCAATCATTTCCGTGCCAAAATACTTTAAATGCTGATGAAAGGCCGAACTTGTCTTTTAATTTTGAGACTAAAATTAAAGATCCTGTTTTGCCCTCTACCCCACCGGTTTATATGAAAATGTTGGATGAAGTTCAGCGTTTTGGTAGCAGTACGTGGTCTGACGTACGGTATGCTGAAACACAAAAATTGTATAATCATTCTCCCGGATTCACTGAGCTTGATACAAACGAAGAGGTAAAGGCGTACGATAACTTACGCCACTTGTCATACTCAGAGAAATCTTACGCTGCCCTCACTTTTTGTGTTTTAAAACAAAAAGAAGTATTTCTAGATAGTTGTCGTGCTTTAATATCGTGGTCACTGGCATCCGATTCTTCGCTAAATAATCTAAATGATAAAGTTGATGAAATATTTTTAAAAGGTGATTTTCACAAGGTCTCGACCGACTTATTACAAATGGTTTGTGGCCACAGAGCTGAAGCCGTTGAAATGAAAAGAGATAACATTTTAAAATCTGTTCGCGACCCCATTTTAAAATGTAAATTAAATAAAATACCTCCTTCTAATACGCATCTTTTCCATGCTGAGACTCTTACTTCTACGTTAGACCATGCAGGCGGGGTAAGAAAGGCTTTCTGGCCGATAAACCAGGCGAACAAAGGGAATGCTTCGCGAGCAAAACCTAATAACCCTACGCGGCTCCCCTCGCAGGGGCATGCCAGCCAATATGTGCCATCGCGTGGTACCCAAAGTTGCTGTGATGCTGCGCCCAGCACATATGCTAGTAACTGTTGCCATCATAACCAAGCCTCGCAGGGCTTTTCACGTAATAACGTGCAAAAGGGGCATACTGTGGTTAACCATGACCGACCAAGCTACCACCCTAATAGAGGTAGTTCCTTTCGATCTCGCGGATCAAGATTACGACATTCATCCCAAAGGGGACAGAAGCGTCATTTCTCGCCCTCTGACTACAGGGGCAATAAGAGACAAAAGCAATGACTCGAAACTCTTTCAAGCCGGACAGCTAGCACATCATGTCGATCGATGGCGGGAGATGGGTGCCCCAGACTTTGTTCTGAAAATAATATCAGGGTATCGCATACCCTTTCGACAAATACCTCCTCTGAGAGTGCCAGACCTCAAAAGAGAGCAACGAGCCACTATGGAATCGGACGAGATGACTTCCATTGTTCTACAGATGAAAAAGCAGGGCGTTCTAAAAGTAGTCGATGTATCCCCGAGTTTCATCTCTCCCATATTTCTCGTGCCAAAAAGCGATGGCTCCCAACGGCCTATATTCAATCTGAGATCACTGAACCAGTATGTGCTAACCGATCGGTTTCGGCTCATAAACATACACCGAATTCCAGACTTTCTACAACCTCAGGACTGGCTATGCAAAGTGGACCTGTCGCAGGCGTACTTTCATCTGCCAATAGCCAAGTCGCACAGGCGGTTTTTGCGACTAATTTACAAAGACGAAATCATGGAAATGACATGTCTTCCATTTGGGTTAAGCACAGCACCGAAGATCTTTGCGTGTTTAACCAATTGGATAGCACAAACTCTTCGAGACAAGGGTGTCAGGCTAGTGGTATACCTCGACGACTTCCTGGTCGCACACCAAAATCCAAGTGTTCTGTCCAAGCACGTAACTCAGCTATTGACAATGTTAAAGTTCCTCGGCTTCCTTGTGAATTACGACAAGTCTGTGCTTGCACCGCAAGAACACATAACTTATCTGGGGATAGTTTGGAACCCCTGGACAAATCGCAAGTACCTGCCGAAAGAAAAGTCTGCGGCTGTAATCAGAAAAATCTCTCTGGTTCTAAAAACTGGCAAAACAACATTGAAAGAACTACAAAGTCTAGTCGGGTTGTTAAATTTTGCCAGCTTCGTGGTTCCTCGTGGAAGACTAAACCACCGAGCTGCCCTAAAGTTTTTGAACACATTGCCGAATCACATGACTTCGGTGAAGTACCCAGTCCCGTGCCCCGTAATAGAAGAGATGCGCTGGTGGATTCAGAATTGTTTTCTACCAACCCAATTGCATGTGCCTCCGCCCACTCATTTTCTGGCAACCGATGCCTCAGATGTGGCATGGGGAGCACAGCTCAACCATCTAGCAATGTCTGGCACTTGGAACCAAGACGAGCAACAACTCCACAGCAATCAGAAAGAGTTGCTTGCCATTCTCAAAGTTCTGGAGCTCCATGCACATGCCATGGCACAAACCACAATATTGATTCAGTCGGACAACCGATCAGCGGTGGCTTATCTCCGCAACGAAGGAGGGACCAAATCCCAGGCTCTAATGAATCTAACGTATCAGATCCTTCAAGTCCTAGACGATCAGGCCATTCATCTAAAAATTCATCACATTCCTGGAAAGTTCAACAATCAGGCAGACTGTCTATCCAGACATCGCCGACCCCCAGAATGGCATTTGCTACCGACCTGCACAGAAATGATTTTTGCAAAGATGGGGACCCCGGTAGTGGATCTATTTGCATCCAAAACAGCTCATGTGGTAGCGAACTATGCAACATTGGACCTCAAAGATCACCAAGCGATGTACCACGACGCGTTCAGCGTAACGTGGAACTTTCCGTTGGCATGGATTTTCGCACCACCATTTCTTGTTCCCAGGGTGCTAATGCACCTCAACCAAGCCAAGGGTGTGTATCTAGTAGTGGTCCCTCGGTGGCAAAAAGTATTTTGGAGAGCGGACCTCAAATCCCGGAGTCTCGCAGCCCCATTCACATTGAGGAATCTGAGTCAGTATCTGGTCGACACGACAACGGGCCTTCCACCTCCCAAAGTTCAAGACATGACTTTGGAAATCTGGAAATGTGGGGGTGGTCTGAGAAAATAAAATCGTGGCATCCCACCCAAGTATCATTGCTCATGTCTTCGTGGCGTCCATCTACATGGAAGACCTATAAAGTGGCGTGGAATCGCTGGGTAATATGGGCGAAACACCATAAGGTGAATCCTACGCATCCTGAAGGTTCTGAGTTAGCCCAGTTCTTGGCTGACTTACATTTGACGAATAAGTTATCTTACAATACAATTCTACTTCACAAGTCAGTAATTTCCACGCTCTGCAACGCAGAGTTGTCTGGCAAATTGAGTGAAGATGTCCTGGTAAAACATATTTTAAAATCCGTATCACTTAAAAATCCTAAATCTAAAAAACCCCCTGTTTGGGATATTGATATCGTTACAGTTTATATGTCTACTTATAAGGTGGACTGCAAAAATATTTTTCAAACAGTTCGGCATACAGCTACACTATTAGCTCTCTGCTCAGGTCGTAGAATCCATGATCTTACCCTTTTGAGTGTTGACCCTCAGCATTGTAGGCTTACTGACAATGATATTATTTTTTGGCCTTTATTTGGATCAAAAACGGATTGTAGTGTTTACAGGCAGTCGGGTTGGAAACTTTTGTCTAATCCACAAAACTTGAATTTAAACCCTGTGTATTGGATAAACAAAACAATATCAATTCTGAATGAAAGACGAAGTCAGTCTGGTACATCCAATTTATTTACAACTTTACGTGGATCTCCGTCTCCTGCATCTCGTACAGTGATTGCAGGGTGGGTAAAATCTCTCTTGAAGGAAGCAGGCATAACAGCAACCCCAGGCAGTACGCGCTCTGCCGTTGCTTCGAGTAACTGGATCAACAATTTTCCTCTTGATGATATTTTAGCCAGGGGAAATTGGAAATCAGCTAAAACTTTCCAAAATTATTACCGTCGTGAAGTAATGGCCTCTTCATCTAACTATTCTACTATTACTACTCTTTTTAATCCGGTTGATTAGTTGAAGCACAATCATAATATTATTATTAATACAGTTAGTTACTTATGTACCTACCTATTTATTTAATTTGCCTAAGCATAATGCTGGCAATGATTTTGATTTGCTAAGTAAGAATTATAAATTAAATTCTGAATAGTTTAAAATAATTCTTTTTAAATAAATACTTAATAGCTAAAGAGCAAATTGTTTGAAACTAATTTACTTTTCTTAAATAAATTTATAATTTATATAATAGTGAACATATATTTGGAACTGATTTACCTGTTTATTATAATACTTACTTGATAATATTGTCTTAATCTACTTGATTATAGTTTCAATCTTTCGCACCTTGATTAAATATGGTACGATATACCTTAATAATTATGTTACCTACTTACTTTTTATAAACTCAGTTTAGTAAGCAATAAGAATACCTTACCTAATTTGTTTAATTTTCTATACCTACAATATAATAAAATATGCCATATTTACAAGAAATTTATTTTTCTTTCATAGTATATATAATCCTTATACCTTCACCCATTGAGATAAATAGGACTAGAGAAGCAAACCGCATCAAGACGCGTCAAAAAACTCGTAGCCACTAATCAAATTTGACGACGGAGCTTTGAAACGATTAAATATTTGAAAGAAAACATATGTAGACATATATCTGCCTCGCTCGCGCATGTCGCATACACTGACGCTCACTCGGATTAGACAAAGACCGCAATGGTTACGTCATTTAAGTGACGTGCAATGAGTGCAAATGGCAATGGTGTTGCTAACTTATGAAATGTTTACCCCAAACTTTAGACATATTATTAATAAATTTTATTTTAAAATATTTCAATGATTTTATTTTTACTGGATTATTACCTATTACAAAAGAAGTCTGTTCGTCGTTGTATGTTGAGTTTAGTCGTGTTTCAGCTTTGAAGTCTTATGGACCGGAGGGAATAAGCAATGCAATCACATAATTAAGTAATAAAATTATTAGGTAGAAGTATCGCTTTTCTTGCTAATATGGATAAAGATATAGATAAAGTAAGATAGATCGTTTTTTACTTACTTAAAGATAATGACATTTACTTTGGTTGGTTATTAATAACTGACTGAAAACCACTATCTGAAGATCGAAATATGGAATTTGAATGGGTTGGAATGGGCTGATTTCTTCAGTCCTAAGTCAACTAACTACTAGGGAATGAAATAATTTATAAAACATTTTGTTTTGTTTTATTTAAAAAATATATAATTAACATTTGCCCACATATTCGCCTTTTGGTTCTAGGTTGTCTTGATCACGGAAGTGCTTCGAACAAATAACGGAATATTCTGATGGACCAACCAGTCCGTCTCCTTTCTTATCAATCGGATATTTGTTATCAATTTATCACAGCGTGCTTAATTTTTAGGCAACCTGGAAAATTTTCACGAATTTAAAATACTTGAAATCACTAAATCCAATTATTAGAATTTTCTCCCATTAAATGTGGAAAATCAAAACTCGTTTTTACTTGTAACACTGAACCTTATTTCCAACATTTTAAATTTTTATTACATTTTACATTAAAATAAACTATAAAACAATAAACTTACTTGTGGAAAATTATTCCGGTGGCTTTATGATGCTTTTCTGATTTTGAAACGCACGTTTTAACCACGCATTTACCCATTTTCTGTATTTTTCTTTTGACACTTGACTCGGCCGTGTCTCACAGAACACTGAATGAACGTCAGCGACGCATAAGCCTGTAGGCTTATGCTAAGTGGCTACGCTTTTGCGCGGCGACTGCAGATCTAGTATATAGACATCAATGCCTTCACCTATAAAGTTTGAGGTACAAATTTTATTACAGTCACATTGGCAAGCTTTTCACCAGGCGATAACAAACAGGTCTCATTGTTTTAAGCTTCTAATAACGGTCAAGTTGTTTAATAGCCGCGTTTTACCTGAAATAAAACGCATATTAAACTACTTACCTTATTAGAAGCTTATTTTCTATTTCTGCCTGGTGCTTATATTCGACACAATGACGAACACGATCGCGGTTGCTCACAGCAAACGCTATCCCTACTCCGCCAGGTGAAAAGTGGGATTGTGCGAAAGGGACAGATGTATTCCGGTAGAAAGAGAGGCAAATACAACGGGAAACGGATGTGCCTATCTCATTGTTTTAAGCTTCTAATAAGGTAAGTAGTTTAATATGCGTTTTATTTCAGGTAAAACGCGGCTATTAATTAACATGCGGTTGATTATTTTTTAATGGATAAGTTTAAGTCCCATATTAAAACCTGCCTAATGATTATCTATAACTTTTATTTAAATCTGACCATTATCTCAACGATAAAGAAAAATAATTGTCATACATAGTAGTCTATTTCCTTGTATTACTGTAAGTTATTTTGCTCAAATGAAACTCTGTAACTTATTACTATTTGAAAAGAGTAACTACTGAGTTTCTTGCTGGTGTCTTCTCAGTAGAAATCGACGTTCCGAACCAGTGGTAGATAATATTATGTTTTGACATTCATAAGTGTTCTGTATGGACCTAACTTGAATAAATATTTTTTCTATTTCTATTTTCTATTTCTATTTATTCTTTTCTGCTAAAGAAAAGGTTGCGAACTCGCTTTTCGTCCTCCTTCGTGACACTTACTTCAAAACGTTTACTAACAAGGAGGTTCTACGCTCCGCATACATGAAGGTAGTTACGAAAATCCTATTATACAGGTCTACAATATTAGTTTTGACTCAATGTCAAGTCTTTCACCGGATTGAAACTCGCACCGGCTTAAATTAATTGACCAATAATAAAATGTTAAAGAGCGAATGTTACCACATGTTTACGACTGACGGCGTGAAGCAGCGCCTGCGCTGTTTCGATGAGTGAGTCAGGGTAACCGGGGCCCAAAGGTAAAGAGGTAGGCGTAATTAAGTGTAATACTGTAAAGCGGTGTTTTTAACCCCGACGCAAAAATGATGGGGTATATATAAGTATGGATAAGTATGAGGTGTCTGTCTGTTTGTCTGAACGGATAAACTAATTTGCATTTTGTTTAATTTTGTTTGAAAGTTATAAATCATAGGTCGAGTGTTCTTAGCTAGAAGATGGCAGCCACCACAACCACTACCACTTCATCATCATTTCAGCCAATAGACGTCTACTGCCGGACATAGGCCTCCCCCTATTTTCACTTGATTCCTTGTAATACAGGTATCAAATGAAAGGGCTTGAATAGTAGTAATATCTCGATGAGAATGAGCTTCTATCTGTATTCATTTTACCGGTTGAGACGTAAGGGTCGCGGGTTCGATTCCCGCACCAACACAAATGTTTGTTGATGAAACAGATATTTGTGTTGGGTCTGGGTGTTTGTAGTACCTTCGTTGTTTCTGGTTTCCGTAGCACAAGGAAAAACCTTAGTTTGGGACCAGGACAATGTATGTGATGTTGTCTCAATCCTATTATTATAAATGAAAGCAGTGCTGTAACTAGCCTTTTATGCACCCGGTGCGTGCTTTTGTTGTTTCAATATCGCTTCAAATGTACAGTAGGGCGATCTGGTCATTTCTGCGCCCCTGGAGGGTCTGCGCCCAGTGCCTGGGCACCGCAGGCACCGCCCTATTTACGGCACTGAATGAAAGGGCTTGAGTAGTAGTAATATCTCGATGAGAATGAGCTTCTATCTGTATTCATTTTACTCATCAACATTGTATTATTCCAGGAATACTCAAAAGACACACTGAAGCACTACAACCGCACACAAGTGCACCGAGGGCTGTGCGTGTCCCGCTGCGGCGCCGAGGAGGAGGGGGCGAAGCCCTGGCACTCCGCCGCTGCTAGCTGCCTCAACCAGGAACTGGCCAAGTATGGCCTGCAGGTAAACCACTTGGCTCCTTGGAGTCTTAGGCCTCGTGTGATCCGATGTGGACTACAGTAGGAGGGGGCGAAGCCCTGGCTCTCCGCCGCCGCCAGCTGCCTCAACCCAGGAGCTCGCCAAGTATGGCCTGCAGGTAATCCACTTGGGTTCTTAGACTCTAGAGCCTCGTGTGATCCGATGTGGACTCCAGTAGGAGGGGGCGAAGCCCTGGCACTCCGCCGCTGCTAACTGCCTCAACCAGGAACTGGCCAAGTATGGCCTACAGGTAAACCACTTGGGTTCTTAGTCTCTGTGGCCTGATGTGACCCGATGCAGTCTCGAGGTGGAGAGGGCGATGCCCTGGCGCCGAGGTGGGGGAGGGGGAGGGGACATAGAAGGGTGGTGTGTGTGTGGGGGGGGGGGGGGGGTTCAAACATGCTGAAGAGGTCGAAAATAATGTATACTAGTTTTAAATTCCGAAAAAGTCAAATAGCGCTCTTTTGGACACTTTTATCACGCTTGGTTTCTTTGATCGAAGATTCTACCGAAATAATAACAACATTTTTAACAAATTAATACTTATAATATCTCTATTATGTAACTTGTCCTTCTTTACGTCGGGCTAGTTAGCGATCCTTTGGCTTTTGACATCTTTTATAACCTGCGTGTTCGGATGAAGGTAAAACTGAAGGTGTATAAGTATCGACAAAATGAACATCCTAATCGAGGTTATATTTGATTGTATGATTTTCTGCAATGAACTTGTGTAAAGAAGGTTACCTATTATACGAATACAGGGCTATCAAAGCTCAGCTAAAGGCATTTGGCATTTTGTATAAGGTATTGACCCTGACGACCTACTTATCCGATACTTAGATTGTTTTTAAGCTGACGGGCCGGATGGCGCATTTGGTAGTGACCCTGTCTCATACGCCAAAGGTCGTGGGTTCAACTCCCACCCTGGACAAACATTCGTGTAATGAACACTTGTGTTTGATCAGTGTCTGTATTTAAGTATTATTTTTGAAGTGCTTAAGCTACTAAGGCCCGGCTTTATGATCTCTAGGTAGTTTTTACCTTTCACCTTTTGGTTACAATTGCTTAGAAGTAATGGCCAAAGTGACAGCTTATTGGTTGCAAATTGTGATTTGACTATAGGTTCAGCTAACTATTGGTCGAAAATATTTTTTGGGTACCTATATTTGACATTGGATTTTTTTTTTGCCATTAAGTAGTTTACTTTGACTGCGGATCAAAAAATCGGCCCTTAGTATGTATGAAGTGTTCTGTGGATTGATTTGTTATTCATAGTTTACCTACAGCTTGCCGGTAACAGAAGATTCATCTTTCTTATAAATGTGCATTATTAATTGAATAGGAGCCTAGTCGAAGACGGCCTTGCCCACCGGCGTAATCATTCGTACCTCGCTTTATGAGCAATAAAAGCTTAAGTAAACATAACTAAGTATAGCTAAAGCACTTAGTGAACTTTATGACTTCTTTACTTACAGAATAGATAATGAGCTGGTAAATACAGAAGAAATAAAATAAACATTTTTGCACTGCGCGTGTAGATACGAAATGACTAAAACTAAAATAAAAAAAAACGGCTTCGGGGCTGTTTTATGTGAAAAGTCGAACATTATGAGAAACGGAAAAAGTGTGTCTGTCTGTCTGTTTGTTTGTCTTTCTTTCACGGCAAAAGTAAGTGACAATTGACGTGATTTTTTAAGTGGCGATAGTTGAAGGGATGGAGAATAACATAGGCTACTTTTAGCTCGTTTCTAACCCCCCATATTAGGGGGCGCGAGCGAAGCCGCGGGCTAAACCTAGTTAAATCATATATAGATTTAGGTACTCTTTATTTTACAAAAGGTTTACAGAACTTACATAATGCTTTGATCATTTACAAATACAAGCTCGGCGGTCTTATCACTAACTAGCGGCCGCCCGCGACTTCGTCCGCGTGGAAAAGTAACTTTTTACCCCCCTTTTAACCCCTTACAACCCCCTTAATATTATTATGTTGATACAACTTAAACAAATATTTCGACCAAATTTGGTACCATAAAAACGGTCATTGTGACTAAACCTTAAAAGATAGACATATGCCGTCGCGGACTTTTTTTTTAGATCATGTATAGAGGAATAATTCTTTCATACCATATTTTTGTGTATCTTGAACCGTTTTCGCAGCGCACGCAAAGAAAGCCTTCAAAAATGAATAATTTTCCCCGTTTTTTACACATTTACCGCTCTGTCTTTGCTCCTATTGGTCATAGCGTAATGTTATTTAGGCCTATAGCCTTTCTCGATAAATGGACTATCCAACAAAAAAAGAATTATTCAAATCGCACCAGTAGTTTCGGAGATTAGCGCGTTCAAACAAACAAACAAACAAACTCTTCAGCTTTATTATATTAAAGTACTAGCGGCCGCCCGCGACTTCGTCCGCGTGGAAAAGTAACTTTTTACCCCCCTTTTAACCCCTTACAACCCCCTTAATATTATTATGTTGATACAACTTAAACAAATTATTTCGACCAAATTTGGTACCATAAAAACGGTCATTGTGACTAAACCTTAAAAGATAGACATATGCCGTCGCGGACTTTTTTTTAGATCATGTATAGAGGAATAATTCTTTCATACATATTTTTTTGTGTATCTTGAACCGTTTTCGCAGCGCACGCAAAGAAAGCCTTCAAAAATGAATAATTTTCCCCGTTTTTTACACATTTACCGCTCTGTCTTTGCTCCTATTGGTCATAGCGTAATGTTATTTAGCCTATAGCCTTCCTCGATAAATGGACTATCCAACAAAAAAAGAATTATTCAAATCGCACCAGTAGTTTCGGAGATTAGCGCGTTCAAACAAACAAACAAACAAACAAACAAACAAACTCTTCAGCTTTATTATATTAGTATAGATAGATAGTCATAGTGCATAATAGTCTATTTTTTTTATATTTTGTATATATTCTAAGCAAGTACTTCCCAGATAGCAAGCGAGCTTGTTGCAAACTTGATTTTTAGATTGTCACGTCAAACATTAAAAATCAAGTTTATGACAAAATTTGCTGTAAGCTTGTTGATTAAGGTATGATGTTTCAAGGCTTTGGTAATTTTGAAGCAAATTTCGACCGCAAATATAAAATTGTAATGCTATGTATTTGTACTAGATTACCAAGTTATTTGTGCGGTTCAGGGAACGAAACGAACTCGGTGCATTTTGTTTAGCAAAGCAAACCGCAAATCATCATCAGCAAACCCACGTTCGTCCACTGCTGGACATAGGTCTCCCCTAATGCACGCCACCGCTCCCGATTTTCGGCCACTCTCATCCAGCTCACTCCAGCCAGCCTTCGAATGTCGTCATCCCATCTTGTAGCAGGGCGTCCAACACTACGTTTGCCGAGTCGCGGTCTCCACTCAAGGACCTTATGGCTCCAACGGTTGTCAGTTCTGCGGCTAATGTGACCAGCCCACTGCCACTTCAGTTTGCTAATTCGGTGGGCTATGTCGGTGACTCTGGTTCTTTGTCGGATTACATCATTTCTGATGTGGTCCTTCAAAGATACTCGTGTTGTTCTTCAAGAAAGGCGACAACCGCAAATATAAAATTGTAATGCTATGTATTTGTACTAGATTACCAAGTTATTTGTGCGGTTCACGGAACGAAACGAACTCCGTGCATTTTGTTTAGCAAAGCAAACCGCAAATCATCATTTTCATCATTCTCAGCCAATAGACGTCCACTGCTGGACATAGGCCTCCCCCAAAGTTCTCCACACAGATCGGTCCTGTGCCACCCGCATCCAATGGACTCCCGAGACCTTCACCAGATCGTCGGTCCACCTGGTGGGAGGCCTGCCAACCACCATCCTGCATGGGGTGCAAGTGGTCCCTCTCAACATCTTACGGGACCAAAGTCAACCTCACCTGCACGTGGCGCACCCTGCTGCACAACGGAAGAGGCTCTGGCGTACCCCACCAACCCGCACTGGGCCAGCGTGGTGGGTGTAGGCCCAAATCCCCCCCTATGATTAGTAGGACCAACACAAACCGCAAATATAAAATTGTAATGCTATGTATTTGTACTGGATTACCAAGTTATTTGTGCGGTCGGTCGTGTTTATTGTCTACATCGCGATGACGAGATTTTTTTCCAAACAATGACTACCAGAAGTCCAATTTGTGAATGATGCTCGAGTCATGGATTCGTTTTTGAAATGGTGACTCTAGTGTGGAGCGTCCCTCGGGAACGCAGTGTTGCCAACTATACGGATTTATCCGTATTTATACGGATTTTCCATGTCACATACAGATAAAATTCACATACAGATTTTTTACGGAATTCTATGTTCAGAAATATAAAATAATAGTAACGATAATTTTTGTACACAAGTACAGTAGTTAGCATTTGGATTTAATATCCAAATGCTAACTACTGGACTGGGAAATTTCAGTGGTATATTATGGCAACAATCTACCAAGTTGCACAGTAAACGGGGAAATCCCGAATCTCCTAGTTCTTGTATTAAACGAAGGAATTACCAATCCATTTTTCATCTTTGCACGAAAGTGATTAGAGTTTTGTTATGTTTCATTTCATACAACTACCTAGTTCTAGTAGGTATGTAGGTGGAATACCTACTAAAAACTATTTGATTTGACGTTTTTAAATTTTAATACCTAATTTTGTAATAAGCAAGTAGTAAATAAATAATTTTATGACATTTTATGATTAATAAATTGAGTCAAGGTCAACAGAAGTGTTCTATGGCCATGGAAGACACATTATGTTTTTTTATTATAAATAAAACGAACATATTTTTGAACCGGCTTTTAAGTTCTTTTGAATCTATATCAGTCTCCTCCTGGTCCATAATTTTTTTAAATGATCATAATTGCCTATTTTTTTTGTTCGCTTGTTTAAGAAGTTTATCTTCTTTTCTGAATTTATTATGCCAAAAATCACTTCATTTTCGTCCATCCTGAGTAGAACCACCCAAATAGTAAACGTAGATAATAAGGATCTTGTTATTTTAATTATTTTATATAATAGGTACCTATAAATTAGACATACGGAATTTATACGGATTTTTATGGACCTAGTACAGATTTAACCTCGGATAAGGTTGGCAACACTGCGGGAACGTCTGCCACTGCGCCCTGCTTGGGAAAGTGTATGGAACTGAGACTTTTTTTTTGTATGTGATACGAGCAGGCGGATCACCTGGTGGTAAGCAATTGCCGCCGTCCATGATGAACACATGCAACAAGTGCGCTGCTAACATTTTATCCCCTTCCCCCCCGATTGGCCTCCAAACTTTGTTATGTCAAACTTGCATACACTTTATAGAATAATTTTCTAGCAAGTTTGTTGCTTCGGAACTAGAAAGTTTGATTTAACCTTGCCTCAAGTTTATACACTTGCCACGGCAAATTTGAGACAAAGCTTCATGTTTGATACATCAAACCTATCGCAAGTCAGTTTCAAGTTTAAATTGTTATCTGGGATTATGTACCTTACTTTCGTTGGTTAACCAATAAAATAAATAATAAATATGTTACTTTTAGTTTAGTTCGCATTCGCACACTGTTTAAAGGGTCGTCAATCATTGATGATGGTTATCTTCCAGGCGGAGATCCTGTCGGTGGGCTGGTGCCAGCGGCCGGAGCCCGCCGAGCCCGGCGCGAGCGCGCGCGCCTTCGCCGCGGTGGTGGTCGCGCTCGTGGCGCTCGGCGTGCTGGCCACCGCCGTGCACGTGCTCGGGGAGAAGTGCGCCAAGGTCGACGGTAAGGACGCCTATCAGACGGTATCCAGGAGATTCTACTTCATATAGGAGATTCTGCTGGTGCCAGCGGCCGGAGCCCGCCGAGCCCGGCGCGAGCGCGCGCGCCTTCGCCGCGGTGGTGGTCGCGCTGGTCGCGCTCGGCGTGCTCGCCACCGCCGTGCACGTGCTCGGCGAGAAGTGCGCCAAGGTCGACGGTAATGACGCTTTTAGACGGTATACCATAGGGTGCAAAAATGCAGCCATCCTTCACGATGTATCTAACGGGCGAGTGGCGAGTAACCTACTGGCTCAAACTAGTTCGCAAGAGGCCCGTGCGTGTTTTTTCCTACAAAGAGATAGTTTCACGAACTATTCAGATCGAGTACGTCTCCAAGAAGCAGACTACAAGTCAGAATTTTTGAAAATCAAGTCTCACTATTAAATCAAGTCGGTTTAAAGAGATATATAGCAATGATCAATGCGATTGAAAGAAAACCGTGCACATTGGAGAACGTACATACTTTAGGCGGGAGGGTGTTACTTTTGCCGCCATTTTTACTTCCTCGACCCCCTCCCCCCCACGAAGCCTAGATTGTTCCATCCCCTAAACCTAAATCGCTGACCCTCCTACACCTGTGCAAGTGAGTCCATATTATCTTCCTCGACTTCGCCCTTCCACCCAAGATGATAGCAGAGATTTTACCACCCCTTAAAGTGTCGAAAGTGGACCGAATTACAATACGCCCCCCTTTTTTGCCTTTTTTTTGCTTTTGCTTTCTGACTGGCCTTTCTTGATGGTTGACCCACGAACCATCAGCCTGAAATAATTCTTAAAGCCTAACCTCATCTGTTCATTTAGTCTGCTGTGCTATAGTTATGCCAAATGATGTAATTACCCGGCAGGTAGTATTTAAATGTGCATATGTCGATATCCACCATATGCTGGAGACCCTGACCCGCTCAGATTGCCCCACGATATGAAGTTGCGCCATGCATTTAGACATACTTATTGGTTTATCTTATATTTGTGATGTTTTAATGTTAAGAAGGGCAATGTTATATTTTACTATTTTTATTAATGTATGATGATGTGAGCAACTACTGCAGGCTATGGGGGCAACTTCAGAGGATTTGCATACATGTTGCCGACTCTTCAAGAACCTTAACACTCCTTTTTGGTCGAACCACAAAATTAAGTCTTTCTGAAATCGGCCTGCAAAATATAATAGTTTACCAAATAAGTACCTATTCGATAAAATCACAAAAGGTAAGGAGAATAAGGGTCTGTTTTCTATATACTAAAAGAGGTAATAAGGCTTATAGGTAAACCGAAAAGACAAAACACTACACGATGTAATCGACGCCAAGTGCCATCTATAGGCATAGATTGAAATACCTAATAAAACTAATGTTCTGTAACGATGAGGGTCCCAAATCAATATTGTTGTGTTGAATATTATTAAAATCTTTATTTTGTTTTAAGTGTTGGTAAAGAATTGATAAATAAGTAGATATTTTTTATTGGCAGAAACAGAATACATAAGTGTAACAACAACAAATAGTACATTAAGGCGGTCTTATCGCTTGTAGCGTTTTTTTTCCAAACAATCTTTGAATAAAGGAAAAAAAGCGTGTTGGCAATGGGGTAAGGCAGTGCAAAGCAGATGCTAAATGAAATTAAAATAACGAACTATCAAAATGAAATTTAAAAAAAATTGCACAGTATAGCGGTTGGTAATTTTCGCTGGCCTCCCAACACCTCTGAGCGTTCCACTATGTTCTATTGGAGGCGAGCGCGTTTTGTTTAGTTTAGTAATGTGTTCCCTTTCACACTTTGGTATTATTTTATGTCGCATCCCACTCGCACCTGTTGTGGCAACGCCGCGGCTCTTGGCATCTGCGCATGTCATTTGAGAGTCGCGTCGCTGTTTGGTCGAGTGGTCGGAACTATGTGTTTTTCGCCTCAGTCTGGCTGCACAGAGTACATTGTAGTAAGTCTGGCTGCGAGCCCAGTTTTAAGCGTACGCCCCGTAACGTTTCCCGCGCTTTGACCCCGCTGTTGCCACAGCGAGCGCGTTCCGCCATTTGTAATTTGTTTATGGCGAGTTTCGGTTTAAGTTATTAGGATTAGGGTGTACGTTTTATTATTTTTGACTGTATTTTCTTGTGTAAAGAGTGTTTAGTGCTATTATATTATTCACCCGGAAACGTTGTGTGATTTCTTGGCCTAAACCTTCCCCATCTTACACCATACAAGCACGTACCCCCTCCTATAACAGATATAAATAGTGCATCTCATGATAAATGAAACTCATAGTTACGTAATTATACGAGTTTTACATTTTACACTTTAATCAACCTTTCTCTTCAAATCATCGCGAATGTAAGCTCTTACAATATCCTCATAATTAGAGTCCTTCACAAACCCTAGACTCAACGCGCGCGCATTGTCGATCTCCCTCGGGAACGTAGACACCATCCAGCTGATCAGCTTGTCCTCCTCGAACCTCACCAGCGAGTGCACCCTCTCGCCAGCCACCGTCCTCAGCGCCTGCAGCATCTCGCCCACCGTCACGCAGATCCCCGGCAGGTTCACCCCTCGCCAATTGCCAAATGACTTCCCTGGCAATGTAGCCGTATGAACAATATTCTTCACCACCACCTGTGGACTACAAATCCAAATCTCCAACTCCTTAGGCACCGGACACACAGACTCAACATCCGTTCAAAGGCTCCCTAATAATTCCACTTGCAAACGACGTCACCGCCGTATTGGGCGCTCCAGGCCGCACGCTCACAGTCGGCAGCCTCAGGAACCGGCCATCAACAAAACCCTTTCTCGAGTAATCATTGATCAGCAACTCACACAACGCTTTCGTGGTCCCGTAAGTGTTCTCTGGAGTCACTGCTGTGTGGTCATCCAAGACGGGCGGTAGCTTCCCGCCGTAGACTCCGCAGCTGCTTGTAAAGATGAATTTTAGTGTTGGTCTTTTCCTTCTGGCGCATTCTAGGAGGGCTCTTGTGGCGTCAAAGTTGACTTTGAATCCGGTATCGAAGTCTGCTTCGGCGTGGCCGCTGAGGACGGACGCTAGGTGGAAGAACACGTCGCTGTCTGCTTGGATGAGGCTGTCTGCAGCGTCAGGGTCACATATGTCGACAGCTACACTTTTGGCGCGGCGATCAGATCTTGTTGGGGGAAGGAGAGAATCCGCCAGAACTAGCTCGGTCACTTTTATCGGTGACTGCTCGCTGAGGAGAAGGTCCGCTATCCGGGAACCAAGGAAACCAGACGCGCCTGTTACTATCACCTTCATTATAAAATTTCAAATTAATTATGAATAATTAATGAACGATCTCTATCTATTGGAGATGGGAAGTGAAGTGACAAAGTTATGTAATTTAAAATATTGCGGCAATTATGTTTGCTCTTTCTTATCATATGTTTACAATTCGATTGATAACGAACCTCGGTCGTCTTGTAGAGATGTGTAATTAAGTAGGTATTTGTTCAACAATATTTAGTTTTGTGGTTTCGAATTTTCGGTTCGTATCGTAATAAATTATGGTAACAGATGTTATTTTGTTACAAGAAATAAAGATGAGACTTTATTACATACTGTAAAAACTCATGCTTTTTTTGATACGAATGGATTAGAAAGAAAGAAAGAAAGGATTAAAGTTACTTACTCTTGGCTTCAAAATTATGCCGTCACTTTCATAAAAGTTAAAAATGAAAGTGATGGCATCAGTTGTAATCCAAGACTAACTTTAGACCACGTTTTGCAATATTGGCTGCGTTTGCCTGCGTTTGGACTAGGTCTCCTCCAATGTTCTCCACACGTATCGGTCCTGTGCCACCCACATTTCTAATGTTACCTACCAAGAAATAGTAAGAAAAATCCCATGTTTTTTGGAAAATATTGACTAAGTAGCATAACATAGTTAATGCCTTTTCTAGCTAGTGGCCCGCCCTCACTTCGTTGCCATACTTAACTTAGACCCAATAGATTACATCGCGCAAGTGTTTCGTGTTTTCGGTTAACCTTGATGTGGACTATGAGATTAATTTCTTTATAAATAGTAGGTAACTATAGAAAATAGATATAGATAGACCAGTAACTTATTGACCAATAAGGAACTTTTCCTCCATACATGATTGTTTAAATTATTTTTGCATGTGCCCAGGGAACAAGTACTTGCTCGCGTTTTCGCTGAAGCAGAACTGGCGCATCCTGACGTACAACCGCAACCAGCCCCGCAGCGACCAGAGGATGAAGGACCTCACCAGCATCGAGGGCATCAGGTATATCACTTACTTAAATTACTTACTACGATGGCTCAGCGATCCAAGGGACTTGGCCTCTGACGTCAAAGTTCGCCATTTGGTTCGGTTCTGTACTGACTACGACAAAGCATGCACGTTTAGTGCTTTAAGGTCCTTGGCGAGTTCGTCCAGCGATATCTCGGGCGCCCCACAGGACATCGTCCCGTTGGTCGTCCAGATAAGCTCTTTTCATTCTCTCCACGTGTCCTAGTCAGCATCATCAGGTATACTTATCACATTGTTAAATTTTAGATAATGTGGAATGTAAAGATAAAGATAAAAATCATTTATTTGTTCAGTATAAGACACACATTATAAATTAAATGAGTAGCTGGCAACAAGAATAGAAAAAAGAAACATTATTCATTTGCATAAGTAATACTAGTAATTAATACAGGGGTAAAAGTAAAATGAAAAGGTTGAATAGGTATCATAGGCCCGATATTCAGCTTGCCAACAGGCGCGCAAATGATGTTGTGGTATTATAATGTTGTAATTTTGAAGTGGAAGATTTTTAAAATTACTTAACTAAAAAACAAACACAAATCGTGGTTATCTATGCTTTGTACACTGAGGTTCTCTACTTTTTTATTTCCAGGGTCTTCGGCATCCAGGGCGTGATCATGTCACACGTGACGTTCATGTGTATTTACTCCTACACATCTAATCCAGAGTTTCTCGAGAAGGTCAATAAATTTATCTTTACTTACATAGCATACCTAGTTAATGCCTCTTGTAGGTACCCGCTGTTACGGCCCTTTAACACGACAGTCCAGTTTTTGGAGGATCCAGGAAGATTGGGACGGTGTCCAGTAGTGACCTGTCTATTGATCCCACGATATTGTAATGGTAGCGAGGAAACAGTTTATGAGGCTGGCAGGGGACCACCATGGTTATTTTAGTTTCCATCTTTATCTAACCGACTACAACGGCTGTGTAAGACTGAATATCTAGACATTCGTTAACGCAGTTTTTTTAGTGAGTCCTTAGCCATTCGATCACCACAGCTATGTTTGACTGAATCTTTAGCCATTCGACTATAACTTTTTTAACACTTAATTCCAGATGTACGACAGCTTCGGCACACAGCTGATGCTGAGCTCGCCGGTGTGGATGCAGGCCTTCTTCTCCATCTCCGCGTTCCTCACCACCTACTCCGTGCTCATCACCGTCGACAGGAACCCCATGACCTTCGTCAAGTGCCTCATGTCCATCGTTAACAGATACATCAGGTGAAATAGATTTGTTAACAACTGGATGTCCAAGACCGTGGGAAGTGGACGATTCGTTGCAGGAAAACGGAGTTCGAAGCGACAGCTCGGGACACGACCGGGAGAAAACGAAGATGATAATGAAGGTAGCTCTATGAAGGTGTGAAACCTGGAAATTGACGCCTCCCTCTGTTATGCCACTATCAGTGGCGTAGCGGTGTCGTTGCCGCCCGCTTTTCTTCCTCGACACCCTCCACCTCGTCCCCATTGAGCTAGGATTTGGCCACACACCCCACGTTACGCCACTGGCTGATGCCGGCATTCTTTGTTTTTTTTTTGCAGTGGCATATAAGTAGATGGATCACCTGATGGTAGGTGATTGCTGCCATAGACATCCACAACATCAGTGGAGTCACAAGTCTACTAGCAAGCTTTACTCTCTTTCCCCCCGATTAGGACTTTAGAATCGCCACTCAGTCGGCGAAACACAGGGCAGGCGCTGCTTCCCACCGGTCTTCTGTGAGGCCCAGGTATCACACTGATTAAGACGGCGTATTCGTGGCCAAGCGCGGTTCTCCCACGGTTTCTACGAAATCCTATCGTAATACTTCTTTTACTAAGCCTGTCAACACATTCCAGGCTGACCCCCGCAGCCGGCATAGCCGTCTGGTTCGCCATGACCTGGTACCCGCTGCTAGGCGCCGGCCCGCAGTGGGGCTGGCACGTGCTGCGCGAGGCCAGCGACTGTTCCGAGTCCTGGTGGCGCCATCTATTGTACTTGCAAAACCACCCAAAGACCGGCCACATGTGTATGGGCCAGACTTGGTAAGTGGACTTCCTAGAGTGTAGCAACATGCCCCCAAAAGTATAAGACCCTTCACCAATTTTGAAGTTTCAAGTTCGCGCTGCGGTGTGTGGCTATTTATAGTAAGAGTAGTAGTCCAAGGAGTGGAATTCTCAACCAATTGAAGTGTTTCCCTGAACCGTAGGCAAGATGTGCATAGGGTCTATTGGACCCGATAAAGCAGTGACCGTGTTAATAGGCCATAAGTCAACGAAAAATTTCATTGTTTTTCGGTCTTATGTACAGCTAGACAAGGTTCAAAATCAGTTGGGAACTATTTTCTCATGTCTTATTAAGGGTTATCACTTACTATCTAGCTGATTGCCCACTAGCTCGTTTATCGCCACCAGCATAAAAACTAACAATAACCTTGTCGACCCGGTTTAACCACTCTACGTGCAGGTACATCGCAGCCGACATACAACTCCACATCATTGGTATCCTGGTGTTGTTCCTGCTGATGAAGTGCCGCAGGGCCACGTGGCCGGTGCTGGCCCTCATGGCCATCGGTTCCTCCGTCGCCGCCGGGCTGGTCTCATACGCCTACCAGATCAAACCTCTACCTACTGGCCAGTCGTTTGAGTAAGTTCCACTTCTTTAAATATAAGTACATCAGCAAAGTTCCCGGTAGACCAATTTTCGACCCTAATGCATTAGTTCCCGGTAGACCACTTTTCGACCTTAATGCATTGGCATTAAGGTCAAATAGTGGTCTACCAGGAACTTTGCTGATAGTACTTAACTTCGATTTTTGAGGCTCAAAAGTGGTAATGAACAAAGCTACAAAGGACAAAGGGAGGGGGGTCCGGAAATATTTAAAGAATTACGAAAAGGACTGACGGCCATTTGAGCGGACAAGACCTCTAGTGGACGAGAGCGTACCAGGGATCACAGTCATAGGAGAATCCCCACATGATAGACCAGCTACCTGATGAATGAGTGACAATCACTTCTTCACTGTATCCACTATTTTTCATCCCACAGGCATACCACAAATATCTTTTGATGATTCCAGAGCATTGAAGACCCTGTTCCTGGATTCGAAGACGCTGACGATGCTGTACCTCCCGAGCTGGATGAACCTGCAGGGCTACGCGTGCGGGATGGCCGCCGCCTTCCTCCTGCACCACACGCAGGTCAAGGGAGTCAAACTTAATCAGAACAAGGTAAATGGCTATAAGGCATCCTGGACTTAGACTCCAATGATGATATACAAACATCTAGGCAAACGTGGCAAACGCGTGTCATCTTAGACATCGTCGTCACTTCAAGTGCGATTGTGGTCAAGCGTTGGCCTATACTTAGTATAAGTAATAAAAAATAATCTAAATACAAATATTCCTTGTGTTAAGGTGATGTACTGAATTTAGTCCATCGTCTTCAACACTGTGCGTGTCATCATAATATACATCCCCCATGATCACAATATACATCCCCCATGATCATAATTATCCCAGCAAATAATGCTCGATTGCGTCCAAAGCCATAGCGAGTTGCGAGAAAGACTTCTAGCAGACGCTAATTACAAGGAATCTAGCTTCCATTTAATATTATGTACAACCTTTTGACAGGAGTACCAGTACAACTAAATCACGGTTGTACACGGTTAAAATTAGTCAGCAGACTAATCGGTGGTAGTGGCTGACAAGGAAATAAATACATATCGACATAATTATGCCGAAAATCTTTCATTTCACCTAATTGCTCAGCACCTGTTCTCTGTTCCAGTCGTTCAACATCGTATTCCACTTGTCGCTGCTGCTGTGCTCGTGCGTGGTGGCCGTGGGGGCGCTGTTCCTGCGGGACGACCCTCCCCCGGAGTGGGCGGAGGTGGTGTACTCCAGCCTGGACCGGCTCATCGTGGCTATCTTCTTCAACGTCTTCCTGCTGGGCTGCGTCACTAAATGCAAATGTGAGTTTGATCTGCCTTATTTAGTTCTTGCGAGCGTGAAACATATTGCTACTCATCCAAGTTCGTAGCATCACTACGCTACGCTACTGATAGACAGTAGCGTAGCGTATTGGGTACAAGGGGTGCGAGCACGGCGGAGGGCGGTACTTTTAAGTGAGTGGCAAAATCTCCTGCTTCATCCTTCAACGGGGGTAGAAAAGAGGGCAGCATCATAGTCTTTCGCCCCGGGTGCCCATTACTGCTACACTATACCAATGGTCTCTCCCATGACAATATTATGGGATATGATAAACACTTCGTAGGGAGTGAAGAAACGCACCGGAGAAAGAGCCCTCAGCAAATGCCTGGTGAGCGTCTCCTAAGATTCTGTCTAGACGGCAGGAGGGACTATGGGCTCAAGACGGGAATAGGACCATGTTGACATTTTCCACTGCCCTATTCACTCACTATACATGGGAACTCTTTTGTGGAACAGTTTGGCGTTTGGTTATGACCATAGAGTGACTAGTACTAATATAATTTTCACCCTTCAAGAAACGAGTGCACACTTTCTCAAAAAGTGGATAATGCATCAGTGACTCCTCTGACCTCGCAGTTGATCATGGGCGGCGGTGATCGCTTGCCATCAGATAACCTCCTTTCTCGTTTGTCGTCTCTAGCATAAAAATCAACCAAATCATTTTCCCATTTCAGCGGGTCTTCGCAGCATGTTCGAATGGCGTGGGTTCCACTTCCTGGGCCGCGTGTCTTACAGCGTGTTCCTCATCCACTTCCTGCTGCTGCGACTGACGCTGAGCGGGACTACGCAGCTGGTCCACATCTCTGGCAGCATGATGGTGAGTTCAGTTCGGAGATAAGTGTCATAGTCGGTTACGTGGCTGGCAGATATTTATTAAGTAAGAATATTTTTTGTTGCTTAGGTAATATATCGAACAACAGACGTTTCTGTGATGTTATAAAATAAGTTTAAACAAAATACTTAATTAAATAAATTGGATTTACTAGCTTTAACATCGTATGGCCCAGACAGCAGACACAGTAGAAAATCAATTGTTTTATGCCTTTTAAAAGGCTTTTGGGTCTTACGTCGTAAGCACTTGTGTTACGGACAATCACACAGAGAAGGAATCACAAATATATTACACCCAGACACAGAACAAAATATTCATCACACGAAAGTTAGTCCAATTCGAACCTGTACCCCCTTTCTGCATCAACTGCGCTTTGTATGTACTATACCTACTTTTTAGTTCCATTATAATCGACCAATAGATGGTGCTGAGTGGCGAATACATCGCGCAAAGTTTCACTTTTTTAGATCACTTATTTTTGTTAATGGAATTTACCTTTTTGGTAGTATAGAATTAATAGGTGAACATAAGCTTAATCTTTAATATGATTGTTCCAGATAAACCTCATAATAAGCGCGACAGTGCTCTCATATATTCTGGCAATCCCGTTCTGCCTGATCTTCGAGCTGCCCCCCCTGCAGCTGTGGAAGGCGCTCACCGAGCGAAGCGAGCGGAGCGAGCGCGTGCGCGGCCAGGACGTGACGTCACAACCCGAAGCTGCCGTCAAGCCTCTCGATCTGGTTGCCAACATCAGAAGGAGACAGGAAGTCTGAATACAGGGTTGTACTGGGCTTGCAGTGTTGGTAACATTTTTGAGGTATTTGTGATTTTTTTTGTAGGTCCTAGTCTATAGATTGCCATTTCAGATAATCCTAGTCGTTTTTAGTTGTTTGTGTAAAGTAGACTCATAGTTTTCTTCCACTTTTGTTAGGAATTATTGATGAATGGGGTAGGATATCGTGCGTGAAAATGCACTTGTCAATTCGACACCGTTAAATAATGTCGTTGAAAAATAACCAACTTATACCTAAGTATATAGGCAACCTATCGCCAAGCCATTACCACTTCGTTGGCAAATACCTATGCTTAAGTTAGACAATTAAAATACTTCGAGATCTTAATGTTACTTTACCTGCAAGCCCTATTTTGTGATAAAATGACAATTTGTACTTAATAAGGTAAGAATTAACATAGTCATAGTCAATATTGTGCCAGAAGTCATGTCTGATTTATAGTCAGTTTCAATAGAAAAGTAATTCGGTAGTGGCGTGACGCGGTTAGCAGCCGTCCGGGGCGGAAGACTATTTCGCCGCCCAGGGCAAAATACTATTTGGCCGCTCGGGGCTAAAGACTAGACCAGTGATTTGGTCACTCACCCCCCTAAAAACTGCCACCCTGCTTTGACCCCCCAGCATTCACTACGCTACGCTACTGAATTCCGGAAAGGTTTTTTAAGTCGGTAGGTAGGTAAATGAGCCATAGAAATTAGTCAGTCGGCCGGCCATATTTCATTACTAGGGTGAGCAAATTTTCATACAAACTTGTTCAGTTCGGGGGCCAATAATTATTATTTTTACTCACTTTGGTAATAATTTAATGTCAATAGACGTAAAAAATGTTCAACAATAAATTAAAAATTAAAATGTTTTAAATTACCTTCAGAAACATGGTGGTTTCCTAAGCAACTTGCCTACATTTTTAAAATAATATGGAAATTGACGTTTTTATAGGTTATTGGCATTTCTGGGGACAGTAATAAAAAGTTTATCTAAAAGGTTATCATTTTTTACATCGATTTAGATTTAAATTACATTGCAATACCTACCAGTGAGACTTGTATGTTCGTAAGACTCCGATCTGGATCCGTTTGTATGAAAATTATCAGGTGGCTCGGTTTACTTATTTGCCGACTAGTGTATAATTAGTGTTGGCATCGATAGGCTATCGATAGATAAAGAAAAAGCAATAGTATCGTTAGTATTGCCACGAGTCAATAATATCGATACTATCAATTAGTATCGTTAGTATTGCCACGTGGCAATTTTTTAACGATAGTATCGATATCCTGAATAATTTTCGAGGTCACCAATCGACAGTTTCACTATCGATAGTTCAAAAACACTAGTGTATATTGGACTTTTCTATAGGAATAGTGCCTAAAACAAGTCACGGTCATTATGTCAGTGGCATAAGCGATGAGCGCTGACGCAAGCGCCCACTAGGTCACGGACAGCCACCTGTTATAGAAATTTAGGCACGAAACGAGATGTACAAAGTATTTAACATAGTTTAAATATCTATGCCGAGTGTATTTTTAGCTTGTGTTAACGATAGCGAACAATGTCGCGGCAATTAGTTGTGTTATTATAATAATAAGTTAGTGTCGCCACTACCAAATGCGCCACCGGGCCAGCCAAATAAGTTTTAGCGTCAGTTTTAAACTAAGACTAACTTTAGTCCAATAATAAGGGGGAGAAGGTAAAGACCAGAGTTGAAATCTCTATACAATAATTTGTACAATGTCTTAAACTCTTGACTGTCCCAACTACATATGTTAAGCTCATGCTATCCCGTTCAACGTCCCGTCCCGTCCTATCAACACGCAATGTTAAAAGAGGCTGGGTAACGGGTTCTGAGTCAAATGACTCTTTTATAAAAGGCGGAAGGCTCCTGAAGGACGATCTTCAGAGGAGCAATTCTCGTGCACTCGACATTGAAGTCGAATCAGAGGCTTATAAATTCGACTTCAATATCGAGTAGGTACCTACACGATAAGTGCGATAGCCATGTAAGAAAGTTCAAGAATTTATTAGTGTTAATATGTAAGTACCTAATGTTTATTTGTTTTGTATGTGTTTAATGTGTGTTCGGAAATAGGGTTGTGTGTCACAATTTTTGGCTTTCTAGGTCCAAAATTTGTTGCATTGTTGTACAGACAGCACCACATTAGGTCAATATACGTGAAATGCTTAGCTCAATTGATATTGAATCAAACTCATTTGACAGGTGGGCATCGACGAAATCCGTGGGAATCGAAGAAATATGACAGATTTGTATACATTAATGTGTGGCTGTTTGTACGATGTGGGTTTTATGATGTTAAGATACGTATTGAGTTTTATACAAATAAATAAAAAAACTGAGTTTGTTTTATAAAACTATTGTTTTATTACAGCCACCTTGTTGACTAAAATTGTAGATATACCTAAATAATCTGGCAATCTTAACAAAAATCTAATCCCAATATACCGAATATGGCATTAAATAAATAAAAAAAAACCTACTTATTTATTTAAAAAATGTTCCTACTTACATCAAATGATAAGTCGTATTTATCGGATAAATATTACCGACTGGCAAGCGAAGGCAAGGTTCCGTATTTGTAGGAACTAGGTATCTCTTTATAAATAGTATAGAAGACATAAGATTAAATTGTCAATGTCCTTACAATTTGCCTCGTTATAAATAGTAGGTATAGAAGTATAGAAGATAATGAGTAAGATATAGAAACTAGTAGGTATCTTTTCATTTATGCAGACAGGCATAAAGAGGTATAGTAACTTAGTTCATAAAATCTTATAATTAATAAATAAAAGCTTATAATTTATGGCAAGCAATATCACTGGCCTCAGCCCTTCACCGCAGTTTGTACAATATGATGCCCTAAATACTGTATCACATTTAAGTACAAAATTTGTAAATAATAAAACTTATTTACCTACTAACAATATGGCGTGCCTACAGTCAATGTAGGACAATAAATATGAACTTTTAATGGAAAATATTTTCGTGGTTGCCTTCAACTTCTGACCAAAATCACTCCTTTTGTTTAACCAACTCTAGGTTTTTAGAATCTCTTCTACCATAGAGAAATGTGACTAGGGTTGCCAAATTTAAGGACGAAAAAGCCACCTTAATAGTTTGTGGGAGATTTTTATTAGGAATTCCCACTAATTTAGAATCAACGTAAAACTGCACCCTAAATGTAACAGATGGCCCTAAGCATTATAAAAAAGAGTAGATATTAAGACTTATTGGCAAGAAAAAGGTATCTATACCTATAATCTTTTTATCAATATGTGTACTCAAAGTCTTGGTTGTGTAGCATTCTTGGTCGTCTAGCATTCTAAATAAAATATTAAGTAAGTAGTCAAATATTTAGCATAATTTCGCAGTTTATGACAAACCTATCAATAGAAATCTTGAGCAACCACAAATACCACAGTATAAAAAATATGCAACAGCAAGAAAGATACTTTAAAAAGAAAATGGACGATGGTGAATCGTCCCTATGATTTTCTTTTCCCTGCTTCTTGCTGCGGCATTTTGAGCAAATTTCATTAATCTATTCTAAATGGACGACGGTGTTATTCTCTCTTGAGGCCGTTCGTGGCTTTTCCATTGGAAGCGTGGCCGTTGGTTGCTTTTCCATTGGAAGAGTAGCCGTTGGTGGCTTTTCCATTGGACGCGTGGCCGTTGGTGGCTTTTCCATTGGACGCGACGCCGTTGGTGGCTTTTCCATTGGACGCGACGCCGTTTCTCTCGGAGCTGGCTTTGGACCCGGAACCAGGCGTGAAGGCCATCACCAGCCCCACAAAAGGAGTCTCCACGAACAAGTACATGAACACTGCTGCCAACATCGTCAGCACCACGGTGCCGGTGTATTCGTGCATCTGCAATGAATTGTAAATGGGTGTTTTTAATAGGTAAAAAAAACTAACTTAACCTACCCAATAAATTACTAAGTAAAAACGTAAAGAAAACCACACATCCCTACTATTTGTTCAATCGATTCTCACCCTAATGTCAAACAAAATAAACGAAGTTTTAATCAATTGATAAAATTGGACGAATGTACATAGTTGATGTAATCCAGGAAACGAATGTGTGGCGTATGTCTGTTTTTAAATAAATTATTCGAAAACTACGATTTGTCGTAATGAGGATCCATTTCAGGTAATATAACGTTATAAGTCTATCAACTGTTTATGGAAAACTAGTGGCCCGCCCTCCCCATCGTTTCGGGACATTAGTTTTTCCAATACATAGCGCTAGACGTGGATTACATCGCGCTAGTGCTTAGTTTAAAAAGTTACCACACAAATCTATCAACTTCTAGCAATATCGATCAACGTCAATTAATGTTTACGCAGTTCAATAAATATCGATCAACATCGATAATCTTCGAACAAACAAAATTAACTTTGATCAATAAATCAGCAACATCGATCAACTTCGAATAAACAAAACTAGCTTGAGTCAATATTGCTCGATGCGTTTACCGATGAAACCGATCAAACTCACCAGGTGGAAGAGAGAGAAGTGAGCCAGCGTATCCTTGGTGCCAGCGAGGTAGCGCACCACCGTCACGTGTACAGCATACATACAGTAGCTGAATGCGCGTCAGCGGCAACCATCCTCCCCACTCGAATATGCTCCTGTATATTGCTGTAAAAAATATTATTTTAATATTCAGATAGAAGAATTGACGGCGAACCTTACGAGAGAAGGCCCATAGACTCCGATGGCACGGCCATGTCATCATGCCATTTGACTGGTTAGATTTCAATAATACAAAATGGGTCCAGTGGCGGATATTGGCCGCCCAGGGCGGAAGACTGTTTGGCCGCCCGGGGCGAAAGATTATTTGGCCGCCCAGGGCGAAAGACTATTTGGTCGTTCGGGGCAAAATATCTACTATTTGGCCGCCAGGGGTGGAAGACTATATGGCCGCCATGAACAGTAGACTATTTTGCGGCCTCATGTCTTCTTCAATCCTCTCAGGATGAAACAAATGATACTGAATGGGACTCAATAGCAATATCGACGGTAACTTACATTCAACTTTGTACAAGGATCCAAAGATGAAGGCCAAGATGATGAAACCGAAGAGCGGTTTGATGATTGGCGCGAAGAGCACTCGCACGAGGATGTGCTGGCGCGGGCCTTCTTGGAAGAACAGGAAGTAGGAGGTTAGCATGCAGCAGAGCATCGTCGGGAACAGCATCCAGTAGGCGTAACGGTACTTCTGCAAAGAACAAAAAAACATTTTATAAATAACTAGCGGCCGCCCGCGACTTCGTCCGCATGGAAAAGTAACTTTTTACCCCCCTTTTAATCCCTTACAACCCCCTTTTAGCAATAAAAAGTAGCCTATGTTCTTTCTCAGGGTCTAGATCATCTGTATACCAAATTTCATTCAAATCCGTTCAGTAGTTTTGGCGTGAAAGAGTAACAGACAGACAGACAGAGTTACTTTCGCATTTATAATATTAGTATGGAATAGTATGGATAATAATTTTTATTTTTGGTATAGCAATTCTTTGCAATTTATTCTTAAGTACAGTATGGATAATATTATATATGCCCTGCTCACATGGGTCGGCGATGTAGGGACAACCTATGCAAATGGGGGTACACGGATGCGTCAGGTTTGTTAGTGTGGCGCCGTAAACCAGACTATGGCCCACCTTCTGGCATGCCCTCTGTGCCCCTATACCTGCACGAATGATGACCTCCTGCAGGCCACCGACAGAGTAGTACACGTGGCTGGCATTGGGCTGACAAAATATAACTTTATCGCCATCGAATCGATAAAAATAAGAAGAGATCTGCACTGCTCTATTTCGAATTCGATCGACCACACTCTCACTGAAGACCACTGAAAGACCACGCGTAAAGTAGTGTCTCTGAAGCATAGGATAGTCATTTAAGATAACTATCCCACCCATTTACCTATCCCATCATAGTAGCTAAGACTTATTTTACATGATGGAAGCCTTTGCCAGTGATACAGATATAGGCTGATACTTTACTTTTACGGTAGGTATAATACGTACCTTATGTTCTCCACGGATGAGATTCTTCTTCTGCAGGTCGTAGATAAGGTAGCCAGCCGCCATACCCATGACGAAACAGGGCAGATTGGAGTACGTGCGCTTGTACACGTAGTTAAAGCCGTTGCTCGTGAGAAAGAACGTGCTTATCGTGCTGGGGAAACAGAGAATGCATTAGTAGTGGCCATTTCACAAGTACGCCTGTTCCCCTTCCCCCTAAATTGGGTTTCCGGTACCCTCACCGCGAGAAGGCCTCCAGAAATGTCCTGCAAATCTGGTAAGTGGACCAGACTACACCCGAGTACATGATACGGCCACGCGCATCCAGTTGCATGAACGCAAGTAACTCATCTATTGATGCATAAGGTTTTTACCGTGGGAGAGCCACGCTTCGGCATGAATAGGCCGGCTCGACCGGAGTAATACCACGGCCTCATAGAAGACCAGCGTGAAGCAGCGCCTGCGACGAGTGAGTGGAGGCATCGGGGGCTTAAATGGGGGGAAAATGGATTAAAGTTTGGCAGCGCACTTGTGACTCTACTGGTGTTGCAGGTGTCTATGAGCGGCGGCAATCGCTTAACATGGTGATTAAGCTCGTCTGCCACCTAAAAAAAGTACTTTTTTTTAAAGGTGGCAAACGAGCATTGGTACTCATAACCTTATTGTTGATTTACATGGTAGGTACTTATGGTTGGTTGGTATGGTTGAGTTACTAAACTCACGAGGGAGTAGCAAGGAGGGTGCCGTCCAGGTCCTTCGTGTAGACGTGGTAGGCGGGCCACACCACGCCCAGCACGTACAGCGCGCCCAGCGTCCAGTTGCGCACGCGCTTCGTCGGCGACAGCAGCACCACCGCCAGCCCTATCACGTGCAGCTGCATGTCCGATGCTAGAGACCTGGAAAGTAATAGATTTTATTAGATAGATATTTTTTATTGCAAAGTAAAAAAAAGTAAAAAGTCTAAAGTAACAGATTACGTGAGTGTAACAACAACATTAGACAGCACAATAAGGCCTTATCACTTGTAGTGATTTCGTCCAAACGTTCTTTTCAAAACTATTAATAAAACTAGTTATAAAACCATTTATATGTTTTTTTTTGGAACACCAACAGCGTAAATTACATTATAAAGTTACAAAGTTATGTATATACCTCTACTAAGCTAATAACAGGTATTCGCATATGGATAGACATGATGCGAGTAAATCAATTTTACTCGCATCATGTCTATCCATATTATCATTAGCTTTTTGAATAAAATATATTCTAGTATAATAACTCTGAAGTGATTAAAAATAGGGTTTTTACTTATAGGTAAAAATAATCAGAAGTTTTAACTATTCGAAACGTGCAGGTTTCATGATATTTTTCCTTGCCACCGTGTTAATGGTAAAAATACGCACATAGACTTTAAAAATCCATTCGATTCAAAACATGGAAGGCGCGTTTTTAACCACTGAGCTACTAACGCTCCAAAAATGGCTGATCAAATATTCTCACCACATTTGCAGGTTGCATTCGTTGTGGTCGACTAAGTTGTTGATGAACAACAAGTTGTAGAACCAGTAGTTGCGGCAGTGCTCCACTTCCCGCCCGATCCCCTCCTGCAACAACATACATTAAGCCTAGTCAGTAAATGATGAACTACTTTCTTCCTTGCTTCTTTGTGGACATTGGATTCCAGAGCTGCAACACTTGCCGCAAGAAGTAACTCCCTAATACCACTAGCGGATTACCACTTCTAGGGAGGTCGCCGGCAAGACGCCAACGATCATAGTACGTTAGTGTGGGGAGGTCGGCAAGACGCCAACGCTCATAGGACGCTAGTGTGGGGAGGTCGGCAAGACGCCAACGCTCATAGGACGCTAGTGTGGGGAGGTCGGCAAGACGCCAACGCTCAAAGGACGCTAGTGTGGGGAGGTCGCCGGTAAGACGCCAAATCTCAAAGGCCGCTAGTGTGGGGAGGTCGCCGGTAAGACGCTAACGCTTAAAGGGCGCTAGTGTGGGGAGGTCGCCGGCAAGACGCCAAAGCTCAAAGGCCGCTAGTGTGGGGAGGTCGCCGTCAAGACGCCAAAGCTCAAAGGCCGCTAGTGTGGGGAGGTCGCCGGCAAGACGCAAACCCTCAAAGGACGCCAGTGTAGGGTCACTATAAGCATATGGTTTACGGGTGTTAAGTACTTATACAATTATTACTTATGTCCAGCATATTGACAAGAAAATGCGGTTCCATGATTGACTAAAGAAATCAAAGATACTCACATACCAACACGGACCAATTCTCACGAATTTTATCAATGTGGCCGATATCAGCAGAATGGTCCAGCTGACTGGTGATAACCTGCAACAAGAAACGGAGATGTTAAATTTAACCACAATAGGGATTACAAAAAGCTCTGGGTCCAGTTAAAGAATACAAGAAGATGGGCAGAGAAACCTCACATCAATATACAGACAGTTCTGAGCACACCTTTTTTTGTTTTCCCAGGGGAAACTGTCCTGTAGGCCTAACATGCATACCGCGAGAAAATTTTGTCGACTCTCGTTCGCGCGAGCGCATCATTCTATCCCCCTCATTCGCTCAGTCAGGTGAGCGAGAAGCAACTTGCGCCGACACAATACGAGTGTCGACAAAATTATCTCGCGGCGCGCATGTTAGCCCGGCTGGCCTTGTCACATATCATGGACTAGGGTGTATGGGGCTCTAACTATAACTAAAACCCCTGGGATGTTCATCTCAGCGCAATCAGTTAGACATCCCCCATCCGGGACTGGACCGTACCACTAATCGCGCTCGCCGCTTTACGCCTATTTAACTTAACTACCAATGTAAAGACCGATTTACACTTCAATAAGTACAGTAGGGAGTTAAGTTGCTTCATCAGCGAGTTAAGTCGTTTTTGCCGTTCACACGTCTTTAGTATTACCGTAAAAATCTGGAGAGAATAGCCGCAGGCAGCAACTTCGGAGAGAGTTTTCGCCTCTCCGCCTGGACCTCCAGGTTGTAGGCGAGCAGCATCCCCGACATGATGAAGAAGGTCAGCGTGATGAGGTGCCCTTGGAACAGGATGTGGTACAGCGTGTTGCGGTACGCCTGGAAAATAAGGGCATGAATTAATAATAAAATAATGTAATAATGTCTTAAGCCTACACTTCTGGCAATAATCACACACTTTTGACGACCCGGTTGGTTCAGTGGTAGTGAATGCTGCGTCTGGGCCAAGGGTTGCGGATTCGATCTCCGCACAGTACAAACATTTGTGTGCATGAACATGTCTGTTTGTATTGGTCTGGGTGTTTTCTATGTATTATAAGTATGTATTTACAAAAGAAAAGTATTATATGTATATATTTGTAATCCCACTGTTGGTTCTGATATCTGTAACACAGGTGCTTGAGCTACCTATCTCAGAGTCAGATCAATGTATGTGATGTAGTGAATTATTATTATTATTATTCACTCAAAAAAAAAACCCAAAATGTGTGAAATGGTTTTCGATTTTGGACCTGTAGCGCTACCATGACTTGACATCAAAAATGACATAACGTAAACTATTGCTCTGTCTCTTTCAAATGCATCACAATGAAAGAGACAAAATGAAAGAGACAAAGCGATAGTTTTCGATAGCGAGGATAGTAGGTATTTCAAACTTATGGTAGTGCTACTGTTTAATTGTAATCAATGTTTGCTACAAAGCAAATGCAAAAGCTGTATCCAACTTACCCATTCCAACCAGGAAGGATTTTCGATACCGATCACGGAAGGTATAGGTACGTGGCCTAGGATCACCAGGATAGCAGTCATTATTCTGTAAAATACATAATCAACTTTTAATTATATTCTACGGGAAATAAGGATAAACTTAAGAATATTTTTTTTTTTATGTCATAGGTAGCAGTCGAGCAGGCGGATCACCTGATGGTAAGCAATGCCGCCGCTCATGGACACCTGCAACACCAGTAGAGTTACAAGTGCGCTGCCAACCTTTTATCCCCTTCCCCCCCTTTTTAATATATATTTTTTATGCGATTGGTGGCAGACGAATTACCAGATGGTGAGCAATTGCCGTCACCTAGAGACACCTGCAACACCAGTAGAGTCACAAGTGCAGTGCCAACCTTTAACCCCCTTTCCCCAAATTGAGCCTCCGGTACCCTCACTCACCCTAACACTCACTGTCCATTTTCAACAACAGATCTATTCTATTCTCTCAAACTTTAAAACTTACTTCGACCGGTTTTTATGACAATAACGCCGATACTAACGCCGCCTAATTGATGTATATTAATTGTAAGGATTATGACATATTAAAAAAACAGCCATGAAAGCATTTAAAGGGATGTATTAACTACTAGCGGCCGCCCGCGAGTTCGTCCGCGTGGAAAAGTAACTTTTTACCCCCCTTTTGACCTTTTACAACCCCCCTTTTTGCAATAAAAAGTAGCCTATTTGCTCTTTCTCAGGGTCTAGATCATCTGTATACCAAATTTCATTTAAATCCGTTCAGTAGTTTTGGCGTGAAAGAGTAACAGACAGACAGACAGAGTTACTTTCGCATTTATAATATTAGTTAGGATAGAATTAGGATTTATTCCATATCCTCACAATTAATATAAATCAATTGGCGGCGCTAGTATCGTCGCGGTGTCGCCTTAAGGGATAAAGATTAGTAATAAATATTAATGCCAAGTTCAATTTGTTGATCAGCCTTGAGTCTGCCCGAATACTTGCGTAACTAATAAATATTCATGAAAATTCAAACCATTGAGAGGGCTTACATTATCTCGTTAAAGTGAATAACCAGAAATCGACCATCCCATTGATTACTTCAGCTGATCTCTCTGAAAACTAGTGTCATGGTCTTCTGCACCGTGGGAGACCACTGTGGGAGGGCCACGCTTCGGAATGAATGGGCCAACTTGACCGGAAGTGATTCCCCGGCCTCACAGAAGACCGGCGTGAAGCAGAATCCTGTGCCCTGTGTTTCGTCGAGTGAGTGAGGGTACCGGAGGGCCAATTGCGGGGAAAAGGAATTTCACGTTGGAAGGGCACTTGTGACTCTACTGGTGTTGCAGGTGTCTATGGGCGGCGGCAACTTTAACAGGGGAACCAGACCAACTGAATCTAGCCGAAAAGAAACTAACCGAAACGTGTAATAGGTTTTCTCGCGATGTTTCCCTCACCGTGGAAGAGATTTTAACTGTGGCAGAGCCACGCTTCGGCATGAATGGGCCGGCTCGACCGGAGTGATACCACTGCCTCACAGAAAACCGGCGTGAAGCAGCCCCTGTGCTGTGTTTCGACGAGTGAGTGAGGGTACCGGAGGCCCACTCGGGGGGGAAGGGGACAAAAGGTTGGCAGCGCACTTGTAATTCCACTGGTGTTGCAAGTGGCGGCGGCAATTGCTTACCATCAGGTGATCCGCCTGCTCGCCTGCTACCTATCACATATATAAAAAAAAACCGTCGCGACGAGGGAATGGTAGAAATTTATATACATAAAAGTAAAGTATCAGCCTATATACTGTCCCACTGCAGGGCAAAGGCCTCCATCATAGAAATCAAGTTATCGCTACTATGATGGGATTAGGCTTAATCACCACGCTTGCCAAATGCGGATTGGTGATCACAAACCCGAGCTATGTTCGAAAAATTCGAAACATACTTTTGCTCGACCCGGGAATCGAACCCGGACCTGAGATCACGGCCCGGTACTTAAACCACTAGACCAACAGGGCGTCTAACAGGTCGTCTTATATACATAGTATGAATGTATATAAATAAACTCTGATTCATAATCATTTAAAATAAACTAGACAGATGAAAATGACAAGTTTCTATGCATTTTGACATTTTGCATGTGTCAAATTGAGTGATAATGTATGGGGATGACACATTTGACATCTGTCAGCTTACTTTACATGATTATGAATCAGAGTATGGCTCGGATTCGAATCGCTCGCAGTTAATGTCTCGGTGGCGCAGTGGGTTGTGGGTCGCACTTTAAAGCGACGGCTGCGCTTGGTGTCCTGGGTTCGACCCCCGGGTCGAGGGAATAATTAAAAATGCTACCCAAAGATACTATTTCACGCGGACGAAGTCGCGGGTAACAGTTAGTTAGTTATAAAGTTCAGAAGACGTGGTTCACGCATGGACAAACGTGATATCGAGCCTTGAAAAGCGTTAAAAAGTGGTGCAATATTTGCGAGTCGGCGGGCAGACGACATGTCGTCAGATGATAATTCTAGTCTAATTAGAAAGCCGTTAAACCACAAAAAGGCTACTTGCTCGATTCGGCATGTACCTATCTACATATGTTTTTTTTTATGACATTAATCAAATTAATATTGATGAAAGAAGAAAACATTTATGTACTGCGCCGACCCCAGATAACCTTGGAATAGGGCAGGCAGATGATGATGATTGAGAGGGTATTCAATGCATTAGCGACAGACCTTATAATATACAAACCGAAAAGGCGAAACACTAGCGTGATGCAATCGACACCCAGCGCCATCTATTGGTTCGGAGTGGAACTAATGTCCCGAAACGAAGTGAGGGCGGGCCACTAGTAGCCCATAAAGTAGAGAAGGTAAGTCATCTTTTAATTGACCGGCGGTGACTGAGACGAGGGAGGCCGATAGTACCTGATCCCGTTGAGGGTCCTCAGCTGGACCTGGCGGGGGTCACTCGACGGTGGCGCCACCAAGCGCTTGCAGTTGTGGGTCAGCGAGAACGCCATCAGCACTTTGTTCCCTGGAAACAGATGTTTGGGAAGAAATCAGCAAAAACAATTAAAAATACGTAAAGTATTCGATATCGGTATATCGAATACGTAAAGTATCGACTCTTGAAATTTTGCAGATCCCTATGTATTGCTGATTTGAAAAACAATCGTTTTACCTAGTATGCTCTGTTGCATACTCTTTGGCAAATATTTTGCTTGGACATCTGATGTTAGATTAATTAGTAATCAAATCATCATCGTCTCAATCTACTGCTGGACATAGGCCTCCCCCAATGTTCACCATTTCACCCTGTCTTCGGCTAAATGCATCCAGGTCTATAACAACGGCTTTTCGCAGATCGTCACTCCATCTAGCCGAAGACCGTATTACACTACGCTTTCAGAGTCGCGGTCTCCACTAAAGAACTTTTCTACCCCAACGGTTGTCAGTTCTTCGATAGATATTGCCAGCTCATTGACACTTCAGCATGCTGATTCAATACACTATGTCTTAGTCTTTTGTCGATAACCTCATTTCGGATTTTATCATTCAACGACACCCCGAGCATAGCTCGCTCCATAGCATGCTGAGCGACCTTCAACTGGTGAGCTAGCCGTACTATAAGTAAACAAATGTGAGCATCACATTCAAGAATAAATAACTTAAGTAAAGATAAGTATAATTAATCTTTTCATCAGACAAATTAAAAAATAGGTGCTGGTCCGATGCATTGCAGGATGTTTTTTACCACAACCGTGTATAAAATATTATTGCTATAATAAAAAAAATGGCTTCAACATACGAAATATGATAGCTATGACGCAAGTAGAGAATTACAAAACTAGTTATTGGCTAGTAGATAACTATTTGACGGCCAAAACCTTCGTGTCGACTCCGGAATATTTTGATCCCGACACTTGCGTAACCAATCAGGTTTAACAAGAAAAATATATCAAGTTAAAATGTACCTCGATCCGGTTAACGTAAGATGAAGACCACTTCATATTGGCATGGTTTATTTGAGGAAAATATATCAACAAACACAATATATTTGATTCTGAACTATTAAAGTGTAATTAAAACACAGGAGAGCAATTTTTGTGCACTGGCCACTGCAGACGGAATTAGAGATTTTATAAATATTCGTCTATAAAAATCCCTAACTCGTCATTAAAGTCAAATTAGGAATTTGACGAATGTAAGTATGAAGACTTCAATGTACGAGAATTGGCCCCTCAGGTATTGTCAATTTGAAAAGTTACGAATTATGAAAACATCATTCTGTCTTACAAAAAATGAGTCACTTTCAAGATTTTTTTCTGCATCAAGGATCAGGTATCCTTGATGCAGAAAAAAATGTAAATAACCTACTTATAAGTAATTTTTTGGTTATTGTAAGAGTTTTAAACATCTTGTTGTGTCTAGAAGATAAAAGAAACCAATATTCACAAACACACTCTGCAGGTAAAACGTTAGACTGAAACCGCAATCGGACTCTTACCGACATAGCCCACCGAATTAGTAAACTACATAAAGTGGCAGTAGGCTGGTCACTTTAGCCGCAGAACGGACAGCCGTTGGAGCCGTAAAGCCTTGAGAAGTTGGGATGATAGCATTCGAAGGCTGGCTGGAGTGGGCTGGATAAGAGTGGCCGAATATCGGGAGCAGTGGCGTGCATTAGGAGAGACCTATGTCCAGCATTGGACGAGTGTGGGTTGCTGATGATGATGACTCTTAGTGACAAATGGCACGCACCTGGTGTGCTCTCGTCCTTGAACATGCCGTACACGGTGCCCGCCAGGTTGAGCGCCAGGAGCAGCAGCATCAGCGCCGCCGCCGCCATGTCCAGGGTATCCATACTGAACTCCATGCCATGGTGCACGCAGAACTGCGAGGTCACGCGGGCCTTCAGCCCGTATTCACTGTTCAGAAACAAATAAGTAAAGTACTTATAAAGGAAAGTGTAAAGTATACAGGGTGTCTCTGTGAACTATAGGATTTTAAACTTTCGCGTTGCATTATACAAATAGGTACTTCATATAAATGGGACTAAACGCGACGAAATTTAATAAATACATTCTAGCACTTAGGTACTGCTTGACGTTTCATCATTTCGTTTGTCTCTGTGAACATTTACATCCCTGCAACCACGTGTTCTACCAACCATTCTAAACAACATTAATTTGTTCTATGACTTTCGGAAATTCGCATAAAAAACAGTACAGCAGACAGAGTGGACTAGGATTGCCAGATAGTCAATTATCAAATCTAGGACATTTCTAGAAAAACAATGTCGGGCCGTGGCTATAATAGAAATATAGTTTTGTTTTTCAAAGGATTCATCAGGATTTTGTAAAGTCAAATGTAAATAGCAAAGTATTGTATTTGAGTCTCTATCAATGAATTTTATTGTTTTTGGTAGCGATTGTCGAATTAATTTAAGAGCGTTGTTTGGAAAAAGTTAATCCATTAGTGACTGTGTGTTTTTTTTTTAAATTATATGAGCTGTGGATTATGTCAAAAAACAAGTTAACTTTTAGTTTGACTGGCCGAATTACCCATTTGGTAGTGCCCTGCCTCATACGCCAAAGGTCGTGGGTTTGATTCCCACCCTGGACAAACATTCACGTGATGAACACTTAAGATTGTTCAGTGGATGGATGGATGTAATACTATGTAGGATTCCAATATACATTCGTTGGGCATTGTAGCTGCCAGTCTTGGATCTCCCGCGACTTCAAGTACCTAAGTCACTGAAATCGCGAAAATACTTAATAGGTATATTTGGATAAAAAAGACTGTAGGACGGCTAAGTAGGTAGAGATGATGTCTAAAAATCTTATTTCAGAGATAGCCTAGCTATATAAGAAGTCGGACTAAAAAACGCTAAAATATAAATAACATTTTTATTCGAACTAATGAAAATACTTGTGTATGTCAAATCTTTTTATAATCTAACTTTTTACCTAATTTATAAAATCATTATTTACGAAAACCTCGTAAATAATGCTCGCAAGTAACTGTGCTCGTCTGCCATCTATCACATAAAAAACCTGCCTAATAAATTTCTAACAAATAATTTATTCTGATTGTAAGCCCGGTACTTTTCCTTAAACTTAGAACAGGTAACGTGATTATAAATTATTTGTCTTTATGACGTCATTCGTTCGCGACTGTCATTCTTCTTCTTCTCGTGTCAATGGCGCTGAGATATTAAATTTTCCCAGCCCAAACTCCGCCACAACGGCTGCGCTATCGGTAGGCTGCAGGGGTTCACCGTATGTGCATTGTGTATTATCATTTCCAATGACAAATGACAGGCATGAGTGGACGAAGAAAACATACTGTTTTTTGTATGTACAAAGAGAAACGCACCCCTGCCCGCCGGGGGGCAGGGGTGTTCGGAGTCCGTTTTCAAAAAAATTACCATATCGGTCCGCACAATCACGCGACCGATGTTGTACCTATGGGAAGTTCAAAATTTTTTGTCGTATTTCTTAAAGATACTAAGTAAGTAATGTTTCTTGGAGAGAGTTGTACACTTACAAACTATTTTTTTATGTGATAGGTAGCAGGCGAGCAGGCGGATCACCTGATGGTAAGCAATTACTGCCGCCCACGTACACTTGCAACACCAGTGGAGTTACAAGTGCGCTGCCACCCTTTTGTCCCCTTCCCCCCCGAGTGGGCCTCCGGTACCCTCACGGCGAAACACAGCACAGGGGCTGCTTCACGCCGGTTTTCTGTGAGGCAGTGGTATCACTCCGGTCGAGCCGGCCCATTCATGCCTGGCTCTCCCACAGTTTTTCCCAGCCCAATTCATTCTGAGTCATTCTGAGTCGAACTTAAAAAAATTGGATGGTGATTGAAATCACCTTGTGGTTATTACCTATGCAAGGTGTGGTTGAGGCAGGCCTCCGTGGTCCGGAGCAGGGCAGGCTCGGAGCCGTCGCCGTCGTGGAACTGCGCGCAGGTCTTCGTGATGCACAGCCCGTACAGGATGTTGGAGAAGTTGAAGTGCTGCGTGTCGTGCGCCGAGTATGCCTGGACAGACGTTCTTCTTCATCATCAGGAAATATAATATTGAACTATGGACATTTTTACTTGTCGCATTTAAATGAAGTGGATTCCTGGACGTGTTAATTTCTATGCCTATTATTTTACATGTATAATTTGATTCCATAATTTTACTTTGACGATTATCTAAACGATAAAAGCATTGTTTATAATATTGTAACTGTAATCTTAATAATGTTTTTTTTTTATTAACAGAATGAAAATTGTAATGATTATAATTTGAAAAGAGTAACTACTGAGTTTCTTGCTGATTCTTCTCGGTAGAAATCAACTTTCCGAATCAGCGGTAGTATTACATAATATTTGACATTCATAAATGTTCTATAAAGGACTTAAATTGAATAAAGAATATTTCTATTTCTTTCTATTTCATGGCGTATTTGGTAGTGATCCTGCCTCAAACTACAAAGGCCGTTGGTTTGAAACAAGTGTTTATCATAACACAAGTGTGTCTGATCAGTGCATGGGTGTTATAATAGTTATAACTATACAGGGTGTATCTGTGAACATTTACATACTCTTAACCACGTACTCTATCAACCATTCTGAACAACATTCGTTGAACAACTTTTCCAAATTCATCGAAAATTTTTTCGACTCCCCATACAAAATTACCAAGTCACGTGACCGACTTTGTATGGAAAGATGAAAATTTTTTATGCGAATTTTAAAAAATCATGGAACAAATGTTGTTCAGAATGATTGATAGAACACGTAGTTAAAAGAAGTAAATGTTCACAGATACACCCGGTATATATTTTTATATTACAGAAAGGCAAACAAGCAAGCGGGTCACGTAAAGCGGTTTTAAAGACTGCCGGCGCACTTGCGAGTATGACTCTTCTGTTGTTTGAGGAGTCCATGGATAAAGGCTATTAGGTGACCCGTCTGCTCGTTTACCTCCTATCTCGTAACAAAAGTGTTCAGACGCCAAAGTCGGAATCTCACGACCTTTGTCGTTTAAAGCAGCAGGGTCAACTACCAAATGCGCCATCGAGTCAACTCGCTAGGTAACGGGATGGCAAATTTATTACTAAATCAAACAGATCAGGAAAATTTCTAGACTATTTTGATTTATAACTAACTGATGATGCTTTGGCTAAAAATATCATAGATATCTGCTAAGGGTTACCACATTCAAATATAAGTTGTTCAGTCAAAGTCCCTGCCTCAGCAATACATTTTCAGAATTTTCAGCCAAAGACTTGTGGCTCTACTGGAGTTGCAGGTGTCTATGGATGGTGGCGATCGCTTACCATTAGGTGACGTCTGCTAGTCTCTCACGTATCACATAAAAAAAGAACGTAGGTATACCTACCTATTTTTCCAAAAACTGTCGGCTCAGCATGATTAGAAGTGTGGATTACAGCTGAGTACCTATCTACTTAGTTTTGTTTTCTACCTATTTGTGCCACAACTGGGAAAAGGCTTTATTTCATAATTTGATTTAATTATAGAATACCCAAATACGAAATATCATGAAAAATTTAAATTTAAGTTAATTAAGTTCACACCACTAGCAGTATGAAGCTGTGGTTTTTATAACTAAAATAAAATAAAAATACTTTTAACCTAATTAAAATAATTTATTTTAGAAGAAAGAAAGAAAATACATTTATTAATTTCGAAACCACAACACATATTACATGCTACAGACAATTGACACAACACAAGAAAATAAAAAACACTAGTAAAAATAAATTAATACCAAAAAAAAAATAAGAACAAAAAATAAACTGTCCTTCCCCATTGGCCAGCAGTGCCAAATTTTAATTTTATTTTTCTCTTTCCTTAAATTTCCTGACAAAACCAATTTTCTCTGTTTCCTTGTCATCTGCTGACCCTACCATCGAACCTATCGAACGAGAGTTAAATGATTTATATACAGATAGGCAAACGCCATTTTGAACATTTATAAGTTTTTTCTATGAAACCTGTTGGCGTAATAGATACTAGTATTTAATTATAATTATTTATCGAGTCACGTGTAATGTTGGCGATGGGGGCTCGGCCAAATTGCGACAAGGTAACCTTAGCAATAAAGAAACGACGTTTCCTGATATGTGGGGTAGGACAGGGTTGCCAACCGTACTCGTACTTCTATCTTATTTATTTATTCATAATCATTACATGCTAGCTTACAGATTACTCCAATTTGCTAGCAAGTCATACAGCAATTTAACATTTTAGGTACATGCATAATTATGTGATACAATTTTAATATAATCAATTATTACAAAAATACAATGTCTTATTATTCTTTTAATATCTTATTCTTTTTCTATATCTATCTATACATCCATCTTCTATACAATTTATAAAGAGATAACGTGCGCGATGTAATTGGACACAGCGCCATCTATTGGCTCATTTGTGAATTACGGCCCCGAAGCGAAGTGAGGGCGGGCCACTAGTAATATATAGAAACATTAAGGTGTATCTGTGAAACATTTATCCTTTTAAGAACGTCTTCTACCAACCTTTCTGAATAACATTAATTGTTCAACGACTTTTGGAAATTCGTTGAAAATGTTTTCGACTCTCCATACAACATGGACAAGTTACGTGACCGAATGTGTGTCCTGAAACGCTGAAATTTTTTATGCGAATTTAAAAATATCATAGAAAAACTGATGTTCAGAATGGTTGGTAGATGACGTGGTTAATGGGATGTAAACGGATACACCCTGTAAGTAGGAAAAGTGCTATATTTTTTAAGCTAACTATACTTTTAAATATTTTTTTAAATCATTGTTATAAGAATGTTGACAATCTACCTACATATACAAATCCTACCTAGACCAAGTTTAGGATTTGGAGAGTTTGGAAATTGCAATGAACCGATTGCCGTCTGACCATTGCAACCCTGGCGCGATTCCTCACAATGTCTCTCACACCGTCGAGCTAATGGTAGAGGCACTAGATGTGAAAAATCCAATGAAGCATGCACGGACCCGAAGTTATAACCTCCCGTATTTAAGGCGTATCTTATAACTAATCTACCATCGTCACTAAGTAACTACCTAATATAGTTATTGCCAACATGTCTAGTGGTAAAGAAAATGCGTCGTAAACAAGGCAATAACTTGTGAATTATGTGCGAATTAATTACTTTATTTCATTCATTAAAGAGTTTAGTGTAATAGTTATAATACCAAGGACAACTCTAGTATAAAAAAATATAGAGGTGACACATTTAAAGATTTTTTAAAAAACAAAAATACAAAATGTAACTACACAAAAGTGTTCTACACAATAGCTCATTGTTTGCGCATGCAAAGCATCCATGGATATTTTTGGTGGAAATGCAGCCAGGTCTGACGGATCTGATAAAACCTCATAGTGCTTCCAGCTGTAGGTAAAACAGTACGAGGAAGACTCCTATAAACAACGCTATTTATGGAGATATAGCTCCCGCTACTGATACAATCAGCCACCTAACGACTTAACCGTTTAGTCCCTAATTCGCAAAATGGCTTCCGAGTCTCGAAACCCCTTGTTATACCTAAAACGGATACTAAGTTAGTAAACTTAGTTTAGACCACGTTTTGTATAAGGGAATGTGTTTTGTGAGTTACGACATGATCATATAAATCGGCGGACTTTAAACGAAAATTGTCACGAAATCCATAGACAGGTCGAATGGCGCATTTGGTAGTGACCCTGCCTCATACGCCAAAGGTCGTGATTTCGAACCCCACCGTGGACAAACATTTTTTTTATATTGAGGACAATCAAGATGACCCAACTCTGCCTGATGGTAAGCGGCCGTGACATCCAAATATGAGATTGACAGGCACAAAAGAACAGACAAAGTGTCCATTCTCACCAGATGCCGTTTCACGCCCCGCCTAAAAAACCCAGGATTGTAAGAAAGAGGAAACATTTGAATGATTTGAACTGGAAGGGCATTCCAGACTTGATGGTTCGGGGCAGGAACGAGGAGCTCAACCTCTTGGCATTGTCATTCGTGTGGTAAAGTATACTTACCCTTATCTTGTTGAGCAGCTCGTTGGGCTCATCCGACACGAGATCGGCGTGGGCGGTGCAAAAGACCCCCCCGGAGACGCCCACGCATGGCTCGAAGCGGTCCATGCGGTTCTTTGTGGGCATACGGTAGATCTCCTCAGCTGGAACAGGACAATTTAGGTTACTCTTTGATACAGATATTTACACCTGAAAGGGCTCGCGCCAGACACCGCCCGCGCTCAGGTTTAGGTTATTCTTGAGCAGTGTGCACTCGTCATTGAAGTCGAATTAGAGATTTCATACTTTCGTCCCTACAAATCTCTAACGTTACTTCAATGACGAGAGCGAAATCATCAATGAAAACCCGTGATACAATAAACAATATAATTTAATTTCCCCCCTGTGACTTAAGCCCGTTTTTAAATTTTATTCTCGTCTGATGAAATTTTTCATCTGTATGGAGAAAGAAGTATCAGTTGTAATAACTAATAAGACATACAATTTGCATTAAATCACCCCCATCTTCCCCTAAGTGGGGCACTGAAATTAAATTAACTAAAAAAACCGTAGTTAGTTGTTGTGACAACATTTTGCAAGTCCATTAGCTAAGTTATGTGAGTAGACATACTACAAATTGTTGTTTTAATAGACTTCAAAAAAGAGCAGGTTGATACATATTTTGGTTTTCTCTCAAAAAAATAACTACCAATTTTCTATATCTATAATATATCTTCTTCTATACTATTTAAAAAGAGATAACTTCAATAGACAACGACAAGGCTTATAGGTAAACCGAAAACACGAAACGCTTGCGCGATGTAATTAAGCACAGCGCCATCTATTGGTTCATATCTGAATTACGGTCCCGAAGCGAAGTGAGGGCGGGCCACTAGTCATTTAATAAAGAGATAATTTCTATAGACCATCACAAGGCTTACGAGTCTCTGCGAGTATATGTGATCCGAAAAGACGAAACGCTTGCGCGAAGTAATCGACACCAAGCGTCATCTATTGACAAAGATTGGAAGTAATAAAAATACTAAGTCCCGAAACATGCCCTTTTATGTAATATTTCACATACCACTAAGTGGTTAAATAGACGGATATTATTGTTACCATGCCATCTCATGTACTCTGTTTTTTGTGAAATAAATTATCATTATCATTAAACAAAGTGAGGGCGGGCTACTAGTAAACAAATAAAGAACCACGTCTAAACATACACGAAGTAAAAGTTAGGGTCCAGTGACTTATAGCTATAATATTTTATGTGATAGGTGGCAGATCAGCGGACGGATCACGGAATGGTAAGCGATTGCCAGCGCCCATAGACACCTGCAACACCAGTAGAGTCACACGTGCACTACCAACCTTACGTTTTTGTTTTACGTTAAAAGACTTGGACCTATAGCCTAGACATAAAATATACTAATGGTTGAGGACAAAAAGACTGAATCAGCTGTGAGGCTTCAAATGTGAGGCAAGTTTTTATGAAAAGCCTTAGACCCTGAGTCTCTTTCATCACTAAGACAGGGTCACTTTACCAAATGCGCCATCGGGCCAGTCCATATAAGTATAGCTCTATTATGAGTTAACCTAAATGTTTCAAAGTCTTATGTGCTAAGCTAGATGATCCAATACAAACGAAATAGTTATTTTTAAATAAATACTTTCATTGCAGTATGATAATCCAGGAGCCAATTATCATTCATCGCCACATGACAAACTAAGTAGAATACACACCATTTAACAATTGTTGTCGTTATAATCCCGAAGCCCTCATAAGGTAACACGAATGTAGCTATAGCATCTTAGATCAACAAAATAAGCAAAATAAAAATCAGCTGCCCAATGCATAATAAATACTACACATATATATGAATGGAAAAGCAAATTTTTCTTTTGATATTCTTATTTTTGTACCTATTTATTAAAATATATGATTTTGTAAATTGTATTAATTCGTCTTTCATGTACACCGGTATTAGGGGAATACCGAAGGTTGTCAACCAACATTGACCAGGTTCCTTGCGTCATACGTGTTTGGTGATTTAACAGTCGTTAATATTCTAAAATGAAAGGTGTTTTATAACAAATCGTGACAAGGATAACTCTCGGCATGTTTTAGGGTCCCGTACTCCACAAGGAACCGTAAGGGTTCCCTATCTATTTAGTTTGATCCCCACCCTGGACCAACTTGATGTGATGATGATGACTTGTGTATAAGTTAAAATAACAAATAGCAGTTACCTACTATGAGATATAGATATAGCACGCATCTTCAATTCAATTCAATTCTTTATTGCATGCTCCATTGGTACAAAGTATCTTAATTGCATAGCAAGTAGGTAATGTACGTACAAGGGTGTAAACAGTCCAATGTAGCGCCCTGTAATCTAAGGGCATAGCAATCTTCAATCAATCAATGCAATCTTCGATGCTGATTCAGGGAAACTTTATGTTTAGATAGATAGAAAATAAAAATGTCATGTGTTTACTCTCATAACATTTACTCACCGTCCATCTATTTTGTGGTGTTTCCACAAATCGTTTCCGAGAAGTTTCCGGGCCCCGCGACTATTTGCCCACGAATTTGCGTAACATCCTACAAAAATTTCGGTCATGGTCCGACGAGTGTGCACAATATTTTAGCACTAGAAATGATTGGATTTCCTATTAAATCTATTTGCGGATTACACTTTGGTTGTTTAGCATTAAAATTTTCCTCACGTGTCTGCAATTTGATGATTCCAGTCATTGTTTTGATATCGACGCAAGTGCAGAGCTGCATTTTTACACATCGATTTTGACAATGGCCATTTTTTTATGATAATAGGTGGCAGACGAGCCGACCGATCATCTGATGGTAAGCGATAAGCGATTACCGCCGCCCACACCTGCAACACCAGTAGTGTCATAAGTGTGCTGCTGACCTATTATTAGTTTTTTTTTATTTAAAAGACCGGTTAAGTACGAACAGGACTCGCGCAGGAATGGTTCCATACATCAAACAAATGCATCGACCCACAGTAAGAAAATTATCAGTATTTATTGTTGTCCCATTACAGAGCAAATGCCCTCATCATAGAAATCAATTCCTCGCTACTATGATGAGAAAGGTTTAATCACCAAGCTTGCCTTATCATGTCTAATGCGGATTGATGATCACAAACCCGAGCTATGTTCGAAGAAATTCAAAACAAAAGAAAATATTTTTCATGTCAAAAGGTAAACATGTTTAGAAAGGCTTTTATACCATGCCATAGCAGTAAAGAAAATAAAAAAATAACGATGATACATAATATTATGACCATAAAGATATAATATTTAGAATAGAAAGAATAGAAATCTAACTGCTCGTCAAGTAGACAAGTGTTTTTATACTATTTATAAGTACTTGAATGATCTCCAAATTCTTTATAATCATTTTGACATTTTAATTTTAATTGCAACAATTTTTTTATTGTAAATTCATACTAATACTAATATTAACATTATGTAATTTATGTAATTCCAGTTTGGCTCTAAAATTAGACTGCCTCTATTAATAAAATAACTAATTGCGTTTTTTCAAAGTATTGGCAGTATTAACGTGAGGACAAGTGAAATATGTAATAATTATGTATATCATCATGCTAGCTAAAAAGTTGTTACCCTTTTTAACATAGGTATATATATATATGAGTGTAGATAAATAGTGTATTAGATTGCATAATGTAACTTGGTATTTAAAATCTCGTGTTTTAATTGCCCTTATCATGTGACAGTCACTTAAACTACATTTATTGCATGTCACATACAGAACAGTATTTAGATACTTGTCAAGTGTCATTATAATCAATGAAGGAACTTCAAAGTATATAAGTATACTGAAATAGATTTTTAAACACCCAGACACCGAACAAACGATCTATTATCACATTAATGTTTGTCCAGATTGGGAATCTAACCGCGGCACGGTCACTCTACCAAAATTAAATGCGCTAAAATTGGACCAGTCCATGTAAGTTGCATTTTGAGTTTCTTAAAAATTTCAAAGGCTTTATAAGTACAGGGTGTATCTGTGAACATTTACATCCCTTTAACCACGTGTTCTATCAACCATTCCGAACAACATTTGTTGAACAACTTTTCCAAATTGTTCACAAAAATTTTTGGCTCCCCATACAAAATGACCAAGTCACGTGACCGACTTTGTATGGAGAGATGAAAAATTTTTATGCGAATTTTCAAAAGTCATAGAACAAATGTTGTTCAGAATGGTTGGTAGGTAGAATACGTGGTTAAAGGGATGTAAATGTTCACAGATACACTCTGTATGTAAGCCTAGATGAGTGCAGACTACGAGAATCCAGAAATCCAGGGCCTAAGTAACTTTACATTATAACACATGGCTTTTGGTGTACAACGCAGAGTCACTACCAAGGACAATCGAGTCAAATAAAACTCAAAACATAGAGCACATTAATTACCCTCTTACTAACTTTATGACCCACTCAAAACTAAGGCCAGTTAGGGATGTACTAATGAAAATTAACGGTTAAATAAACATAATAAACATAACTGTGGGAGAGCCACGCTTCGGCATGAATGGGCCAGCTCGACCGGAGTGATACCACTGCCTCACAGAAAAACCGGCGTGAAGCGTGTTTCCGCCGAGTGAGTGAGGGTACCGGAGGCCCACTCGGGGGGAAGGGGAAAAGGTTTGGCAGCGCACTTGTAACTCCACTGGTGTTGCAAGTGTCCATTGGCGGCGGCAATTGCTTACCATCAGGTGATCCGCCTGCTCGCCTGCTACCTATCACATTAAAAAAAATATATATTTGCACAATAAATTCACACAACATCGCATACATCGAAATGACCTGAATCAGTAGGTACTAAGTAGTTTGAGCACTTGTGTTACAGATATCAGACAATAGAGGAAACACAAATATAATACTCAAAGTGTTCATCACACTCAGAAACATAACGAACGCACGAATGTTTGTCCAGGGTGGAGATCAAACCCTCGACCGACGCGTCGATACTAGTTCGTTTCGTTCGTTTCGGGAGATTTCAAACCGTATCAAATAGATGGCGCAGGGCGTCGATTACATCGCGCAAGTGTTTCGCTTTTACATGTTTTGCTATATATATATATCGACACCTCCTACGTAAAATATCGTAACCAACAAATATGCGAAAATGACATTTCTATATTTTACATACTTTATAATCGAATATATTATTTTAGCTGATCAAAAATTTTTTAAAACATATTAGAACCGAAGATATTGAGACTGCTAATAATCGTAAGTTCATCTACGTCCGAAGTAAAATATAGTATAGCGCAGATTCCACACTAATACGCGGGGCGAGAGGACGGCGAGTGGATCGCATCTAGCAGTAACGGATTACTTACATTGCCGTTGAGAGTTATAGTCGAGATGAGGGCAAGTAATATTTTAACTCATACAATGTGATAATAAATGCAAATCAGTTATACATTCACTATCTTACTGTACCCATAGTAAACTATCGAAGTATTACTTACTATAATGTACTTTGTTTTCAGTCATATACAGAATGTCGTACGTATTAGTTACGATATTTTACAATGGATTTTTTTATAAATGAGGTCCGTATGTTACTTACGACATTTTACTTTGAATATATTTTTGTTGTTTTTATCGTAAATTAAACTTACAATAGTTTACTTCGGCACTCAAAATATTTTACGACAGTAATACTTTTAGAAAAACATTAGTTATAAAATATTTCTTCTCTTTTTATACAGAATCCCTACTACCATTTGATGCTGATATTGATGAGATAAATTAAATTATGTGTTTACTGTCTGATTCTGAGATATTACTTGAAAACAATAATATTTCACCCACGGTATAAAATAAGTTAAGTCTAGGTAATATAAGTAAAACAATGATTTATATCTATTTATGCTAGGGCATCACAGTATATTTTTGATTGTATAATGTATGTATACAAAAATCTAAACTTATTTCCGAAGAAATCTTATAAGCATAGCCTAAACACCAAAAATAAACACCAATTTTCTGTTCCAAATCTCATACTTCGTAAAATTGGTAATTAATTTTCGTGATGAGCATTAAAGTTTTTATCAAATTACCACAAACTCTTGTTGATTTACCCATACATTAATTTAAATCTCAAGTGAAAACTTATTTGATGGCAAATGCCTTTATACAGTTGAAGAGAACCTAAATGACAAGAGCTGGTCTGCGCTGCGTCCCACAGCCAGTGGGATGCGGCAAAGGCCGGCTAACCCCACCTCTCCGCCCCGCGACCGACCTGCGCAATCCAGCGTAGCCGCCGTGGGCTGTCTGGTGGGGCAGTTTTTTGGAAGCCTGAGGCACTCTCCCCCACCTTGCCCTGCAGCCAGCAGGGTGTGGGTTTGTGGAGAGTTTCTGCAGGAGCCCATGCCCGCGACGCCCGTATCGCAATCCACGATGCGGGCGCCGCTCGGTTGGGCTTTGTCAGGGCAGTGGGAGCTGCTCTGGGGGATTTAAGCCCCGGAGTCGGAAAGAGGCCGTACTGGCGTGCCTTTGCTGTCCATGGGTGGGTCTGCGGTGATGAGGTTCGTCCTATTTCCCGCTTTCCCACCCCGAGCCTGGATTTGCCGGGAAAAGTCGCAGAGTGTTTAGTGGGTATGCCCTTGAACGGCCTCTGATTAGCAGAGGCCCAATCCAGGGAGAGCCCCACACTACCTGGTCGTCTCCCAGCGGCCGGGTGTGCATAAGGCGGCATTCACTCTGCGTGAACAAAAAAAAAAAAAAAAAGGACAGGCTCGGTTTGGCCATTTTGGATTACTAAGGACATATTAGCGGCGTCATACAGACACCTTAACATCTCGATATATCGCCAATTGCACCTCTGTAAGGCCTCGAGAAGTTCTCGACGGAGTCAAAGCTTTTTCTTAGTCCACAAACGCCATGCACAGGGGCTGGTTATATTCTTTGGTCATCTGTATAACCTGTCTCACTGTGTGAATATGGTATATGATGCTATAACTCCGTCGGAACCCGGCTGCTCTGCAAGTTAAGCTTCGTCAAGTCTTCGTGTAAGGTGATTCGAAATGACTCTTGAGAACAACTTATAGACGTGACATAAGAGTGAAATTGGTCGATAGTTCTTCAGTAAGGTTTATCGCCTTTCTTGAAGAACAATACGACCAAGCTCCGCTGCCACGCCCTAAGAGTTCTTCCGGAGAAAAGTTCCTCCAGCACCGGCTTTCAGAAGCTTGGTTGTGACTCCGTCTTCTCCCGGGGCTTTGACTTTATAACTGGCTATAGAAGGTGTAAACTTCCGAAAGAATCTCTGGCTTTGACGTGGTGACTTCTCCATTTGTTATGGTCAACTTCGACAGGTGGCTTCTTCCAAGCTGTTGTACGAAGACTTTGGGCCCCTGGTTCTGCTCAATTGCTCTCTGTATTGAGAGTGCATTGAAGCTTCGGAGGTCACGTCTTAACAGCTTGGAGATGGACTTATTCAGAGCCCGTTGTTCTGCCGAAGTGACTGATGGATCGTTCCGCCTCTTGTCCATTAGGCCCAGAGTCTCTTTCGAAAGTTTAGACCGCTTGCCCGTACGTCGCAACCCACAGAATTTTGCACCCTCGTCCCGAAGGATTTTCACCACTTGGTCGAGTTCTTCGGTCAGTGTGGTATGGCGGCCTTCCTTATCCCGGAGATTCTTAGCACCCCCTGCCTGTCTGCCTGTCGTTAACAAAACCAGAATAGCAGGGCTGCCGGGAACTGGGGGCCGAGGCAATATTGTCTTCTTCTTAGGAGGATTATACCATAACCCACCACGCTGGACCAGTGCGGGTTGGTGGGTGGTTCGCCAGGGCCTCTTTCGTTGATTAGCAATCGCTTATTGGTTCAGCTAACTATTGGTCAAAAAATACAATTCAGCGATATTTAACAATTTGTTAAGGTTTTTTGACAATTGGTTAACCACTAGTCAGAAAACAGGGCCTTTTAGTCAACGCATCTAATACAACTAATAGATAACATAGATAGGCTTTCCCTGCATCGTGTGTTTTGGTTGCACCCAACTCTTCTAACTTAAGTTATCACACGACGCGTAACCACATTTGTATGAAGTTCTGGTTATGCGAAACTCGTTTATCTCAATTTAAAAATTAAGTTTTATAGATATAAAAAAAAATTATAGTCAATATGTTCTAGAAGCATTTACACACCTAATCTGTCAGTTTCAATTATATAGCATGTTTCCTTAATACGCTACAAGTAAATGTTTGTTTAAAACTTCAAAGCCATTTTTCTCAAAACTATGTTTTTTGAGATAGCAGAGTTGTGCGTAACACGGCAGTACACCCTTGAATCGTAGTCGTTATAATCTCGAAGCCCTCGTAATAGGTAACACGAATATAACCCCTATTCTTAAATCATCAAAATAAGCAAAATAAAAATCAGCTGCTCCACACCAAAAAGGAATATCACAAGGCAATAATGTATGGAACAGATGATTTTTATTTTGCTTAGGTATTATTTTATTTTATATACACCCCATTTATTATATATTTGATTTTGTGTTTTGTATTAAATCATCTTTCATATACACCGGTATTAGGGGAATACCGAAGGTTGTCAATCAACATTGACCAGGTTCCTTGCGTCATACGTGTTTGGTGATTTAATAGTCGTTAATATTCTAAAATGAAAGGTGTTTTATAACAAATCGTGACAAGGATAACTCTCGGCATGTTTTAGGGTCCCGTACTCCACAAGGAACCGTAAGGGTTCCCTATCTAGGTAGTAACTCTGCCTCATGCGTCGTAAATTTGATCCCCACCCTGGACCAACTTGATGTGATGATGGTGACTTTATGTATAAGTTAAAACAACAAATAGCAGTTATCTACTATGAGATATAGATATGGCACGTATCTTCAATTCAATTCAATTCTTTATTGCATGCTCCATTGGTACAAAGTATCTTAATTACATAGCAAGTAATGTACGTAAAAGGGTGTAAACAGTCCAATGTAGCGCCCTGTAATCTAAGGGCATAGCAATCTTCAATCAATCAATATGCAATCTTCGATGCTGATTCAGGAAAACTTTATATGTTTACTTGTTTAGATAGATAGAAAATAAAAATGTCATGTGTTTACTCTCATAACATTTACTCACCGTCCATCTATTTTGTGGTGTTTCCACAAATCGTTTCCGAGAAGTTTCCGGGCCCCGCGACTATTTGGCCACGAATTTGCGTAACATCCTACAAAAATTTCGGTCATGGTCCGACGAGTGTGCACAATATTTTAGCACTAGAAATGATTGGATTTCCTATTAAATCTATTTGCGGATTACAATTTGGTTGTTTAGCATTAACATTTTCCTCACGTGTCTGCAATTTGATGATTCCAGTCATTGTTTTGATATCGACGCAAAGTGCAGAGCTACATGTTACACATCGATTTTGACAATGGCCATTTTTTTATGATAATAGGTAGCAGACGAGCCGACCGATCATCTGATGGTAAGCGATAAGCGATTACCGCCGCCCATGGACACCTGTACCACCAGTGGTGTCACAAGTGCGTTGCTTACATTATTATTAGATATGATTACTTTTTTTATTTATTTAAAAGACCGGTCAAGTACGATCAGGACTCGCGCATGAATGGTTCCATAAATCAAAAAACTGCATTGACCCACTAAAAATTATCAGTATTTGTTGTTGTCCCATTACAGATCAAATGCCTCCATCATAGAAATCAAGTCCTCGCTAGGGTTAGGCTACAAAATCACTACGTTTGCCTATTGCGGATTGGTGATCACAAACCCGAGCTATGTTCGAAAATTTCGATACATACCTACTTTGGCCCGGTAATCATCGGGAAAAATCAAAACAAAAAAAATATTTTTCATGTCAAAATCTTCAAATTAAGAACTCAAAGGTAAACATGTTTAGAAAGGCTTAGGTATATGCCATAGCTTTAAAAAAAATAAAAAAATAACGATGATACATAATATTATGACCATAAAGATATAATTTTTAGAATAGAAATCTAACTGCTCGTCAAGTAGACAAGTGTTTTTATACTATTTATAAGTACTTGAATGATCTCCAAATTCTTTATAATCATTTTGACATTTTAATTTTAATTGCAACAATTTTTTTATTGTAAATTCATACTAATACTAATATTAACATTATGTAATTTATGTAATTCCAGTTTGGCTCTAAAATTAGACTGCTTCTATTAATAAAATAACTATTTGCGTTTTTTCAAAGTATTGGCAGTATTAGCGTGAAGACAAGTTAAATCTATACATATAATAAAAATGTAAAAAAGCTGTGTCTGTACATTGAAGATATTTATCTCAAAATAACTTAGGACGACTAAAAAACAGTAGCAGAACATGAATCAATGATTTTTAAAATTTTTGTCTGTCTGTTTGTCTGTTTGTCTGTTTGTCTGTTTATCTGTTTGTCTGTTTGTCTGTTTGTTCGCGCTAATCTCGGAAACTACTGAACCAATTCGAATGAAACTTTTTTTATTGTATAGCTGTAATATCAGGGCAACTTATAGGATATATTACATTTTGAAGACCAGGCTCCTTGATGTAGAACTACAACAGCCCAGCTAAACTATAAGAGGTAGGTCAATGGCACCTTAACAAAAAATGTTCATATTGATGAGCAGTTTATGATGCCATGAAAAAAAATCAAAGATCATGGAACATCTGGTTTGGACCTCTAAGAGCCCAGCTACACTATAACAAAATATGGAATGAAATGGAATGGAAAATTGTCAAATGTGATGAGCATTTTTGGATGAGATCTTATAAGGAAGGATATTCCGAACTTAAACCCCTAATGGAGCGAAAGGGGGGTTCCAAGTTTGTTCATCTTTAAGCCAAGAGTCATAAAGTTCACGCAAACGAAGTTGCGGGCGGCCACTAGTATATAATAATTATGTATATCATCATGCTACTAAAAAAGTTGTTACCCTTTTTAACATAGGTATATATATATATGAGTGTAGATAAATAGTGTATTAGATTGCATAATGTAACTTGGTATTTAAAATCTCGTGTTTTAATTGCCCTTACCATGTGACAGTCACTTAAACTACATTTATTGCATGTCACATACAGAACAGTATTTAGATACTTGTCAAGTGTCATTATAATCAATGAAGGACTTCAAAGTATATGAGTATACTGAAATCAAAGGCATTGGATATAAAATCTTTAACTAAAATAGATTTTTAACACCCAGACATCGAACAAACGATCTATTATCACATTAATGTTTGTCCAGATTGGGAATCTAACCGCGGCAGGGCCACTCTACCAAAATTAAATGCGCTAAAATTGGACCAGTCCATGTAAGTTGCATTTTGAGTTACCTAAAAATTTCAAAGGCTTTATATGTAAGCCTAGATGAGTGCAGACTACGAGAATCCAGAAATCCAGGGGCTAAGTAACTTTACATTATTTTTTTTTAACTTTACATTAAAACATAGAGCACATTAATTACCCTCTTACTAACTTTATGACATACTCAAAACTAAACTAAGGCCAGTTAGGGATGTACAGTGGCTAGCACATCAAGTTACTACAATCTGTCATATTTCGTCAGTTGATATTGAACCAAACACGTTTGACATAAAAGTGAGGTTCGATTGAAGAAATTTGACAGATTGTAGTAACTTGATGTGCTGGCCACCGTACTAATGAATATTAACGGTTAAATTAACATAATTTTTTCTTTGAACAATAAATTCACGCAAGATCTCATAATCGAAATGGCCTGACTCAGTACTAAGTAGTTTGAGCACTTGTGTTACAGATATCAGACAACAGAGGAAACACAAATATAATACTCAAATACATATATAACACCCAGAGACATAACGAACACAAGTGTTCATCACACGAATGTTTGTCCAGGGTGGATCGAACCCACGACCGACGATACTAGTGGCCCACACTCACTTCGTTTCGGGAGATTAGTTTCAAACCGTACCAAATAGATGGCGCAGGCCGTCGATTACATCGCGCAAGTGTTTCGCTTTTACATGTTTTGCTATAAAACTTGTGTAGATTAATGGATTCGTCAGTAACCGTTTTTATTAAAAGTAAATAATCGATTGTTTTTTTTTTGTATTATTTAAATTTCTACATGCTTTCCTTATCCTAATAATAAACCTTAGATATTTATAATAAAAATTAATCAGAAAAAATAAATAAATAAGTATAGTAGGTAGATAATGATCTACTTTATTTCAGTTTAAAATGTAACAAAATTAAAAATATTAAGCACATTTAAACACAAAAATTAAAGGTATTAATATAAATTACGTAAACTTTGTTAATTGATTATTTTATGACTTGAAGTATAGATTAAAAGAAAAATCGATATATTTTTTTAATTGGACCGTCTGCTCTCTAGGAGCAACTGGCTGATACATCAACGTCAGACGTTAATTTGCAAATCTGTTTGGATGCCAACGCGATAACGACTCGGGCACTGCATACCAATCAACCATCCGTGCGTTACCTTCGTCATTTTGATGACCATTTGGCTGATACTTACTTAATAATAACTAGCACATGGGTCTAAGCATAAGCGCCGAGTCAGAGCGAATTACATTTGCCGCGCTATAGTCTGTTCCAATTATGAAGTCCCTTTTGACATTTCGAAGAACAGATAGGTACGTTCTTCAAAATGTCAAAAGCACGTTTTCTTATTTAAATTCCTTCACTTCTGCACGTTTCATATATAAATAAAATTAAATATCCTTTTTGTATTTGGCATAAAGCGCCATTTGAAAAATACATTGAGGTATTACCTCAATGGAAAAATACTACTATAATCCCACAAACTATGATTCACAAGTAAAATTAAAATATTTTTTTCGAATATACCTAATGCTCAAAATAATGTAGGAACTACAAAATTTTTTTTTTGCGCGATTGCGGTTACGAACTATTATGGTTTGATTGGTTTGTGTTTTACTTTTAGACATAGTGCCGTAAGTATTCAGCATGTTCTGGACAAAGATTTAAATCATTGGTTCTGGAGATATAAAATTCTATGATGCGGCTGAATATCGATGTCTAAGGGTTTTTCCTTAGTACTGATCTATTGACATATTTTAAAAAGGACTTCTGAGAAATTGGAATAGACTATAAATATATTTCCTCGGTCTACCTCGTGATCGTCGTCGATTTTTGGGCTCCCACTCCGTGCCTATTTTATGTCTATATGAGAAAGCTCTATTCCACCAAAAAACCTTGACCAAACAAAACTAGACCAAATTAGAATAACCATTTTTAAGTACGAGTACTTAATAGCAACACTGGACTGGTTGTATCAGTCTAAAAATAGGTTACCTACATTGCTGAATAAAATTAGAATCAAAATGTGTTTTATTTACATATGCTTGGAATTTATTATTTTTTAATAGTCCATTATTATTATCGCTTACTCGTCTATTTTATGGAGCAAGAAAAGACACGTTGTACGACTTTTTAAGAAGTGAGTGAAGTGAGGGTGGAGCGGAATGAAATTCGCCAATAGAATGGCAAAAATCTACTTTTTACACTCCAGACCGCTCCGCTCCGGTAGATAGGTAGCCTAGGGGCTTTTGGAGAAGGTTTTTGCCCAGCAGTGGGAAAACCTGGGCTATAATTCTTATGGAAAACTATCTATGTAGTAAATAAGGCACGAATTGCTAGAATGCCGCATGGCACATTGGTAGTGATCCTGCCTCATACGCCTGGTCGTGGGTTCGATCACCACCCTGAACAAACATTCGTGTGATGAACACTGTCTTGTGTTTGTTCAGTGTCTGTCTGGTAATTTATGTATTTTAGTATTAATTTTCCTCTGTTGTCTGATATCTGTAACACAGGTGCTTGAGCTACTTAGTACGGATTCAGGTCAATGTATGAGATGTGTGAATTTATTATATTATTAAGTATTGCAATCTCGTGATAAATTATGATCTGAGTCAATTAAATGATGAGATAAATTCAGCATCATCGTCTCAGCATGTTATTCACGGTTGCGTCCAAAGCCGTCGTTTGTCATCCCCGGATTGTCTTGTCCAGGGAGAAAAAAGTGCGGCAAAATAATTTCCGCTCTATGCGGCAAAACAGTTATAGGCCCCAAGCGGCAAAAATATTATCCGCCCCTGGCGGCAATATAGTTTTTCGCCCCAGACGACCCATACCCACGCTATTACTCTACTGCCTTGTATCACTGATACACCCCATTCAGACCTCTCCGCCCTATAGGCCATCGGTTTTCTTCGCAATACGTTATGTCTGTGACTTAAGATCTCCTTTGGATCGTATCATTCCTGATACGATCACACAAGAAGACTCTGAGCATAGCCACCTCCATTGCCCTGAGTGTCTTTGGGCCATCTTCTTCGTTCATAAACGGTCCATTGATGCAGCATTCATAGAGACACCATGTTTCCGCGTAGATAAAATAGATTTTACATAATTTTACATAATATTTACTGCGCAAAGCAATAAAGATGCACCTATTAAATGACAATGTAATGAAACCGGACCTAATTAGAACCTACTCGACAATTTGATCGAAAGTGCAAAATGGCGTATAATTTTATGCATGTACGAAATTTCATAGATCTATGATAATTAGCTTAGGATACCTAGAGACCACCTATATCTATATACCTCCACTTGCAAGAAAAATATGTAAGTCAAGACAAATACTTGATATTAGTGCTAACCTAGATAATATTTGTTTGCTGCTTCGGTACAACAAAGTCTCAACTACCCAAATCTTCAAAATTGAGTTAAATATATGCCAAATTGTCTCCAAAGCATGCGTTTATTTGGAAAAACTAAGACTGACCGTGAAAATGTACCTCTAGTAGTAATTTTAAACCTACCAAAGAGAGTTGTGCCTCGAAAAACAAAATTAAAAAAAAAAACTGAAAAGTTTTATTTCTGTAAAATTACAAAATGGGTAAAGACGTTGTTGCGCCAAAGTAGCATGAAAATCAACGTCAACAATGAAAATTTTGTTAAACAAATTGAGAAGTTTGGGGTTAATTTTAGCTTTTATTGTCCCATAAATTAGACGAGTAAGCAAAAAGTGTGTAACTCATAATTTCCTTTTTTGAAAGGACATGTTTGTAACTTTTATCCCGCGAATACTTACCTACAGTTATTATTAAAAATATATTAATTATAAATCCATCATAATTACTTACCATCCAAGCGGTAAATAACATCTTCAGCTACCGACTGATGAACCACGATGAATGCAACGAACAATGTCAACTTATCCATAGTTAGAACCCACATTTTGATCTCTAAAGTTTATACACTATTTACCAACACAAAAAAAAAATTGTTCGTTCACTTTTTAAAATACATTTCTTTCAACTTTTTTCTTTTTTATTCTCGTTGATTAGTTAACGGCTGCAAGATTGAAATGTGCCGCGGTGACTGAACGAAGGACGACCGATATAGGTGACGCTGGCCACTTGAGTGTAGGTAATTCGGCTACACTGGCCACTCTTATTGTAGCGTCTAAGCCTCTGAGGACCGGAACTGCTTACCTAAGAAGTTCAAGTTTTCATAGACTTGTTCGTAAAAAAATCGGTATTAATAAGACTGCCTCGATTTGCTTATACCTACGCGTCACGCACGTCAGCGACATACTGCGCTTGGGGCCCCAGGTTCGATCCCAAAAATACTAAACTAAATTTCAAAATAGTTTCAAAACGTTACCTGTTTATCAATTTTACTCTGAAAATTTATTATTCTTTTCTCATGAATAAAGGGTTATTAGTTACCATCAGGTGATCCGTCTGCTCGTTGGTCAGCTATCATGGATACACGTTCGGAAATATCTTTGAGAAACTATCCGAAGTATACAAGTTTCCAACAAAAAATAATGCATTATTCGAAAAGTCCAGGGGTGTGTGGTCAAATTAGATCTGACGACCTCTCTAATGACGCACGTTCTCATCCACTGATCTACCACTAGCATGGGCGTACCCAAGTTCTGGGCCAGAGGGAGGCAAATCTGTTTTTTTACAAGCTAGGTGCGTACAAAAAATAAAAAAACTTAAATTATAATAGGTATGTTTTTATATAAATTCTTTAACTTACCTAGGCCTTTTTTGTGATAGGTGGCAGACGAGCAGACGGATCACCTGATGGTAAGCGAAAGATACCTGCAACACCATTAAAGTACAAGTGCGCTGCCGACCTTTGACCCCTTTCCCCCCGTATTTTTCATTTCTATTGAAATAAGTACTAGATAAGTTAAATTAGTAGGGACGTTAACATGATCAGGGGGGTAGCTGACCTCCCCAACCCCTTCCCCCCTTGGGTACGCCCATGACCACTAGGGTGACCCTGCCCTGGCAAAAGGTCGCGGCTGAGGCTCAAAGTCAGGACTCTGCGCTTGACCACGCCGAGCCACCTAGGGTTACCAAATGACCGGGAATTGGCGGGATTCTCCCACTTTTTGTACATCCTCCCAAAAAAGCAAAAAAATCTCCCGGAAAATTACTTCGACTTTTCAAGTCTGTATAACGCCCTGTTGGACTAGTGGTTTTAGTACCGGGCCGTGATATCGGGGTCCCGGGTTCGATTCCCAGGTCAAACAAAAAGTATGTTTCGAATTTTTCGAACATACATAGCTCGTGTTTGTGATCACCAATCTGCATTAGGCAAAGGTGGGCGGGATGGAATTAGGCCTAATCCCATCATAATAGCGATGACTTGATTTCTATGATGGAGGCCATTGCCCTGCAGTGAGACAGTAGGTACATAGGCTGATACTTATACTTTTAAGTCTGTGGGTGCCGTCTCCTCTCTTCGCTCTTCAGCCAGGGTATGGATTTGTGAGGGGGACCAGTGCTGACCAACCCCCCCCCAAATATGAATAGCCTCCGCATCTCATTTCTTCCCCCATTTATGGCATGACGAAGAATATTATGTTTTTCTTCCCTGTAGTTAAGGCATGTCGATAGTCATTTAAATCACATTTCTTTCATTCACATTTCAGAATTAGTAATTACTCTCGACAGTATGAAGATCTCGTGGTGGCCCTAGGCAACCCTAGGGCCACCACGAGGCAGCATACACGGAGCGTGACGACTTCGTTACATGATACACAAGCCAACATTACCGAGGTCAGGTAATCACTAAATAGACATAGAACGCTGGCTACCACACCGTGCTATGACCGTGGGAGACGTGACATTTTTACCGTGTGTCAGCCACGCTTCGGCATGAAAGCGCCCGCTCGACTGGATTGATACCTTACTCACAGAAAACCGGCGTGTAGCAGCTCGCTGTATTTCGTCGAATGAGTGAGGGTACCGGAGGTCACATTGGAGAGAAAGGGGGTTAAAGGTTGGCAGCGCACTTGTTGTGAGTCTACTGTGTTGAATGTGCGATGGCAATTGCTTACCATCAGGAGATCCATCTGGCTGGTTTTCGGGTTACAGAGATTATTGTGTAGCCGCAACAACTCCTACGACTAATATACAAATGTTTATGATGCTCTCATTGCTTTGAAGTTTAGAGTAGGCACTTTCATTTGATGTGGGCTACATATTTATAGTTAGCGCTCAGAGCCATTGGCCGGCGCCACCTTTGCAAGATTTAACCCCCAATTGGCGGCAAAAATGGTCGTCTTTCTTCCCGAAAGTATCCTATCCCATTTTCATCTCGTAAACTTGAAACGTGTACGTAAAACTTGAGTTCAAGTTCACTAATTCTTGACTGCCTCGGCGGCCCAGTGGTAAAGTGAAGGCTGCGCTTGGGGTCCCAGGTTCGATCCCCGGGTCAGCCAAAATTTGTAGTACCGATACCGACTAATGTGCTTTTCGAGGTACGGCCTTTGTGCCTGATCCAATTAGTGCGGTTGATGACATTGGTGTTTCATACATGAGAGTACACTTGTGTCTACGCACACACTTGTGCACTATAAAATGTCCTGCCTCGAGCCGAATATCAGTTGGAGGATTGTTTTAATACGTATAGCTGGCGGCATGAAAGAATAGCGATGACCGTTATTTTGCGCACTTGTTAAAAAGAAGACGTTCTATTAAAATTGGTTTCTGCGCACTCAAGGTCATAACTGCTGCTCTATGCCGCAAGACTATACTTAGTAGTTTTTAAGAATTTTGTCATTCTACGAGATCCAATGTCGAGTGCACTAAAATTGCCCCCCAGGAGTTTTAGTCGGTAACCCCCTCCGTAATGTGGGGGGATGGGTATACGTACAGCATTTCTCCTGGGTCAACAAAAAAAGGTATGCCTATAATATTTAGGAGAATAACAGTGATCAGTTGTTTTCGCACATCGACCAACACACGTCACCGGCATTGTTTTTCCACCTGGGGGTCGTGGCCCCTGGGGTATTAAGTTTGTATGAAAAAATGTCGCGATAAATTAAAGAGGTACCTACATAAATAAAATAGGAAAAGTCATTAAGTCTTACAATAAGATATACTTAAGAAATTTTCCCGTTTTATTTAAAGAAATTACACACAACTTAAGGCAATCACACAACATAAAACAATATTTAGTTACAGTAACTTAAATACACCTATTATCGCCAAAGATTTAAATCAATTATCGCCATAAAAAAAACACTAATTAAAATAATATTCCAATCAGCACAATATAGATATTTTGGGAACACTTTTATTTTCTTTTAACTTTTACTTAGGTAGGTAGGTTACCTTAGTAAGCATTGGTTTTCAGTATTTTTTTTCTACATATTTTTTACATGTTTTTTTATGATATAGGGGGCAGGCGAGCCGACGAATCACCTGATGGTTAGTGATTACCACCCATAGACACCTGCAACACCATACTTTTTCAGTAATTAAAGCATTCAACTACGCTTGTAAAACGTTCAAACCAAACACCTCATTCATATTTAAATATAAACGAAACATTTACTTGTACCTCTGTATATCAGATTTAGTTACTAAGTAGGTCGCCCCCATAGAATTTTCTGTACTTTGTAATGCGTTTCCTTGAACTATCACCCGGTGAAATGATAAAATGCTCAAGAAATATCGATGAGTGGCAGTCGAGAAGTGACATATACCGATCACATTTAGGTTTAGGTTACCTACTTGAAATGACAAAAAACTATCACACACTTTTAAAAATCAAATAGAGAATCTTTTCAACTCTTTTTTTTTAATTATTAGTTTTTTTTTTTACTTTTAACGTGTGATGTCGATGTACGTGTTAAATTAGTGTTAAACAAGATTAATCCACGCGGGTAAACATGGAAAAATTACTGTTTGTGGTGTTATTAGTTCTTCATACGTCGATTGCAGAGAATGTCATCTACCGCTTGGAAGGTATGTATTTTTTTATGGCAGACGAGCAGACGGATCACCTAATGGTAAGCGATAGCCGCCGCCCATAAACACACCAGTAGAATCACAAGTTACAAGTCACAACCTTTAACCCCCTTTCCCCCCAATTGGGCCTCTCTCCGGTGCCCTCACTCACTCGACGAAACAAAGCGCAGGCGTAGGTAAACCAATCCACTATAATGTCAGATACTTGGAAAAGATTGCAGATGAAACTGAGATTAATATTCACTGCATCAGATATTGCTCACGATGGATAGGGGGGCTTCTCGTGTAGAAGTGAGAGATGTCAAGGTATGGAGAAATGTACCTATGTCTCTAAATTCGACTTCAATGTCGAGTGCAAGAATTGCTTACGCCTAATGCACTACTAAAATAAGGGTAGTTTTTAATGCATAGGTATTTAAAATGGGTCTGATACGTTGTTTCGGATGTCATCATCGCAACGCACGCTGTTGCGAAAAACCGTTATATAGAAATTCGCAAAATCGAATAACGGTATCGCAAACAGGCTCCCACGAAATCCTTGATCCGCTCAATTTATAGTTATAGTTTCAAAATCTATTGTTATGTCATCATGTCCAAACTATCTAATGTTTATAGTAATGGAATCTAAAGTGCAGGCTTGTCGCCGATGTATTGGTAAAATACGCACCCAGATGTGAAAGTACCATATTAATTTACTCAGATGCTGATTACCACCGCATGCCGTTCAAGTATCACTTGGACCGATTGCTGCCCTGTCTAGGCATCCCTGGCGGCGTCTACTGCACAGCGCATGCCGACATCGTGGCCGACCAGCCGAGTGAGCTGCTCAACATGATGCAGGTCTGTCTCCTCTCACTGTAGGGCATTGTGGGGTAATCTCTGCGGTGGATTACAGCACGCGGTCAAATACCACTTGGACCGGTCGCAGCACTGCCTGGGCGTCCCCGGCAGCGTCAGTAAACGCTGACATCGTCTCTGACCAGCTAAGCAAGCTGCTCAGCATGATGCAGGTCTGTCTCCTCTCACTGTAGGACATTGTGGGGTAACCTCTGCGGTGGATTAAAGCATGCGGTCAAGTACCCCTTGGACCGGTCGCAGCCCTGCCTGGGCGTCCCCGGCAGCGTCAGTAAACGCTGACATCGTCTCTGACCAGCTAACAAGCTGCTCAGCATGATGCAGGTCTGTCTCCTCTCACTGTAGGACATTGTGGGGTAACCTCTGCGGTAGATTACAGCACGCGGTCAAATACCACTTGGACCGGTCGCAGCCCTGCCTGGGCGTCCCCGGCAGCGTCAGTAAACGCTGACATCGTCTCTGACCAGCTAAGCAAGCTGCTCAGCATGATGCAGGTCTGTCTCCTCTCACTGTAGGGCATTGTGGGGTAACCTCTGCGGTGGATTATTGCATGCAGTCAAGTACACCTTGGACCAGTTACAGCTCTGCTTGGGCGTCCCGACATCGTAACATCGACACGTTAACAAGTGACCGACTTTGAATGAAAAGTGGAAATTATTTTGTAGGAAGTCCTATGAGTCATAGAACCAATTTTTAATGTTGTTACATTCAGAATGATTGGGAAATATTCACAGATACATAGGTATATGGTAAATTCTAACCACTCTGTATGTAACCCAATGACTCTTGCGCGATGTATTGTCACACAGCGCCATCTCTTAGGCCAGCTTAGAACCAAGTCCCGAAATGAAGTGAGAACATCTAAATGCATGATAAACTTGTTGCTCCAAGGCATACTCCGCGCATCACACTCACTTCAACTACACGAACATCAAGTACGGGCTGTGCATCACGAAGAGCTGCAAGCAGATGTACGGCGGCGACAGCAGCGAGCCGGCGCTGTGGAACACCACGGAAGCCTGCCTCAACCATACCCTGTCAAGGTAACCGATGGGACATAATCATCTTTGCTTGTCATTTCAGTGGGGAGTCCCAACAGAGCCTTGGTACCCGGGGCGATCTTCTAGCTCATTAGTATCGACTACGACGTGGAGTATTTGGTGTAGATGCGCCAAAGACTACTAATCTGCGCGACTGAGTCGGCCCGCTGTTAGTCGGTTGTCACCCCTCGATGCCTTGTTTGAAAAGTTGAATTTTTTTATCCGAATTTCCAAAAGTCATTTAGAATTGCTGTTCAGAAAGATGATGAATGAAGGATGTAAATGTTTACAGATACACCCCAGACACTGAACATATAAAGTGATCATCACACCAATATTTATCCAGGGTGGGGATCGAACCCAACACTTTTGCGTACTTATGTGCCCCTGCCTCATACTCATAAAGTGACTCATTCACCACTACCAAATACGTCATCGGGGGCTTAGCGGACAACTCGGGCAAAAATCTCGGGCAGGAATTTTAAAAATGTTTAGCTGGTCACTGTTCTAACCTAACCTAACCAATATTTTTTGTTTCACAGAGTTTAGTATGTAATATCATCACATATATTTTAGTGGGGCTAAGTCTAAAACACTGACCAGCTAAAAAAACTTGAAATTCCAGCCCGAGTTTTTTTGGCCGAGTTGCCCCCTAAGCGCATCAGGTCAGTCAATATCAGATTATTACGATAACTCGCTACGTGGTTCCAGTGAATATGACCTGAAGGTTCGAGTGACCGATCTGGACTGCTACCGCCATGGCCACAAATATGACGTCAACTTGGTCGACTGCCTGCTGCTGACCGTCCTCGGCGCCATCTTGGTTGCCAACGTGGTGGGCAGCGCCTATGACATCTGGATACGAGATGAGGCAAAACCAGGTAAACCCAGTTATAATGATAATGATAATTTATTTCACAAAAAACAGAGTACATACCTAAGATGGCATGCAAAAATATATCCGTCCATTTAACCACAACATAGTTTTTTTATATTGAGTGTGGCTTGTGATCCTATATTCCTCCAAACGTGTGTTTTTTTTGGCAGGAAACAAACTCCTCTTGTCGTTCTCAATTCGTGCCAACTGGAGACGCCTGGTGGCGCCAGCGTCGAGTGACCCGCACCAAGTCCGACTCCAGAGTATGAATGGGATCAGGTATTACCAACAGAAATATCTTAGTAACTTCTTAAATATATACGGACACCTGGAGGTGATACCTAATGCCAAATAGTCAAAGGCTAATACGCTCTTCAAGGAGAGGTGAAGTTGGAAAGGCTTTGCGCGGAATCCAGGCTGATGGCTGGCAGCAAGTGGCGCAAAACTGACCTAGATGGAGGATGGAGGCTCTTATTATCGTAGGTCTAGGCTCACTTTGGGTCGTTGCGTCAGCCTAGTTACTCGTTGTTATAATGTCCTACTCAAGTTATTTTATGGTAGCAGGACATAAATATTTGAGATCTCTCTTTTTTCCATCACATCGTTTTTATTGTACGTCAAAGGCGCAAGTCCGTTCTCTTCGAAAGTTCGGATCCCGAGGTACGTACAGCCACACATCAAAGTATACATAACTGTTAAATTTCTTCAATCGATTGTCATCTTACTGAGAAACACATAAACTTGAATAACAATTGAGGAAAGACAAGTTGTGGCAATCTGATGTGTGGCAGTCTCTACAATTATACCATCTTTCTTGAGGAAAGACAAGTTGTGGCAATCTGATGGGTGGCAGTCTGTACAATTATACCATGATTTTTTTCATAATACTAGTTACATGTTTAGAATCATTAACTATCTCAATAATCGTGGGTACTCAATAAATTTGTGTTACATTACAGAGCTATATCATCGATCCTGGTGATCCTGGGACACATTCCAATGGTCACGATAAACGCATCGGTTAATCCCAAAGATTTTGAAAAGGTGAGTAGGTATTGGATATAAGTATCATGCGATGAGGTGACTCCTTTGGTAAGCCTGGTAGTGCAAGACAAGGTCGAGGGCAAAAGAGCGCAAGGCAGGTCACCAATGCGCTGGACCAGTTTTTCACTGGCGGTATTTCCGAACCGGTAGGAAATTCAAATCTGCAAGAAACGAGCCTATACCTCCTAAACGGCCAGCAACGCAACCGCACTCCTTCTAGTGTAGCTGAAGTCTTACCCTGCGACACTTACCATCTGGTGACGCGCTTGCTCGTTTCCCTTCCTATATTAAAAAAAACCAGCCAAGTAAAACTGCCCTCAATGGTCCACTCCACCTATGCATAGTGCAACAACTGCGGAAGGGAAGCAAAAGATTTTGAAGTTGGCTATAAACGTTGATGTGACGGCGTTCGTGCCCAAACTAATTGCGACTGTGTGTGATGATTTCAGACGTTTCCCTCTCTGCCGCGCCAGATACTGCATCACGGCCATATGATCACACTGACCTTTTTCACCATGTCCGGTTTCCTGCTAAGCTACAACATGGAGGTCAGGGCAGAAAAGCAGAAGGACACCTGGAGGATTCTGCCAATGACTTTGCTCCACAGGTGGATTAGGTCGGTTTTTTCTTTGTTTTTATGTGTACCATGCGATAGGTAGCAGATAAGCTGACAGATCACGTGAAAACCCACCAGACAGCCCCACAGCCGGCTACGCTGGATTTCGCAGTCGGTCGCTGGGCGGAGAGGTGGAAAAAAATATGTAAATAAATTCAACAGTTATTTTTATGTGAAGCTAAAAATACTTGTATTTTTGTGAATACCTATTTGGATGTTTTTTGAGGAAACATCATTTTATTATAATAGGTAGAAAAGTTTTTCTAAGATTTTTTTCTGTACAGGTTTTCTCCTGCTAATCTGGTGATCCTGATGATGACGGCCGTGTGGTACAAGTTCATTACTATTGGGCCTCTATTTAAGGTTAGATGTTTATTCTTTTAACCGACTTCAAGAATAAAAAAAGTTGGAGGTTCTCTATTCGACTGTTATTTCAATAAAGTAAATCATAGATTGTGGGAGGAGGATCTCTGCTTACATTGAAACGATGATCATAATATTTAATCTGGACACTAGTCTGAAATAAAGAAAATTCAATTTAATTTAATCGACTGACAACTAACCAGCATTTTGCTTCTAAATATGCCAAAAAATCTATTTACGTAAGTACTTATTAGGTAATTGAATGGTTTCTCTTTTAATTCTGCTTAGGAATCTCTTAAATTATCATACTTAACGTTAACGATAAGTTTACGCTACGATCTTTTTGAGTCTTGCTATGCCCTCTGGCTACTTAGTGTCAGGTAGCTTTTTTTTGCTGACGCTGGAGAATGCCGCTGACCAAAAGTGGGTCTTGCGACTCCTTATTATGCATACCCTCCTGCCGAGTGGTGCCGGAGACATACCGACTAAACCCGAGCGACGCTCCCTCATTAGCAGAGTGGGAAGACAGACTATGGGTTGAAGAACCTTACTTCACTTTCTTCCCCAGAGCTTAAAGCAAAAAAGTAAAAGTAAAAAAAAACTATTTGCTCCTTCTACAAACAAACATAATTATCAATTTTTGAACATCAAAGGTCAATTCGGTATGACAAAAAGGATAAGTTCAGCTTTTGCTGCCACAAGAGATTATACTTAGTTCTCTTACGAGTTACGAGCTTACGAGTTAGCCTGGGATGCTAATCAGTAACTCGCACTGTTTCACTTACGAGTGCCTTGTAGAGCGAGCTAGAAAGTAGCTCGCATGACAAGCCGAGTAACTGTCTACTGGCTAGGAGGTAGTTCGCAATATGTAAACCAGTGATCGAGCTACTATTGTGGTGTTCCAGGAGTACGTGTTACGGGAAGCAAGCGACTGTCGCCAGTACTGGCTCTACAACGTATTGTACGCGACCAACTGGATCGATCACTCGCAATGCAACCTGCAGGTCTGGTAAGTGATCGAAATTATAAATTTTTTATATTTTTATTTTTTATAACCTACATTTTACCGCTACTGAGTGGGGCGGTATAATCTAAGCTAGGAGGAAGGGGTAGCCGAGGAACAAAAGAAAAGCTAAAGTTAAAAAACGTAAGGGCGTATGTTACATAAATTATAATATAATCTCTATGAATTGTAAAGCAACGGGCAGCCGATACCCATTCAAAGTTAACCTTCATGAAAAAGGCAGTAGGTATCTCAAATATGGTTGTTAAGGCCGCTGTAAAATAACGCAAAATCTGATATTGAGTCCTAAATATCCGATTTTTGACTTTTTTTTTCCACTCAACTCACTCATTACGAACAATGTCATAAATTTACGAGGTAAGGTTAATTAACCAGGTTCACTCGAAAATGCCGGAGCCCACGCTACGCCAGCATGAGGGCACACTTATGACATATAATCTCTATTTTGTATTTGACCAGAAAAGAAGTGCCGTTTTACTCTCTTCATCATATATAAGTATTATTCTCATTCCAGGTCTTTATCATCGGATCTGCAGATCTATATAATCTGCTTGGCAGTGATCGTGCTGGCGCCGAGCGTGCGCGCGCGCAGGTGGGCGCTGGCGGCGCTCTACGCGCTCGGCATCGGCTGGCCCGCCTACCTCATCTACTCGATGGACTTGGATGGTACTTACCTAGTTACGCCAACGTGAGTATCACTTGGAATCCGATGAGATTGATATTTAATGAAATAAGAATAGATCACAGAAGACCGGCGTGAAGCAGCGCTTGCGCTGTGTTTCGCCGAGTGAGTAAGGGTACCGGACCGGAAGCCCAATTGGGGGGAAAGGGGGTTAAAGGTTGGCAGCGCACATGTGACTCTACTGGTGTTTATGGACGGCGGTAATCGCTTACCATCAGGTGATCCATCTGCTCATCTTCCACCTATCGCATTAAAAAAAATTAAAAGATTCTGAATAACACAAAACTAATCGACTTAGGTACTGCTTTCAAATGGCTATACTATTCTGTGAAATACTCTCCCAGACCAATTAAAATTTTTACATAACTTTGACATGCACGATCCAATTCAATTTCATTGATGCAGTATTATGATGGATTTTCAGTAATTTAATTTTATGTTAATTGTAGACTATTTCTAACATAAGTAATTGAAATGATTGATTGTAAATATCCAAGAAATAAATATGTATGTGTCTCTTTCGTAGCATAACTAACGGGTACTTCACGACGAGCCCCACCTTCAACCTCATCTTCAAGACCACCATCACTAACCTGCCCTGCTACGTCATCGGCGTCTGGTTCGGGTACCTTGTGTACGACATGCAGAGAAAGAATCTCTTCACTGTCAGTTATAGGGTACGTTCAGTTGTGTTTGTATTTTGTCCTTTTCCGAAGAACCTCCATACCATAACCTTTATTTTCATCATCAGCAACCCACACTCATCCACTGCTGGACATAGGTCTCCCCTAATACACGCCACTGCTCCCACTTTTCGGCCACTCTCATCCAGACTACTCAAGCCAGCCTTCGAATGTCATCATCCCATCTTTGCGCAGGGCGCTCAACATTACGCTTACCGAGTCGCGGTCTCCACTCAAGGACTTCACGGCTCCAACGGTTTTCGGTTCTGTCGCTAATGTATCTGCCACTTCAGTTTGCTAATTCGGTAGGCTAGTATATCGGTTCTTTGTTGACATCATTTCTGATGCGGTCCTTCAGAGATACTTGGAGCCGGTACCTGAGGAGGCACGCGGGGTCAGCGTGCCCCACCCTTCACCCTTCCACTTTACTAACTTTAAGTTGCAAAAAATTTGTTAGGTAACAGCACTACCGCATTCCTCAGGATGGACATGAACTCGCGCGCCTACTGTAGTTAGTTGTTAACCCGTTATACCATCGTTCCAGAAATACCGATTGGCTTACTGGGGAGTGGTAGCGCTGTTGTTCGTGGACGCGTTGCTGTGCTACGTGTCCTACGTGGACGGGCCGCGGCCGCCGCTGCTGCTGCGGCTGCTGCTGGGGCCTGTCGTCAGGTCGCTCTTCGGGATCATCATCAATCTTATCATATTAGGAGCCATTTGCAAATGCGACGGTAACTACACATATCTGAGGATTTTTTTTTCTTTTTTAGTTAGCCTATAGAGTCCCACTGCTTAATCCTCCTTAATTGTCCTCCCCAAGTTCCTCCATAGATCGCTGTCCAACGCCCTTGATGATGATGATAATGGTTCTCTAAAACGGTAGTCTCGTTTTCCAGATCTGGTCCGCGGAATTCTGGAGTGGCGGGGCTGGATGCCCATCACGAGAATCTCGTACTGCCTGTACCTGGTGCACATGATGGTGATACGCTACACCGGGGGCTCCAGGGACAGCCTTGACTATTACTCTGATCACCACGTGGTAAGTTACTTCTCTGTTGCAAACCACAATGCAATAATGATTCTGAACGTGTTCTTTATCATAATCATGGGCGTACCCACGGGTGGCAGGGGAGGGGAGCCCCCCCCCTGGATCAAGTTGACGTCGCTACTAATTTAACTTATCTAGTTACTTTTATCGATAGAAATAAAAAAAACATTTGGGGAAAAGGGGTCAAAGATCGGCAACGCACTTGTAGCTAGGTACTCTACTGGTGTTGCAAGTGTCTATCATTTACCATTAGGTGATCCGTCTGCTCGTCTGCCACCTATTACAAAAAAGGCCTACGTATTTAAAGAATTTATGTAATTAAAACATAGCTATTTTAATTTAAGTTTTTTATTTTTACGCACCTAGCTTGCAAAAAAAGATTTGGCCCCCTCTGGCCTAGAACCAGGGTACGCCCATGACCATGAAGGTAGTTTTGGTAGGTCTGGTTCATATGTCTAAGGGTTTTGAAGGTCAGACGACAGTCTCTATCTGTATTTCTCCCCAAACACCGGCCTCACCAAATCCTAGATTCAAGCGTACCCGCTCCAAAGCGATGACTGGGAACTAAACTAGGAATACGCGCTAGACTCACGCACTTCTTTATACTTATCTTACTTATCTTTGATACTGACTTTATTTAATATTTTCAGGCGCAAGAATACTTCGGAATAGCATGCATGTCGATGATATACGCGACCTTGCTGCATCTGATGGTGGAACTACCGTTCGCGCAGCTGTCCAAGATTCTATTCTCCCGCGGAGCCAGGTCTGCGTCAGACCAGCTGCAGCCCAACTCTGAGACTCATAAACCGGCAGATGCCAGGCTTAAAAACGAGTAAAAGGTGTTTTCAATTAGTGGCTGCTAAATGCAAAATTTTGGCACAGCCATAATAAACAAGAAGAACAAATGTCATTCGGTACGCGGATATAACGCGGAATAAATTGACAAACATAAATTTAAAAAGACGATTTTCTATTTACTTTACAAAATACTTAAGTCTTCACGAATTACGTAGGAGTATGTGTAAGGCCGAGCTGTCTATCACTCGCCTGGTACCTACATGACCATCGGATGATCAGCGTAACGCCAATACAGACAGACAGCTTAACAGTGGGAGAGCCAAGCTTCGGCCTGAATGGGCCGGCTCGACTAGAGTAACACCATATCCTCACAGAAAACCGGCGTGAAGCAGTGCATGCGCTGTTTCGCTGCGTGAATGAGGGTGAGGCCCAATCCAGGGGAAGGGGGGTTAAAAGGTAAGCAGCGCACTTGTGACACCACTGGTGTTGCAGGTGTCCATGTGCGGCGGTAATTGCTTACCATCAGGTGATCTGTCGGCTCGGCTGCCACCTATATCATATAAAGATAAAAAAAACCGCTCGCAAAGGTGTCGGAGGAGAACAAAAGATTCGCTCCTGTGCGTTAGGGTACCGCGGACGCGATAAGCGAACCATTAGCATGACAAAACCAATCCGCATCCGCAACCAATCCGCAAAATCCTTCTGTATTCCCAGAGAGCTACAATTTGGGTGTATTTTAGTCGAGAGTGAATAGGCTTCTTCTGGGAAAGCACGCTACATCTTAGACCTCAATGTCACTCTCCATCAGGTGGGATGAGGTCAAGTGCAATGATGTGAGTGGGCCGCTTACCATCAGGCGGAGTGGCTTATCTTGATTGTCCTCAATATTAAAAAAAGCATTTAATATAAAAAAAGAAGAGGAGTTGCGAAATATAAAAAAGAAGAGGAGTTAAGGCTTAGCTTCAACATGATGCTACGGCCGCCGCGAGCAGCCGCTGAAGCACAGGCTTTCTCGTAGGCTCCTGGGTGACGCCTACCTATGCCACAGAATACTTAATAGTACAAGTACAGAAAGCCCACTCCTAAAAACCGTTTATAGAAAATAAAGACTAAGGCTACCATAACATAAAGTTGAAATTCCGACCGCCCAGCGTTCAACACCTACAATTATTCATACCTAGAAGTGCGTTCTCTTTCTATCGCAAGCAACTGTCGCGCATGCGTCGCCGCTCGCTCGAGATTTTCTACTAATTGGCCCCTCCGGAGGGGCCGCCGCATGTACTTGCAAGTTCCATACCTACACGCGGAGTGGGACAGGCCTGCCTATGCCTAAAAACGGGTTAGGGGAAAACTCGCCCGAAAAGAACTCGCACGAGAATTTCAAGATTTTCTGGCCGAGTCACTGTTCTAACCTAAGCCTAATTATTTTACGCACCTAGCTTGCAAAAAAAGATTTGGCCCCCTCTGGCCTAGAGCCAGGGTACGCCCATGACCATGAAGGTAGTTTTGGTAGGTCTGGTTCAAATGTCTAAGGGTTTTGAAGGTCAGACGACAGTCTCTATCTGTATTTCTCCCCAAACACCGGCCTCACCAAATCCTAGATTCAAGCGTACCCGCTCCAAAGCGATGACTGGGAACTAAACTAGGAATACGCGCTAGACTCACGCACTTCTTTATACTTATCTTACTTATCTTTGATACTGACTTTATTTAATATTTTTAGGCGCAAGAATACTTCGGAATAGCATGCATGTCGATGATATACGCGACCTTGCTGCATCTGATGGTGGAACTACCGTTCGCGCAGCTGTCCAAGATTCTATTCTCCCGCGGAGCCAGGTCTGCGCCAGACCAGCTGCAGCCCAACTCTGAGACTCATAAACCGGCAGATGCCAGGCTTAAAAATGAGTAAAAGGTGTTTTCAATTAGTGGCTGCTAAATGCAATGGCACAGCCATAATAAACAAGAAGAACAATGTCATTCGGTACGCGGATATAACGCGGAATAAATTGACAAACATAAATTTAAAAAGACGATTTTCTATTTACTTTACAAAATACTGAAGTCTTCACGAATTAGGTAGGAGTATGTGTAAGGCCGAGCTGTCTATCACTCGCCTGGTACATGACCATCGGATGATCAGCGTAACGCCAATACAGACAGACAGCTTAACAGTGGGAGAGCCAAGCTTCGGCCTGAATGGGCCGGCTCGACTAGAGTAACACCATATCCTCACAGAAAACCGGCGTGAAGCAGTGCATGCGCTGTTTCACTGCGTGAATGAGGGTGAGGCCCAATCCAGGGGAAGGGGGGTTAAAAGGTAAGCAGCGCACTTGTGACACCACTGGTGTTGCAGGTGTCCATGTGCGGCGGTAATTGCTTACCATCAGGTGATCTGTCGGCTCGGCTGCCACCAATATTTTTTGTGATGATAATACTGTTTAAAAACTCTACTAAACAAAAAATATTGGTGATGTTAAGTTATACAGTATTGACTAGCAAAAAATCTCGAAATTCCCGTGCGAGTTTTTTTCGGACGACTTTCCCCTAACTTCTAAAACCTATTTAACATTCTAGAAAATGCAGCACGAACAATAGATACAAAAAAAAATTGTAAACGCTGGTATTTAAGCATAATGAGTACCTAGATATTTTTGCATTTTGCCATGATTTATGTATGTACCTCCGTATACAGGGCGTCTCGCACGACTATTGGGACACCAAGGAAAATCCTTTATTTATCACTTTTTACTGTTTTTTTTTATTATATTTTTTAAATTTCATCTTATAGGTACTCATAGTACAGGGGTTGCCCTAGTTTGAGACCAGGTTATTTATTTTTTGCTTTAGCTTGTATGATACGGATCAGGTACTAGAAAAAAAATATTGGGCAATAATATTATTACGAAAAAATTATTCTTGAAACATATATAACATTTAATTCCACAAATCGATGTACTCAATACCAAAAAATAAAAAAATTAACCAATAACATAATTGAACTCGTATCAATTCGCGAATCCGTATCCACAATAGGGTATTTGACTAATCTCGATATAGTAAAAAATATTTATACTTTTCCAAAATACTGGGTAAATGAGAACCAATGGCCAACATTTTCAGTTAAAAAATATAACGTCTAGCTGGTTTTATGAGCATTCAAAGTTTCATGGGCAAGTCTATTTCTATTTCTATTTCTATTTCTATATTTCTATTTCTATCTATATAATATAAAGCTCGATTACCACTGACTGATTCACTCACTCACTGATCAGGGCTGTTTTGCGGTGGTGTTGGGGTTTATTTTTTGCGGAAAAAAGTTTTGACAAACCCTGAGTGATTTTTTAATCAATCCAGGTTTTTGACATTTAAAGAAAAAAAAAACAAAATGGCGGCAGTTTTTGCGACCTCAACTTTTTTGTACGGCAACTTATTCGAGATGTGAAAAGTGTTTTAGAATCACCCTTTGCTATTTTGTAACATGACAAGAAAAAAAAGTTGAAAAACAAAATGGGCCGCGCCGCCATCTTGGATTGAAAATTTGATTTGAGCACTTTTCACGGGATCGTAGCTGGGGGGGTGCCGTTCGATTTTCAAATTTCTTTTTTGTATCTGTGGCGTACATGTTCTACTTTCAAACGTAATTTGCGATTTTTCAAAATCCAAGATGGCGCCGCTCCTGGCGGCCATTTTGTTTGGAGAAAAAAAAGTGCACTTTTCAAACGAATTTTGCGAGGTGATGGCAACACTGGAGAGATTTGAAATGTTCCGAGCGGCGGTGGGTAATTTATCACAGTATTGCCACGACTGAGAATTTCTACCAAATTCTTGGTAGTTTTTGGGCCATGGCCCCGAATGGTAGAAAATAAAAGTTGCCATATTTGCAAAAATCCGAGTATGCAGTTTTTTAGTAATTTGGCATCGCAATGTCCTCCAGAGAATTTTTTTGGAAAAAAACTGGCAACACTGGAAATGGCGGCGAAAATAAATTTTCGGGCGTCGCTGACTTCTAGAAGTTCTTTGGACGAGGGTATAATAGATAGAAAAAAAATAAAATTGTCTCTGATAGGTTATGCTACGTAGTATATGGGAAAAATACGCGCTGTCAAAAAAACAAGATGGCGGACGAGCTGGCGGCCATCTTGTGAAATCGTATTTTTTTGAAAATTTTCAAAGTGATTTTTTTGACTGATGGCGACACTTGAGAAAGTTTGCATGTATGAGGCAGGTGTGAGTCTTGCTTACATGTGTTGCTATGTCGAAAAACATTTTTGCGTTTTTTGATAGTTTAAGCGTCAGGGCCCAAAATAGTAAAAAAAAATAAAAATTGATTTCCAGGAAAAGTAAACACATCAAGCCTTTCGTTGAGTTAGTCTTAATGACATTAGGTCATTTTTAACAAAATCATCTGGCAACACTGGGAGATATTGAGAAAAATGTTTTTTTGACATGGTCATTTTTGAGAGGTTCCTTGGGGAACCAGTATTATTTTAGAAAAAAAATTAAAACGCCATTCAAAGCGATATATGATGTAGTATATGGGAAAAATATGGGTTGTCAAAAAATCAAGATGGCGGACGAGTTGGCGGCCATTTTGTAAAAAAAAGGAGATTTGAAAAAAATCAAAGTTGTTTTTCGACCAGATGGCGCTACTTGGGGAACTCATGATGTATGACGCGAACGAGTGTCTTTCTAAGGTGTGTTGCCATGTTCAAAAATATTTTCATAATTTTAAATAAGTTTCGAGACTTGGTCAAAAAATAAAAAAAAATTAAAATGACAGTTGTTGGGGAAAAAAAGTACATGCAGGCTTGAATTTAAGTATTTGAAATCTCTTTTGTCCATTTTTACTAAAATTAACTGGCAACACTGGGAGCAGCGTCCAAAAGAAAATTTTGACAGGGGCATTTTTGAGAGGTTCCTTGGGCGAGCAGTATTATCTCAGAGAAAAAGTAAAAACGTGGTTCGACGCGGTATATGTTGTAGAATATGGGAAAAATATGGATTGTTGAAAAATCAAGATGACGGACGAGTTGGCGGCCATTTTGTAAATGTTGAGTTTTTTCGCACTTAAAAACCGATTTTTCGGGCAGTTGGCGCCACTTGACGAGAATCGTTGTTATAATCTTTATGGTAGGTATTAACAAGAGCTACAAAATGGTAGAAAAAAAAAACTTCATCCTCAAGGAAAATTTTAAGATTTAGTACAAAACTTGTGTAAAATGTACGTAAAATTGTAAATACTCAACGTCTGTGTATTGTGCCCTGTCAAAAAGTGACATGTATTGTCATTCTCAACCAACCAGAGCATTTACAAAAACATGCGACGAAAAAAAAAAAAGAAAATTTTTTTTTACTCTACTACGAAATTTTCCCATACATTTTGTACTGAAGTCGGCTGAACCCTACACATAGGTGTATAGGAAAACATGCGAAGGAGATACAAAATATTAGGGTTATGGGAGAGATGGCAACTAAACCGGGACTATGGAAGGGAATTGAGTTGAGTTGATATTGATGATACAACGGGTCGCCTGCTTTATCGACCTTCTGTCTTAAGTTTTTACGTAATTCTCAAACCTAACAACTTACAGTGACCATATCATATTGAGGAACTATAAAGATTCAATAACATACAAAACTAAAAAACTCAAGAAAATTGAAAGTTTCAAACGAAACCACTTATGTAAAATCAATGAGAAGAACCGCAAATATAACTTGGTAATTTCATATATTTATATAGTATTACCACAATATTTATGCGGTTAGTGTAACTAAAAATTTAAATTAAGTTGAATCAAATTTCATAAAGTAATTTTATCACTTGTGCTTGTTAGCACTACTACTGACATTAACGTTACGATTATGAACTTTGAATCACTTAGCCAGCTCAGCGTAGGCATCAAGTGTGGGCTTATATGGAGCTTAAATGGAAAAATCTAAATACTCGACACAAGCCCCGAACACTGAGCGAAGCGGCCGCGTAGGGCGAAGCCCGGAGCGGCCATTTCATCACGTGTTTTTCTTCACAAACCCATGCGAAGCGCCGCGTAGGGCGAAGCCCGGAGCGGCCAATACATCGATTGTTGCACCGGGAGAATCCCGCACGGCCATTTCCTCATCTCATACAGCGGCAGAGCAAGCGGAGCGCCGCGTAGGGCGAAGCCCGGAGCGGCCATTTCTATCACTCGTTATATTGCAAGAATATAGCAGAGCGCCGCGTCGGGCGCAGCCCGGAGCGGCCTTCTAACTGTACATATGGACTTTTTCATCGTGTTCAACGTAACATTGCGGAGCAAAGGCATTCATATGGGTGCGACGAAAAATGAATGCGGAGCGCCGCGTAGGGCGAAGCCCGGAGCGGCCATTCCATTACAAGTTTGAACTTCAAAACCAAGTGGAGCGTTGTGAAGGGCGAAGCCTGGAGTGGCCATTTCAACCTGACTTTCAGGGCAGTACCAAGCAGAGTGCCGCGTAGGGCGAAGCCCGGAGCGGCCATTTCAATCACTTAGGGTGTTGCGAGAATATAGCAAAGCGCCGCGTCGGGCGCAGCCCGGAGCGGCCTCCTAACAGTATGTATGGACTTTTTCATTGTGCTCTATGCAATAACTAGAAGCAAAGGCGAAGCGCCGCGTAGGGCGAAGCCCGGAGCGGCCATTCCACCGCAAGCACGACATATCAATCTAAGCGAGCGCCATTTAATAGAAACACGACGCATGACATTAAGCGGAGCGGCTTTTCATCGTTAATAGACGGGCAGAACCAAGCAGAGCGCCGCGTAGGGCGAAGCCCGGAGCGGCCATTTCATCGAAAGTTACACATGCAAAACCAAGCGGAGCGCCGCGAAGGGCGTAGCCCGAAGCGGCTACTTATTCATCTCAAGTTTATTAAACATAAAACCACCGGTGCGCCGCCGTAGGGCGAAGCCCGGAGCGGCCATCCATCTCAAGTTTATTAAACATAAAAACCAACCGGTGCGCCCGCGTAGGGCGAAGCCCGGAGCGGCCATCCATCACAAGGCTTATGGACAAAACCAAACGGAGCGCCGCGTAGGGCGCAGCCCGGAGCGGCCATTTCATCACAAGTTTATCTAACATAAAACCATCGGTGCGCCGCGTAGTGCGAAGCCCGAAGCGCTATTCCATCATAAGGCTTATCGACAAACTAAGAGGATCGCCGCGTAGGGCGCAACCGTCCCAGATCTACATTTGATTTATCTTTCCGTTGGCCAAAAAAAGTATAAGAGCAGCCGTGACAGACAGAGAACCGGCCCCGTGTATCTTCGCGAGGCCGCAGGCCGAGCTGCGTGTCGCGAGGCCGAAGGCCGAGCTCCGCGGAGGCGAAGCCCGTAGCGTCGCCGCGCAGGCGCAGCCCGTGCGGCTAAGCGTCGCAGACCTAGCTTGAAGGCGCACCCGCGCAAAGCGCGGGGCGGCAAAAAGCTAGTTTAAAGTATAAAATTAAAAAAAAAATTATATATCATCGAACTACCCGTACATTTTTCACCAACTTTTATTATGAAACCATTTACATAAACGAAAACATTTGATATAGCTACCAACAAAATTTACTAGACGCGCATACAAGATACGGGCGTGTGACGTCACTTGCCTATAGCCATTTGTATAGAGCGTTTTTGGGCTTGCCCAAAATATGTGCTCTTAAAGTTGTGATATCTCAGGTGATTCAAATCAGAATCGAGCAATTCTTTCAATAATGTTTCTTAAATTGAGAGGTCTTTGATTAAACACATAATTTTTTTTTGTCAAATACCCTATTCGCCAAGTTGTTTATGCTTAATATTCGGTATCATGGATATCTTTCAAAACAGACTGGTTAAGGTTTCTTAAAGAATTTTTATCTTTACCTACTACTAATACTATTTTTACTAGTATTTACTGTATCGAATATCGATTGGTAATTAAAAAAAAACACAATCCTATTATAATTATTATGATTCGAACCCCTTACATAGTTCAAAATGACCTTCAATACAGTATTTTTTTCTTTTCAATATTATAGAATGTTTTATTTTAGTAATCAGTGCAATCTTCATTATTATACTTTTCCTTGATGTCTTAGTCTTGAAACGCCCTGTATAGTCGTAAAAATTAATGAAAATAAATATTTAACTGTCAGGATGTCAACGTTTTGAAATGTACAATGATACCTTGTTGCATACTGGCTTCAACTTCGACTGGGCGTGCTTGACAGCTCTTACGCTGACAGGCTTTGATTGATTCCATCAGAGGTTCCTAAACTTTAAAGACAACTGAACGCCATTCTAATACCTGTTATTCACAAAACCCTAAGGGTTAATTAACTGTAACCAATGATAAGTAAATTAACTAGATAGGACAATTAAATGAATAGAAACTGATCATTGGAAGTGTTTTTTAACGTGAAATTGTGCAAAATAATGAAGAAGATATTCTTCGTTGTATTCTTCTTCGTGTCCTGTGCAGCGGCTAAAGATGTCATCTATGAACTGGATGGTGAGTACATAATACCTTTCATAAAATAGCTTAATACGCAAGGCAGTAAAGTTATGAGTGTGTATGTTAGAGAGACACTGTCGGATTGGCAGCGCACTTGTACCTCCACTAGTGTTGCAGGTGTCCATGGGCGGTGGCAATTGCTTACCATTAGGTGATCCACCTGCTCGTCTGCTAGGTACCTATCATATAAAAAAAATCTTGGATTTGGCGTGGCGAATTCATCCTTATGGGTTAAATTGCCTCCTGTCCGTACGAAGCGATTCGCTTCAACATTCATAATGCGGACATCTAAATAATTGTAAGATTAAAAAGCTAAAGAAGGCCGACTGTTTGAAAAGTTAGAATTTTAAGTGAATTTCAAGAGTCATAGAACAACTGTTGTTTGGAATTTTTTGTAGAAGACGTGGAAATCTTAAAGATCAGCCAAGTACGCATGATATATTATAAGAGCTCAAGTGTGTACTCAATCAAACACAGGTGCACTCTCTATTATCTTACCCTCTTAATTTGATGGGACACCAGTGTGACACGACCGAAGAGAGATTGGGAGCACGGCTTAACGTGCTTTCCGAGGCACGGGTGTACAAGACCGCCAAAATCCAGACTTCGGGCTGACACTTGAGAATTTCTGAACAGAAAAACTCAGGTACAAATTTTTTGCCCGACCCGGGACCCCAAGCGCGTCTCACTATCAACTGCGCCACCGACGGAGGCAGTCATTGTCATTGCAATGGTATGGTGATGTAGGACTATGCCTCCAGATGCGGAGTACTACCGCATGCCCGAGAGGACCGTCGTGGCCCGCTCGGACCGCTGCGCGCGCGGCGTGTACTGCACCGCGCAGGCCGCGCTCGTCTCCGACCAGCCCAGCCAACTACTGGACATGATACGGGTGCGCTTAACATCCTAAAAGTAAATTATCAGCCTAAGTATATACTGTCCCACTGCAAGGCAAAGGCCTATAGCCATCACAGAAATCAAGTCACTGTTAACAATGATGAATTAATTACCTATAATGTTTTTTTTGTGTCTTAATGCAGTAAAATGACATCAAAATATCATGATATGGAAACATTCCCATAGCATTTCCAAATAAAATCTTGTGAGTATTTTGCACATACATAAGACACAAAACTAAAATTAAACTATTAAAGTAAGTAAGACATTATTGTGTGGTTAAAACATTAATTACAAGTAAATAATAAAACTCAGGGTAATAAAATATTATAGTTTTAAACCTTACATTGCTATTCTGTAGCAATTTTTTGTTTGTGTGAATATTTTTAGATTGTTAATTAGTATTGTTGCAATGAGGTGGAGGCGGTATTGTTTTGAAATCACTTTTATTGCTTTTAAAATAATAGGTTACTTCACTTTCTAACTACCACAATCTGGGAGGACACTTCCTCCCTAGGATAACGTGCAGAGGTCTGGACCCTCCTTACTCTAACTCCTCGCGATATCGTCACTCAGCTCCGGAATGCGCTCTCGGGAGCGCATCTGTTTATTTTTCAATGCATGACAGATTCTCCTTATAAAATCAGACATAAACAGCGGCCAGTATATCAAAGGAGTTTACCATCGTTACAGTATACACTGACTTAACGCCCAGTGGTTTAAATACCGGGCCGCACACACTACCAATGCTCTGTTCGCCTGTTATTGACGGAATATTGGATCGAGAACTGACAAACGGAGTGATTAATATGCTTTAGAGAAAGTCTCAAATAGAGTGGCTAAGCGCGTATCACCGTAAGGGACAGAATCTATGTTAACCCGGCCAAATGAAATGAGATGTGAGTCACATCTCATTTCACATGACTCATGTGACTGAAGATTACTTCAGTAGGTAGCCTGTTATCTATTACTACGGCTGAATTTGGTTGGTTATTGCGGTAGTAAAAATACGAACAAAAATCGCTCTTAATTACTATGGGTTACTATGGCAACTAGCTTTGTTGGGCGCACAACTGAGTCCATCAAAAAAGTGGAACTCTGACAAAGACAAAAAATCATGATTCTATCTCTTTTACTTTTAGCGATTTCTGTATATAGTTGTTCCGTTTACACGAATATTATTATTTGCGTGTCCTCTCTATTTGATACTTTCTCTGTTAAATACTCTTTGGAACTGACTTTTGAACTAACCGGCGAAGTGACAACATATCTGTTTTTTCGAAATTGATTGTGAGCAGGAAATAAAAGGTTTGTACAAGTAATTTGGTGTTTTACTTCTGAACCCTTGAAACTAAGATGGGATAAGTTTTAAACACTACGCTTGCCCAATGCGGATTTGTGATCAAACCCGAACTAATGTTCGAAAAATCGAAACATAATTGCTCGACCCGAGAATCGAACCCAAGATCGCCTATACTGCGTACTTAAACGACACTAAAGAAAAACATTCTACATATTTTTTCATGTGATAACTGGCAGACGAGCAGACGGATCACCTGACAAGCGTTGCTGCCGCTATTGACACCTGCAACACCAGTCAAACCGTAAATGCGCTACCAACCTTTAACCCCATTCCCCCCATTGGGCCTCCGGTACCTCACTCATATGACGAAAAACAGCGCAACGATGTATGTACATACACTTCGGCATGAAAGGGTTGACTCGACCGGAGTGATACCACGGCCTCACAGAAGACCGACGTGCAGCAACGCCTGCGATGTGTTTCGTCGAGCGAGTGAGGGTGCCGGAGGCACAACTGGGGGAAAAGATGGTTAAAGGTTGGTAGCGTCCTTGTGACTCTACTGGTGTTGCAGGTATTTATGGGCGACGGCAATCACTTATATCATCAACTGATCCGTCTGCTCGTCTGCCACATATCGCGGTACTTACATAATATTTGACATTAATAAATGTATAAGGACTTAAATTTAATAAATAATATTTTTATTTATATTTCTATCACATAAAAATAAATTAATAAACGTGTTATCTATGTATATCAATACTCTAGGCGTACTCCGCGCACTCAAAGCACTACAACTACACGGACATCGTGCGCGGCGTGTGCGTCACGGACGCCTGCGCAGGCTTCCTCGGCGACGCGCGCGCGCCGGCGCTGCGGGCCGCCCTCGAGGCCTGCCTCAATGACTCCCTCTCCAGGTGAGAGTCCGATATCATTGTGGGAGATCGAATTGTGGGAGAGCCACGCTTCGGCATGAATGGGCCGGCTCGACCGGAGTGATACCACTGCCTCACAGAAAACCGGCGTGAAGCAGCCCCTGTGCTGTGTTTTGCCGAGTGAGTGAGGGTACCGGAGGTCCACTCGGGGGGGAAGGGGATAAAAGGTTGGCAGCGCACTTGTAACTCCACTGGTGTTGCAAGTGTCCATGGGCGGCGGCAATTGCTTACCATCAGGTGATCCACCTGCTCGCCTGCTACCTATCACATAAAAAAAACATGAATCAATAAATAAATTCACACAACATCTCATACATTGACCTGACTCCGTACTAAGTAGCTTAAGCACTTGTGTTACAGATATCAGACAACAGAGGAAAGGTTTTTATTCGACGTAGGAAAGGTTTTTATTCTTCAAAAAAAATGTCTAAGAATACTAATAAATATTGACCAAATGGAATCCTGTAGAAACCACTTCGTAACTCATAAAATATTAACTGTCACATCTATTTATATACTCGAGTCATGTAAATTCATTAAAAATACCCAGATTTTACTCACCAGTAAAAAATAATAACAAGAGGAACAAAAGATATTTAAACAAATTTAAAGCTCCATTTACAAAATTAAAATTAGTTTCATCCAGCCCACAGCACCAATTCGAATGAAACTTTTTTTATTGTATAGCTGTAATATCAGGGCTACTTATAGGATATATTACATTTTGAAGACCAGGCTCCTTGATGTAGAACCACAACAGCCCAGCTAAACTATAAGAGGTAGGTCAATGGCACCTTAACAAAAGTTGTTCAGATTGATAAGCAGTTTATGATGCCATGAAAAAAAATCAAAGATCATGGAACATCTGGTTTGCACCTCTAAGAGCCCAGCTACACTATAACAAATATGGAATGAAATGGAATGGAAAATTGTCAAATGTGATGAGCATTTTTGGATGAGATCCTATAAGGAAGGATATTCCGAACTTAAACCCCTAATGGAGCGAAAAGGGGGTTTAAGTTTGTTCATGGGACTACGTGATTCCTTGGCCCAATTTACTCCAACTTTTGCATACACATTCTTTGACAGAATTGGTGGATAAAATATAAGATTCAAACTTTAATAGAATACTTACATCCCCTAATGGAAAAAAAATCAGCCATACATTCATGTTAATAAGAATATACAATCATCTACCTAATTATATAAAAAGTCAAACAAATCCAAAAATATTCAGCAAAATATTAAAAGAATATTTAATAAATAAATGCTACTATAACAAAGAGTACTCTGACGACGCAAATAATAATAAATAATTAATCCCTGTCCTACAAATACTTCAGCATCTCTCTCATATTTATTCTTCTGTTACCGTTTTTCGTGTTGATGTTTATTTTTAAGACTTTAAATTTGTTTTCTTTAGTTTTATTTAAATAATTATTTAATTTATGTAACAAAGTATAAGTATGTGATAAGCCCTCTCATATTGCTATGTCCTTGCAGGACGTCATAAATAATTCTAATGGAACTACCTACCACCTTTGTACAAATATATTGTAATTTATGACATGCAATAAATGATTTGATTTGATTTGAGGATCACAAATATATTCCTTAAATACATATAACACCCAGACACTGAACAAACACATGTGTTCATCACACGAATGTTTACCTAGGGTAGGGATTGAACCCAAGACCTTTGGCGTATGAGGCAGGGTCACTACCAAATGTGCCATCCGGCCAGTCAAATTTAATAAAGATGGAAGACTATTAAAGCCTTTATTATGTAGATAAAGACGATATTTTATCACAATCCATCTTGTAGGTACTCATCGTCATCATTTCAGTCACGCAATTTTTTGGGCTATGTGTGCGACTTTAGATTACCCGCGGATATCATCATTTTTAACACGATCACGCAAGGTCATTCTTTAGAATTTGGTACTATTTTGACTTAAATTAATATAAGGCCTTTTTCAGGGAGTATGGGCTTAAGGCAAAAGTGTATGATCATTTCTGCTACCAGAAGGAGTTAAAGTATGACCTGGGCTATGCAGACCTAATACTGGCGGTTGTGATGTCGACGATCCTGGTCTTCAACGTGGCAGGAAGCCTCTACGACCTGTACTTTAGAGATGGTATCAAACCAGGTACCTATATACTGATACGATGGAATGAATTCCCGCTTGTTTTGTATGTAGAATGACCTGGCTTCGCTAAACCCTTTTCCACCAGAGCTGAGCTGAGCGAGGCGAGGAAAATGAAGCGATTCTATTGGTGGAATTTCTCCTCGCACACCGCTTAGCTACCTCGCACAGCTCCGGTGGAAAAACAGCCTTACATAGTTACACATCAGGTTAATTACCACTAGTAGTAAATTTTCCTTCGTAGAATTATTTTCATTTCTAGCTGAAAGTTACTACCTAACACTTACGGACCTTTTGTCCGATAAATAAACTTGTTTATTTTTCTTTAATAGGTATAGAACTTCGCTCTCGTTTCACATTTAATTTTATCATATCCAATTTTCTAAAAGACCCTGGCATCAAAACAATGACAATTTGACGGTGTATACATTTGAAAAATAACTACTCAGACAAGACTCGTGTCTCCTCTCCTCAGGAAATAATATACTCATGTCGTTCTCAATCGTTGACAACTGGAGACGCCTGGTGGCGGCGCCGTCGGACGACCCTCGAGATGCTCAGCTCCGCATTCTCAATGGACTCAGGTAACTAACCAGGGCCGGATCTACCTATGGGCTGCTTGGGCTGCCCAGGGCCCCGGGGATACAAGAGACCCCCCAGATCGCTCGCTCGCTAAAAATCCCTAAACGCTAAGGATCCCACTTCACAGCAATAAGGTCGCCCTTTGTACATTTAATACTTGCGTGGGTTGAAATATTTATGTTTTTTTGTTGAAAAAGAAATGTATATATAAGAATAAATCATTATAGAAACAGTTTTTTGACATGGTTATTAGTTGGTTACTTGATAGGCCCCCAAGTAGTTTCAGCCCAGGGCCCCACAAATTCACGATCCGGCCCTGTAGCTAACCCGGGTTGGCACCCGGGGCGATCTTCTCGGGGAAGGAAGTAAAACAGCTCGTTGGGACCTCCTCGACTATTACGACGTCGACTACATTGACTAAGACGGGGTGGGGGTCCCAGAGCTTCGCAAGTTGCAATTGATCCCAGATCCTATGGAGATCGCCATGCCTGCCCGTAGTAACCTGCCCCTTCTGTCCGCGTGACATTCTTGTCGTGCAGATGACTACTAATATGCGGGTATGGTAATTGGCACTCTGTTGTTGCCTGGCAACAACCTGACTCAGCATCACACATACTAACTAGGTTCGGTGGGATACTGACTAACACGTCCGTTCCGCTTCAGCGGCGGGCATCAACTGACTTTTGCTCTACGGAAATTCATGAGTTTCTATCGCTTCTCTGATCAAACTTTGGAATTCTGTGGTAGGTAGAGGAACAAATTGCATCGGCTGATGCCTACCTAGGTATTTACCTAGTGGTTTTTATTGTCCCAATTTGGTGTTATTTTGTCGCAATGAAATGCCGCAAAGAGATATGTGATTTTATTCTTCATATTCTATCTGTCATTATCTGGGGGTTATAATTAAAACTCAATCCAGTCATGAGGACCCGATGAAATAAAATTTTAAGCGATGGCTTTATTGATTTCTGTTATCGTTTTCTGCTGTTTTATGTGTTCCTTTTTTCCTGACAGATCCTGTTTTAAAAAACTGTTCTTATATTTTTTTTTACAGGGCCATTACGTCAATTATAATTATACTAGGACACGTGGACCAGTTTTTCTGGACCTACATCGGAAACCCTTTATACATTGAAAAGGTGAATACTTCAATCCTGAATTCAGCAGCTTATCGTAGCGGGTTCGAGGAGGGCGGTCCGCCCCGGGCGTCACTCTTGCTAAGGCCCCATAGACACCTTTTGGAGTGCACTCGAGTAAAATGTTTACAAATTTTGAGTATGAGTCCTTATAGATTAATTTAACCCAAACTGAAATCTATAATGTTAATTTTCAACAATAATTTTCACTATGTATGGTATAGGATAATGTCTCACTTCTATACTTACACGGTGTAACCATTCTGAACAACATTTGTCATATTCATATTCATATTCTTTATTGCACTCCATTTGTTACAAGAGGTGGTAAAAAAAACAGAATAGATAAGTACAATATGGACCCTGTCGGGCACGACAAAGGTAAGGTAACATTTGTTCAACCACTTTCCGAAATTCATCGAAAAAAATTTCGACTCCCCATACAAAATTACCAAATCCCGTGACCGACTTTGCAAAAAAGTTATAGAACAAATGTTGTTCAGAATGGTTGATATGTGTAAATGTTCACAGATATAGGTACCCTGTATATAAGTATTTTCTACAAATAGGTCTACTATAGATACATCTACAGTGTCTTATACCTAATCGCCACACCTATATACTATTTATAAAGACATAATATCTATAGAAAGCCACTATATTATTACATAAGTGACCCCAAATCACGAAAAAATTGCGCGATGTAATCGACACCTAGAGCCATCTATTGTCCTAGATTTTAAATAGCATCGTGCAGTCTACAGACTATGTCCCAAAACAAAATGAGGGCGGGGTCACTCGTTCAATGAATCAGTTGGCGGAGCTAGTTTCGACGATTTCTCACCTTAAAAAAATTATATTTTATTTCATTTTTTATTTTAGAACCTTAGACAGTTCGGGACAAAATTTGCACTCCAAGGGCATATATACATGCAGACATTCTTCATCATGTCAGGGTTCCTCCTGGTCTATACCCAGGAGAAGAAGGCGGAGAAGCAAAAGTTCACCTGGAGTATAATGTTGAAAAGTATATTCAACAGATGGTTGAGGTACTTATACATACTTTACTTGGTTGCGGTATCTAGTGGTTAAAGGGGCGTAAATGCTTACCAAAAATAATAATAAGTGCGTAGGGAAGTGACGACCCCATCGCCCGCTGGTGAGAGTTGGTGGTCTTCTTTTAAGAGCAACAACTCTCATCAGTGCAGTGAGTCTCCCCAGGGCAGCTTCGTGGCGCGCTGAATGGGATGTGACGTCCCTTGGGTCCCATGTCCCCGAGAGTCGAGCAGGCCCCTCTCCCTGGCTTGCCTTTATTGGCCGACTGGGGTGTAAAATATTCCATTAGCAATAATTAAGCTTAAGATTAAGGATTAACATCAGGACTCGCGGGAGGCCAATCTTCAGACGCGAGGATTGTTATTGTATGTGTGTTAAGGTGTACAATAGAATTCCAGAACAATTCAAGTATGGGCCTATTAATAGTATGACCAAAAAATTGCGACAATGGCTGATAACCAAATGTTTTTATAATCTTAATGAATTTTTCAGTATGTAGTTATTATTAATTTAAATTTTATCTCAATTTTGACATTATGGAATTGTAATTGGTTAAATTCTGGTCTAACCAGCGCTGGGTTGATTTCGCTTTGTGGGCTGGTGCTGAGTCTTGTTGAAATATCCATTGTTTACCAGCAAATAAAGTGTTACTTACTGGCTTCACTACCTTCTCTAAAATATCGCTTTGGTAGTTAATTGCTCGTGTTTTCACCCCTTGTTCACAAAAATGGAGCTTTGTCACCCCTTCGTAAGACACGCCCCACCAAACCATCACAGATCCTGGGCGATGGCCTTCGGAATTATCTCAGAAGCTTCTTTGGAGCTGTGTGCATAGACCCTGTCGTTTTGACGATTAAATTTCTCTTCAACCGTAAAAATTTTCTCATCTGTAAAAAGAATTTTCCGATGGCCACCATCTGCGTGTCTCTGCTCTCGTAGTGCGTTTGAAACGAAGGGCTGCAGTCAACAGCTGACCCGTCCTTCATCAATAAGCCTTAAGCTAAAGATCTTCTTTTATTATATGTGACATAGACCTAGGGGAAATTTTTGTCTGCCTAGCCATGATTTTCATGCTTACGGATCGGATTTCTTCGGATTATCTCTCTGATGGCTTTGATAGCTGCTGGTGTCCTTATTGTACGAGGTCGACCTGCTCTTGGCCTATCATTGACAGAAGACAACTCATTTTAAACAAATTTCTGCGTTATTTTCAATGGTTTTGACAAAGTTGAAAATCTCGACTGCAGTTTTCTTACATTTGTGTAACGCAATCACTGCGATTCGATTCTCTGTGCTGCCCCACTACATGTTTACACAGCGATTTGTTACAGCGAAATGAATAGTATAAATTTACTCATTAATTGGAGATCAAATAATAGTACTACCTCCATATTAGTTTTTTTTAAATACCCTTATATAAGTTGGGACAAAACTTATGGCAAGACTAGGTAGTAAGTAAGATCCGGCTCGACGGACCAAAAGGCCAAAGGCCAAGGCAGGTAGTGAGGCACCACCGGCATTTCCGACTTATTTAGGCTTGTAAACAGCAATTACAAATCCTCATACACTAAAAGTATTCAGAATTAAGTATTTTAGGGGGTTAGAAAGGGGCAAAAAGTAGCCTATGTTACTCTCCATCCCTTCAACTATCTCCACTTAAAAAATCACGTCAATTCCAAACATACAGACAGACAGACAGACACACTTTTCCATATATATTATTAGTATGCATTTCATTGCAGATTGTCCCCGGCTAGCTTGGTGGTGCTGATGTGTACGATGTCTTTATACAAGTTTATTGACAAGGGGCCTTTTTGGTGGGTGAGTATTTATTTTTAGGTAATATTATATTATGTATAATTTACATGTAAAGTAAACTATTTGTTTATTTACATGTAAAGCAATAATAGTGACCCACTGCGGGGCAAAAGTCTCCATTAGATATAGGAATCAAGCTATCGCTACTATGATGGCATCCAATATATTTACAAAAATCTGAACTTATTTCCGAAGAAATTGCATAGCCTAAACACCAGAAATAAACACAAACTTGCTGTTCCAAATCTCAGACTTCATAAAATTGTTAATTCATTAGTCGGAATGAGCATTAAAATTTTAACAATTACCACAAGTGAAAACTTATTTGATGGCAAATGTCTATTTTACATAAGATTTTACAGTTGAAAAATACCTAAATGACAAGAATTTGTGGAAATGATTTAAACTGTTGACCTACACCTACCTACACTATATAATACAATGCACTCTGTGACCTACACTATGTTGTGTAATATAACATTTTAATTTTACTTTACCATTTATTTCTTTAAAAATACATAGCATGATTACAAATTTGAAAAGATTAAGTTCTACTGATTTTTTTGCCGATTCTTCTCGTTAGACATTGACTTTCCGAATTAGTGGTAGATTACAAAATCTTACCTCTACATTCATAAATGTTCTGTAAAGGTCCTAAACTGAATAAAGATATTTTGATTTAGATTTTTTGTTCTATGTATTTCTAATTAAAATGAAATCGCAAAGCTTATAACAGATGACACTGCTTTCGATATTTTGTTAAGACTGACACTTTTATGAGATTTCAGTTTGCTGCAGGACGAGAGATAAGCTACTGCCATAAATACTGGCCGTCCCACTTCTTTAACCTCAACAACATAATCGGCAGCGTACACTGCAACTTGGAGAAATGGTAAGTTACGAATGAGTTATACATCTACAGATTGTGCCTCCCTTTCCCTCCCTCTGATATATGTAACACAAGAGTTTCAGGACGGAGTCAGGTTAATGTATGAGATGTTGTGTGATTTTTTTATTCCTAACGTCTACTTGTAGGTCAGTGGCAACCGATATGCAGCTACACGTCATAGGGCTGGTGGTACTGCTGCTTGCAGGATCGCTGCGCGCGCGCACCCGCCTGCTCGCGGCCTTGTTCCTGCTCGGACTGGTTTGGCCCGCGTACCACATCTATACCAAGGACTTGAAAGCAACTTTAACCTTGGATCCTCAGTGAGTATTTTAATGTTTAACTAGTCTATGTACGGCTCGTCATATCGACTAAGACAGGGGAGGAGTCTACCTGCAGATTATGTAAAACAGAGGACGAGGAACCCATGCACATTCTCTGTCATTGCGATGCCCTCGGGCACCCAAGAAACCGCGCCCTGGGCAGCTATCACATCAACCCAGAGGATGTTAAGGTTATCGCTCCCAAAGCTATCACACAGTTCATGACCACCGTGGGCTGGAAGACGATCTTCTCTAGAGGGAGAGAAGGATACAATAGAATAGATCTATTCGGTCGCAAACGAACGCTCCCGGACTTACAAATAATAAAAGAATAGGGTTTCCCGGTGGCTCTTCATATCCACTACAGCAGGGGGTCTTTCGACGCAGTCAGGTTTTTTAAATTATTATATAATCGTTTTTACTCTGTCCCCAGTACAGTCATCTTATTATTTGAACGGCATGGAGAGTTTTACTACCTCTACTCGCACCCCATTGCTAACCTGCCCAGCTTCGTCTTAGGCATGGCCGCTGGCCATCTCCTCTACCGCTTACAAAAGAAGAACCTCATTGGCGGAGACTATACGGTGAACTTTTTTACTTAAAAATAAGATATAAATATACTTTATTTTATGTGATGGCAGACGAGAAGAAGTAAGTAAGCGATTGCCGCCGCCCATAGACACCTGCAACACCAGTAGAATCACTAGTGCGCTGCCAACTTAACCCTCTTTTCCCTCAATCTGGCCTCCGTTACCCTCACTCACTCGACGGAACACAGCGCAGGCACTGCTTCACGCCGGTCTTCTGTGAGACCGTGGTATATCTCCGGTCGAGCCGGCCCATTCATGCCCAAGCGTGGCTCTGTCGGTTTTATCTTATCGTGTAATTCCCGGTTCTTCAAAGCTGTCTGGAGAAAGGGATACGCGTAAACCAGAGTTGGTTAATCTGGTAGTTACAATGAAGCGACTGGCCACCTGACCTTCGCAACCCTTTGTTAAAGGAACCAGACCAACTTAATCATGGTTATACGTTTTATCATCACATCGTATCTTCCTAGACCTCATCGTCACTTTCCATTGGGTGCGATGGCCTGCGCTGTGTTTGCCATTTGAGGGGAAAGGGGGTTAAAGGTTGACAGCACACTGGTGACTCTCCTGGTGTTTCAGGTGGGCGGCGGCCATTGTTTACCATCAGGTTATCTGCTCGCCTGCCGCCTATCACATAAAAAGAATGTGTTGCAGAAGTACCGCTACGCATATTGGCTACTGCCGGTGCTCCAGTATGCGCCGAACTTGGCAGACAGCGCGCTGTACACCCCGGAAGCGCCGCGCGCCGCGCTCCTCACCCGCGTGCTAATCGGGACCATCACCAAGCCCCTCTACGCGCTCTGCATCATACTCCTCATCATTGGAGCCGCTTATAAAGTGGAAGGTAGAATAGAACACCGAAATAGCCCACCGAATTAGAAAACTGAAGTGGCAGTGGACTGGTCACATTAACCGCAGAACTGACAACCGTTGCGCGTTAGAGCCGTTAAGTCTTTGAGTGGAGACCGCGACTCGGCATACGTAGTGTTGGACGCCCTGCTACATGATGGGATGACGACATTCGAAGGCTGGCTGGAGTGAGCTGGATGAGCGTGGCCGAAAATCGGGAGCGGTGGCGTGCATTAGGGGAGACCTATGTCCAGCAGTGGACGAGCGTGGGTTGCTGATGATGATGACTAAAATGAGTTTAAAAACGTTGATTAGTTATAACGTATGTTAAGTTTAACAGAGCGTTATATTTCCTTTGTCAAATTCCTTATCCATAAACGTTTAAAACGTAATATTTGTATGTAGGCTATACTATCGCGACAAAACACATTTTTTTAGTACAACCCGAAAATCGAACCCGGGTCCTCGAGATCATGGCTTCGAATCTCACTTTGTTTTTTTTGTTGGGGCAGACGTTTATAGAGGCATTCTGGAGTGGCGAGGCTGGGTGTACTGGGCGCGGATCAGCTACTGCTTGTACATCGTCCACATCCGTTTTCTACGGTACTTCACGAGCACCGAGGAAACCTTGATCCAATATTCGGAGTTGTACTTGGTAACTACTTATCTATTATTGGTAAATAATTGTGAGAGAGCAACGATTCGGCATGAATGGACCGGCTCGACCGCAGTGATACCACTGCCTCACAGAAAACGGGCGTGAAGCAGCCCCTGTGCTGTGTTTCGCCGAGTGAGTGAGGGTACCGGAGGCCCGCCCGGGGAGGAAGTGGATAAAAGGTTGGCAGCGCACTTGTGACTCCACTGGTGTTGCAGGTGTCCATGGGCGGCGGCAATTTCTTACCATCAGGTGATCCGCCTGCTCGTTTGCTACTTATTACATAGAATATAATAGAATAGAAAAAGTTTATTTGGCACCAAAAATACAGATATGTTGTACAGTTAAAGATACAGTTCAAACTCTTATAATATAAAATTAAACTAATAAAATATACAACAATCCATAATATATAAAAGGCACCAAAAAGGTCCCCGCTCAGCTATATATCGGGACACAATGTGCCTCGACGCTGGTTTTCAGCGGATACCTAACAGTTATGGCCATCAGTATTCGCACATCAGAAACAGAGATTGCTTCTGACACAATACAACAATTAGATAGAAACTCTTAAGATAAAAACACTTAAAAACATATTTGTACGTCGTGTGATAACATTAGGTAAGTATTACTTGGATAAATAATTAATATGTATAGCCAAAATGAAGTCTAATATTATTTTAAGTAAAGGCGGTTCTTTGAAAAAATATTAAATATATCTGTTTGTATTAATATCAATGTGTAGGTAGGTAATCTAATGATTCTGAATATACTCATTCGGCTTTTTGTTCATTTAGGAGATAGATTTTATATTTTAATTTAAATGATCGTACGTTTGAGCTATGTCTAATGGGTGGCGGAATGTTATTCCAACATTTTGAAGCCGAATATCTGAAACTACCACGAAAAGCTGCAGTATTAAATGTTGGACAGATTATACGCTCGTTCGGTTAATGCCTTGCACACATTCTCCCAGGTACACACATTGTTCGGCATCCTAGCCCTGTCTGCGGCTGCCGCGCTGGCGCTTCACCTGACTGTAGAGGCTCCCTTCATCAGACTGGCCAGCATCTTCTCGGAGTCCTCTACACGCATCAAGCTTGATGAGAACACCAACTCGACGAACGGCAAAAGTATAGAAACCTCTCACAAGAAGACCAAAAGCTCTTTAGATGACACAAGTGTACAAGCCTTTAGGAATCTTAAGGAAGAATAATTTGTTTCCACGTCATCTTATAACTAAAATTAAAGTTAACTAAGGGAGGTTTAAGATAACTAAGCTATCGTATTAGGTTAAGAAATCTGTAATGGTCGTTTTATTTGTTAAATAAATAATGTTTCAACTTTCCTTTGGTTTTTTCAAAGATAGGCAAACAGAAAGAAAAACCTCCATAAAAAGAGACACCGGGGCCTAGCGTGAACATTTCAAAGAAAACGTTGCATACTCGTATCGTCGACAAAGATATGTCGCAGCCGGATCGTATAATCGTTACATGGACGTTATCGTATCGTATAATCGTACGTTAATGTAACGAATTCTTAAAAACATACGGGTCGAATTGAGAACCTCCTCCTTTTTTTGAAGTCGGTTGAAAATGTTCGTGCTAGCCCCGCTGTAAAGACATTAAGTATAGTGACTTGTACCTACCTACGCATTTAAGGATGGTGAGTGTTACGGTTGGCAGTTGGCACGTCACACTGGCCACTAAGGTCGATCTAGATCGAGGAGGATAACGCGAGCCCACACCTCGCACCACTGGCACACACGATCTTGACCACTGCGGTGTCGCCGTGCACCTTAAGAAAAACAAAAAAGTTTCGTTGTGTAAACAAACCTCTTTATTCAATAGATTCCACTTTTGAAAACAAAAATATGAAGATCAATAAGGTTCATATTAACTTGGCTCAAATATAAAGCCTCCTTTTTATTTATTTTTTAATTTTAAGCGGGAGTTTTGAAAGTTACTTAAAAAGTCTTAGAGGTTTTGTTTAGTTAAATTGTAAAAAATGAAGGAAGTTATAGTGCTTTTGTTTTTAATAAGAAGCAGTTTGGCTGTGATTTATTCTTTGAATGGTAAGTTATTACATTGTTAACTGAATGTTTAATGTAATATAATTATTAAAATCATTTATTAATTACTCGATTGCCTACGCATATAATGCCCTGGGCACAGATCACCTATATAATGCCCTGGGCTCCGAATTCATACAACACCTTTTACATAACTACATGTAACAGTGCAATATTTACTTAAGAATAAATTGCAAAGAATTGCTATACCAAAAATAAAAATTATACATGTAACAGATAGCAATAAATTACAAAATATTACTTGACGTCGTAGGGCCCAGACAGCAGACACAATAGAAAACCAATATCAACCGACTTCAAAAAAAAAGAGGAGGTTCTCAATTCAACCCGCATGTTGTTTTTATGTCTTTTAAAAGGTTTTTTTCTTATAACGTTAACAACGGTTCTACTACAGTGGAACTTGTGGAATTATGAACAAAATTTGTGACTTTTAGAAATACATACGCACACAAAAATACAGGATATATCTGATTCTATAGACATCTACATCCCTTTAACCACGTGTCAGAGCCAGTAATATTCTAGGGAGCAATTCACATGCACTCGACATTGAAGATGAATTAGAAATTTGTATTGACGAATGTATGAAATCACTAAGTTCGCCTTCAATGACGAGTTCACGAGAATTGCTCCCCAGGAGTCAATTCAAAAACTGTACCGTCATTTAGGTATCTAACAACATTGCCTAAGTCGAAAATTGGCGATTTTGACTTTGGAACTTAGGCGTAAGGTAGCGTATCTCTCGGATTTATTTCTACAGTTACATTCCGGAGAGTGTACGAAGGATACATATCGCACACTCTCCATCAATTTTCGACCTAGGAGGTGTTATGAGATAAACGACGGTATGTTGATTGCACAACCAGAGGCCACTGGATGTTTATTACGGTACAGTTTTTCTCATTTTCCTCGTTCCTGATTTAGATAATTTTGTAGATTTTACCTTTATCTCTCATTTTTCTATGAATTGTTGACGACTTATCTGTAACTTATGAATAATGTAGATATATGGTGCGCTTGAAGTAAGCAAAGTGCCTAAACCAGCCTGTGAACTGTCCCACTGCAGGGCAAAGGCCTCCATCACAGAAATGTAATAGCTTCTACATTGGTGGGTCTAGTTTAGTCACAAACCCGAACAATGTTTGAAAAATTCGAAACACTTAGTTACAATACTTTTTCCTCGGCCCGCTAAGTACCTATACGGGACGTATAGCACACGGATAGCGCGCTTATCACCACAAATTAATTGGACCCAGATGATTTGATAGTTCTCAAGAGAAGAATGTTACTGGACTGACGTGATCTACTGACTTTTTTTATGTCAGCACGCTCCTTCGCTCTGAGCTTGTAAGACAGAAGACTGACTTGTAGGGAACAAAGTACCTACTCTACAATCAAGATCCTTAATTAGCCGTGGAAACTTCCTGATATAGGTACCCAAAAAAACAAAAAGATAAATCAATGTTATTGTTCCATACAATGTTCTATGGAGCTGAAAAAGTGATATTTTCTTCTTTTTTTCTTGGACCAATCAAGAAAATTCAATAGAAGATGAAAATGCTGAATTAACAGACGAGCAATGGCATTGTTACGTAAAAATATTGCAATAAAATGTTTTACTTTTAATATACGAAGCCGTAATATGAGCACGTTAAAATGAAAACTAGGCAGATGTGCGACTTTTTTTGACGCCGAGAGTAACCACGTATAACAATATGAACAGAGGTGTCGCCGGTGTACCTATACTCTGATTTATAATCATGTAAAGTAAACTGACAGATGTCAATGTGTCATCCCTCATACATTATCACTCAATTTGACACATGCAAAATGTCAAAATGCATAGAAACTTGTAATTTACATCTGTCAGTTTACTTTACATGATTATGAATCAGAGTATACATGCGTTGCGCGTGCGACACTGACCCGGGGTCAAGAGTGGGGAAGCGGGGCCATTACACGCGGGGCACGTTGCATTTCTGCACTCATTCATGCTTAATGGCGGTACTGCTAAAAGAGTACCTACCTAATGGTTGCTATTTTTGGAGCAGCGGGTATGAACTACGTGTATGACGACAGTGTTACTTCGTGCAATATCGTCGTAAGAACCAAAAGCCTTTTAAAAAGCAAAAACAATTGATTTTCTATTGTGTCTGCAGTCTGGGCCTTACGACGATATACCTCATCAGCAGGAAAAAAGCCACTCTTAAGGCACCGTCACTGAAATCGGTTATCAAATTCGTTCTTATGCGTGGTGATTAAGCCTTATCCTACCATGGTAGTAATGACTCGATTTCTAGCTACAATGGAGGCCCTGCAGTGGGATGGTATATAGCAGAGGTCACCAATTAGTTTCGTTCCGAGGTCCATTTTTCATAAGTAAAATGACTATCGCAGGTCCGCACTAAAGAACGACGCCTACGATAGGGAGGTCCCAGCGGCTACGATGGGGAGCTCGTGGTCTGCATAGTGTGGTTTGGCGATCCGCCATTTGGTGACCCCTGGTATATAGGGCTGATTGATTGATACCTTGTTACAAAATTGAACCGGCTTTTTTATTCCAGAGAGCGAATATAACAAGATGCCCCCCCTGTACGCTCTGGACGAGTACTCGGCCTGTCTCCTAGAGCCAGGGGGCACGTACTGCCTGGCCGACTTCCACCTCTCCGGGGACTCAGCTCTGATGAATATGATAGAGGTAACAATCTTACCTGATTGATTTATTGGTGCAGGCATGATGTTGGTAGTGACCAAATTAATGTTAATTTACAATTAATGTAATTTTATTCTTGTATTTTTTGGTGCTTGAGCCCCTGTGCTGTGTTTCGTCGAGTGAGTGAGGGGACCGGAGCCCCACTCGGGGGGGAAGGGGATAAAAGGTTGGCAGCGCACTTGTAACCGCATTTGTAATCACATAAAAAAAATGTCTATAGGATAATGTGTTGTGGCGTCCAAATTAATAAAATGTATTTTCTTTCTTTCAAATGCGCCATAGGTGTTACAAATCTCTTTTCGTTTTCGTTTCGGGGAAGAATTCCAATCTGTACCAATAGAGCCTCCAGTGCCCTGGCACCCTCACTCACCAGGGCAATCACAGCGCAGGCATAATTTCACGTCGCTTTACTAGTATTTCATTGAACAAAGATATTTAACAACTAGTGGCCCGCCCTCACTTCGCTTCGGAACCGTAATTCAGAAATGAACCAATAGATGGCGCTGTGCTTAGTTACATCGCGCAAGCGTTTCGTGTTTTCGGTTTACCTATAAGCCTTGTCGTTGTCTATAGAAGTTATCTCTTTATAAATAGTATAGAAAACAATTAGAGATCTAGGAAATCAAGTCCTTTGTCACCACAAACAACCAGTCATACCTAAATGACCTGTCCTTCCACGAGGAGGAACTCCTGAACCGGTCCGCCCTGACGCGTCATATTCATAGTTTACTAGGAAGCCGTGGAAACGGTTCCGAGCTGCGTAATTGTCTAATTGCTATCATTAGCCGGCCATAGTCTATGGGCAGGCGTGCATTAATCATTTTACTTTTACGCGTTTGCGAAGGTATGGCTGTGACGTCGATACGGTCTATGTTATTAATCATAAAATATTTTTTTGACGCCAGTTCACTCTAGCGTCTTTCTTCTTTGGAACTAATAGCAATTGGAACAAAAAGCGAATCGATGGTGGACTAGACAGCTATTATTATAATCTGTGTCACTAGTATTCAATAAAATAAAAGACATTATTTTCTACACCAACCTATCCACCCTTCGATCTTAAAAACCTCTAGATATACCATGAACGCGCTATTATAAGTATCGCCATGAAAGCTCCATTCGCAAAAAAGTTAAGTTGCTCCTTTGAGTGAGTAAGTAATCCACGCTCGAAGTCGCTTCGGCATGAATGGGCCGGCTCGTCCGGAGTGATACCCTGCCTCACAGAAAACCGGCGTGAAGCGGCGAAACACAGCACAGGGGTTGTGCTGTGTTTCGCCGAGTGAGTGAGGGTACCGGAGGCACACCCGGGGGAAAGGGAATAAAAGGTTGGAAACGCACTTGTGACTCCACTGGTGTTGCAGGTGTGCATGGGCGGCGGCAATTGCTTACCATCAGGTGATCCGCCTGCTCGTCTGCTACCTATCGCATAAAAAAAGTGAATTTCCAATTGAATCAGCTGGAACTTATGACTTCACTATTATAATCAATATCATTGTTTGAAATGGGAATCTAGCAGTTTATCCGGTATTTACCATGAGTAGGCTGCCTATTAACTGGTCTAATTGCCGTATAACGTCATTATACTATTTAACGTTATTATAATTTTGCAGCGCTCACACAATGTCAAACAGAATCTGATTAATTAGTTTTACGCACTGGTATCTAGGTCTAGGGAAGCATAGGGTTGCCGGATGTACGAGAAATCTATTCCCGGCCTGTCGTAAGAGGTGACTAATCGGGCCTTCGGAGTACGTGAGCATACCCACTACTGGGGAGTGGCTTCCTCAGTGTCACGACTCCGCGAGGGAAAATACTACTGGGTGTCCTGGTAGGATGTGCAATCGGGAGGGCTTCGTTGCGCCAAATAAATTGCCGACCACGATTGTGCTGAGATGGACACCCCAGGGGTTTCAGTTAGTGTTAGAGTCCCACACACCATCTGGTCCCCCACAAGTGACAAGGTGAAGGCCATGATGGGTTTCCCCTGGGATTCCAAAAAAAATGTAAGAGAGTTGTCGTACAGGGATTCGTATTTAATTGTTCCAAAAAGTACCTGCATATTTCATTGATTAGTTAACGGCACTACTTGTGCCATACAGGACGTGCTGTCTTTTCGCAGGTTTCAATTTTTCATCTTTGGTAGACTTTTTAGTTTTCAGGACGGTTTTTCCTTTCATTCGTCTTATTTTCTCCAATAAAGTTCTTTAGTTGCAAACAACATTTTTAACAGTCCACTACCTAACTCTATTTTATATAAGTACTACGACGCTAGATTGCTTGATCTTTAGTTTGGGACACAACATCGAGTGACTTCGGAACTAGCCATCCGCAACTTCAAGGTTGAGAAACGCTGACCCATATCAGACTACACGTCTCATGATCCTTGTTCTGATGTAATTACATACTGGGCCAGAGCCCTCGCCTCACCCGCGGGTCAATTGTTTGTGGCCAAGGAAATTGTCCGCAACCTCATTTAGAGGAATTACTTGCAAAATAACTGTACTTAATTGATGTTTTCCGTTTGTGCTATATATTAATTGGAGATTTAGTTGACGATAAATGGGTATTTGAAGTGGTAAATGAAGATAATTTGTTATCCAATTAGCTAACACAATGTATGCTGTCTTAATTGGTTTATTTATTGGTCTCATGTGAGTGTGTCGTAATTCCCGGTTGCATCCAAAGCTGCCGCTTTGGAGATTACCCCACGCTTAGGCCAAGATTCAAGTTAAGGGCGCATGAAGCGACGCACGTCTGACCTTCGCAACCCTGTAACAGGGGGACGATGATATTTTAACGGTTTATTGAGATATTATGCAAACAAATGAAAAGATAATACAGATGCTAGATAATCTAAAGCTTCTTAGCTAACGTAGATCTCAATCCATGAGACTAATATAGGTAAGCTAGACTAAACGCTTTACTACTAGACAAAAAATTAACTATTTAAACTTTTTTTAATCTATTTTGTTTACAGCAATATTCAGCATTGACTATGAAACACTTCAACCACACACAAATACACAGAGGAATATGTGTCACAAAAACGTGTGAAAGCTTTATACAAAACCGTGCACTAAATGAAACAGCGGATCTAAGTTACGTCCTTGAAGCATGCCTCAATCACTCCATTTGGGTGGACTATAGAATCCAGGCTTCGTTACAGCGAGTGCAATATTGCAAGAGATCGCATGATAAAGCAGTTATAGACTCGTCTGATATATTAGTGGCTGTCATTTATGTATTGCTGATTATGCTCAACATTATCGGAAGCTTTTACGACAGCGCAGTATGCAGAAAACGACGTAAATCAGGTGACTAAATTAATTAAAAATATCTGAATCTCTATTTTATCACGCAATGGAATAAATACAATACGTCTTTAATTAGAATTACCGTTACCTAATACTTAACACTATTTCTAAATTAATAATCTTTTACGTTATTATTTTATGGTCAATCAATATTTGCTAATTCTCTTTTATCCAACAATTCCCTTTCTTTTACTGAAGTATAAATAAAATTCCATCTGTAGTTACTTATTCTTTCCTTATTTCCAGGCAATCCATATTTATTAGCATTCTCCGTTCCGTCGCAATTGGGCTCGCTTAGTGGCGCCCAGTGGCAAGGGGCCCGAGCCACGACTTGAGAGGTTGAAGCTATTCACGGCATGAGGTAAGATCCTTCTCATTCTCATGCATAAGTAACCATCAATTACGCTTCAATAGAACCACTTATCTTTGACTTCTAATAGTTTATTGGAAAAGTAAATAGCATATCATACTCGTAGCACTATTATTATTATGTTCGTAATTTTATTGTTATGTACCTATCCATTGGTTATACCTACTTTAAATAACCTTCAACAGAATGTAACATCAAACATTTTCTGTTCTAGGACTGTCACAATGATTTGCGTGTTTTTCTCCCACACTGTGCTTATTATGGCGTATTCTTATGTAAATAATCCCTTATATATTGAAAAGGTAAGTCACTTACAAGATACCTTCTTCCTATCTCTAATACTTATTAAAACATGCTATGAAGTAAACCGAGGTATTGTTTACAACAGTCTTGAGGTCATGATCTTACTTCAATCCATTTAGTCTTTATAATTATGTAAGATATTTCCTCATATTCTTTCCCTGTTGTCTGATATCCGTAACACAGGTGCGCTTTGACACTCGTGTTACGGATAATTTAGTTACTTAGTACGGAATCGGGTCAATGTTTGGCGCTAATGGATGTGTTGTGACTATCGGAAATAAAACAGTAATGTATCATACATAAACGTTCATGTTTCATTCTCGTATCGTGGATCTGACAATCTGAATCGTATAAATTCCCTCACGTTGTTTTCCTGTAGCACTACCATGAGTTTAAATACTATCCTCGCTATCGAAAACTATTGCTTTGTCTCTTTCATTGTGATGCATTTGAAAGAGACAGAGTAATAGTTTACGTTATATCAGTTTTAGATGTCAACTCATGGTAGCGCTACTGATCTCAAGGTAGAATTAGAGGAAAGTTTTACGACCACCCTTTAAGAAAACGCCACGTGGGCCATTAATCTTGTGGTCTCGGGTCGAGCATTAGTCTGTTTTGCATTTTCCAAATTGCTCGGGTTACCATGGCGACGATGATGAATGGTGAAATGTGATCTCCACAGTCGTACGAAGACCCCGTGAAGCAGATCCTCTTCAACGGCAGCCTGGTGACGCACACCTTCTTCGTGATGTCCAGCTTCCTGCTGGCGTACAACCTGCAGCTGCACGCGGAGAAGCACAGCATCTCCTGGAGCCAGTGGCCGAAGGGCGTGCTGCTCAGGTGGCTTAGGTACGTAGGGAGGAGAGCCCCTTTGTTTCCCATGTATCCATCTTCGACTTGAGCAGTATAGTGTACGTACGTCGGTTTTGTAGACAAATAATATCTACTTTATTATTAAACTAGTGGCCCGCCCTCACTTCGCTTCGGGACCGTAATTCAGAAATGAACTAATAGATGGCGCTGTGCTAAATTACATCGCGCAAGCGTTTCGTGTTTTCGGTTTACCTATAAGCCTTGTCGTTGTCTATAGAAGTTGTCCTCACTTCGTTTTTGGACAGTAGTTCCACTGTCTACCAATAGATGGCGCTAGGCGTTGATTGCATCGCGCTTGTGTTTCGCCTTTTCGGTTTGTATATTATATGATTACCTGATGTTTATAGATTTTATCTCTTCATAAATAGTATAGATAATGATTGCATCGAAAGAGGATAATAACAAGACGTGTATTTTTTAAATTAATGGTACGTGCTTGCGTAGCAAGTGCCATAAAATAATTACACAGAACTTAAGTCATAATTATGTACTTCCTAATAAATCTCACATTGTCTCTACCATGAAGTTGACTTAAGACTATAAAGGAATAGCATAATGTTTGAGGAACCCCTAAACTTAACTCAAGGGGTCCACGTTTAATTACTGTAAGTAGACGCCGTCGTTGACAAAAGAAATTTAATAGAAAACACTTTTTATTTAGATATCACAACGCGGAACATAAACATACTTACACAAAAGCAACTCAAAAAAATAAATAAAATGGAACGAAATTAACCTAATATTCCATAGCGAGTTCTAAATATTTTGCTTGTGCTTGCTATGTTGTGTGAGGGCAAACATTTATAGTAAACGTTATAACGACGTCTACTAAGTATAAATGCTTACCCTCACTCAGCTTAAGTCATGGTCCAGAAAATGTCCATGACGCTGGTTTTCAGTGAGACCAGCTGACCAGTCCAAGACATCAGTGAGTGCCACAGAGCGGATAATTAATAATAACGATGAATCCTTCCTTTTCAGATTGACGCCGACATATGCCCTGGTCCTGGCCACGATATCGACCTGGATGCGGCACCTGGGCACCGGGCCCGTGTGGGACCTGGTGGTGGGCACCGAGGCGGCGGCCTGCCGCTCCTACTGGTGGGCGCATCTGCTGTACATCAACAACTACATCTATGACGACGCCTGGTGCGCGCCGCAGACTTGGTAACTCTTTCAGACTTATGCTACAAAATTATTAATTTCTTAGCAATATCCCAACATCATTAGTTTTCCCTCGTTAGCTCTGCCCGTTGCCACTTGTATTCACTTCGGAACAGCATGTTAATGTCGTTGACCTGTCCTTTCCTTTTCGGTGAGCATCCCATGCCTCAGACTGCTTTCTCTGGGCTTCCACTCCAGTATTTTTCTAGCCAAACTCTCGAAATGTATTCGGGCTATTCGGGATACAGCTCATCTGCGTCAGCGTTCAATGGTCATGACAAAATTTACATCTTCAGTCCAAAAGCTTCGTCTACAATGGAGCTAAGAAACAAAATACTGGGCTCCAAAAATACACCACAAAATCTAATAGCCACCCTGTTCCAACTTTCTGTAAACAATTAAAGACATGATGACGTCTTCTAGGTACCTAGCAGCGGACACGCAGATGTTCTGCGTGGGGCTGCTAATCTGCGTGCTGGCCCGCAGCCGGCGCGCGCGCTGCTGGACGCTGGCGACCGTGTTCGCGCTGGCGCTGGCGGCGCTGGCGCTGCACACTTACTTCCAGGACTTGGAGGCTGTAGTCATACAAGCTCCTGAGTACGTACATTAATACTAATACTAGTGGTTCCGGTTACGAACAAAATGCTAATGAAGACAAACGAAAAGGTGACTAGCATGCAAGGAGAAGAGCGATACCACGCAGGTTTACGCTAACGCAGAAAATGTTAATGATGATGAACATAACGTCTAAAAGGTAACTAGCATACAGGAGAAGACAGAAACCAGACAAGACGCTTATCCGAAACCGAATCATTTCCCGCCGTTCTGAAACCGCAAAAGATCAGGGAGAACATTTCACAGGGTCGATGTGTTTCATAAAAATAACCGCTAACAGATAAAGTTAGAAGTGAGGTTCCCGCTGGGTGCTCTGTGGCTGTTTATCGATAATATCTCTTAATTAGCCTACCAGCTACCAGAATCCTGAATCCAGAAGCACCCGAATTTTTACTAGTTGTTCTACGTGGGACTGATGCCTGATCCATGTCTTTTCTACTGCTCTGTTTATGTTATCATCATCAGCCCATCTGGTCAATTGGCGTCCTTAATTACGTTTGCCTTAAAAGAGTAGACTTATGATATTGCTGAACATTGTCTAAATATAATGAGATTATACTGGTGATTCCCAGAACATACCGCGACCTGTACGCTCGCGACAACACGTTCCGACTGCTGTACATCCGCGGGCACACCAACCTGGCCACCTTCACGATGGGGCTGGCCGGCGGCTTCCTCGCCTACCACTGGCAGACCAAGAGCAAGGACATCGCTAAGCTCAAGGTCAGTTTTAATCAACCAGTCTTCATCTCAACAGCCAATCGCCATCCACTGCTGAACAGGCCTACAACCAACCACATCCAGAGAAGTTTTTATCTATAGGTATACCTCATAGCGTTATTTCTGAAATTGTCCGTCCATGATACTGCAACGCGTCCTACACTACGTTTCTCAATGTGGTAACCACTTTACTCTAATTCGGTTCGTTTCGCTAAGCAGCAAAAAGATTTACAGTACAGCCCACGAAACGTAGGGCTTACTTACATGTTTTCCTAATTACATACAATTAAAATTTTGTCAAATTTCTTCAAACGACTCTTAACTTACTTACTATCATATTGGTTGAAGAATATCAATGAGGTTGTGGTAACCTGATGTTTGATAGCTGACTTACTTACTCAGCGATTCTAGATGGGTATTGGCCTCTGACGTCAAAGTTTGCCATTTTTTTGGTCCTTTGCTAATTCCGAACAATCATGCACGTAGTGGCAACTGCGTCCCTCCAGTGATATATTGGACGCCCCACAGGAGCCCAATTCTCATGCACTCGATATAGATATCCAATGAGAGATTTCCCTACATTCGTTCATATAAATGTTTAATATGAACGAATGTAGGGAATTAAAATTAAAGAATTCGATATATAAGTATATCGAGTGCACGAGAATTGGGCTCCAGGACGTAGCTGACGTGCAGTTCGTAATTTTTCAGCGCTACCGCTGGATCGTTTGGCTGATGTTCCCCATGGGCGTGGCGGTGATCCTGTCGGGCGGTGTGTTCTACACGGACGGGCCACGCGCGTCCGCGCTGCTGCGCGTCGCCTACGCCACGCTGTACAAGCCCGTGTTCCAGGTCATGGTCATAGGCATCATGCTGGGCTGCATGTTCCAGCTGGAGAGTGAGTGTTTATAGGAACGGTGTGAGGGTTCTTCCTGTGTATTTCGGCTATGGCAGCCAAACTTAACGATCTACTAAAACAAAACACTCTGAAGGTGACCAAGAGTCTTCTTGGCCTGGTCCATTCAGCGGTATCTAGGACACGCCACTGGGCGCTTTCCGGAAGATCGACCTAGGAAAGCCCTCTTGGCAGCTCGATCCAACTCCATTCTCATAACATGACCGGTGCAAATCTTATAGCTTGATTTGATTAATTACAGCGGTGTACCGCAGCGTGCTGGAGTGGCGTGGGTGGACGTGGACGGGCCGCGTGTCCTACAGCGCCTTCCTGCTTCACACACTCTTCCAGCGAGGCTTCGTCGCCGCGCAGACCAGGCCCGTGCATATGTCCGACTACTACGTGGTAAGAACCAACCCAATGAAGGCTGGAGGTAGAGAAGGGACGAGTCCTATAGCAGCTACAGTATTCTAGCGAAAGGCAGGAGAGATCCTGCCATTGTCTCATCTTTCTTAACGTCTTGGCATAGACTGAGTCTTGGGAGACGCTCGCCTAATAATCCCTTACAGCTCTCTTTCCCTAGTACCGTACTAGGGAAAGAGAGCTGTGACTTTGGGAGTGAAGAAACGTACTAGTAGTACGTTTCTTCACTCCCAAAGTCCCAACTAAATCTAAGCCTTATAGCTTTCCTATTGTCACTTATCTCCAAATGCGATAAGAAACCTATCACGCTAGTTAGCATAGCTCAATACTCAATTCTTTATTGCTTCCATAGTGCACAAACAGATAATACATTTAAATTTTTAACAAAGCAACCACTATAACCCCCGCTGAGCGACTTTAAACTTGTGGACTTGCCGTGCCGTTAATGTCGGAGTTTCGGGTCTGTATGTCATGACAGGTACCTACATTCATCAGCAACCCACACTCGTCCACAGCTGGACATAGGTCTCCTCCCATAATGCACGCCACTGACTGCTCCCGATTCAGCCCCTCTCATCCAACCCGCTCCAGCCAACCTTCAAATGTCAATGTGTAGTGTTAGAATGGCGTCCATCACACTACGCTTACCTACCGAGTCGCGGTCTCCACTCAAAGACTTTACGGCTCCAACGGTTGTTAGTTCTGCGGCTAATGTGACCAGCCCACTGCCACTTCAGTTTGTTAATTCGGTGGGCTATGTCGGTGACAGGTACTACATTAGTGTGGTATTTATCTAGATGACGGTGTTGTCGTCGACGATCTTGTTCGCGTTCGCGTGCGGCTGCGCGCTGTGGCTGCTGGTGGAGGCGCCGGCCGCCGCGCTCACCCGCGCCGCGCTCGCCCCGCGCGCGCACCCGCGCGGCGCCAGCCTCACGCGCCCCGCCGCCGACGCAGAGTGACAACGGACTGTGCCCGTTAACCTAAACATACTTACTTACTTACTTACTACGCTGGCTAAACGATCCAAGGTGGGTCTTGGCCTCCGACGTCAAAGTTCGCCATTTTTTGCGGTCCTGCGCCAATTCCACCCAATCGTACACGTTAAGTGCTTTGAGGTCTTTGGCGACTTCGTCCCTCCAGCGGTATCTCGGACGACCCACACGACGTCGCCCCGTTGGTCGTCCCAGATAGGCTCTTTTGGCTGCTCGATCCTCTCCCATTCTCTCCACGTGTCCGAGCCAGCGTAATCGGGATGCTGGGATGATGCGGGAATCTAAACATAAGGGACCCAAATACGGTACGATTCGTCTTTACGATCGATCTGATGAAAATCGTGACGATTGATCGCATCGCAAATGACGCTCATACACGAAACGATTGGTCGTAACGATCGATCATTTATTTATTAAAAACGGAAGTACTTAAGTATTACACGTGTTCTAATAATTCAATAGGTACCTACGTTCAATACGTTACGATATTCATGATTGCACGGAATTTTGTTGCGATTTCCAATATCGTCTTCATTGAAGTAAATCGTTAACTAATTATCTTGATTATTATACACTATCGATCGGTCTGAAGCGACGGATCCGTCCGTCCTCCGTATCCGTTTTAGTATCAGAGGAGACAAGGAATCTATATTTTTCGGGGACTAGCTCTCTTTTCGGTGATTTCGTTCGCGTAGAAGTCGCGAGAAGAATTCGGGGGATTTTTAATTCTAAGGGAATATTTCATAGGTTTTTATGTCGTAGGTACATTTATTTTGTTACTCTATCATGAAGGTTTATTCTACCTCTTGATTACTTCATTTTACTTAATGCCAAATGAGAATTGCATCTCCTCTCCGACGTCCACAATACAATCAGCTGCCACGAAATACTGGAACAGTTTCCCGCCACCCGCCAATTAGAAATTCACACATTTTTGGCTCATTTAAATTTAATTTAAAGAAGCTCCTTCTTGTAGAAGAGTTTTAAAGTGTAAACTTAGACAACATAGTGATGAAATATGTTAATATGTACGTCCTAATACCAAATTATAATATAATATTATACAATTTTCATTTTTTTATTTGTCTTATTACTAGGATATATTTTCATTTATCTAATACTATGAAATTATATAATACTTTACCAAAAACTGTGTATTTTAATACAACTAATTTCATACAAATTAATTTCATTACAGCCAGTGTTATTTTGTTTGTTTATTAATGTACTTAAATTACTAATTAAATCGTTTGAAACCTAACACAACCGAATAAAAAGATGGTTACTTTAAACTAAGGTAGGTATCTTTTTTTTTACTTTTTATCTGCACGAAGACATTAGCCAAAAACTGAAGTTAAAGTTATTAAGTCAAAATATGATGTAAGAAATACAAGTATATTTTTATTAATTTATATTTACAACAATTAGTACATATTACTGTGCTTTGGTTTATAATATCTCAAGATCCATTTAAGGTTGTCTATTTAAAATTATTAATCTAAAGCATCTACAAATTACACCCGATTGAATAAATCTAAACACCGTACTACTACTAAGTACTACTACTACACTACTACTTCAGTTGCTAGGAGTGCATATTATTGAGAGGTCCTTCAAGAAATCTTAAAAGGATTACGCTAATCGTAGAACTTCCTTCAAACAACTGAAAATAAGATTAGTCATTATTGTACACAATTTTCCTCTTATAATCCGCGGCTATTAACACCGCGCGACACAGCTAGTTGTATAAATAATGATGACGTTGACCCTGTAACATCCAGGAGAAATAAAGTGACTCCAATGGGAGCTATCGCGTATGAAAAATCCGCCAATAATGATAGACTGAGGTCCAACTTCAACGTCATTGGTAGTATAGCATCAAAAATAACTAATCACCGTGCAGTTTTCTGTCCTCTACCTACCTATAAGTTGTCTGGAAGAAATCGCTTCAAGCGATAAGACCGCCTTATAGTACTGTTTATCGCTGTTGTTTTACTCATGTATTCTATTTCTATGCAATAAAGAATAAGAGAGTGCTCCTGTGTGTGCGCACACACTCCTGTGTTAGCGCACACACTCCTGTGTGATCACTATAATACAGGGTGTATCAGTGAACATTTACATCCCTTTAACTACGTGTTCTATCAACCATTCTGAACAACATTTGTTCAACAACTTTTCCAAATTCTCCGAAAAATTTTTGGACTCCCCCCCCCCCCCCCCCCATACAAAATGGCCAAGTCACGTGACCGACTTTGTATGGAAAGATGAACATTTTTTATGCGAATTTTCAAAAGTCAGAACAAATGTTGTTCAGAATGGTTATACACGTCGTTAAAGGGATGTAAATATATGTTCACAGATACATCCTGTATAATCCTGCGTGGTTGATCGTTTTAGATCGCCAGTATTTATTCACAGTACGCCATCTAGCGGTTGTCTCACAAGCTAAAGCCCCTGTCAATCCTTATATAGCTCCCCAGCGCACCAGGTCGTTGACGATGCCGCCGAAGCGGTCCGCGTAGAGCTGGTTGGGCGCGACCACGAAGCTGTCGACGTCGGCGTCGCCGTCGGTGCGCGGCGCGCTCTCCGCCTCCACCGTCACCACGGGCAGCACTGTCACGCCCACGATCAGCGCGAACGGGAGGTACTGGAAATAGTAGAGGAAACTGTCACTGGCAATCAAGGAAAAGCAGACGATAGTCAGGTGTTGAGCATGTTGCGGCATGAGCGGACTGCCGACACTTAGTTTAAGTCAGAACCAATAGGTGGCGTTGGGTATCGATTACATTGCGACCCTTACCGATTATACCCTTTCGGAGTAAGTACCTACCTCGTCGTTTTGTACAGAATTTTCCTCTATATAACTATAGACTAATAGTTTTAGGTATAGAGGAAAATTCTACTCTGCTTACAATGATAACTTTAAAAACACAAGGCTCATTAAGGAATTTTACAAAAGTGATAAGTAGCACATCTTTATTTTTCTTTAATGCTAGGAACTCAAATATCAATTATCAACATTCTAATTCTAACTTTAAAATAGCAAACCTCCATTCACCATTTCATCCCCCTATCTACACTCTCAAAGGGTGTTTCCAAAATCCTTAAATTGAGTCGCATTTTATCTAAGTAGGTAAATAGGTAAGTCAAAATACAATGTTTCTCATTCCTATTATGAAAAAAGGCGAACTTTCATACAAACGTACCCCCTTAAACCCCTTCTCCAAATTTCAAGTTTCTAGGTTCCGTAATTTGGGCTGTGCGTCCATTATCTAATCACCCAGTCACCCAATCAGTTTCTCTTTTTATATCCATAGATAGATAGGTACATTACCAACCTCTTTCAAATCCTCATCGAAGTGTTCCCTCGGGTAAACCTCGTCGACCTCCACCTGGAACCTGGCCAGCGCCAGCCCCAGCTGTAGGTAGTAGTGGTCCACGAGCTGGTGGTAGTGCTGTCTGCGGAACGCCTCGTCCGACCCCATGAAGATGAAGTAGACCAGGTCTTCTATGGGGCAGCCGGTGTGCATCGTCTGGAAGTCCAGCGCGATCGCGTGGAGACCGTCAGCCTGGAAGTTGTGGAAAGGATACTTAGCAAGAGGCCATGAGTTTAAGTGTTACTTAACTTATGATAGGTAATGAGGTTATTCGGTTAGATAAATCACTAATAATCAGCACAAACACGAAGCACCTTCGATGACGTATCGTATCGTACTATTTTCTTCAGAAATCGAAAAGCTTTAAGATATCTTCACCTTCATTATCATCGCTCCGAAACCACGTAAGTATGTAGATCATAATTTAAAAATAGTGTGTTGTTTAGGGTATTATAGGTACTAACAATTAGGTCTATCAAAATTTGTAACATACGAATTGGTTACATACATAGGTAATTATATTTAAATAAATCACAAAAGAACATTAACGATTGAAATTTTTGAGATATTTGGCCTTACTGAGTTTATTTTATTAGTTTTGTCGTTATCACATGAGAAACAATAAAAAACGTATTGTGAAACAGACTCTCAGAGTTTGAGAGTAAAAATAACTTGGTTATTAAGTAAAGACACACACACTACAATACGATTACTGTTTCATTCAGTCGATCCCAACTCTTTGTCGAGAGGAAAGGACCATGGGAAGTTACTTCCACTCAGCAATTGTCCTGTATGCTCAAGTTAATTTCGACAGCATTGCCGCTAAATCGTCGCCCATTGTGACCAAATGAGCCGTGGCTAGAACACGTAGTTTCGCCCGCCTTGACACGGGTTCTACTCCGGTGGACACCAAAACTGCTTTCTTGATCAAGGCCCGTCCCATTGTCGAGAGGCCTTGATTCAGAAACGTGTAGTTAACATCAGAAGTACCTACCTGCGTGAATGCCACAATTTATGACTGTTATACTCTATAACCACGCAGCAGTGGACTGTCATTTGCCAAAATTGTGCTTTTGAAATTTTTTTTCGGATTTATAAAATTGGTCGATTCGGGCTTAAATAGGCACCTCCTACACATTCATTTAAGACTATTTTCATCAATTAAGTAGTTAGGTACGTACTTTGCATTCAGATATTACAAAGTAGGTAGGTACTTAAACAAAAATGTGTAAGTTTTGCGTAATAGAGACTAAGTTATAATAAAACAAATAAAATAAGTATGTACCTACCTACAAAATTGTATGTAATTCTATGACAAAACGAATTATAATTTAGTGTAAACGTGGAGACGGTTCATAACATTGAAACCACAACCATTCGCATTAAAACTAACTTAAACTTCTATCGACAAATAGTGCACTTAATTTTAAGAATCGATCATAAATTTTATTGGAAGTAATCAGAACTGTTAAGTTTGATTGCCATACATTTTATGATGACTAAAGCAATAAGTTACATTTGTGGTCGAAGAAGATAATATTTTCCCCAACAACTACAGACTGTACCTATCTTTTTATATTTTATAATACACACCTAAAAAGCCGTATCTGTACATTATTATATTTCTCTCGAAATAACTTGAGGCGATCAGAAAACAGAAACAAAACATGAATGAACTACTTATTAAAAAAATGGTGTCTGTCTCATAAGAGATAACTGACAGATAACTGTTTGTCTGTCTGTTTGTTTATTGTGTGAGTGAATTTATTTATTATGCTCTGATATTTTTGGTAGATACTTAATATGAATGCTAAGAACATTTTGATGCAGATACTGTGCTGATACCTAGAGTTACTGAACGAAATACCAAATTTTCAGAGTTTTAATTTTTGATAAAATAACATAGAACTTATCTCAGGAGATTACTAATGAACAGATTAATTGTAATTCAATGTATATAACCAAGTTATCTAACCAATTAATTGTTCTCAGAACCAGATAATAAATCACCAGAAATCACATTAATTTATATACGAATCGTGTCATCTCTCACAAACTACCAGTAGGCACAATTGCTAGGTAGGTACTAGACATATGTATGTCATAACATACTGACACTGCTGACTGTATGTACAGACCTAATATGTACTAATATGTACCCTTGTGTTATTCACGGTATGCGGTAATATCAACACAACCACCGTAGCCAAATTTTACATAACATTCACCTTAGTCAAAATATAACTCGTTAGAACAATGTCTTGACATAATTATGTCTGTAACGATTATGAGTATGATTTTAATTTTAAACAGGAACCTCTAAAGATACAGTTGTTTTTCTTAGATAAGTAAGTACATGAAATTCGCATGTTGTAATCTTTTATCATATCATTGTTTTCTATCTACACTCATGTCATAATCTTCTAATTAAGAACTCAAACCACACCTCGACTTTAAAGGAAATGCCCATTGCAGGGCAATGACCTCCATAATAGAAATCAAGTCGTCGCTACTATGATGGGATTGGGCTTGATAACTACGCTTGTCTAATGCGGATTGGTGATCACAAACTCGAGCTAGTTACGTGCTCGTGTTCATGCTCGTAACAGTTGCTCTCTCTATTCCCTTACCCTCTTAATTCGACGGGACAACAGTGTGACACGACCGAAAATTGAACCCGGGACCCCAAGCGCAGCCGTCGCTTTAAAATGCGACAGACTACCCACTGCGCCATCGAGGCAGTTCGCTAGAGCAATATTACGGCCTTGGCCGATTAATCTACAGAGTCTCGCGAGCATACACGGGTCACAAGGTCTCGGGCAATCGCCATTCGGACATAATTTGTCTATTATGTGTGTAGGAAGTGTGGGCCGCCGCATGTGTTTCCTGGCCTACACCTACCAACGGGGCCCACGGAAGTGTGTAGGTTGAAGAAGATTGTGAGGTACAATGGTGAAGTATGTAAAATAGGAGAAGTTATACGGGAAGTCGAGAAATGAATGTTATATTATTTACAGGTGAAACGGTGTATATTTACAATGAATGAGAAACAACAATTTACAAGGAAAAATAATCAAAATAAGTAAATCAAAATAATTATAGTTATCGCGAGCTAGACAGAAGACAAGAGAATTTTTAATGACAGGAGAAAATTAAACAGAAAAGTTTTTTCTAAAAGTTAGCGGCCAGTGCTTCGGTGCGGCGCGGAGGCCGCATAGCGCCGCTACAGTACTCCCCCGGCAGACCGTGACTACGGTCGATAAAAATCCGGAAAATGAACTTTCCGGCCGCTAGCAGTCCTTCTGACTTCGGCTGGAAGCGGGTCTGTCAAGTCAGTTGGTTGACCCTGATCCTTAGCTTCTTTTGCTTCATACGCTGGCTTGAGGCGGTCTATCGAGACATTGACATTCTTGCCGTTTATGTCCACATCAAAGAATTTGGGTTGTCGGCTGACGAACCTTGTACGGGCCAGCATATGGTGGCTCTAGAGCGCCCTTCACTCGATCAAGGCGAACGAAGACGCGCGAACAAGTATGCAGGTCTCTTGGCACGTAGAATGTAGATGAAGACGAAGTATGCCATGAGGTAGGGCGAGGTGCCAGCTTCGCCATGTACGCGCGTAGACGCGTCGCGTACTGGGTGGCGTCAGCTGTCTGATAGTCTTCTCTCGGGCTCAGGAACTGACCGGGCAGGCGAAGAGACTCGCCGTACACCAGTTCAGCGGGAGATGACTGAAGATCTTCTTTCCAGGCACTGCGCATGCCCAGAAGCACAAGTGGAAGAGCTTCTGTCCACTGAGAAGATGGAGCGTGGCACTTGATCGCCGCCTTGAGTTGGCGGTGGAGACGCTCGACGATTCCATTGGCGGCTGGGTGATAGGCTGTCGTGCGGAGATGGCGCGCACCAACCAAGGCAGTGAGAGCCTGGAAGAGGTGGCACTCGAACTGGCGACCACGGTCTGTAGTCACCCGCTCAGGACAACCGAATCTAGCTATCCAGCCAGACACTAGGGCAGCAGCACAGGTTTCGGCGGTTATGTCCTTCAGCGGAAACGCTTCAGGCCACCGAGTAAACCTGTCGATGACAGTAAGACAGTACCTGTAATCAGAGGATGGAGGCAAAGGCCCTATAATGTCGAGATGAATGTGAGCGAATCGTGATGTAGGTGGAATGAAAGGTGAAAGTGGAGATGAAGTATGACGTGAGACTTTACATCTCTGGCACTGTAAACATTGCCTAGACCACTCTCTACAATCTCTACGAATCCCTGGCCAAACAAATCTTTGTGTCACCAGTCGCACAGTAGCTGAACTTCCTGGATGATGAAGGCTGTGCAGCGTGTTGAAGACTTGCTGGCGGAATTCCGGTGTAATGTACGGACGGGGAGAAGGCTGTGAAGTGTCACAGTATACAGGAGTGGTGCTTTGACTAGAAGGAATTTTCTCTAGGCGCAAGGCTGAACCATTCCTGAGCAGGTCTTGTAACTCAGCGTCTTCTTCTTGAGATCGAGCCAAAGCTTGGAAGTCAATAGTGCTGGTTACTTCTTCAACTCGAGACAAAGCATCTGCGACAACGTTGTCGGCTCCAGGTATGTACCGTATGTCCGTCGTAAACTGACTAATGAAGTCGAGGTACCTGTACTGTCTCGGCGAACATTTGTCCCGGTTGAGCAGGAAAGCAAAAGACAGTGGTTTATGGTCCGTAAACACTGAGAATGTTCGGGCTTCAACCATATAGCGGAAGTACTTGATGGCCTCGTACACTGCCAGCAGCTCTCGATCGTACGGGCTATACTTCTTCTGGGAATCTTTAAGTTTACGGGAAAAGAATGCCAAGGGCTGCCAGACTTCACCTTTTCGTTGCTGTAGCACGGCTCCTATAGCAGAATCCGAAGCGTCCGTGACTATGGCAAGTTCTGCAGATGAGTCTGGGTGTGAAAGAAGCGTGGCTAGAGAGAGTGATGATTTGCAGTCTTCAAAAGATTTAACCATCTCCGGAGTAAGAGTAATCGGCTGCGAACCTTTGATGCGTGAACCAGCAAGCATGTTTGTAAGAGGCGCCTGAATCTGCGCGGCGTTTGGTATAAAGCGACGGTAATAATTAATCATACCGAGGAAACGCTGGAGCTCCTTGACAGTTTTTGGGGGCTTGAAGTCCTGGATAGCTGCAACCTTGGCGTCCAAAGGCTTGGTTCCAGCAGCTGACACCTGATAGCCTAAGAAAGTGATCTCAGATAGACCAAATTTGCACTTAGAGGTATTGATCAAGATACCGTAATCCTTCAGACGTTGGAACAGCTGGCGTAGATGCTGCTGGTGGACCTCTGGAGAGCTCGAAAACACCAAAATATCATCGAGATACCCGAAGCAAAAATCGAGGCCTAGAAGCACCTCATCGACAAATCTTTGAAATGTTTGAGCAGCATTTCTCAAACCAAACGTCATATATGGAAATTCAAACATTCCAAAGGGTGTAGTGATCGCTGTCTTCGGTATATCGGGCGGGTTGACGGGAATTTGGTTATAGGCTTTAACGAGATCTATTGATGAAAAGATGGTACATCCAGAGAGCTGGTACGAAAAATCATGTATGTGACGTATAGGGTAGCGATCCGGAATAGTCCTGGCATTGAGTGCGCGATAGTCGCCGCATGGTCGCCATCCATCGTCCTTTTTCCTGACCATGTGGAGCGCAGAAGACCAAGGACTCTCCGAGCGTCGAGCTGTACCACAAGCTAACATATCTTCAAACTCTTTTTTCGCTGCTTGCGATCGAACTGGGTCGAGACGTCGAGGCTTGCATGAAACTGGCGGACCAGATGTCGTCTTGATGAAATGAAGCGTGTTATGTTTAGGAGGAGAGTGAACGCCTGCAGGTCTAGTAATCTCTGGAAACTCGCGCAATAACGAGTGTAGCTCCGACTCACCAGATACGGCTTTGACAGAAGCGATGTCCTCCGAGGCGTCAAAAGCTATAGCTGCTACCGACAACTTGGTAGTGCCATCGACCAAGCGCTGGTTTCTGCAATCTACGAGCAAATTAAAGTGACTTAAAAAATCAACTCCAATGATGGGCTTCGACACGTCCGCAATGATGAAATTCCATGTAAAATCACGCTTAAGACCAAAGTTGATGTGAAGAAGAGCTGGACCGTAAGTATGTATGACTGAGTCGTTTGCCGCTGCGAGGTCATATTTGGTCCTGGTACAGGGCGTCTTGATCGCCGACCGCGGAAAAACACACAGGTCTGAGCCAGTGTCCACAAGGAACTGCATTTTGGTAACGCAATCAGTGACAAAAAGACGGCCTGTTGTTGATGTAGGGCAGTCGTAGGCCGCTACTTGCGACTGCCCTGCGAGTTTACCGCTTGGAAGGTACAGGGTGGCTTGCACTTCTTTGCCTTGTCTCCGTAAGTGTAGTGGTAGAAACAATGAGGATGACCAGGTGGTGGCTGCTGAGGTCGGGAACGACTACGAGAACGGCTATACCTGTCATATCTGGACCGTGAGCGTGAGCGCGCATGATGCTGGTTGGCCACGGTGAGATCCGCTAATCGCTCCTTAAGCTGTCTTATCTCTTCAAGCAGATGTTCACTCGACGGAGCTGCAGTCGACGAACTAGGATGCGCTGCACTGGATGTAGCAGCTACGACGGGCGTAGACTGCGCTAAATCGTACACCCGATCTGCAAGGTCTGCTAAATTATCCAGGTCAAGGGATGGTTGAGAAGCTAAAACGGTCTGGATATTCTGCGGTAGCCTACTTGACCAAATGGTTTGCAGGAAATCTTTCGGTATAGAGGGTCCTGCTAGATTCTCAAGATGGCGTAGAAACTGTGATGGCCTGCGGTCGCCTAGCTCTTCGTAGGTAAGGAGTTGCTTAACTCGCCTTTCGTGAGAAATCGAGAGTCGACGAATAAGCTCGGTCTTAAGTTTCTCGTACTTGCCAGTCGCAGGAGGCTTGGTGATGATGTCCCGAACCTCCCTTGCGTAAGCTAAATCCAAATTCGTAGACAGGTGCGCGAACTTGGTTTGATCGGACGTCACGCCGCTCAAAAGGAATTGCTGCTCAAGCTGCGCGAACCACAAAGCAGGCTCCTCCGGCCAAAATTGAGGCACGCGAACTGCAACTCGCTGCACTTCATGTTTGTCGTCATGGCTGCAACCTCCGCAGGCTTGTTCGAACTCGCCCTCATTCATGTTTTAATTTTTAGGAATAAAATGCTCACCATAAATTTTCCCAGGAACAAATCAATTCGTAAACTCACTATATACAATCTTGTGATCTTCTTTTCTTCGTCGGGGTCACCAGTTGTGGGCCGCCGCATGTGTTTCCTGGCCTACACCTACCAACGGGGCCCACGGAAGTGTGTAGGTTGAAGAAGATTGTGAGGTACAATGGTGAAGTATGTAAAATAGGAGAAGTTATACGGGAAGTCGAGAAATGAATGTTATATTATTTACAGGTGAAACGGTGTATATTTACAATGAATGAGAAATAACAATTTACAAGGAAAAATAATCAAAATAAGTAAATCAAAATAATTATAGTTATCGCGAGCAAGACAGAAGACAAGAGAATTTTTAATGACAGGAGAAAATTAAACAGAAAAGTTTTTTCTAAAAGTTAGCGGCCAGTGCTTCGGTGCGGCGCGGAGGCCGCATAGCGCCGCTACAGAAGCAAAGACAATCCTTCACTAAAAAACTGACCACTTTTTTTGTATAAATATGGCTATATTATAAGTACATAGAGAAGGACTCTATGAGGAAAACTACGCCAATGTCAAGTCATATTTTGTAAAGGTCATCACTCAATAAAAAAATTAAAGATAAAAATACTTAGTTAGGTACTCAATAACAAAGTGTAGTAGAGCAGTATAGTGTAGTAGGTAGTGTAGGCATTTAGAGTTTATTGACCGAGTGATCCTAATCAGAGCCTTATCTTAAATCGCAGGTTATAATAATCAATTAGGTCCAAGCTAGTTCTTTAAATGTTCGCATTGCATTTAACTGTTATTATTATAGACGGGAGTTAACCTGACGTTAACTTTTAAGCACTTAATTATGTAACTATGTATCTGCTTACTGATTGACGCTTATAGCAAGTTTTTTATAGCATTCGAAGCGAAACACTAACTTTTTTGCGAGCGAAACACTAACTTAGTATGATAACTTCTCCTCACACCATCATTTTACAAAAATAACTGTTGCATAATTTGAAAAACCGACTTTTAATGGTCAACATAATAATAACACACTTATTTTTTGAAATTTCTTTAAGGCCATGGTATTGTTTGTCAAACCGTGTTTACGTTTGAGTTCTATAGAAAGTTATGACATGAGTGTAGATAAAACACATTTTACGCCACTCACTATGATAAAGCCAGATAATTCCGCGTCGACTGCGCTCAATTCCTATCATTACAGAGTTTATCATAAACCGCAAACCAAACTGACCTGCTTTTTAAACAGCAAATTGCTGGACCTGAAGTCGCCGTGCACGATCACCGGCGCCCGCGTCGGCGTGTGGAACTTCCCGTACAGTTCCACCATGTTGTGGCTCTCGAAGAACTCCCTCACCCTCGCCTGGTACCTCTCATCCACCACCGCCACAGACCCCTCCATCATCTTCACCCACACATCCTTCATATCCGGACTATCATCATGCTTCAGATCGAATTTCAACTCCTTCACCAACTCGGCGAACTCCTCCGGATCGTCCTTCGCGTGAACATAGGAGAACGCGTGGATTTTAGCAAGTACCTCAACCGTTTTGGCTGCATGCTCCCAGTCTATAGACTTGAACCTACTGTAGCTCCCGTACCCCGCCGTCACTAGATTCTCCAGCACAACCGTCTCTCTCCCCAGCTCTGGATCTCCCGCGTAAAACTTTGGAACCACCAGTCTGTCCTGCTCCGGGACTTGGTGTTTCTCCTCCAAGCGGCTCCAGACTTTGTAAATTCTATTGTAGAAGGTCTGCTCGACTCGGTACATGGTGTCGACGTTGAATCTGGTTCTGAGCTTCTCGCTTATGCAGGCGACTTTGGCGAAGAGTTCCAACGGGGGGGCTTCGGGGGAGGAGATGGTGGCGAGGAAGAGGACGGAGGTGTAGTTGGCGCCGCCGCTGGTGATGGGGCGCAGGCGCAGGGAGTGGTCTGCGCGGCCGTGCTCGCGCGCCACTTCGCGCAGGAGCTCGCGCAGGCAAGCCTCGGCGTCTGACATCGTGCGCGGCGCGGGACAAACTGCCTCACTGAATTGCTACGGCAGTGTCGCTGGCGCAAGCTGTAAACCACTGGTCTTGTTGCAATAACTATCTAAAAATGTTAATCAATGGCCGCCAGAGTATACTGCACCTAATCTTCTCAATGTGAGGAAATATTTGGTTTGCAAATTGAAAATCCATAAAATCGCGTTTCGTCTTTATTTTAGCAAAATAATAAACAATTAAAATAAATTACAAACCTACCTAAGTAGTTATAAATCGATCAAAACTTAAAACAAAATGTACATTTTTATTGAATAGAAAAAACGACTTTACGAATTTATAAGAGTACACCTTCGATTAGGTCGTAACGTCCGCTTCAAATTGGGCCCTCTGGCTAGTTGCGCGGACTTCCGCGGCGGGGCGTTGGCGTCGCGGGATCGAGGTCGCGGTCATTGAGACCACAATCGTCCATTTAACGCCCAATGTTATCTAATCTAGGGTTACTTCCATCCCATTACCTAAGTACCTACTTTGAGGCACTAAATCCTAAAAACAGCGGTCATGCTTCTTAATCGACAATTAACAGCCTAACGCATTAGGATGTATCTGTAGACATTTAACCACGGTGTTCTACCAACCATTCTGAAAGGCATTTGGAAATTCGGATAAAAAAAAATAACTTTTAATACTTACCGGGCTTGTAATCACCAATCCGCATTAGGCAAGCGTCACCACGCTTGCCTAATGCGGATGATGGAATTAGGCTTAATCACCATTTAGCCTAATTTTCCATCATAGTAGGTAGCGATGACTTAAAGATGTTGGATAGAAAAAAAATCGACGAATTTCCAAAAATCGTAGAACAAATGTGGTTCAGAATGGTTGGTAGAAGACATGGTTGAAGGATGTAAATCGCGCGTCCACGGTATACTTAGGTTCATACTAATCGAATGGGTGCATAGGTAATAAGAGTAGGTAATCGTAAGTAGGTACATTGTTTACTATAAGTATGCACAATCTGTATGAATGATCTTTTAAGATATTAAGTAGGTGTTGTTTATTCTATGATAATACTGGAGTGCATTGCTATAAAATAAACGACGATAGCAAAGATAAGAACATCCAAATGATAAAAAAGGAAACAAGTATGCATGTAACTACTTAATAAATAATGTTTTTAGTTAGTAGAATTAGCGCTCTAAATTATTTCGGAATTTAAAACAAATAGGTAAGGTAATTTAATATGCCAAAATCAAATGTAGTGATTCCTAACCTGGAGGTAATTACATGTATGTATGGCACAACAAATAGGTAATAGTAGGTACGCTTATTTATATTATTATGTAAGTACTTAACTAATGACCTAAATGTGCAATTCCTTACACAATAAACAATTATTTTGGTTCGAATTTTTGTGGTTACTTATTTTAAATTAGCTAGGATACTTGTTGTGACTTTAGAAGTTAGGAACCACTGTAATAGCTATACTTAGGTACTAATGACAGCTCTGTTGTAATAACTTTTTCAAACGGATCATTGTGTAGTTAAACTGGACGAAACTTTGTCGGGTAGCTTGAATATTAAAAAAAAGCGACTCTGTAGCTCAGTGGTCACAGCATTCACACCGACTACGAAAGATCGTGGGCTCGCGTCCCCATCGGAGCTACTGTGAGATGGGTAAATTATTAATTTATTTATATTTTCAATAATAAGAATTGCGCTCCTAAACTTGTCAGGGGAGGAAAATATGTGCGTGACAAAGGTCCTGGAATAGTTCAAATTGTGAAAGTGGTCCGTGACTGTAAAAAAGTTGAGAAATCCTGGTTTATAGGGTTTACATTAATAGGTACATAGGTATAGGTACAAAATAGGATTAAATATAAAAGTATCGACAGATAATAAGTACTTTGAAACACGCATTTGTCTGTTAATTTTTATATAATCCGATGGTACTCGTAGGTATAAAGATAAACAGTATAGTGCAGCCATTGAGCACACAGTATCCTCCTCTTCATGCAGTACATGCGCACTGACCTCGACTAGTACGCAATTTTACGCCAGTTCGCACAAAGACGGAAGTTCTAATTTAGTGCCGGCGCCGCCCTGGACCTATGGCGGATGTTCGCGAAGCTCTCCTGCGCACCGTGCTCGGCGACATCGCCGCACAACTCCATTATACCAACTCTAACCTGCACCTCAACCCGTTGCCCCCCACCGGCGCCAACTTCACCTCCCAACTCTTCCACTCCGTCATCTCCGCACCAGGACGAGAGGACCTAAATCTTTTCGCCAAAGTCGCTGTAGTGGGGGAAACACTACGCGCGCAAGCGCCGACGAAAATCTTCGACATAGAGCGGTATGTCTACACCAAAGCTTGCGAAGACCTATGCCGATATTGAGGACAAGCACCAAGTGCCAGCGAAGTATAGGTTGTTCGTGCCAAAATTATACGGCTGTAACGACACTTACCTGGAAGAGGTGATAGTCCTGCAAGATTTGTCAAAGGAAGGCTTTACTACCTATAACAGGCTGAAGTCTATCGACTGGGAATATGCTTCTAAAGCTGTTGAGGAGCTGGCGAAACTGCACGCTTTGTCGATCGCGTACCAGAAGGAATACCCGGAAGAGTTCAAGGAAGCGAGCAAGGTGCTGAAACGGGAAATACTGGACGATCCTAGTATGATGGGGGTCATACAGCAGATGATGGAGAAGGTAAAACCTGCAAAACCGCACATGTCTTGGTGTTGTTATTGTTTTTATCTGTGTTACTTGTTTATTTTGCCGCTATAGTACCTATTTTCTATCTTTTTCTTCTGTAGAGTTATCCTGTTTGTATTGTGTGTCGTAACGCGTGTGTTAAACAAACAAAATGTAAGTAGGTACTAGGTACTATATTTTATCTTCATCTAAAAGATACCTCATACGCATAGTCAAGAGCGTAGGTTCGATACCCACCCTTGACAAACATTCGTCTTATAAACACCTGAGTTATTTCAGTACTTACCTATCTACATGTTATTTATTTACTAAGTACCTACTTTTCCTGTGTTGTCTAATACCCGTAACACATACACAAATAGGTACACTTAGTACGGAATCAGGTCAATGTATGAGATGTCGTATGAACTTGTTGCAGGTCCTGCAGTCTGTTCGCGAAGAGAACCGCGGCAAGCTGATGCAGTTCTTGATGCAGGCGTTCAGCAAACCTGACGCGTTCATGGAGTACTACACGCCCAAGCGCAGGCCGGTCATCATACACAGCGACTTCAGGCAAAGCAACTTGATGCACAGAGTCAAGGAGGTAAACTTTTTTTATGTGATAGGTGATGCCAATATGATGATGATGGTAAGTATAGGCCAATGGATCAACGGACGGATGGAATGCCACTGCCCATGGACCATTACTAAGGCGTGGATTCACCGGTGTGGGCACTGTGCGCAAGCCCACAATCTTAATATAGGTATTTGTGACGTCACCCTGCCTTGATCTATCGAAATCAATCAATCAATTTATCCAAGAGTATTTGTACGTCTAAAGCTGGTATTTCAGGCTGTCATCTTTGCCAACAGCGCCTGGGGGTGGGGGGAAAGGGGGCTAAAGGTTGGCAGCGCACTATTGTGACTCCACTGGTGTTGCTGTGGACGGCAACAATCGCTTACCATTGAATTTTATCTAGAACATAAAAAATACTTATTTTAATATATAGATCGATAGATAGATCGACATACAGTGCAGCTACATACTTAGTTACTTATTTCTTTCTGATTCCCAGGACGGCAGCGTGGAGGTGGTAATCGTGGACTACCAGACCATGCACCCTGGCTGCGCCGCCAACGACCTGCTGTACTTCATCTTCACCGGCTCCGACGGCCAGTTCCGCCGGGAGCACTACGAGCGTCTGATCGATCACTACTACCATCACATGGCGGCAGCGCTCCGTAGACTCGACCTGGACTCTGAGGAGGTCTTCCCGAGGGAAGACTTTGACCAAGAACTGAAGGAGGTAGGTCCAGATCAAGTTCTTGCATTTACGAGGACTTCTGCCAAATTGTAAGACCGGTCCTGTGCCACCCGCATCCAAGGAATTACCGCGACCCTCACTAAATCGTCGATCCTTATGGGAGCCTGCCACGGCTGCGACTTCTTGTACACGGCCTCCACACAAGGACCTTTCCGCCCCAACGGCCGTCTGTTCTCCTCAGATCTTCTACATATTAATATTCTACCATTGATCGACTTTGGACTGTGGTAGAAACTATCAGCCGATAAAAAATCCATTCTGCCGAACGTTTAGCCTGGCAGAGGCGGCGCAAGGCGTAGGCGATGTGGGCCACCGCCCACGGCCTCGCGGTACAAGGGGCCTCGAGCCTCAAAAAAGCTTAGCTTAAGCTCATATGAGGCCCCCAGCGGTTTTATCGGTCATGTACCCTACCAACACCTGTCCCTTATGATTACAGATGCTACCGTTCGGTTTGGTTATCTCCGGCATGATGCTACCCATGGTGACCCTGGACGCGGCGCAGGTCCCCGCCTCCGGAGGGAGCGACAGCATGGAAGCCATGCTGGACATGCTCGCGAAGACCAACGAGCTCTGCGGCACCAGGCTCAATGAGATCGTCGACGACTATGTAGCCTGGGGCGTCCTGTAAGCCTTGTGTGACACCAATAGCTATTATCGCCCGAAGAAAGAAGTTAGTCACTATTGTACAGTCAAACCAACAGATAGTGCGTAAGAGAGTGTGACATCACAAGTTTTGTGTGATTGTGATATGGTATCTTACTTTATTACTTACCTATTCATTAATCTAAAAGTAGGTAGCTAAAAACTTCATCAGCAATGTGGTCGAAAATAAATGACATCCTAAACATTTTTTTTTATTTAAAATAAGTAGATAGGTAAGGTACTTTCATTAATAAAAAAATATTTTATAAAGCGAGTCTCGAGTTTTTATTAACTACCCGTCGTCTACGGCGAAGTAAAATATTATGATGAAAACTATTCTACTTATCTACATAAACCTGCTTATTAAACAATCTTTACATGAAGTAAGTATTTATTCATATCCTACGAAAGGGTTTACGTTGGACTTGCACACACGTTAGAATATAATATAATAGAGCTATCTGACTCTAATAGACGTTAAATTGTTTTGTTAATTCAGAATCCTGACCTCGAGGTGCCTCGAGTTTGAAATAGATCCACACACATAAGTAGTCAATCTTGCCTATTAAGGGGTTACAATGAAAAAAACCTTGTGTGTCGGTGTCTCATCTCAATCATTCGTAGTAAGTAATGTCCTTACTGCTTTATATACTGTGACCGCGCATACTAGAGTTCGATTTGACGCGAATCAAGTGACTGACGAGTGTTGCATCAGGTGTGCGGGGGAAATGGGCGGAGTCTCTTCAAATGTTAATAAAACGATGTATCGCCCCAATCCAAATAGACAAATCTCTCAATTCAGTCCATACTCTGCCCGAGAAAATGGTGGACGTGCGCGCGAGTTTACTCCGCAAAGTGCTTGTTAACATCGCCGAACAACATGGTTACGAAGACCCAGAGTTTCAAATAACCCCTGTGCCGCCAACTGGGTCGAACTTCACGTCCCAGCTGTTCCACTCCGTCATCTCCGCACCAGGCCGTGAGGACCTCAAGCTATTCGCCAAAGTCGCTGTCGTCGGAGAAAAATTTCGCTCTCAAATGCCCACAAGAATATTCGATATAGAGCGCCATTTTTACACCAAACTCGCGAAGATCTACGCAGATATTGAGGTCAAGCACAACGTACCGGAGGAGCACCAGTTGGTCACGCCAAAGTTCTACGGCTTCCATGACACGTTTGCAGAAGAGAATAATCGTTCTTCAAGATATAGCAGAAGAAGGCTTCACAACATACGACAGGCTTCAAGTCTATAGATTGGGAGTATGCTTCTAAAGCCGTAGAAGAATTAGCGAAACTCCACGCACTGTCAATAGCGTATCAGAAAGAATATCCCGAAGACTACGAGCAAGCGACCACAGTGTTAAAGCGGGAGCGGATGGTGGACGATCCAGAAACAACTGGCACAATGCAACAGATGACGGAGCAGACGATCCAATTGGCGCCTGAGGAGTACAGGGACAAGATATTGGAGGTCATGGCGGATGCCTTCAAGCCAGAGTCGTTTAAGAAGTTCACTTCGCCACTGCGGAGGACTGTCATCATACACAGCGACTTTCGACAGAGCAATTTGATGCACAAAGTGCACAAGGTATGTAAGTCATTTGATTTTTTTCCTATCTAGCGTAGCGGGTTTCCTATGTCGTGTAGCAGGTTCGATTCTCGGTTCAACCGTGTAATTATTTTAAAATCTATGAATGCAGTTTAGATTGTTTTTGAAATTATTAATATGTCTTATTTCAGTAAAATATTCAATCTACAATATTAAAAGTACTTTCCCTGCATTTGGCATGGCCTTGGGACGCCCTGTATTTAATTGTTACCAACTGCTGGGGCAGGCCTACCCTCTTCCTAAGTTCAGTGATTTCGTAAAACGTTACGTAATATCTAATTATCTTCAGGACGGCAGCGTGCAGGTGGTGATCGTGGACTACCAGACCATGCACCCCGGCTGCGCCGCCAACGACCTCATCTACTTCATCTTCTCGGGTTCCGACGGCCAGTTCCGTCGGGAGCACTACGAGCAGCTCATCGATCATTACTATCAGCACATGGCGGCAGCGCTCCGGAGACTGGACTTGGAACCTGAGGAAGTTTTTCCCAGAGAAGACTTTGATCAAGATTTGAAAGATGTAAGGATGCCCATAAGCTATATAATGAGCTAGCAGTTCAACTGATGGGAGGTAAAATGATGTTTTGAATTTTTCGAACACGCTCGGGTTTGTGATGATCACTAATCCGCATTAGGCAAGCGTAGTGATTAAGCCTAATCCTATTATAATAGCAATGACTTGATTTCTAAGATGGAGGCCTTTGGCCTACAGTTGGACCGTATACCTAAGTATAGGCTGATACTTTTACTTTATCTCAAAGACACCTCCTTCTCAAGCTTTAATAAGTACGGGGCGACCCCCATATAATACTTATGTGGTCATGATGCTAAACGACTACCAGAATCTAGGTGAGGTAGGTACTATAAACTTTCCCGTGACTGCCTCGGTGGCGCAGTGGGTAGTGAGTCGCACACTTAAGTGACGGCTGCGCTTGGGGTCCCGGGTTCGATCCGCCGGGTCGGGTGAAAAATTTGTATCGGAGTATTTCCGTTCAGAAATTCTCAGTGTCAGGCCGAAGCGCGTTGCAACCGACACACTGCGCCATCTATTGGTATACAGCGGAACTACTGTCCCTGAAACGAAGTGAGGGCGGACCACTATTATAACTTTTTTATTGCAGGTCCTGCCCTTTGGCCTGGTGCTGGCCTGCGTAATGCTGCCGATGATGACGGCGGACGCCGCCGAGCTGCAGGCGGAGGAGACCGAGAGCCTGCAGAGCATGATGGGGAACATCAACGTCAACGAGCTTTGTGCGAAGAGGTTCAACGAAGTCATCGAAGACTATGTTGCTTGGGGCATTTTGTAGCGAACCTGAAATAATAACCGATAGGTAATACCGCTGACGGCCAATCTCCACAATCAGCGACGCAGGACATTTGTAGTAGGTACACAAGTGTGTGCGCAGACGCATTATGCAGTCTCTATTCCCTTACCCACTTATTTCAATTTGGACACCAGAGTGACACCAGTGACAGACCGCCATCTGACTGAACTTCGGGCTGACACTGAGAATTTCGGAACAGAAAAATTCAGGTAGGCAAATTTTGGCCCGACCCGGGGATCGAACCCGGGACCCCAAGCGCAGCAACGGCTGCGTAGTAGCTGCAGTGGGTAGTGGGTTGCACTTAAAAGCAACGGCTTTGAAGTGCAACTGACTACCCACTGCAGAAATAATACGCAACTATTTATTTTAATATCTTCTTACCTACGTTATTATTAGTAAGTGACATACATAGGCACATAGCTTAGTGACTCGAACTGAATATTGGCCTCCGCCAGTTCGGCTGGGCACTGCAGGGTGGATTTATAAATATATAGGTAGGGTCCACCTGTATCTCTTCTATACTCTGATTCATAATCATGTAAAGTAAACTGACAGATGTCAATGACAAGTTTCTAAGCATTTTGACATATTGTTTGTGTCAAATTGAGTGATAAGTATGGGGATGACACATTGACATCTGTCAGTTTACTTTACATGATTATGAATCAGAGTATATAGGCTGATACCTACTTTTTTAACTTTACCTACCTAATCTTAGATTCATAAACTTCCATTTGTTAATTCTAGTGTCAACAGTTAATCAGTGATGAGCGTAGTTACTCAGCAGTTTGTGCACGTTCTGCATATTATTATTTTCCAAGGTCAATAGATACTCGAGATCTATTATATCTAATGAGATAACAATTAAGTAGGTAGGCACTTTAAAGTAACAGCAATTTTATTGTAATCATGTGTTTCAGGAAATGACTCGTGTTAGAAAAACAAGATAAGTGATTATTAAAGTAAAATATGTTTTATGAGAAAGGTGGCAGACGAGCAGACCGATTACGTGACTGAACTTCCCTCCCCCTTAGATTGGGCCTCTGTGCTCCAATTAAATACCTACCCATATTTCTATTCTAAAAACGTATGCCTACATAAAATTGTCAGATTTTTATACATTTATTTGTGGCTGTCCGTATTAAAAAAATGTGTAAAGTAAAAAGGTATTTCAAAATAAAACACAAAGTTCGTATTTTCCTTTTATTATCTCAGGAATTGTTTGTTTCCATATTAATATAATATCATAGTTTCATTACAGTGAGTACATGTCAGCAGGTAATGACGAACGCACGAACGCTGGTACCCGACTGGTTTCCAACCACTAGTCCAACAGACCTAGGACACGGGACTACACTTGCAACACACTGTTTATACTAGTCCTGGGACTAAGCATCCATGTTCCTTGGAACTTCTTTTTAAGTCACAATGATCAATATTATTTTGTTTTCTATTCAGACTGTCATCCATCATTGTAAGGCCCGATTCGACCAATATTTATTTATTTAATGGGAAACTAACAGTTAAACGCCAATCCCTTTATTACGGAGACTAAAGTTAGCTATGACTTAAAATGACAGCATCATTGATAAACCAAGACTAACTTTATACCATGTTTTGCAATAAAGAGAGTCATTTGATATGGCAGCGTTATACCATAGTTTATTCTAGGATAAATAATTATCGACTCGGGCCTAAGACAATTAACGACTAAACGTCCAAAACTTTGGAATCTGCTCAAACATTTGTTGTCGCTGTCATAAAGGTAACTTAGAAAGCGATAGCATGATTTATGAGCAGCTCCCAAAAAGATTTTTCTCATTCTAAGCGTAATTTACCTCAAGCTTTGTTGCAAGTGTAGCCCCATTTAACAACACAACAAAACTGCTTTCCATCTGGACAAAAAATGTGAGTGAGACAAGAATTGAAGCCAATCGTAGCTTCAGGCGTATGCACAAAGCCACAGCCATTCCACAAGCAGTGGACGTAAGGATGCAGCCTCCGTAACAGTAAAACAACATGGCGAACGTCGCAACAAAACACAGCCATCGAACAAAATTGATACATAACGTTATTTAAATTAGGTCGTCATTAGAGCTTCTATTCCCTACTTCATAACCGTACGCAACCTCGGAGTACCGACATTCTATAATAAATTATTTGGTCGTACACGCTATATTATTACAAACGTACACAACTTTTTATATAAACATTTATTTTTTAATTTTATCATATCATAAGTATCTAGTAGAATTTTCTAATCTTGCATTCAACTAGAAACGACGTGCAGTAAACAATAATATTTTTGTTGTAAAATAAGCGTTATCTTATATCAACAAAGTATAAAATTATAAGTTCTGTAGAAAATACAGTCGTCGGCTTACAGTAGCGAACTAAGGCGAAACGCTAACTTTATACATAACAGCGATATGTGGGTAAACTGGAACGTCATAAGCTAGTCTATCATATCATAGATATCGTGTTTGCGGCGTTTCATACTTTCATCTCGAGGGCTTTTTCCATAGGATCCTCGAACTATTTATCCTTTCTAAACATATACTACAAAACGAATATTTAATTTTACTCCTTAATGAAAAAGCCCTAAAGATTTTAACATTTAGTATACAGATAGAATCTACATACGAACCTAAATCACAAGAATTGTTGATTATAAATAGTTATTGTATCTTAGAACATCCATTCCGTCCCCGCGGCAAAGTAACGCGTAAGTGATATGAAACTTGTACTCTCCAGCTTTAATGAGTCCTGACGGAACTAAGCTTAGTTAATGATATAATTGCCATCTAATAAACTCTACAATTAATATAATTCAACATGATTATCGTCAAGTCATGTGCCAGCCAGTCAAATGCAGATAATTCCTGAACATAATCTTGTGACTGCATTTGAACGACTTTCTTTTAAACAAACTCACAGAGACTTCCCATGAAATAAACGTAAGCATTTATTTTTGTTTATCTAGTTCAGTATCCTCGATTTAGAAAATATAAAGTTTACCCTTAGAAAAACCTTTAACGAATTAATAATAAATTATCCAGAACTACTCAACAATTCAGAAATTCTTCAAATAATGTAAATAAGTATTTTAATTAATAGTTTTAAGTGTTTAATAAACTATCGACTATCTATGAAGTTACATGGTTACAGACAGCACAATAGGTGCAGGGGCATATAAATCGTTTCATAGAAACAGTGAACATATTTTCATATTTATCTTACGTACTTCGTTGCATATAAAAAGCTGTGAATTAAAAATAGCTAAAACGGGTCATACAATGATCATTTTCAGGCAAGAGTGCTTGTATAAAAGAAATGTAATTTTCTCGATAAGTACTTTTCCCAGCCTTGGATTAAACAAATATTACGAAAGGGGGACCAGCCATTTAGTTTTCTTTATTCTAATAAAGAGGGCGCCACCTATCATTCAAAATGGCCACTTTTTCTGTTGGCTCCGCGCATGTCGAGGAATGGAATTCCATCAAAGTATGACCCGTGCTGTGATAAAACACCGACTGCAAAATATAGTAATACATACAATGACGCTTTAAACCTATATCGTGTACGTTACAACAATGACGCTTGATACATTTGGCTTGTACAGTCAGCAGCATTAGTTAGCCACAAACTGCCAGCATAGGTTGTAAATAGATACCTTCTAGCAAAGCAGTTGATATGGGACTGGGGAGAAGGTGACAGCTGCTGACTGTAAAAGTCTTCGGCTAAATTGCTCGGGGTTTCTACCAACAGTTACCATAAAACAACCGGTGTCCACCTGCGCGGCGAGCGGGGGGAATATTACTAACTAATGGAAGATTCAAAGATAGCACATTAGCGCCTCTAGTGGAGGAGTTAGGTAAGCTGTTGTTTCTACTGGCACATTTTTTGTGAACCCATACACTTGTTAATTCCCACCATCCGTTTTTTAATGTGCTAATGTGACTCCACATTTAAGAAGTGAAAGTTTCCCAAATTTTGTAACACAAGGGCTTGAGCTACTCGGTACCGAATCAGATCAGTGTATGAGATTTATGGTTTTATAATGTGTATAATTATTTTGCATGCGCCTTGACACCGTAAACAGCCTTCAAGGTGGCACTAATGTGATCAGAGAAGTTTTAAGGTGTCATATTTATTCAATTCATTTTCTCTCGCATCGCCCTCCGCCGGCGCACACCTAACCTGAGAGCCTACAACGAAAGCGAATTTACGACCGAATCATTATAGCCGTCCCTTTCACACGCGCTGCCCACCTGTTTTGGAATGCGACAGGTGTGTTTTTATTCGTCACGGGACGGCTTCGATGTAGGCCCTCTGACCCTAGATCTATCGCTACACTCGACTATGCGCGTAAAAGTATAATTCGTTACGCTCCGATCCAAGTCTGGTCTCTGAACCTTCATTTAACCTCATCATTTTAGCTATTTATTTCGTATATTAAATTTACATAAACATATTTGCTGGCTTTAGATGAGGCTCCATTTGTTTGCCTATAAGTCCAAAGACTGACATTATTGCTAATTATTTCCTATTAAATATTAACAATAAAGAATTCCAGAAAATTCTTAATGATAAAGAAAATTAAATCAGGAGCGGTAATTTACATTTATCAAAAGAACGTAGCCCCATCCAAAACCCCACAATTTTCCTACATCGTATCATAGCCACAGCATACATCGCCAAGGAGTATTACATTAACTGCGTGATAAAATAAACGCTTGAAACACTAGTTCAATACGGTGTGTTGCCTTGCAGTAACTAAGTATAGAAAAAATCAACGCAACGCATCATACCATACGAAACGTTTGTTTCCTGCTTGAGGCGCGCGGCCCGCTTTAATACTGCTCGTCAAATAATTAGTTTATTTATGTCAGATCTGCGCACGATTTCAAATACGAAAAGGTGCGCGATAAATAACCGTCAGGTCTCTCCACCTTTACAGTCGCAAATTCAATGATGTCAAAAAATTCATGGAATGGGTGGTCAAATGGCTTAGGTGTTTAACAACAATACTTGTTATTTTATTCATTTTATAACGGCTTAATTTAATAGTTCAAACAATAATAGGGATGTAGACCAGCAAAAACCATCATGGCGGATGGACCTGCCATTTTGTTGATAACGGTTTTTTTTTGTCCAACGCCATTTTATATTCTGAATGCTTACGATTTGATTCGCTAAATTAATCATAACGTTAAATAAGCGATTTTTATTTTTCCCAAAATCAAAACTGTAATTATGCGACATCTTTAACTTTTATTAATTTTCCATCTGTCTTCTAATACAAAACTGTTGACTCTGACATTTCAGCGCAGACCTGACACTACCTTTATACAGCTACAAGCCGTACATAGAACCGTTAAAAAGCTTCAACACAGCGTAAGCTTACCAAGCTATACTAGGAGACCAATTCTCGTGCACTCTACATTGAAGTCGAATTTAGAGATTTCATACATTCGTCCTTACAAAATTCTAATTCGACTTCAATGTCGAGTGCACGAGGAATTGCTACCCAGGGCTTGCAAAACAACTTGACAATGTCTAACGCTGTTAAAACTAACAACAAATATGTTTCACGTGATATCCAGACTGTTAGAACAAGTCGTTGAGACGAGTCACGTGACAGCTTGTGATTGTCGACAAACAAAATTACGGCTTGATTTGATGTGGTGGTGTGAAAGGTGCAAGTTTATACACGTAAAATATGTAATGTAATAAAATAAATTGTGAAGACTGGCCGCATGCGTGGTGCGATGTGGGTAACAGGCAATCGAGAGAAACACGAAGGACTGTAGAAAATTTTTTTCAACCTACAAAGGTCATCATTTCACCGCCCATGGACCAATATAGAAAATAATGTAGGCTCGTCTCTCGAAAACGTAGTATTAAATAAAAATACGTCTCGAAAACGATCGATAGCATAGGTCATCACACACTACTGAGAGCTGAATCATATTCTCAACCCACCACATCCAACCACGCTTCAGCTTATTGTAAGGACTCAATATTTACAAGAAATCATCAAGTAAAGATAAACGTTTAAAAGTAGTTCCTATTGTAATAAAAATAATTACTATCGTTAATTTACAATTTCACGTATCGCGACTATGATACTGAGATCAGTACCGATAGATGGCGCTAAGAGTCGACTACATCGCGCAAGTGTTTCGTGTTGCGTCTTTTCGGTTTGCCTATAAGCCTAGACGTTCACTTCTTTGTAATAGTAATTAGTATAAATCGACCCTTTATACTGTGAACTTGTACTTGATGATTTTTGTAAATAATGAGTTCCTGCTATAAGCCGTCGCACGAGCCCCCAAGCTGTCAGGAGTGGCCACGTACCGCGCACCGTCACTACGCTACCTTACCTGTATTATATCAAACCGCTCCGTAACTTTAGCTTTAAATACACATATACACGTCAACGTCAAGAATTAAAGATTACTCCGCTATCATTGAAATACATACAATATACTGTATATTTGATAACAGACAGGGTCGATCGGACCGCGCGGTCGAACTGAATGGACTACCCAAATTGTATACTACACTGGCCCATTACTACCCTCCTAGTCATAAACGCAATAAATTTTTGCGAAGTGAATATATGCAACCTTATTACTATGATTTTAAGGTTGATTTTTTTTCACTTCGCAAAATTTTAATTGCGTTTATGATTAGGAGGGCAACATAAGTGTCCCAATTTGTAGTATTTTTTCGATACTACTCATGAGTACTCTTGTCGATACTTTCGATTTGATACAGTGTCCCTTTTAGCGGGACTAACAATGCTATTTAAAAATTTCATAGACAAATGTGACAAATGTAAATTGACAATGTGTTGCTATGTACAAAAAATATTATTGCTACTTTCTTTTCAACAACACAAATACATACCTACTGATAGGTATAATAATAATAATAGTTTGGTCTACGTCACTAATGATTTTATTATTGTTTGTAAAAAAAATAACGTGTCGCGAGTGTCCCCGCGGTCCGATGAGCCACAAACAACAGCGCCTAAGAAAGAGATAACAACTTTAGGATAATATTTACCCATAAACACACTGGTATTTAGTTACACGTTAAGTTTACAATTACATAATTACTTATCGCCTAAAGACTAAGGGCTGCTTGAAGAGACATTTCGTGGACACTTTACAGTGTGTCGAATATCGTTTCTCAATACTTGCAATGTGACAAGAAATAAATGAACTCACATTTTGAGACCTTAAGAGATTGAGAAACGACAATGTAGAGAATGTAGCAATGCAAATGTCTCGACAAGTACGCGCTACTTAACATAGTTATTGTACCGGGCGGCGCGTAAAGTCGTGCGCACGTAAGCAAGTGATGCGACTCTAAACAGCTAACTCCGATGCTAAGTAAAAAGCTACCAATTTGGTAGGAAATTTGTTTTTATTGCAACATTTTTTTTGATAAATTTGAACCTTTTTTCGTTTTTTTTTTGAGAGTCCAATAAAACTACTCGCATTAGATCTTAGACACAACACATTTTTGTTGAATCTTCTCACTCACTCGGTTGTACACATATTACGCAGGAAAGAGGACCACATAGAATAGCGATATACGAAAGGCACTACAGAAGACAAATCGCGCTGCGACATACTGCACACAGATCCCACTGAACGAAATATAAACAAAAAATATATATTACACATATTTATTTAACATTCTCATTGAGCATTCGGTGGTCGGTCGGTTTGGTAGTTTGTTTGATCGACGGGTTCGGCTCCGCGCCGACCCGCGCAACAGACTGCCAACACAATTATAACAATAACAAATAAACGATCATACAGTGAAATGCACAAGTTGTACTTCGACAGACATCCAAGTAGCTATACAAAACAAATATCCTCCGATTTATACACCTTTATATTTATCTAACGATAAGATGCGCCTTAAACAAAATTTACAACTATAATATCCAGACATATATCAATAATTACGTCAAAATACAATAAAATAATTTATAAACTTTACTTTATAGAGCATTAAAGAGACAACGAAAGTTCCCGTACCATAATATAGCTACTTTTAACACTTAATCACAGGTTATAAATAATTCCATATACTTACGAACGGTAAAGATAAATGGTATATATTAGACCAACATCATCCGAGATAGTGGCAAGTTAAAGTTACTCTTTAGTATTTAGTTGATTCAACGGCAGCCCCAGTGTAAGTCTTTCGGCCAGATTGAAAAGTACGACAGCGCAGTGTTGCCATTTAGGACATAATTTTCTACCATTTACAAAGTTAATGGTAGTTTAACATTATTAAGTGGACTTTATACACGTAAGCGAATATTGCGAGAAGTTCCATGCATAGTATTAAAACATAATAGTAGTAAACATTACAACTAATAGACTATACACAGTGAAGCTATTAGGCCTCTGTTGCAGACAACAATATATTACATTATATTAACCTTGCCGCCGTTATTGCGAAACGATCTGACATTGCCAGCAGTCGCCGGGTGAATATCCATTACATAATAATATATTCATGTGTCTATCATCTCTAGAACCAGTATTTATATGTATAGATTAATGTACACGTGTGTAAAGCTAACTATATATCGATACCAATAATATGTTAACACCCAATACTGTTGTGGAATGCCAGATTTTTTCAAACTCAAGCGACGCGAAATTCGTTAACGCCATTTGTTCGAGGACCCCTCCCTTCAATATTTAAATTGACTAGTGATTCAATAACGATACATTTCCCTACTTTGATTATAATTATATGTGATATAAGATATGCCGAATATTGATACAAACACCATCATATCTTGTCTCCCCTAAAGACAATTTTTGAAATGTCTGCACCTGTTCCACACCAGCAGCAAATGGAAACACATGCCTATGTTACGCGCTTTTAGTAGAACAAGGGCACAATTGCACACCTTTGGTAGACAAGGGCACAATTGTGAAAAATTGCATAAGTGAGTTAAGTATGCAGAAATGGAGGAACATTTTTAAGCATTTCTGGATAATTAACTCATTTACGCAATTTTTGACAATTGTGCCCTTGTTTTACCAAAGGTACGTATAATATATTCCGTATATTTTCAAATACTTTCTGAGTTGTTAGTACCTGTATAAAGTTAAATAAACCTCGTACATGTGCATCGCACCGGCTGATGGAAGCAGGTGGTAGACATTAGTGGAATGCAGGCTAAAGCTCAAATCCTTCGAAGGTGGCCGCCACACGAATATACTGGATTCCCGGGGCTCTCTGCACTTACAGAGAGGAAGACTACGAGGCGGTTTCACTAAGACTCGCACTATACGTCGCTAATGAAGTGCCCACGTAGACTATCGCTTTGCATCTACGATGGGAAAAATCCAGATTCAGTATTTACTACTGGTTTTAAAACCGTATTCTTAATGTTTGAAAATACACCTAAAAATATCATAATTACTTTGGAATATATTAATTTCGCATCATTTTAATACTTTATGGCTAGGTTCTATACGATTTATGGGGGAATACTATCAGTTTTAACCCAAGTATCAATCGAAGCAAAACTAAGAGCGTCATAATATACAGGCTGCTTTTCCACCGTCTTACAGAACTTTCCAGGTTAATATTATCTTCAGGTATAACAAAAAAAACCTTAGATAGGTTCCAATGAAGAATATTAAGCCTTTGCTTGCAATATTATATTAACCAACAGGTTAATCGAATGAATTAGTGTTCGTATTTATTTGACCCTACTATCTTTGAAGAAATATAATATCCACGAGAAATTGGTAAGGCAGTTAAAAAGCAGTGTATAAAGCGACGTATTTAAAATTAAGCTTTCGTTTAAAAACATTAAAGCCCATAGTGACCCCTATCGAATATCGTAGATAACGAGCGATCAGTCGACGCGGACACCACTAAGGTGAAACGGACGAAATTCCGAAAAATGCACGATTAAGTCCCGACGCTGGGCCCGGCGGCCCGGCGGCTCCGCGGCCTTCACTTCTCCTGGCGCGAGATGGCCAGCGCCAGCTGCAGCTCGGCGTCCTCCTGCTGGCGGCGCGCGTCGGCCTCGGCCTGCAGGCGCCGGGACTCCGCCGCCGCCCACGCCCACTGCTGCTCCTCGCTCGGCAGCGGCTCCGCCCCCCGCGCCTCCCCCCGCGCCTCCGCCTTCTTCTTCTCCTTCCCGTGCTTCCGCCCTATACCCCCTATCGTGTGCACCAGCGACTTCGCGTACTTCACCGGCTTCGGACTCTTCTCCTTCTTGCTCGGCAGCGTGCTCGACGGCCACGTCTCGTTCAGATTCTTGTTGTGATCCGTGCCCCAGTCCGTCGCCCAGTTCTCCGACTTGTTCGCCCAGTTGTCCGTCTTCCAGTCGCTGGACGCGGAGTTAGTGTTCCTGGAGGACCACGCGTCGGTCGCGGCGGGGGGTTTGGACCAGGCGTCGGTCTCGGCGATGGAGTTGTTGTTGGCGGGTTTGGCCCAGGCGTCGTCGGCGGCCCAGTCGCTGTTGGGCCAGGCGGCCCAGGCGTCGGCGGGGGGCGCGGGGGGCGCGGAGACGCGGCCGCCGCGGGAGGGCGGCGGGAGGCCGTTGAGGCGCGCCGGGGGGGCGAAGTCGTCGGTCTCGAAGCCGGCGACGGAGGTGGGGCGCGGGGGGTCGCGGCGCGGGGGGTCGGCGAAGGGGTCGTCGATGTTGAAGGGGTCCTCGTAGCGGTAGTCCTTGAAGGGGTCCTCGGTGAAGTCCATGGCGGCGCGGCTCTACGCAACAAAGGGTGAGTGAGAGCGGTGCGGGGGTGGGTGGGGTAGGGGTGGGTACGCACGTGTCGCCGCCGCTCCGCTCCGCCGCTTAGCGCTGCAAGTGGGGACAAGCACACGAGCCGTGGTTAGCATGTTAGTGGAAGTGGCACGAGAATGACCCGCGCGCGACGATGTGACTCGCGACAAACGTTTTATACTTATTCAAACTATATTATGTGTAATGTTTCAAAAGCAAAATGATTACTCGACCGCAGATATTCTCTTAGAAACACGAAATACTGAAGGTACCATATTCTCTCATTCCTGATCAGGGATCCCACTCTGAAAACGAATTGCGCACACGCTGTGCGTCTTTTCGAGTGAAAGAGAGCAGGCCCCCAGACCAGTGAGTAAATCAATTGACAAAGTTTTGTAATTTTTAATTTTACTTCAAAAGGTAAATATTGATTTAAAATAATACAGTCACATTGTCACGCACAGTAATATTAGAATGTTGTATTATACAAGTTATTGTTGTTAGAAGTATAACCAAATAAATAAAATATATAAAATAAATGAAAATAAATAACTGAAATGGAAAGAGGTGGTGTGGCCATCAGGTAGTATGCATTATTTTGTTATAAGCACATATAACTATACTATACATATACTGCCAATATTATTATACTTTTACAAATAACAAAAATATTTCTACCACAGTTAATATAACCAGTACAGACAACAACAAAAATAGATGCAAACTTTTCGCAGTTAATGAGTCTTATGCTCCACGGAATAAGAACTATAAATACTGCATTCTCAAACTTAACGCGGGGGTAAGATCGTGGCGGGAATGGTACGCCAAGGGCGAAACCATCCGAGTTTTATTGGTCTAGAGCTCAATGGCATTTATAGGATTCGTCTCTTTGTTTTCTTTTTTTGTGTGATACGTAGCATACGACACATTTACAGATCACCTGATGATTATTATCTTGATACTGGTCATATTTAACTTGTTCTTCTACTACGTCACAATAGAGCATAAATAAATAACATTGAGCGATATTTCAAACATGCATGATAGAAGAAATAGATAAGTATGAGATGACAGTCTAATATAATTTACGAATCTGTTGATATAAATATAGTAATGATGTATGACAATGAAAGCGTGCGAAGCAAAACTAAATAATTGTAGCATCGGACCCGATTTTCAACAAAAATTAACATATTGTCAGCCTCTGACCTTCGCAACCCTTTGACATTGGATCTAGACCAACGGAATCATGGTTTCACGTTTAGGTTTCCCTCACCGCAAATGGTAGAAAAAAAATCACATTCGAAACAGGACATTCCGTATGGAAGGCGCATTCTTATCTTAGCTAACATTACAGTGTCCAGGTATCTATGATTAATTTATTCAAAAGAGATAATTACCCAGGGTTATTATTCTCTCCAACATTTAAAAAAACTGTCCAAATCTATATTAACATAGGGGTCAAATCAAATATTGCGTATTAACAATGTATTCTATAACCAGACTGAAGCACTGACGTTATCGTTACTATCCCGCTCAGACAAGTAGTCACTATTTTGAAATTGTTTAAAAATCGGGTCCGATATCACCTGCTAATTCATTTCAAATATATTCAAGTTTTATTTGATAAAGTCAATATTCAACTACCAATTATAATTAATTCATGTTCGTAATATTTGAAAAGAATCATCAGGCATTATGAATAATACAATTACTAGTACAGTCCACAGTGAAAGTAGATGATTAAAATCAGAAATCCAATACTAAATAACGGAGTTCGCTTAACTGTATGAATTAATTTGACGCAATACTGAGTTCGCGTCAGAACTCTATGAATCACTTTGACGACATACGGAGTACGCGTCAGAACAGTAAATCACTTTGATGCCATACGGACTTTGCGTCAGAAATGTTTGAATCACATTGACGCATTACAGTTATGACGCGAACTCCGTTCATTAGTTATTAAATATCCGATTTTGATCATCTACTTTTGCTGTTGACCGTACAACAACGAGAATGGCATTCAACAAACAGAGAAAGTAAAATCATGATACAATGGAAACGGTGAACACCGATAAATATTTTGAGACTGACATTTTACGTCACGAGTTAAAAAGTTTAGATCTTGTGTTATTAATTTTGTATAAAATTACAGTAAATGTTAAATAAAATGCCATTCTCTACAACACCTACACACTGTAGAAAAATCATTGGGTTTGTCGCTTTTGAATAATCCTGCAACAGAACTATAAAAGGTTCCATTACTGGATAATTTAAAGCATCTCCAATGATGTTTCCTATGAGTAGGTAAAGCGGGTTTATCTTCCATTTTGAATGTCTATCCGCGGATCAACTGGCTAATGGCTAGATAAAATTACTAAACTATTTGCTGGTATGTATTAACATTCAGATAAATTCGTTAAAACACTAGTTCTACTAAAATGAACAATAGCAAATAAAAATTGTCTTTTGTACGTGAAAAGTTGTATCAGACGCCATATCGATTTTAATTTGATGTAACTTTAATTCGTTTTTGCTGCCCCTTGTTGCACGTATTTGTGAAACACAATGTGGACTCACTGTGTTTCGGAACCAACAGATGGCGTTGGGAGTAGATTGCATGGTGCTAGTGTTTCGCCATTTCCAAATCTTTAAGTATACAACCATATAAGATTTGTAAATTGTTTGTAAATATCTATAGAATGTACTCCTTTATAAAAAGTATTGGATATAGGCGTATAAAAAGCTAAACCGCGGATAGACTTATGCTCAAAAGCGGTAAAAGCTAACCACCAACACGTGCGCGTGCGCCGAACTCTTTACGTACATTTTACTTTCTCTGCAGCGTTAAAGGATAAAAGGTAATATAATAAATTAGCGGTACTGTCGTTGCTTGCCGCATGCAGCGGGCAGGGACGGGCGGGGGACAAATTAACCGAAACAAATCTGAAAATAACCTGTTAACTTAACAACTAAAAACAAACGTTTAGAGAAAGCCATAAAATTACGTTATTTACATACGCAAATAAGATTATCCTGTAGAAAGGTTTTTGTCTAATAATAATGTTTATCACACACATTCACATTTCTTTATTATTTGTATGGAAGATTTTTTTATTACAGCTTTCTCTAAACTAGGTACCTAATTAAATTTGTATTTTTTTACAAAAAATTGTTGGCCATGAAAAAAAAATTAAGGTAAAAAAATATAGAAAAAATCTAATCATCTTACGAATCAAAATTTAAATTATTCTTCTAAATTGTAATTTACTGAATTAAATTGTAATTTATTTTGTTTATTTCAAAAGACAATAGTTAAAATATCAAATAATTCATAGGGTTACGTTGAAAATGTATATTTGTAGAAAAATTGTTTATTACTCATTCATTTATCATCTCATAAGTATTCGTTTTGAATGAAAATAACGATGGATTAACCTCATAAATCAGTGCTTTACATTATCATATTTCACAGTTCTACTTTGTATGAACAGAACTTTTTTGAGCTTTAATCTCTAGTATCTAGACTAGAAGTTGATTGATATTTTCCAAATAGCCCTGTATAGATTTTCAAAGTAACCCAACAACTGATCGTGTATTAGAGGCCGCGCACTAAGCCGCCTAAGATATCCAATCTTGTATAAAGAACATTGATTACACGCAGTCTGCACACTACTATACTCTAGTTTTTAATCATGTGGAGTAAACTGACAGATGCAAATGTCAAGTTTCTATACATTTTGACGTTTTGCATCTGTCAAATTGAGTGATAATGTATGGGGATGACACATGGACATGTGTCAGTTTAGACTCCGCGCAGACTACAAACTTTTAATCGGCCGATAGTTTGGTCGGCTTCTTAATCAGTATGAAGACGTATGCAGGTGCGCACATTACAGTGATTCAGTATCGGCCGATAAAAAAGTTTGATGCGTACGAACCGGCCAACCCAACTAAACTATCGGCCGATAGTAAGTCTATAGTCTGCGGAGACTCTCACTCCACATGATTATGAACCAGAGTATAGTATGTAAACTTTAGGTAAAATAGGCTGCCCAGTGCGCGATGTTTCATAGTGATATAGAGTAGTGTCGGAGCCACTTGTGCATGCGTACATACCTTGTTCCCGGGCGGGTTGGGGCGCGGCGGCGCGGGGCGCGGCGGGGGCGTCTTGTGCGCCTTGGGCGGCAGCACGGGCCGCGGCGACACGCCCCCGCCGCCGCCGCCCCCGCCCGCCGCCGCCGAGGCGCGCGTCGGCGCGTGGAGGACTGCGAACGGATCCGATTCCCATGCACCCTACAAACCAGAATATTTGGTGACGCTTAAATGGATAAACACCACTTTGCGGGTTCAGCGAGTTGGCGATAGCCAGAGAGGCGGTTAAAAAAGAGAAAAGAGGAGTGGACTGTTATTTTTAGTGATCGGAGATTAACTAAAAAGTAGTTCCTTTCTAATTTTTTATGCTGACGATCCATTTAGCGTAGTGATGTGAGCGTTGATAAATAAATAAAATGGTGATACCTATGTCGTTCTGTATGGCATAAAAAGTGTCGTCATAAAGCAAATGTCTATGATACAATGTTGTTCTCCAAGGCACAAAAAATAACGTCATGAAGCAAACGATTCCCTCTATGGTACCTATGTTGCTCTTTATAGTACAAAAAGTGGTATAATGAAGCAGATGGACCCGTCTATGATACCTATCACGTTCTCTATAGCACAAAAAGTGGCATTATGAAGCAGATGATTCCCTCTATGATACCTATATCATTCTCTATGGCATAAAAAGTGACGTCATAGAGCTGATGATGCCCTGTATGTTACCTATGTCATTCTCTATCTATGGCACAAAAATTACGTCATAGAGCTGATGATGCCCTCTATGATACTTATCTCATTCTGACGTATATCGTTCTGTATCGCAAAAAAGTCACATCATCATGCGGAAGATTCCCTCTACGTTACCTATTTCGTAATTCGTTCTGTGGCACGAAAAGTGACGTCACAATTCAGATGATAATGTATTCTATTTCTGTGCAATAAAGCATATCTATCTATGATTCGCTGCACGATACTCACGTCATTCTGCTTATCGTCCGCCTGCGGCGCGAAGGCGTCCCCGGCGAAGGGGTCGGAGCCCGCGCTCGGCGCGAACGGGTCGCTGCCGAACCCGTCCTACACCACACACACAAGCGTAACTATACACAACATGTACGTACACGAACAAACAGCGGGACAATATTCCTTGACGGCCACGTCGTACATGGACTTGACACAGACAAGATATACTAGCTTAAAACAATACAGTGTACAAACTTTCTATCAACTATTGCATCTGTGATTATTGAGTTCTTGAACTTATACCACCTTAATACAAAACGAGGTGTAAGTTAATATTTGTTTAAAACTGATGCTCTCACTTTTATTTGTCACCTTTATGAAAGTGACAGCATCATTTTTAAACCATGACTGACTTTAGTCTCTGATTTGTAATAAGGGGGAATGGGTGGACCATTTAATACCATCACGGTAATTGAAACAAGCAGTATTGAATCTCGTTATAAGCGGGCGGAAAGAGTGTGCTTCGAATCTCGGTATAACCTCGGTTAACAAACTTCGCTGTTGCATTCATAAAGCTTTGCTTTGACATTGATTTCAAACATAATTCCGAGTTCCAATACTGCTAGCGATACTATTACTATGACTGTGCATCTATGAAGTACTAGCTATTAAAGTGTAGAACTAGCACGAACTTTTCAAGAAAACATATCGTTTTATCGTTCGCACTTTCATGATGTAACGTATCGTCCCATTTCCTTCAAAAATGTTGCGATACTATCCTTTCTGACGTTTGTGCGGTAAATATTAGTTTTTCTTACATTTGATAGAGGGAGCTCTTAATTTTTATGCAAATTGTTTACAATACGCACGCTACGATTTCCGTGAAAAGTTCGTGCTAGGCTTAGTTCAGTGAGTGTAACCTTGTGTAACGTGTCACTACTGACCTGCATGGGCTTGTGCGCGTCGGTGGGCGCGAAGGGGTCGTGCGGCTGCGCGGAGGCGAAGGCCGACGAGTCCGTGAAGGGGTCCGCGCCGAAGCCCGCGGCCGAGCCGTTCATCGTGCCGAAAGAGTTGTTTGCCGCGTACGGCTCGTCCTCCTGGGATACAGAAATATAATAATGCGTCAATAAAGTCGTGACAAGAGATAGAAGAACTAATGGAGTAAAGAGGTGCGGAGAGGGCTGCGGCGGTGTGCCACAGGGTACGGAGCCCATGTTATTGAATGTCCTTCCGAGTTGCGATTGCAGACTGACCTAGCTGCTGCGGTGTGCCACAGGGTACGGAGCCCATGTTGTTGAATGTCCTTCCGAGTTGCGATTGCAAACTGACCTAGCCGCTGCGGTGTGCCACAGGGTACGGATCCCATGTTGTTGAATGTCCTTCCGAGTTGCGATTGCAGACTGACCTAGCCGCTGCGGTGTGCCACAGGGTACGGATCCCATGTTGTTGAATGTCCTTCCGAGTTGCGATTGCAGACTGACCTAGCTGCTGCGGTGTGCCACAGGGTACGGAGCCCATGTTGTTGAATGTCCTTCCGAATTCCGATTGTAGACTGACCTAGCTGCTGCGGTGTGCCACAGGGTACGGAGCCCATGTTATTAGATGTACTCACGAGCGCGTCGCTAGGCGTGGCGCCGCGCACGATCTTGTCCAGGTGCTCGGGGCCGAACTGCGGCTGGATGTCGGCCGCGCTGGCCGCCGCCGCGCCGCCCGCCGCCAGCGCCGCCGTCGCCTCCGTTATGAGTCTGTGCTGCTCCTCCAGGTGGGAGATCTTGATGTTCGCCTGTGGAGTAAGACCAATATTACAACAATGTTTGAATAAATAAAACCTAATAATGTGAACTGAACTTTTTGGAAGTTTGAGAAAGTATACCGTCTTTGTCGACAACAATTGACTGACTGGCCAGATGATGCATTTGGTAGTGACCCTGCCTCATTCGCCAAAGGTCGTGGGTTCGTGAGCGCCTCGGCGTCGCGCTCGGCGTCGTCGCTCTCGCGCTGCAGCGCGCTGCTCGTGCTGCGGTGGTAGCTACCTGGCTGAGCGCGATGACGGTGCGGCGCAGGCGCGCCGTGAGCGCCTCGGCGTCGCGCTCGGCGTCGTCGCTCTCGCGCTGCAGCGCGCTGCTCGTGCTGCGGTGGTAGCTACCTGGCTGAGCGCGATGACGGTGCGGCGCAGGCGCGCCGTGAGCGCCTCGGCGTCGCGCTCGGCGTCGTCGCTCTCGCGCTGCAGCGCGCTGCTCGTGCTGCGGTGGTAGCTACCTGGCTGAGCGCGATGACGGTGCGGCGCAGGCGCGCCGTGAGCGCCTCGGCGTCGCGCTCGGCGTCGTCGCTCTCGCGCTGCAGCGCGCTGCTCGTGCTGCGGTGGTAGCTACCTGGCTGAGCGCGATGACGGTGCGGCGCAGGCGCGCCGTGAGCGCCTCGGCGTCGCGCTCGGCGTCGTCGCTCTCGCGCTGCAGCGCGCTGCTCGTGCTGCGGTGGTAGCTACCTGGCTGAGCGCGATGACGGTGCGGCGCAGGCGCGCCGTGAGCGCCTCGGCGTCGCGCTCGGCGTCGTCGCTCTCGCGCTGCAGCGCGCTGCTCGTGCTGCGGTGGTAGCTACCTGGCTGAGCGCGATGACGGTGCGGCGCAGGCGCGCCGTGAGCGCCTCGGCGTCGCGCTCGGCGTCGTCGCTCTCGCGCTGCAGCGCGCGCTCCTTCTCCTTGAGCGTCTGCGCTGCAGCGCGCCGCGCCATCACCTCCGCCTCGGTCTCCGCCGCGGCCGCCTCTTGCGCCGACACTTGGGACCTCAACTTTTCAACCTGCAAGATGACATGTCATCATCATCATCAGTATAAAAATATTAGAACGGGAATTATAATGCAACGCGAAAATCTAAAAACCTAATCATCATCATCTTCAGCAACCCACACTCGTCCACTGCTGGACATAGGTCTCCCCTAATGCACGCCACTGCTCCCGATTTTCGGCCACTCTCATCCAGCCCACTCCAGCCAATCGAATGTCATCATCCCATCTTGTCGCAGGGCGTCCAACACTACGCTTACAGTTTGCTAATTCGGTGGGATATGTCGGTGATTCAGGTTCTCTGTCGGATTACATCATTTCTGATGCGGTCCTTCAGAGATACTCCGAGCATGGTCCTCATAGCAAGATGACATAACTAAGTATTGCATACATACAGTATTATTACTTAGGCTTCCGCTGAGTTCACAAATAAAGAAAATACGCAAACAAAACAGTGTGTAGCGGGTTTGTATAGAAGTGAAACTGCAAGACTCACCTGTGACTTTAGATCGTTTAATCTCTTTTGTGCTTCTCCTTTTTGGTTTTCTAACTGTTTTAGTGTTGCTGTGAGAGTGTCCAACTCGCTCTGAAACATTAATACATACTATCTTATTGGAATATCCCACTGGTTGGACTGGAACAAATAAATAACATTTTAAACCGTTGGTTCCGTGCCTAATTTCTCCTCTACCGCGTCACAATGGTGTCCCATCCAAATTTTAAGGTAAAGAAGAATGAAGGCCACATGACGTCAGTAGTGGCAGTTAAGCGTACTTACATGGGTCATCCATGCTTACAAACTTTCACGTTTAATATTAGTGGGATAAATGTCCAATACCTGCAGGCTGTCGGCCTCGCCGCTCTTGACGGTGAGGTCGCGCTGCTTGGCGGCCAGCTCCGCGTCCAGCGCGAGGCGCTCGCGCGCCAGCGCGTCCACCTCGCGCGCGATCGCCTCCATCTCCGGCGTGGGCTGCGGGCCCAGGTTCAGTGCCGGCTCGTTGCTCTGGTTCTGGAACGTTTCATTTATACACATTAGGGACAACTATAGATTACGTTATACGTTAAGGGGGAGGGGTCGGCGAAGTGTGAAATCGTGTGATAAGGGGGTGGGAGGAGAGGTCGGCGAAGTGTGACATCGTGTATGATATTCCACGGGGTAACTTTGTGACGTCACATTTTTAATTAATAAAAACAACAATCAGTTGTATCTTTACATAAAATTACCGTCAACTATCGCCGGGACCCAACGTCAGCTATACAATTCAATTGTTTCTTGTTTTCTTATTTGATAGAAACTTAATAAATGAAGGAAGAAAATAGATTTTAAAAATGGCACATCTAAAGTGCATTTAAACCTCTACACTTTGTCTACACTTACAAAAAGATTTTTTTATTATTTCTCATTTTGAATTTGAATGAACTGTCAGTCACTATAAAATGGCTTCTCAATCTCAAATTGTATTTCTCTTATTATTTACAACAAACATTGCAAGCTTAATTTTAGCCGAAGATTCGACACATGGACAAAATTGGAAGAAAAATTTTACCGATATTGGCAAGAATGTAATAAAAAGATGGGAGTTTGAATTAGATGACAAAATCGAATATCCTCGTAAGTGATTTGTCAAGTAGATAATAGTATCCACTATAACAATATGCCATTGAACAAGGGCTGGCTCGACCTGAGTGATACCACGGTGTCACAGAAAACCAGCATGAAGCAGCGATTGCGCTGTTTCGCGGAATAAATAAATTCATACAATATCTCATATACATATTGACCTGATTCCGTACTAAATAACTTAAGCACTCGTGTTACGGATATCAAACAACAAACAGTTTACGATACACTGAACAAACACAAATGTTTCTCCAGGGTGGGGATCGAACCTACGTTTGGTTTATGCAGACAGGGTCACTAAAATGCCGTGAGCGCCTCGGCGTCGCGCTCGGCGTCGTCGCTCTCGCGCTGCAGCGCGCTGCTCGTGCTGCGGTGGTAGCTACCTGGCTGAGCGCGATGACGGTGCGGCGCAGGCGCGCCGTGAGCGCCTCGGCGTCGCGCTCGGCGTCGTCGCTCTCGCGCTGCAGCGCGCTGCTCGTGCTGCGGTGGTAGCTACCTGGCTGAGCGCGATGACGGTGCGGCGCAGGCGCGCCGTGAGCGCCTCGGCGTCGCGCTCGGCGTCGTCGCTCTCGCGCTGCAGCGCGCCGCGCCATCACCTCCGCCTCGGTCTCCGCCGCGGCCGCCTCTTGCGCCGACACTTGGGACCTCAACTTTTCAACCTGCAAGATGACGTAACTAAGTATTGCATACATACAGTATTACTCATAGGCTTCCGCTGAGTTCACAAATAAAGAAAATACGCAAACAAAACAGTGTGTAGCGGGTTTGTATAGAAGTGAGACTGCAAGACTCACCTGTGACTTTAGATCGTTTAATCTCTTTTGTGCTTCTCCTTTTTGGTTTTCTAACTGTTTTAGTGTTGCTGTGAGAGTGTCCAACTCGCTCTGAAACATTAATACATACTATCTTATTGGAATATCCCACTGGATGGACTGGAACAAATAAATAACATTTTAAGCCGTTGGTTCCGTGCCTAATTTCTCCTCGACCGCGTCACAATGGTGTCCCATCTAAATTTTAAGGTAAAGAAGAATGAAGGCGACATGACGTCAGTAGTGGCAGTAAAGCGTACTTACATGGGTCATCCATGCTTACAAACTTTCACGTTTAATATTAGTGGGATAAATGTCCAATACCTGCAGGCTGTCGGCCTCGCCGCTCTTGACGGTGAGGTCGCGCTGCTTGGCGGCCAGCTCCGCGTCCAGCGCGAGGCGCTCGCGCGCCAGCGCGTCCACCTCGCGCGCGATCGCCTCCATCTCCGGCGTGGGCTGCGGGCCCAGGTTCAGTGCCGGCTCGTTGCTCTGGTTCTGGAACGTTTTATTCACACACATGAGGGACATCTATAATCATCTATTTATCACGTTAAGTGGGAGGGGTCGGCGAAGTGTGACATCGTGTGATAAGGGGATGGGAGGGGTCGGCGAAGTGTGACATCGTGTATGATATTCCCACGGTCTTTAACTTTGTGAGGTCACATTTTTAATTAACACCAACAACACGGGTGGATCCAATGATCACCATTGTATCTTTACATACAATTTCCGTCAACTATCGCCGGGACCCAGCGTCAGCTGTACAGTTCAATTGTTTCTTGTTTTCTGGTTTGATAGTAACGTAATAAATAACGGGAGAAAAATGGTATTTAAAAATGGCACTTTTAAAGTGTACGAACCTCTACACTTACAAAAAAAGACTTTCAATTAATTTTTAGAACTCATTTGGAATTTGAATGAACTGTCAGTCACTAAAAATGGCTTCTCAATCTCAAATTGTATTTCTCTTATTATTTGCAACAAACATTGCAAGCTTAAGTTTAGCCGAAGACTCTATACATGGACAAAATTGTAAGAAAAATTTACCGACATCAGCAAGAATGTAATAAAAAAATGGGAGTTTGAATTAGACGACAAAATCGAATATCCTCGTAAGTGATGTATCAAGTAGATAATAGTATCCACTATAACAATATGCCATTGAACAAGGGCTGGCTCGACCTGAGTGATACCACGGTGTCACAGAAAACCAGCATGAAGCAGCGCTTGCGCTTTTTCGCGGAATATATAAATTCATACAATATTTCATATAGATATTGACCTGATTCCGTACTAAATAGCTTAAGCACTCGTGTTACGGATATCAAACAGCAAACAATTTACAATACACTGAACAAACACAAATGTTTGTCCAGGGTGGGGATCGAGCCCAAAATTGGCCTATGCAGACAGGGTCACTACCAAATGCGCCATCGAGCCAGTCAAATGATTGAGTGAGGATATCGGATTTCGTGTGTTCGTGCGTTTGATTTTTCACAGGAGGCGACGAGGCAATGCTCCGTCGCATTTCCTCACTATGGTCCGAGTACTACGCGTGTTCTACCCGTCTCGCTCACAGCCTGACACCTTCCAACCGTCTCCCGTCCGTCATACAAAGCTCACACGCCGGTGCGCTCGCGCAACTACCCTGCGGCCTTTGCGTCGCGCCGGGCGAATCAGGCGCCGTGAAGTGGGTTTACTCACCAGTAAGTATTTACTCTCATTCTCATTCTCATTCTCTCTCCCATTCTCCCCCATTCTCTCTCCCATTCTCCCTTATTCTCTCTCCCATTCTCTCTCTTATTCTCTCTCCCATTCTCACTCTTATTCTCTCTCCCACTTCTCTCCCCCACTCTCTCTCTTATTATCTCTTTATTACCTCTTTCATTCTCTTGATCTCTATCATCCTTTCACTCATTTTCTCTATCACTAGATAGAAACGAAACGAATCGATTACGAAATCCAGCCGCGTTCCAGCGAACTCTGAACATCTGACGAACGAAAGAAGTGACACACAAACCTAACATGCAACTTTCAAAACACCCACAATTTTTTATTTTTACAGTCAGTAAGCAGTCCATTTTCGCCCCTGGAACCCGATGAGAGGATAGTGATGGCAGACAACGGAAACTTAACCTTGTTCAACGTGCGGGAGACCGACGCGGGCGCATACAGGTGCACTATAGGACAAAGCGCAGGGGGCACGGTTATTCTCGCTGTGGTGAACGAAAATGAACCTTATAACGTGGTTAGTTTAATATGAATTCAGTGTTATTAACTATTTGATATGAGCCACCGCGTACAAAGCAAAGATAGTGTTCTCTTATTCTTCCTTTCTTATCTCTGTCTTTCACTCTATTTCTCTCTGCCTCTATCTTCCGATATTTGATTTTCTCTCTCTTTCTTTATCTCTTTTATCAATATTGTCCTTCTCTTACTATTCTCTTCTTAAATTTTTTGGATTTCTCTTTATCTCTCTTCCTCATTTCCTTCTCTATCTCCCTGTATTTTCGTTTTAATTTTCCTTTCTGTTTCTTGTCTCTATTTCACTCTGTTTCACACTCACACGAATGGTAGGTAGGTAGTAAAAACAATAAGAGTAAATTTTCATGTGGTAAATAAATGGCTATCTATCAAGGATATAATCTATATCAATTCTAAGATTTTATAATCAACAATATCCTTTCCAGGTGAAGCCATCCACTTCCCGCGGCCCCTACGCCACCCCGCCGCGGAAGTTTCAATATAACGGCCTAACTTTACTAGCCTTCACCTCCTGGTCTCCCTGGAGCGATTGCAGCGTCTGCGGAGACGTGGGCAGGAGACGGCGATACGGCATGTGTTACGTCAAAACTAGTAGAAGAAATTACCAGAGTTACATAGGCAAAGAAAGCCTGCCAAAACCAATCGAAGTCAGGATTTACTAAATGAGGACAACCTATTTAAAGGTCTGAAGTAATCTAAGCGGGACGCTCCATTAGTGCATTTTTCGCCATCGTAGTCTTTGTATTTATGTTTATATTGGATGACACTACGCAGCGCAACGCACTAATGGGCATCTCTCTAACATGTTTTAAAATAATTATTTCTATATTTGTAGCGTACTTACGAGTACAATGGAAGTTAGCACAATACTACCTACTGCAAAATATTAGTGACATTGCAATGCATAATCATAAACTATTGCATGAAATTTTTGTTATAAAGCAGAGTGCATATTGCGCTGTTTACATTAAAATTAAACAATACTTGATATAACCAGGACTAAACGTTTGGACCGTTGTTGTGACCGTTGTAACGCGGTCTTTCGGGGATTTTCGTCTTTTCACATCACTATCACTCAGAGTATTACATACATGATACATCTTCCACATTATCTTACAGCTCCACATTAGACTAAAAACTAATATAGAATTAGGACTTTCTATTCTTTCACTAAATATGTGTTCGCGAATTCCAGACAGTGGTGATGAAACATGATCATTTGTCTCTTTCCGCAAAAGACAGTGCTATAAAATGGCGTCTTCTCTTTCCTACGTTTCGTTGGTATTTTATGAAACAGGGTCAATGTAATGCATGAATTCATAATAATTGTATCATACTTCTCTATAGTATATACTAAGCTCAATTGTGACGCAAAAAACATTTTAACGGTCAATTAGGCATGCATCGCCGTACACAACCAGAAACAGTAAATTGCATAGATTCTTCACGGTCATACGCTATCGTAAAAACATCCACGTTATGTTTGAGACGACGACGTGTGTTTGTGAGAGACGTGGTGATTGTCCGACGATATTGTGATGGTTGGTGGGGAAACAATGAATGAGGCTGGCAGGTGACCGAAGGGAGTGGCGTATTAATAACTATAATAAAACTATAAATTGATCCAAATATGAGATTGACATACACAAAAGAACACGCTGCGCTTTGGGAGCTACGATGCCATAGACAGACACACAGACACGTCAAACTTATAACACCCCGTCGTTTTTGCGTCGGGGGTTAAAGAAGAGGCATATACTCGGCAGTGGATGGATGTGGGCTGATATGATGATGTTACAGAGTTCCCCGGCGGGCTCCGTGCCGCTGTCGCACCTTACCGCTGCGCCTGCGCAGGTTGCCGGTCGTGGCAACGCGACGCAACGAGATTATGATCGGACTTTGTAAGGTGTTTGAGTATGAGTATACTTTTACGCCCTTATTAAACGGAGACAAAAGTTTGTCAGAGTTTTAACATGATGCTATAATTTCTATAAAAGTGTCAGTTTTCAACCAAAACTAAACAGCAGCAAATATTCGTGCAATAAAGTTTAAACAGCAAAGTAACATTACCTACTAACCACACAGTATAATGGACCGGTAAAATTATGCTTTGATAATATTTTTTTTTGCAAACTAATTAGGTATTTTAAAATTTTATGAATTAAATATTTTTAAATTCCAGGTCCCCTGTGAAAAAGGCTCAGTATACGAAGTTCGATCTAGCAGCGGGGCATTGTTAGAGCGAGCGAACAACACTTTGGGAGTATATTCCCTCTCGCAACGCCTCCCGCTGGAATCGCCCTCGCCTACCTCAGAGACTGTGTTCGCGGTGATCGGAAAGAGGCTAACTATAAAATGTCCGGGGTAAGTAATTTTTTTAATAATAACTAGTGGCCCGCCCTCACTTCGCTTCGGGACCGTAATTCAGAAATGATCTAATAGATGGCGCTGTGCTTAATTACATCGCGCAAGCGTTTCGTGTTTTCGGTTTACCTATAAGCCTTGTCGTTGTCTATAAAAGTTATCTCTTTATAAAAAGTATATTGAATAGAAGATATAGATAAATGCACACAATATCTATAAATTGACCTGACTCCCTTACTACAGAAGTCTTATGTAGGTGATGTTGTCAGTATATATAATATTCGTATAGTAAGTTAGTCATGTTTTTTTATGATATAGGTGGCAGACGAGCCGACGGATCACCTAATAGTAGGCTATAACCGCCGCCCATATGCACCCGCAACACTAGTGAAGTCACAAGTGCGCTGCCAACCTTTTAACCTATTTCCCACAATTGGGCCACCGGTACCCTTCACTCACTCGGCGAAACACAGCTGCTTCACGCTGCTTCATGTGGCTGTATTGCTGCAGATCAAGCCGCCCCATATATGTCAGAGGGTGGCTTTCCGCTGTTTTCATTTAAACTGAGATTTCCGAATGTTTGACGCAACTAGCATGAATAGGCCAAGACAATTTTACATGCAAAAATCTTTTACAGCACCTCTCTAAGAGATATGCCAGTGAACTGGCGAGTGGGAACTAAGAAACTGGTGCCGAGAGACGCGGACAAATCCTCGGGCGGCCGAGTGCACGTCAACGCCAGGGATGGGCTGTCTTCACTGAGGTTATGTACGGGGACGCCAATCTTTACAGGTAACTGCGAATTCCTTATCTATTACTATTTATAAAGAGATAAACTCCATAGACATCCACAAACCTTATATACAAACCCACCCAGCGCCATCTATTGGCAGACAGTGGAATCTACTGTCCCGAAACGAAGTGAGGGCGGGCCACTATCCATACTAATATAAATGGGAAGTGTGTCTGTCTGTCTGTATGTTTGTCTTTCTTTCACGACAAAACGGAGCTACGAATTGACGTGATTTTTTAAGTGAGATAGTTGAAGGGATGGAGAGTAACATAGGCTACTTTTTGCCCCTTTCTGACCTCCCTGGTTTTAGGGAAGTGGGGAGCGTGGTGGAGCCGCGGGAAAAAGCAATTTTTAAATACAGAAACAACGTTCAAAGCCCATGTAAGTAACGCTCATACAGCAATATGGCGTCCCTTACAAGCCTATGACGTAATGTGGACGCCTGTGATAAATCCGCTAGATGGTTACCTACTGAGACAAAAGCATTGGTTGTTTCGTTCATCAATCAGTTCTAAAATAACCAAAGTCGGCAGCGCACTTGTTACACTCTTGTTGCACTCTACTGGTGTTGCAGGTGTCTATGGGCGCCGGCAATCACATACCATCAGGTGATCCGTGTGTTCGTTTGCCACCTCTCACTTAGAAAAAAAAATACACAAGTATTATTTGACACTAGCAACACATTTTTGTGACAGTTGCTGGCAAAGAGACGCCCTTGTCGGTACGGTGAAGCTGGAGGTGTGGGATTCGAGTCCGTACTGGAACCGGCACGTGATGTTGCTGGCGACGCTGCTGGGCGCCGCGGCAGTATTCCGCGTCGCCGACGACTTGTTGCGGAACAAGCGGAGACGGGGGACACCCATGTGATTTTTATGTTGTAATGATTTTGGTTATAATAAAATTTTTAGTGCTTTTTTTTGGTATCTTTATCAGGTTTAGCAAGAACACGTCATTTGGATCAAAAATTTTTTTTTTCGTTTTAATTTGATTTATCATTGTCGTTTTATTGCTGTTAAAAATATACGCGACCAAAAATTTAAAATTTGCTTTATATTTTAACTTTTGTTCAAGATTTTTTGCCGTTTACTTATGAGCGCTTGGCGCCGCGCGTAACAGCTATTTCCACGACAGCAAAAAACGTAACCTACATAATATTTGTTTGACCGACATGTTACTGACCTGCAGCAGGTCCGTGTGTGCGTGTGGCGGCTGGTGCGGGGGCGGGTGGGGCGGCGGGGCGGGGCGGCAGGAGGGCGGCAGCATGTCGGGGGCGGCGCCGCCAGCCACATGGCCGACCGACATGTCACTGACCTGCAGCAGGTCCGTGTGTGCGTGTGGCGGCTGGTGCGGGGGCGGGTGGGGCGGCGGGGCGGGGCGGCAGGAGGGCGGCAGCATGTCGGGGGCGGCGCCGCCAGCCACATGGCCGACCGACATGTCACTGACCTGCAGCAGGTCCGTGTGTGCGTGTGGCGGCTGGTGCGGGGGCGGGTGGGGCGGCGGGGCGGGGCGGCAGGAGGGCGGCAGCATGTCGGGGGCGGCGCCGCCAGCCACATGGCCGACCGACATGTCACTGACCTGCAGCAGGTCCGTGTGTGCGTGTGGCGGCTGGTGCGGGGGCGGGTGGGGCGGCGGGGCGGGGCGGCAGGAGGGCGGCAGCATGTCGGGGGCGGCGCCGCCAGCCACATGGCCGACCGACATGTCACTGACCTGCAGCAGGTCCGTGTGTGCGTGTGGCGGCTGGTGCGGGGGGCGGGTGGGGCGGCGGGGCGGGGCGGCAGGAGGGCGGCAGCATGTCGGGGGCGGCGCCGCCAGCCACATGGCCGACCGACATGTCACTGACCTGCAGCAGGTCCGTGTGTGCGTGTGGCGGCTGGTGCGGGGGCGGGTGGGGCGGCGGGGCGGGGCGGCAGGAGGGCGGCAGCATGTCGGGGGCGGCGCCGCCAGCCACATGGCCGACCGACATGTCACTGACCTGCAGCAGGTCCGTGTGTGCGTGTGGCGGCTGGTGCGGGGGCGGGTGGGGCGGCGGGGCGGGGCGGCAGGAGGGCGGCAGCATGTCGGGGGGCGGCGCCGCCAGCCACATGGCCGACCGACATGTCACTGACCTGCAGCAGGTCCGTGTGTGCGTGTGGCGGCTGGTGCGGGGGCGGGTGGGGCGGCGGGGCGGGGCGGCAGGAGGGCGGCAGCATGTCGGGGGCGGCGCCGCCAGCCACATGGCCGACCGACATGTCACTGACCTGCAGCAGGTCCGTGTGTGCGTGTGGCGGCTGGTGCGGGGGCGGGTGGGGCGGCGGGGCGGGGCGGCAGGAGGGCGGCAGCATGTCGGGGGCGGCGCCGCCAGCCACATGGCCGACCGACATGTCACTGACCTGCAGCAGGTCCGTGTGTGCGTGTGGCGGCTGGTGCGGGGGCGGGTGGGGCGGCGGGGCGGGGCGGCAGGAGGGCGGCAGCATGTCGGGGGCGGCGCCGCCAGCCACATGGCCGACCGACATGTCACTGACCTGCAGCAGGTCCGTGTGTGCGTGTGGCGGCTGGTGCGGGGGGCGGGTGGGGCGGCGGGGCGGGGCGGCAGGAGGGCGGCAGCATGTCGGGGGCGGCGCCGCCAGCCACATGGCCGACCGACATGTCACTGACCTGCAGCAGGTCCGTGTGTGCGTGTGGCGGCTGGTGCGGGGGCGGGTGGGGCGGCGGGGCGGGGCGGCAGGAGGGCGGCAGCATGTCGGGGGCGGCGCCGCCAGCCACATGGCCGACCGACATGTCACTGACCTGCAGCAGGTCCGTGTGTGCGTGTGGCGGCTGGTGCGGGGGCGGGTGGGGCGGCGGGGCGGGGCGGCAGGAGGGCGGCAGCATGTCGGGGGCGGCGCCGCCAGCCACATGGCCGACCGACATGTCACTGACCTGCAGCAGGTCCGTGTGTGCGTGTGGCGGCTGGTGCGGGGGCGGGTGGGGCGGCGGGGCGGGGCGGCAGGAGGGCGGCAGCATGTCGGGGGCGGCGCCGCCAGCCACATGGCCGACCGACATGTCACTGACCTGCAGCAGGTCCGTGTGTGCGTGTGGCGGCTGGTGCGGGGGCGGGTGGGGCGGCGGGGCGGGGCGGCAGGAGGGCGGCAGCATGTCGGGGGCGGCGCCGCCAGCCACATGGCCGACCGACATGTCACTGACCTGCAGCAGGTCCGTGTGTGCGTGTGGCGGCTGGTGCGGGGGCGGGTGGGGCGGGCGGGGCGGGGCGGCAGGAGGGCGGCAGCATGTCGGGGGCGGCGCCGCCAGCCACATGGCCGACCGACATGTCACTGACCTGCAGCAGGTCCGTGTGTGCGTGTGGCGGCTGGTGCGGGGGCGGGTGGGGCGGCGGGGCGGGGCGGCAGGAGGGCGGCAGCATGTCGGGGGCGGCGCCGCCAGCCACATGGCCGACCGACATGTCACTGACCTGCAGCAGGTCCGTGTGTGCGTGTGGCGGCTGGTGCGGGGGCGGGTGGGGCGGCGGGGCGGGGCGGCAGGAGGGCGGCAGCATGTCGGGGGCGGCGCCGCCAGCCACATGGCCGACCGACATGTCACTGACCTGCAGCAGGTCCGTGTGTGCGTGTGGCGGCTGGTGCGGGGGCGGGTGGGGCGGCGGGGCGGGGCGGCAGGAGGGCGGCAGCATGTCGGGCGCGAGCGCGGGCGGCGGCGGGGTGCCCCGGGCGGCGCGCGCCGCCAGCCACATGGCCAGCGAGAACTGCTCGCGCGACAGCTTGCCCACCGACCCCGTGTCGCACAGCGCCCTGACACGACAAAACGAAAACGTCGATCACTTGCTCCGAGAACAGTTTCAGAAATCTAATCATCAATACGTAACAAACGAGTGAACTTTCGGGTCAAATAACGTTTTAGATCAAATGACACTTTGGGGTCGAATGACCTTTCAGACCCAATGTTACTTTGGGATCTTGCGGACCAACGTCTAATGCGGCAGACCAGTCAAGACAAGTCCAGGAACATAATTGTTTAATCTCCGCGCCGGATACGAAGTTGTCGCTAGAGACACCACGCAGCTATTGCTGACACTAGCCATTGACTATGTATATGTGGGCCAACAGCTGATGCGCCAGAGAAGGTTCAGAATACGAACTTGTTCTCCATGCCGGACTTTGAGATCAAATGACTCTTCAGATTACATGACACTTTGGGGTCAAATGACGTTTTTGTCCAAACGATACTTTGGGGTTTCCCACTGTACCGTGTAAATCGAAGTGACCACAATCTTCAAAGTCAAGGACCCTTTCTGACCAAATGACACTGGGGTTCAATGAGCACTTTGAAATTGAGACACTGACACACAGCCAGGGTCTAATGCAACAGACCGGGACACCTATTTTCGATTTTTTTTCGTTCCGTTTCGAACAAAAATAATCGTTTTGCAAGTCACGTCGTTTCGTAAGTCGCATGATTCCAAATTTTCGTATTTTTGAAATTACTCGCTTTATGGTCTTGCAGCTTCAAAGTATAGTTTAACTCGTTTCACGTTGACGTAAATGCATCCACTCGCTTCACAGAAACGAGTGGTTTATACCACTCGTTGCAAAACGCTCGTTTTCGAATGATTCAAAAATGCGGATGTCAAAAATCATGCGAGTCACAAATTTTTTAGTGACACGACAATTCAAAAATAGGTCTCCAGAATCCAAGAACACGGTGCTTATTCCCCGCGCTAGACTTTGGTATGAAATGAACTTTCGGACTTAATGACACTTTGGGGTCAAATGGCTTAGGTCAAATGACACTTCGGGATCAACAACTCACCATATGTGCGCCAGCGTCTGATGCGGCAGGCCGGAGTCGAGGAACACGTGCTTGATCTCGGCGCCGGACACGAACCCGTCGCGGTCGGCGTCGGCCGCCGCGAACATGGCGTCGTACTGCGCGCGCTCCGCCAGCGACACCACCCAGTTGGACGCGGGCGCGCTTGCGATGAGCGGGGGCGCGGTTTGCGTTGGGGGCTGAAATAATAATAGTAACAAAACTTGGAATTTGGCTTTAATAGGGTATTTTACGACTTATTATTATTTATTTATTGTAAAGGTTTTGAAGTTTGAATCACAACTCCCTTTTTATTTTTTATCTATCATAATTTTTCAGTAGAGTTTATTTATTTATTAGTCCCAAAGATACCTATAAAGTTGCAAAGTTCACAATCAGAAAAGGAGAGCGATACACTATCAACGACGTCACTAGGCTTGTAGGTAGCACCTACAAGTTGGGCCGTTACTAGTTACGCTTAGATTTGTAAGCAGTAGGAAATTTTCTTTAGTAAAATATTTTTGTTTCATCTCCATGAATCCGTTCCAATCGCGTGTGAAAATTCGGTTAGACGGCGTACCTGTAGATTGAGGTCCAACTACACGGTAATCGGTTATTTTTGACGTGAGAAGTAAAAATGCCATCTAACGGATTTTTCACCTGCGGTGGCCCCATTATATGTGTTACGGTTTCAGTTCAACGAAGAAAGATCGATCGAGGTTCGATCGTATACTCACACTAGACAGATCCAGCAGTCCCTCGAGCAGCGAGGCGTTGGACTGCGGCGCGGGGTGCGGGAACGTTGTGGACGTGCGGCTGCATGGCGCCCGGGGCGCGGGGGCGGCGCGCGCGGCTGCGGGGAGGCCGGGGCGGGAGGGCGGGCGCGAGGAGGGGCGGCTCGGGGGCCGGCGCGGGCCGCGCGCGCAGCTCGCAGGTGGCAGCGTCGTGGGCACCGCGTGCTTCGCCAGCGCTTGTACACCAGGTGCATGGCCTGCGGACATACATAGTTGGTGACGCAGCGATAGTGGAGGGTAAATCCCAAAGCCTTGCTCACCGACGTAGAGTGGCCTGTCTATCGTTTTTTTAACAGGATGCATTGTGGAAAAGTGTTGAAAGAGCTTCACGACCGGATAACCACCTTCCCCCTTTCTACCAACGGACCAATGCGGAGAACGAAAGGAATCCACCCTTAAACTGTGGAAGTTCCACCATCTCGTACAAGAGGCGTTTCGCTTCTATCTTAATACGAACTGCTAAGGAATGGAACGACTTGTCGGCTTATGTATTCCCAGAGAGCTACGATTAGGGTGTCTTTAAGTCGAAAGTGAATAGGCTTCTTCTGGTAAAGCACGCTACATCTTAGACCTCGTTGTCACTCTCCATCAGGTGAGGTGAGGTCGAGTGCAAACCCATTTAATATTAAAAAAAACTGAATCAGGTTAGGGGAAAACTTGCTTGAAAAACTCGCCCGATAATTTTTTTGCTCGACTCGTCTCTAGTCTAACTTCACCAATATTTTTCGTTTAGTAAAGTTTAGTCAGATTAATAATCACAAAAATATTGGTCAGGTTAGGTTAGAACAGTGACTGGCCAAAAAATCTTGATATTTTCGGTCGAGTTTTCTCTAACCCTCTGAATCGTGGTCTTCCTCTTTCGCACGGGCTTTTCCGCGATCAAGCTTCAGGTGTCTAGCAAGTTGACTCACCACCATGAACTCGTGCCGGTCCAGCATGCCGTCCTTGTCCTGGTCGGCGAGGTCCCAGATCCGGCCGAGCGTGTCCAGCGGCAGCTTCGACTCCATCAGCACGCCTTTCACCTGGAACATGCGCCTCATTGTGGAATCAAATCATCGCAGCGGTGTTTCCGAACCGGTATGACATTCAATGCCGCGTTAGTATGGGAGTTTAAGTACCGAGCAGTGATCTCGGGGTCCTGGGTTCGATTCCCGGGTCGACAAAAAAGTATGTTTCGAATTTTTCGAACATAGCTCGGGTTTGTGGTCACCAATCCGTATTAACGCAAGCAAGACTTCAAGTCATCGCTACTATGATGGGGCTAAAGCCATGTCATAGGGTTGTTCCTAAGATTAACCCTAACCCCATCATAGCAGCAATGAAGTTTATAATAGACTAGCGGCCGCCCGCGACTTCGTCCGCGTGGAAAAGTAACTTTTAACCCTTTCACCCCTTACAACTTTTCGCAATAAAAAGTAGGCTATGTCCTTTCTCAGGGTCTACATTATCTGTATACCAATTTCATTTAAATCCGTCGAGTAGTTTTGGCGTGAAAGAGTAACAGACAGACAGACAGAGTTACTTTCGCATTTATAATATTAGTATGGATGCCTTTGCCCTGCAGAAGGACATTATTACACGGATTGTTACTTTAAGATATTGAAATCTTTAGACACGCCTAAGGCGGGCAACGTAACTGCTCTCATTTTGATGTGATTGATCTTGTTGACATGTCGGGTTTTCGAACTCTATCAGGGATATTCACACGTCGTCCTGTTTTCCAAATTTTAGAGATGGCAACCCTGCTATTGGCTGAAATGATATTAATGAATGGTCACCATTCTCACTCCCATTTAATTTAATTTAAATAAGGCAGGTATACTTTGTATTTTTTTATATAATCTTATTATTTCGTCCATTTATTATGTATATGCATTATGTGGCGTACTGCGTTAGCACCCTTCGAAGGCCTCTGTAGAATACCAGCGCCGCGGAGACTCGTTTCCGTGGCTGATGCTGAGCAGAGACCTTTTAAGTGCCTAACGAATGTGTATATTTGTTTCTGTAATATTTATTAAGTTTGGTGCTTAATAAATAATTTCTTATCTTATCTCATCTTATCTTATCTTACCTTGTTCCCTGCGATGAGGCCGTTGTTGGGCTGCAGCGAGTCGAACAGCTGGCTGTACTTGTCGCGCTCGGCGGGCTTCATGCTCCAGTCGCTGGCGGCGCCCAGCGCGGGCGACGGCGCCGCGGGCCGCGCGGGCGGCGGCCCGTGCGACACCTTCGGCACCTCGCCCTGGAACCGAGCCGACACATTCAGGTGGCTAATAAGGAGACCATCCCACTGTCACATTCAAACAAAGCGCACCCAACAAGTGTGAAAGAGTGAGGAACTACGATTCACCAGCAAAAAAAAACCTACTTCCAAAATAGTGGTCACATAGGTACGGTTTGATTGATCTAAGACTTTTTTGCCGTTATCGCGTCATATCGACTATTCGTACTATATGTAAATGTCCGTACCACTTTAGGCGGCGGGGCCTCGGTGTGTATGTTGCTCATGTTGATGTCCCGGCCGGCCTGCGCCAGCGCAACCAGCTTCAGCGCCACGAACAACCCCGCCTGAAGATGAAACACCACAAGTTACGTACATATATTACATAAAAATAAAAAGCATCAGCCTATTTACTGTTCCACTGCAGGGCAAGACCCCCATCATAGATAGAAATCGAGTTATTAATACTATGATGGGATAATCCTCTCATAAATATAGATATATATATTTTTTTTATAATCTTATTATTTCGTCCATCATGTAATGCATTATGTGGCGTACTGCGTTAGCACCCTTCGAAGGCCTCTGCAGAATACCAGCGCCGCGGGGACTCGTTTCCGTGGCTGATGCTGAGCAGAGACCTTTTAAGTGCCTAACGAATGTGTATTTTTGTTTCTGTAATATTTATTAAGTTTGGTGCTTAATAAATAATTTCTTATCTTATCTTACCTTGTTCCCTGCGATGAGGCCGTTGTTGGGCTGCAGCGAGTCGAACAGCTGGCTGTACTTGTCGCGCTCGGCGGGCTTCATGCTCCAGTCGCTGGCGGCGCCCAGCGCGGGCGACGGCGCCGCGGGCCGCGCGGGCGGCGGCCCGTGCGACACCTTCGGCACCTCGCCCTGGAAACACGCCGCCACAATCAGGTCAGGTGGCTAATAAGGAGACCATCCCACTGTCACATTCAAACAAAGCGCACCCAACAAGTGTGAAAGAGTGAGGAACTACGATTCACTTCAAATTGGCCCTCAGGAACAAGACTATAATACAGGTCATCTTAGTACAGGCAAAATGGCTACACCTTCGGCACCTCGCCCTGGAACCGAGCCGACACATTCAGGTGGCTAATAAGGAGACCATCCCACTGTCACATTCAAACAAAGCGCACCCAACAAGTGTGAAAGAGTGAGGAACTACGATTCACTTCAAATTGGCCCTCAGGAACAAGACTATAATACAGGTCATCTTAGTACAGGCAAAATGGCTACACCTTCGGCACCTCGCCCTGGAACCGAGCCGACACATTCAGGTGGCTAATAAGGAGACCATCCCACTGTCACATTCAAACAAAGCGCACCCAACGCGTGTGAAAGAGTGAGGAACTACGATTCACTTCAAATTGGCCCTCAGGAACAAGACTATAATACAGGTCATCTTAGTACAGGCAAAATGGCTACACCTTCGGCACCTCGCCCTGGAACCGAGCCGACACATTCAGGTGGCTAATAAGGAGACCATCCCACTGTCACATTCAAACAAAGCGCACACAGCGCGGGTGGAAGAGAGGGGAACTACGATTCACCAGCAAAAAAAATCCTACTTCCAAAATAGTGGTCACATAGGTACGGTTTGATTGATCTAAGACTTTTTTGCCGTTATCGCGTCATATCGACTATTCGTACTATATGTAAATGTCCGTACCACTTTAGGCGGCGGGGCCTCGGTGTGTATGTTGCTCATGTTGATGTCCCGGCCGGCCTGCGCCAGCGCAACCAGCTTCAGCGCCACGAACAACCCCGCCTGAAGATGAAACACCACAAGTTACGTACATATATTACATACATAAAAGTAAAAAAGCATTAGCCTATTTACTGTTCCACTGCAGGGCAAGACCCTCATCATAGATAGAAATCGAGTTATTAATACTATGATGGGATAATGCTCTCATAAATATATCTATATATTTTTTTTTACATTGGACCGTATGTTTCTTGTGGGAAAATGTTTACTTTCAACAGAATAATGCCCTCGAGAAGTAAGACGGTTAAAAAAGTACAGTGTAAGTAAATACAAATCGTCCAACCGATATTCGGCTACGGCGGCCAATGTTAACGATCAGCCACGTATAGTGCTCAAGTGTGTGCACAATTGGTGCACTCTCTATTCCCTTACACGACACGACCGAAGAGAAATTGAGTGCAGGACCTTAACGTGCTATATACGTGCTATGTACATAATCTTCTATACCATTTATAAAGAGATAACTTCTATAAACAACGACAAGGCTTTTAGGTAAGCCGAAAACACGAAACGCTTGCGCGATGTAATTGACCACAGCGCCATCTATTAGTTCATTTCTGAATTACGGTCCCGAAGCGAAGTGAGGGCGGGCCACTAGTATATTATATTAGCACGGTGTCTATAGATAGATGGTGCGGAGGACATTTGTTTGACTAAAACATTAAGCATATAATATAAGTAATATATGCCGAAACCATCGCCATTAAGCGTTGTAATAGCCCTTTGTAATAAAGTGAAGGTCGTTTATTCGCATACAGCCGACCTTTCTGAAGGTGCCCGTGAAACGTGCTGCCTACGTCTGTAAGACATCTGTTTTCAGCATGTTTTATTGATGTAAACAAATCAGTTCAGGCCATAACGCCACGCTTACCTGCCTACCTTAGTATGGCGAACACCGACACTTCATTTCATAGTCGTAGCCAGGTTTTAGTTTCGGGGTAGGGTTCGAAAAAATATAACGAATAGTGGCCCGCCCTCACTTCGCTTCGGGACCGTAATTCAGAAATGAACCAATAGATGGCGCTGTGTCCAATTACATCGCGCAAGCGTTTCGTGTTTTCGGTTTACCTATAAGCCTTGTCGTTGTCTATAGAAGTTATCTCTTTATAAATAGTATAGAGATAGATAGAAGATGTAAGTTCATAACCATTTCTTGAGAAAATACATTTTTCAAGCGGGAGATAGGCTAAATAGAAAAATACAGCTAGTAGATAGATAGATACTCTTTATTGCACAAAATATTATAGAACTTAATGCTATATAACCAGTTACTAGCTTGTTAAATTCTATCTTAACTTTTCGGAAGGGGGTTTGAACCCCCTAGCCCCTAAGCCCCCCCTGACTACGCCTAGGCTTAATTTTTACAACGAATAGTTAAAAGCATTTTGGCATAACTTACTAACATAGTTTACGTTTACTATACAACTTCTTTAGTTTGAAGTATTTTGGTATAACTTACTAACAGTTTGTTTATTTACTAAACAACTTTGTTAGTTTGAAAGTATTTTAGCATAACTTATTACCATAGTTTATGTTACTAAACAACTTTTTGGTTAATGTTAATTTTCATCAATAAATATACCCAAGAATATTCTCTCGGACATTTCTCTGAGTGCGGCAGTAAAAGTGTTTTCTTCAAACGCTTAGATATTTTTGTTGGTTTGAACGCTAAGAGCATTTTGATGCTGAATTGTTGTGAGTGTGGAAACGACCGATCATAGATGGACTTATCTCTGAGGACGAGAGTAAGGTCGAGATAACCGTTGTTTCTCCACCAGGTGCACAAACAAGCGAAAGTGATAAATCTGACACACGATTGTCGATAGAGAAAACAAAAATACATTTGCAAATGAAAGTCACGATAAACTAGACTCATAATAGCAAACAATGGACGTATTATAAATTAATGTTCTTTGTGTCTATCAGGTTTTAGAGATCTATCAAAAACCGACGGAGATCGGAGTTCCTAGTACAGAGACACTACACCAACGGGGCGTTCTTCTCTTGTAAAATTATCGGAAAATTCAATAGCTAAATAAATATAATGATGATCATAACGATAAGAAGAAATAAAAGGAGAACAAACAAAAAGGTACTATAAAATAGTAAATGAAAGATCTTTGATTAAAACGATTGAAATAGGTAATAAAAGGTCATACTACCTATTTCAATCGGTTTTTTCAATTTTGTCATGAAATATGTCTAATAACTATAACGGAGGGAAAAATGGAAGGAATTTTGTATAACAACTAAAGAAATAGTAAATATCATGACGTACAAAGAATTATGTTCTGATCAAGGGAGACATGGAGAATGGGTACTCCAACAACGACACTCTTAAATAAGAGACACAACTCGAAACTGCGACTAGTTCAACGAAAATTAAATAAAAATATTTGACAATAAGAATCATGGAAAATATGAGATCATTAAGTAGAATGTAAATCAATCCCAAAGTTATTAATGAAAAGTCGCTCGAATTACATTTGAATGATCTAAAACGTGATTTCTCTTGAGAAAAAACGCCGCGACAAGGAAAACCTGATAGAAATTCAAATGAATTGTTCTCCTATAAAATTTCAATTCGTTCAGATCTCCTTAGGGATTCCTATGTAGCTTACATTAGGAAATCCGGAACGTGAATATCTAAACATACAGTATCAGCCTATTTACTGTCCCACTACAGAGAAAACTTGTAATAAAACTGTTAAAAAAACTGAGTCAGTACATCCTTACTAATATTATAAATGCGAAAGTAACTCTGTCTGTTACTCTTTCACGCCAAAACTACTGAACGTATTATTTAAATGCTGACCAAAAAGGCTTTCCTTATGGTCAGTACAGCAAATATACATGGACCTATACAGGATGTATCTGTGAACATTTATATCCCTTCAACCACATCCTCTACCAATAATTCTAAACAACATTTATTCTATGACTTTTGAAAATCATCAATCAAGTCGGTTACGTGACTTGTTCATTTTGTATCGAGAGACGAAAAAAATTTCGACGAATTTTAAAAAATAGTAGAACAAATATTGTTCAGAATGGTTGATAGAAAACGTGGTTAAAGGGATAGAAAGATATATTTCTTATAGCACAGAAATAGAATACATGAGTGAAACAACAGTTAAACAGTACAATAAGGCGGTCTTATCGCTTGAAGCTATTTAAATGTTCACAGATACACACTGTATGTGATGTGAGCCATGAGGACCTTTAATTTACGATCGATTCGGGAAACCACAACCGAAGCTATATCGGGAATACGAACCCCAAACATAGCGGACCGTGAGACGTGCCGATCGCATTGGCCAGTAATCCATTTAGCAAATGGAATACTCCGTAATTACGACCGGCCGCTCAGAAATGGGAAATTCACAGATTTAAACCCGGTTCGGGGGATACGAGCCAAACCATGTATAATAGAAGTACATAGTACATCTTATATTAGAGCTCTTAGCGGATCAATTTGGAAAGTGAGTTGTACTCGTATCTATACCATTAGTAAAAGGTAAATTCTATAGACTATCTACCAACCGTCGTAAACACTAACGCGATGCAATCGATGCCAAACGCCATCTATGAGCTTAGAGTGGAACTAATGTCCCGACGCGAAGTGAGGGAGGGCCACTATAGTTTTTATAAATACGACATCGTATTATAGATATCCTGAAACTGCATTACTGTCAATAATGAATATTAATTACTTCATCAATCTATACTATTTATAAAGAGAGATAAGTTCTACAAACAACCACAAGGCTTATAAATGTAACCCGAAAATCGAAACGCGAATTGCACTGTATAGATAAGTAATAAGGCAGGCGCTTTCAGGTTTATATCGGGTCTCGGGGGTCAATAAAATAATACCTACACAAAGTGAAACATCACAAGGTAAGCTTTCCTTCCAGTCTATGTCAAGGTTGTAACGCGCTAACCGGAAAGGACGTTAATCAATTATTAGCGCTTTGCGTCCACATCGGCCGGATTAGCACAGAACGGCTAATTATAACGCGGTTTATGGATCATTTAATACCTGTACAGAGCACTTTGACGCGCTAATTATTCATATCATTGTGCAAAATTAATGGAGTCGATTAGAGCTATTATTTACCGGTATACTTATGTGGGTATTTCCTAAAGAATGAACAAATGTTGTCAAGAATGTCTGGTAGAAGATGAAAGGGATTTAAATGTTCACACATACACCCTGTTGGAAAGTAAAATCAAATGAAACTCCTTGTTAACTACTTGTTGTCTGTGATACGTTGTCTATCTGCAGTATCTCTGTCTGTGCCCTGGTGTCGTCTGAACTTGTCTCAACTGAAATAAATCTAATTTTATCCCGTATACTCCTGCTTTCTCTTACCCATAACCTTTCACACCCTGTATGTTGGTTCGAGAAAGCGTACAAACAAAGATATAACGAAACTTATTTATTTACAAAACGTCTACTTATCTACTTTCGCCGCAGCTTCGCGAGTATCTACCGAGAAACCTCCGAGAGACATATATCTAACATAAACATCAGACAATGCCTATTTATACCCTCGGAGGTCTGCGAGCGCCCGAGGGAATAGCTCCTAGATAAAAGCACGTAAATGTCATCACAGAAAGGTTACGGAACTTGCCACTTAAGGGACAGATTATAGGGACTGTCCGCCTGACATGTGGCCTGGAAACTTGGTCCATTGCGCTATTGAAACAAATGGTACATACCGGAGTATGTACGTACCTGACTCTGGTCGGAACCAGAGGGCTTAGTACAAACTTTTCAAAGAATCCAGGGTATACGTATCATAAGCAATTCGTATGAAAAAGTAAGAGTTCCCATTATCTTATGTAAGCGTAACTAAAATAACAGTTAGGAAGTAGGTACATAATAGTATACGAGTAGTAACGTGAGCGGCTTAGGGGCAATTCGTCCCAGAATTTCAAGATTTTTTTGCTGGTTACTGTTCTAGCCTAACGTCACCAATATTTTATTGTTTTGAAGAGTTTCGTAAATATTATCACAATAAAAATATTGGTTAGGTTAGAATAGTGACCCAAGTGAACGGCTCAACCACGCTAACTTATCCAATACATTCTTGAAGGATATGGTAGGATTATAGGATACGATACATCGACAGAGGGGCTTCATGCCGCTAGTGAATGAAAGAGTTGAAAAATTTGACATGAAAACCTCAAAATTACTAAGTATACTTAGTGAAAAGTGTACTTTTTCACTTTGTGAAGCATTACTTTGTACCCAAGTTTTCGTGACGTTAAGTTGTAGTTTCCCTACTTCAATATTTTAAAACTTTCTACTTCGGCAAAAGGGCAGGGTAGCTGTATCTATCAAGCATTTCGTGAGGGCTACGATTTAGTAGTTAAAGTTAGTTTATTGTACGGCAGTTATGGACTGATTTGCTTCTTCCATCTACCATGAATAATGAATGTGCAAATGCAAACTTTACGATTTATGCGATGGTAAGCATTTACGATGGTAGGCTCTTTTTAAAGATATTTTTCTAGGAGCTCGCTATCTATACACGGGGAATCTCTCGCGGACAAAACTGGGATCGGATCAACCGTGTTGACAGTATTATCTAAGAAATTCACTATGAAACAATGGAGGTGCAAACACCCAGACATAACACAGACGTCATGCACAGGTGCGGTAATCGAAACCGCGACCCTACAAACTCCGTAGTAATATCCGCAGCGGTCATTAACAAAAAACAATAAAAAAAATCTAACAATAAATAAATTTTGGTATAAAAGTGGTGACTTTGTGAGCCTAAGTCCGAATTTCATAGGTTCTACGGTCAAGTATTCAGGCTGAAGTGTGTAATAATAAAGTTAGAACTTTACTGTCATTCATACTTTTATTGGTCGTAAGTTACTTCGTTGGCCGCAAGTCAGTAAAACATGAGTACTATGTTGTGGCCACGTAATGGGACTAATAAATGACCAATGTTGCCAAGTACCATTAGACAATTTTACTATGTGAGGCGGAAAGCAAAGTTATATAATGAAACAATTCCAAAAATTTAGTTATCTTCAGAATAGGATTCACTTTAATTCGAACCCTTAATACAGACACTAATAATTTTTACTTATACAATGCCCTTGTTGAACTTATGTATGAAACATAAGTGCTATATTGGCACTGTAGGAGGGCAGGTAGTCCTGACGCCGACTGTCTGTACTAAGGATTTGAATTAAAGGGAATCCTATTCCGAAGCTAACAATTTTTTTGGAAGAGGACAGATTTGTGTGTGTGTATGTAACGAATAAACTCATAAATTACAGTAATCGATTTCAAAAATTCTTTTAACATTAGGATGCAACACTATACCAGAATAACATGGATTAGACTTTACTGCGGGAAAATCCTCATTACTACGGGAAAAATATCAATCACCTCACGCAAAAACGCTCCGAACGAAAAGCTAGTAATTACATAAAACTGCAATTAAAAAGGGGGAGTTACTGAACTAATCGCGCTTTTGTACTTACATTGAACAAATGAATGATAAACAAAATGTATAAAAAGAATCACACACCTGTAGCAGTTAATTTCACCGATCTACAGTCACTGTACACACATAATTAATAAGGGTACGTGAACAAGTGACATGTCTTGCTCATTCATCGCGGATTGGCATGTCTGCCACCGCCATAGAGTATGACAGAAGGACCTAAACATAATAAGCGAACAATATGGCGGATTCTGCGATAACTTGTCGAAACTTATATCGGTCGGCAAATGAAATTCAAGGGACTTTTATATCAGCCACTTATTAAATGAGTCTCACTCACTGTATGGATGTTTCATTACTACTTGTTCTGTCCACCTACAGACGCTTAACTACCAGATATGAAATTTACGGTCACAAGATCAGACGTAAATACTTCTACAAATTGAAAAAATATATAATTATGCCTTGATTGTAATAGTATTAACTAAACTGAAATCCCCTTGTAGGAACTTGTATAATTTAAAAAAAGCCAAGAGGTCAAAAAAATGTATGGGAAATTGACATTGACATGTTCAGTTCACTTAAAAATCAGAGTTAATTTGGGGCGATATCGATTTCTAAACCCTAGGATTTCAACCAGGGCAACTCTCATGCACTCAACATTAAGTCAAAATTAGAGATTTCCTACTTTCGTCCTTACTTTGAATGTCGAGTGCCCGAGAATAGCGCGCCATTTCTCCGCGACACAGCTTAGGTAGGTTCTAAAGTGTAACATACGCACGGCGATCTTTCTGTACCGGTCCTACCCATACTATGCGACATGCTGATAACGTATCACACAATTTGTAATCAAATACGAGACGCATCCTCCACCGAGCTAAGTCAATATTTAACTGACTGTAACTCGTTGTACTTCATGCGGCATACTCTGGTTTGCCTATTTACGCGACCTTGAATATCTTTTGATTTCACCTAACTAAATAAAGGTTTGCCGGTTGTTTTTTCTAGGGCGTTTCTACAAATATAAAAAATATTGCGTAACAAGATTTTATCAACAAATACTATTTCGATTAAACGTTTGAAGTACAGAGGCTTAGGCTGTAAAAATTTACAAACTCCTCTTGCATTGCCTTTTGAGACCAAGGCAAAACATTCAAAGCTCTCAGTGTCAGTCAGTTTAATCTTCAATAACCAGATGCAGAGGCAGCATTCATAGGTATGTAAAAAAAATAAGAATATGTATAGTGCAAACTATGTTTTTAAATACAATAATGTATTTTTATATACCTTTAACACTGCAATGAATAAATTGAATTGAATTTATTTATTCATTCCAATGGCAAAAAGCGTAAACCTAGATAACACATGTGTATTACGATTCAAGGTGGCCACTAAAAACGAGTTCAACTACAAATTCTTTCATGTGAATAATACATTTTCTGCTCTTTCCAGAATATCTTGCTTATGATAAGACAAGAATTTAAATCTGTTTGATAGTTGATACAGAAATGGTATCTATTCTATGTGTCTCAGTAAAAAGTTATCTGCCAGAGATCAATTGGCTTTGTTTGTTTTAAAACTATTGGAAATTAGCTAATGTTTCAGAAAAACAAAACTCATAATATGAACATAAAATAGTAAAAAAAATTTTACTCATCTGCTAAAATATCTATATTTATAAAACAATCATATAAAACATCATGAATGAAAAATAAATTAACTATGTACTGATTTTAAATACCTATTAAGATCTATGATAGAACAGGAGGTAGGAACATGGTGAGGTACCTAATCATATAAATTATAACTAATTTTTTTTATTGTTCATAGACTAAAGCTTGAGCACAATCACTTTTTTTTTTAGGTTGGGGGAATGCTGCCGGCCCGATGTGCAATGGACCAATGTCCTTATGCATAATCATGCCTAATGGAAAGCATTGATGAGGTGTTACACTACTCTTGACTTAAAGATATCCGGATTATAATGATCAAGGAATAAAGACTTTGGCAAGAAATTCCATTCTTAGCATAAAAATGCTGTTATGTAAGTTTGTAGAATGTAGAAAGAACTTCATGACAAGTAGATAATTTGGGTAATGTTTTTATACAAATAGGTACTGGTAGCTAGCACCAAATCTGGCTTTCATAAAAATTAATAACAAACAGTACTACGGCAATAAAACACAGATTTACCTTATCCAAGTACCCCTTCCCGGAGGGGTCTGATAAGTCCCAAATCTTGCTGAGGACAACATCGCTAAGGTACGATTTCTTGAGGAATCGAGCTGCGTCGAGTGCTTGAATTGCCCCAGTGCCTTGGGGATCCACCTGCAATGATTGGTACCATAATATCAAGGCCCAGCCATAGTGTATACTAGCAAAATAGATGAGAAATAGAATGCAGATTGCATATCACTTGCTAAACAGGTTCACATACATGGGCACAAACAGTGATCTCAATGTGAGACAGAGACAGACTATACAAAATGTATACATAAGAGAAATAATATAAGTAACTGTCTAGCACTTAGGTCAACCAGCTCTTCGATATCAATGTCAGCTTGAGCCAACATTCTGCGTCACACAGAAAGTTGGCTTAGCTAAGGTATTTATGTAAACAACTATTAAAACTATTCCTACAAAGCAGCCATTGCCGAATAGTAAGTAACCAATTAAGGCCCGAATCAAACCAATCTTCATCTGAGGATAAATCTATGGTCTAAAGCCCCGATTCAAATGGAATGACAGTCTTATACCAATGAAATGATGTGTTTATAAAAATAAATAAATGTTTTATGTTTTATGATTTATTGTCTGATAATGATTGGTCGGACTGAACTTATTATATTTATTTCAATCTGTTTGAAAAGTATACTTATGACCATTTTTAGAGCAGTTTGCAAAAATATTTGGGTGTAAGTGTTGTGTGGCCTTACCATATTAAATTCCAAGTCTTTTACAAATGACCTGTCCAGACTTAGCAGGGTTCTAAGTTACGAAAAAGTGATTTATGTTAAAAAAGTTACAATCTCATCTGTCATAATGCAGGGACTATTCAATAAAAACCATGATAAAGACCAGTATTACAGACCCTTAGTTGTTAAGATTACAACCAAGTCTAGACAGCTCTTAAGTCCCCCATCTCCTCCTTTGAGAGCTTCGGGTAGTTTCAGGTGTCAGGAAGGAAAGCAAATCAGATAAAAGTATAGTATACATTAAGTAATACATACAACTAACACAAGACAATCCACACTTATTTACATCATACAACACAGTTTCATAGTTCAGTATATGGTGCATTATCCAGTATCTCAAAATATAGGTTCTACTTCAAATACCAACTAAATAAATACACTTATTACGTATAATGACTATCCTTATAGCCTAGAAAGCAGCACTTCAAAAATTAAATGTAGGTGCCAGATTAGCAGTCAAATTCTATGATTCATGGGTTTCCACTAGTGCTCTCGCGATATTGATTCGAACAACAATTGAGTACTAGCATCTTACACGCAACACCGGCATTAGGTGGTCGAGACGTTTTCATAAAATCAATTACAACTCCCGATCAATTACGACCGAATAGTAGGTACTACTTTTGCATTACACATTTTGTGAAAAACCGCTACTTACTTGGTGATAATATGCTTCGTATATAGCACTGTGGGTCCCTGCCACCTGTAATGGTTCAATCCACATTTTGGTCACTAAGATTTCACTGATATTATTCTCGAAACGTATTTTGAATTCTATGGGTGTGACATTTCAACACTGTCCCTGACATTCAATGTTCTTAGAAAATACTTGCAATATATCGTTATTACAATTATTAGAACTACAGGATCAAACACTAGTAAACACTGCACTTCAATTTTAAACCCTTATTTACTTAATTGTATGGTAATACAAGAAAAACTTCGGTATTATCGAAGCAGCGCAATCCGTCCACAGTACACTTTGGCAAGGATTATTTAACTAAAACCACAGGCTACACGTAACACTGAGAGTGTTGAATAACAAAATAGTTGTTGATCTATACGTAGAACAGAATAATCAGCTGCTTTACGCAATATGAACTATTTAATTTCGATTATTCTACCTGAGTAGGAGAAGGCAAGGCAGCCATTTTTTACATCTCCTCGACGACCAATCAATAGCTGTCATAGATAGGAGAACTTTTGACAAACGACAGATGACTCTCGTGTCTATGCATGTAGTGCCTCCTCGAAAGTTAAAATCGAAAACACATAATCGAATTTACTATTACAAACCTTTGAGACAAGAAAGTCATGACAACGGATTTTTAAGAAACTTACGAAGTTTTCAAGTTTTGTACAAAGATATTGGATATAAAAAAATCTTTGGTTTTGTATCCAATGGGGCTACCATACTCTGTAACGTAAGCGGCAGTGGCGCCATCAACCAATTTCATGACGTCATTCTTGTATTTTGTATCAAAGTTATAAACAAACAAGTATAGTCTGCGCCAAGAAAGTGTAGTTCTTTGAGTTCTTTATGACCTTTATGTGCGCAGAAACCAACTTTAATAGAAAGTCTTACTAATAGTTCTTTTTAGGGTTCCGTAGTCTACTAGGAACGGTCATGTCTGTCCCTCTGACTGTCTGTCTGTCTGTCCTGGCTCGTTCTCCGCCGTTTCTGCACCGATTGCCACAAACTTATACTATTTATTGAATAACTGTGCACAACTTTCAAAAATTGACTACAACTCGAAAAATTATTTATATTTCGAATACAAAATCAGGCCAAAAAGTTGTGCATAGTTATTTAATAGTATACATAAGAGTTTGCCGAGACAGTGATAGGACAGTGATAGGTAATAATAGATCCGGCTTAGTAGCTATAATTTTAAATTAATTGGCGGCGCTAGACTGCTGTGCCCTTCGTCTTAATAAAATTTATATTTGTAAGGGAAGCGGGTCCAAAATGGAACACCCTGTAATTACAACTTTCCGAAGGCTTATATACTTATATAATATTTGCTAAGAAATAAGAAGGCTCTTGATGTGAATTAAATTTATGGTCGATTTATCACCATTTAGTCACCGTAATCATGAAAAATCGGAAAACGGTAAATACATGAAAATTTAAATTAAAAAAACCAATGAAGTTTATTTTTCTTCATTTTCTCGGCGAAACCGGTTAAACGCTTTACACCACGTTTATTAATTTCAAAGCAGGGAACGTCGTCCAGTCTCTTCATCCATTCCGCAACCTTGGGGTGGCGGTCTGTTAAAGGCAGTATAATCCTCACAGAACAGATGGTAGGCGCACAAGCGAGGTCAGCCAATGTCATCTGGAACAAGTCGAGGAAGTAAAAAATAGGTACTTGTTTCAAATCCTAATAACCATTTTCCAGATAAGCATCATTCTCTTCTCTGTACATACTAAGTATAAACTCATATATTAGGTATTATCTATCATTGACGTAGACAACTAGATATCATTCACGTGTCCACTAAAAGGCTGATTAATTAAACAAGGCAAGTTAATTTAACAACCGAAAAGTGGCTAAATAATCAAGATAGGGACTTTTAATGTCCTAAATATTTTTTACGCTAGTTTTCATGTAGCCAAAACTTTGATTATTATAATGTCATAATGAAATGGCCAAAAATAAGATAATAGTTTTGATAGTAACAATGCAAACGGTGAAACAAACATTCAAACATATTAAGGATTTTGTCTTGGACTGTGTACCGGATAGTTACTAAGATGTAGTCAAGAAAATAGGTAATGTAGGTACATAACTTACCTTATCACCAGCTAACCATTGATTGTTTTGCAACTGTATTTCCAAGAAATCTAAATATTTATACCATTTTTCGACGTTGGACTGGTCCAAAGGTTGGCCAGCAAAGTAGGCCGACTGAAAAAAAAACAAAATATCATATTGTAGCGCTTTTTTATTTCATTCCGCCTATTAAAAATCTTCCCTTAGCACTTACCAACATCATAGCATCAAGAGGAAATAGTGAGCCAGCATTGAAAAACATGAGCTCCTCCACTTTAGCTCTCAACAGGGTATCTGCAGGGTACAGGTCATTGTTAGGAACTTGGCGACAAAGGTACATAGCTATAGGGTGGCTTTCGCATATAACGAACCCTTTTCCAGTGTCGAAAGCTGGAACCTTTTGTATCGGGTTGATCTGAAACATTAAAAAAAGTAACGAGAGTGGGTGTCAAGAGGTTCTAAGAATTCATCCAAATATACATAATAAAGCGCCAAAAAAGTTATGACAGCGAATTTTTGAGGAAGTATGCAGTTCCCATTCATGCTATATCGTTGTCTCGATCCTACCTAATTAATTGATAAAATATCTTAGAAAGATCTAAATGCTTAATTATTATGATTATAAAAATACCCTGATAATATTATCACCTAAAAGGCCCTAATACAAACATGGTTATAATATAATATGGTATGGTTATATGTTTGTATTAGGGCCTTTTTTCCTAAAAGAGGGGTGGGGAGTACCTGGTCCCTATCCGCAATAGCAATAGGACCGCCAAAATTGTACTTTAAATTTCTGTAATGCCTAGTTCTCAAGTTGTGTACCTAGCTATATCTATCTATATTTAAAATTAAGTGTCTATAAGGTGCTGGTGTCTAAAATAATTCCGGGGGCCATTCTTCATAAAAACCGGGGCTTCCGCAAAAAGTGCCAGAAAAATGATTTCGTTTACGCTAATGAAGGCTCCACACACTGCACTATTTTTTTTGAATCCGTTAATATTTATACGACACGTTTATAAAATAAATAGTAAAGATACCTACATTAATTTATTTTATTACCAACCTTGGCGTACCAATCAGTTTTGTGTTCACCCGAAAACAGATCAACATTCTTAAAGTTTATCTTGATTCCAAGAACTTCAGCAGTCATCTGAACGAGCCTCACTGGAGGCGATGCCTCATCGCCGTAAAGAGTGGGCGTTTCATGTGACCTGATGAAAAAATTAAAACACATTATAAATTATCATACAGTTCACAGAAAGCCACAATTTCAAACACACGTCGCATCATCCTTTTTACCCTCTGGTACCTCCTCAGTATTGTTGGGTTGTTAGATTACCCAGATACACTGTTACGCTTAGCTAAGGCAATTTCACAAAAAACATTTTACTGTTTATTTATTTTAGTTCTAAGTTTTTATATAATATGTGGATGTGGATGTACCACATCCTGCCGAACAAAAAAATTAAAATAATAATAGGCAATATAGACATTTTTAAATAATAACGCACATGGTAGATTTCGAATAGTTACCACCCGTGAAGACTGTAGAACGAACACAGACTTGACGCGTATTAATTCTTGGATAAATCGCACAGCAATGATAAACCAGCTTTAACTTTTTGTAAAACATTTTGTTACCTAAGAGATAACCTTACACGTGCCGACGCCAAAACAGCAAATGATTCGAGATAAAGACAGAAATGCTGATTATATTGCATGTAACGAAATACGGGTTTGAAATATCAGAGCAGAGCATACCTATTGCTTACCTTATAGAGGATATTCCCGTTCTGTAATCGGATTCACTTACATTATTCATTCCATTTTGTGCTTACATGTTTATAAATACGGTGACTGGACTAAGCTGCCCATATGCAGGTAGGTACAGACAGCCACGTGAGGCGAATACAATCCACCAAATCTCGTCTATTGATATTGAACCCTACGTATTGGACATTAAAAAGAGAGTCGAGTGGAGAAATTTTAGTATTGTAAACTTTGGTCAGTGGCTGTCCGCCGTACGTCCAACCGTCCACCGTACCAACCAAAATAGCACCGAGCAAACTTTAACGTTACTTATCAAATCAATTTATGCAGTTTAAATAAATAATTAGGGTAGTTGAACCATACAGTCCCTTCTTCCCCGATAGCTGAAACCACTGTTGTGCCACCTGGTGCCACCACTGTGGACTGTGCATCCGCTGTGCATCAACCGTACATCTAAGTAAACTCTAACCATTTGTTAGCAAGTTGACTACAGTTAATGTAACAAATGGTTGAAATGCAACTGACTAACTACGGATCAAAAAACCGGCCCTAAGACGGACTTGTCCTATGTGAATATTAGACATTTACCTAATCTAAAGATTTATTTAAGCTAAATCATTAAACCCTTTGCATAAGACCTAACATCTTTTAGGATGAAACCTTTTTTACAATGTTTGGGTACAAATTACTATAATGACATCTTGTCAAAAAACTCCTCATCAAAATCAATAAAAATTCTGCGTGATTCTGCGTCAAAGGCCAATCAATCATTAGGACCTTTAAAAATACAGTTTACTATTTCAAAAGTTACATACCTACTGTAAGTTATGTGATTGTTGCACCAGCCATTTATTTGTTTTAATTTTACTAAATTTACCGTAATGTATTTCACCGAGAAAAATCACATAATATAGAAATGGGGCAAAGCTCAAGTAAAAATGCTGTTACAACCGGACTAAAGTAAGATTGTTTTTTCTCAACTCAACTTCTCTTGATAGTCATAATAATCTGTTTATTATTATTTCTTGAGAACTTAGCTCTATGGGAAAAGAACATCGGATGAAGTAGAGATTGTTACTAGCCTATACACACAACTCACAACACAATTACCTATAGGCACAACTTGTGACTTAATATGTTGTATTGGGCGTCACGCGGATTAACCTACTTTCTTTGGACTATGGATTGTCTTTAGTCTGCGACAGAAGTCCCATTTTTATACTACGTGGGAAACTCGATCTAACATCGTCTTTGCGTGCCTATCTTTGGTATAATAGATGAAGCAGCAGTTGTTAATTAATTAATTATTGTTTCATTTGTTTAAGGCATTGCACATTATGGAAAACGGACCGCAGCCCCGCATGCCGCGCCGTCATGATGGCTCTGGATGCTATGAATCTGAGCATTACCGAAGTGGATGTCAACATGGATAAAGGAGAGCACAGATCTCCTGAATTGGCCGTAGTAAGTTTCTTAGAATGGACCAGTGGCCCACCTTCACTTCGCTTAGGACTAAGAACTACTTAGGACAGAATTTTAAATTTCCCCATCCATCTGGATTGTCACCTCCGACTATCCTTGCTCACTCGGCGAATCCCAGCGTGGGCTCCGGATTCCGGAAGTACGGCTTTCGTTGAACGTAACCGGATAAAAATGAATAGGTTTAATTATTGGTATTATCAAAATAGTTTTTAATTTTTATCATGATTTTCTTTCAGTTTAATCCACTTCAGACGTTGCCAATTTTCAAAGACAGGGAGCTAGTCATATGTGACAGGTAAATCATGCACCTTAATACAACTCAAGCCCTTTGTAAATGGATCCAGTTCTACATAAGTTCCAGAAGCGTAGCGTAGTGTGGCCTGCCTCGGGCGCCGAAGAGAAAAGAGGGCGACCAATAGCCCTCCCCTCGCGGCCGATACCCACATGCCCCTAATATGTTCCAAACTGTTCCTATAGCTGGCTGTAGATTACCTATATCGCGGAAATCACTTTCCATAGGAATTCACTCTTTATAAATAGTAGGTCAGGGGTCACCAAATGCTGGACCGCGGGCTGCATGCGGCTACGGACACTACTACCTACAAATGCAGTGATCTCAGTATGGTTCGGCATGACAACTACAATGGGACGTGTGGCGGAAGTGACATGATACGATGAACTATCTAGGGTCGACCTTTGTGGTGTCTGTGGGGCACCGTAGCTCGCAAATGGATGAGCCAATTTTATTTTTAGTCATGCTATCAACACCTACCTGGCAAGCCGGTATTGCGACTCGGGCCGGTTTCTGCCGAAGGACCCTGGAGGGCGTGCGCTCACAGAACAAGTCATGCATTACGACAGTGGAGTGCTATATCCACGATATCGAGCGGCCGCTGTGAGTACAGTCAGCCACAAATGTTTGGTAACCTGACCTGTCTAATTTCCTCAATTGATATTCAACCTAATGTGTATGACAGTAAGATCAGAGTCAATTGTATGTCATTTTTCTACCTAATTGTTCCAATTTGAATTGTTCGCGGGCAGCTTTTTCCCCATTTTCATTCAACTGCATCACCTGTGGTGCCCGTTTACACAGTAATAATACGTGCCTACTAAGTTACAGTAATAATATTAATATTAAAACTTGTCATTTTATAAGAAAAATAATCAAAAGTCTGCTTTCGATTGTGTTGCTGTTTACATAATGTCACTAGCATTTAGTCATTAAATTAATATATGCTACCAACCTATTTCATGGATGGTACCTATTTCATGGAAATACCTCTATGTACATTTAAGTAAACGCCTTGTAGAGAAATAGAGGCAAATATTTCTTCCTTCCGAAGAATATACCTTTCGCCTAAACAAACAACGAGACACAGTGCACATTTCAATGAGACGGGATGAAGATTCGGTCATAACGTTCGTTTGTAAGCCCACAGTTGATAGGTAGATGTAATTTGCTCACAAATCTTATTATTCTAGTACCCAATAATGTACGAGAACTGCAGATTCGTGATGCCTCAAAACGTATGCGAGATCGAATGTGCTTATCGCGACCTGGAGGGCATGCTGGTGGGGCGCACGTGGGTCGGCGGCAGCTGGCCCACGCTGGCTGACATCACGGTAGCCGCCACCGTCAGCACCCTGAGCTGTGCTCGTGCCCATCGACAAACTCCGGTACACACAAACCATGATAATTATTTTATTCGTTGAATGAACTTACCGCGACTTGTCTGTCGTGGGATGACCAGCGCCAGGCACTGGTGGCGAAGAGTGAGGCCCTTGCCTGCATAGTGCAAGCTCGGTAGACCCCCGCAATCATGCGGGGGGAGTCCGACATAACTCGTCCGTCCCCCGGCGGATGGGTATGCGTAACGCATTTCTCCTGGGACAACAAAAACAAAAAAAAGCTTGTATGTGGCTAGGAAGCTTCAAGCGCGGATCCAGATTTCAAAAAAGGTTGTTAGCACAGCCGCCCCTCCCCTTCTTTATGACTGGAACTCTCGATAGCCAAGCGTTAGTGAATGATGCCCTGCCACTGCCAACAGCTGACCTTAATAGGACCGCTGACATAGACGAAGACTGGAATACGTTGAACAGGAGAATGATTATAAGTAGGCTTTGTGTGTTGTAGACGATGGTTACGGTTGTTGAAAACACGTCCAGCTAATTATAATAGTCAACAGATTTTAATACTATATACTTCGTTCGTGCCAGATAAACTTGCAATAAAAGTCATTCACCCCACTTGTTTGTATGTACCAAAAAGTCTTCAAAGTTCGAGACCTATTTTTTTGAATTTGAAGTTCGCACGTCAGAGACTATGAAACACGGCAAAATGTAATTTTATCGACAGTTTAGTATGGAAAGCGATCTGTATCGCGAATTTTGACGACTTCTTGGTAAATGTGGCAAAGTGGCAAGTGGGGTGAATGGACCTTTATTGCAAGTTTATCTGGCACGAAGTATAGACAGATTTTTGTATTCAACCACTGATAAAATCTTGTCATTGATAATAATAGCTGAAAGATATTGATATTACATTATGTTTCAGATATCCGAGATTATCTGGCTGGCTATATAGGATGTCCGAAGAAATATATTACATAACGGCTAACAAAAAAGGACTCGGCGAGTTTGCGAGAAGAATAGGCGAGTTGTCCGACGTTGACAAAAGTTATAGTAGTTAAGATGGAAGTCGTTTTGTTTACAACATTATGTTTGTCGCAACCAGATCTCGGTGTGTATGATGAGAGTGATTTCAAGTGCCCGCGGAGCTCGATCAAGCGACGCGGCTGTGGTCCTGAGAAACATTCGTAAAATCGTTAAAGTTTTAAACTACTCACCATCGTAACTTAATTAAGTAATAATAAATAACGTCGCAAATAAAAGTGTGAAGAACAATAAAATGTGTTATTCATTGTTAAAAATCGTATAAGCAGGATGGGATAAAAACACCTTGGGTCATTATTACAATTTATCTTTGTAAAATGCGTCTAGGAATTCGTAGGTAACCGAAACAGACGTATCTTTGAGGAGGAACTAACAAGTCCACATATATTTTTATGTCCAAGGTTGTGGCGCCATAATACTGGTGGCGCCATCATTTATGTTTTACACGAGTTCACGACTTTATTCACACGTATTTTATATGCCTATGTTATTGTATATGAGAGGCATACGAGCAAACGGATCACTTGATAGATCCAAGCTAACTACTAATAATACTGATGCCTGAAAAAATTTTAACAGAATTACTTTTTATAAACGCTTTTTTGGTGGACCTATAATAATACACAATCGATGGATTCAACTTTTTACTTGGTAACATCACTAGTTTGGAATCCACCTGTCAATCCTGTCAGCTTTTCTGTGTCATTTCGCGTCAATGAAAATTATTTCAATAATTTTGTTGTGAGGGAGGAGGAGGGATGAGACCGAGACGAGTGAGCAGTGCTAATTACAATTACTTATGTAGATTATCAAACCTAGCTCTCTATTGTTTACGCAAGTTCACAGGGGAAATGTAAAAAGTTCGCGGCTGTCGTCGTTTCTCACGGACGCGAAGAAAGTTAGCGTGAAAGGTTGTACCAGTGTTTGTGATCGTGAATCGTGGTTCAGTTCGGTGCCATCGTCATTATCATACGTGCTAACACACAATAAGCCCGAGTATTACGTTATGCTAACGTAACTCGACCGGATTATCGGCACTTTATCTGAGACATCGTCGATCTGTTTGGAAAGCTGAATTACTTTCTAGCGTCTCGCACCAGCGATGTCGGGCTTCCAAGCGAGCGATACGATGCCTAAACTTGGGCATGTGACTGATCTGCGAGAGCAGTGGCTGGTGCGAGCCGACGGCGCGCTGGCGCACCGTCTGCAGGACCGCGAGATATCGTCACATCTGTGCGAGAACAGGTTCCGCAACCAGCAGATCCGCGAGGACTTCCCGGTGGCGCTGCACGAGCAGCGCGGCATCGAGCACGAGGTGCGGCTGCGGGAGCTCGCGCGCCGCCGCCAGGCCGAGATCGACGAGGAGATTGCGAGGGAGATGGCCGAGATCAACCTGCGCAGGCAGCGCCGGCAGCGCACCTCCGAGCTCATCCAGCAGCCCTGCACCTCGCGCGCTCCGCCCCCCGCCGCGCCCGCCTCGCCGCCCGCCAACCACGACCTGGACCCCGAGGAGCTGGGCCTGTCTGCCACTGAACTTGAAGAGATGAGAAGAAGGCTGGACCAAGAAGAGAGGGATGCCAAGCTGGCCAGAGAGTTGAGCCACGAGGCACAGGGCCATGATGCGTTACTGGCAGATATGAGGTGTGCTGTTGAAGCCCAAGATGGAGAGTTGGCCAGACTGCTCCAGGAGAGAGAGTATAAGAAACTCCAGAGAGCTAAAGAGAAGGCAAGGCAGAAGGCTCTGTTGAAAAAACAGCAGCGAATGGCTGCTCAGCAACTGCAAGCCTCCACTCCTGTACAACCTGAAACACAGCCTCCACCACAAACAACCCTGTGTGATGCCTACAGCAATCCTAAAGATTTGATTCATGATAATAGATTGAGGCTATGTAAATCTGTTGACTCAGATCTAAACTATGTTGAGCCGTTCGAGAAAGAGGTCATACAGTCAAAAGCCAGTGCTCTGCAATCAAAGGAAATGTCAAGCCAGTATTATTCACAGCAGCCTGGGTCATCTGGTACTGATGGGCACGCGTCACACACGCACACCAGGTCTTTTGAGTCAGACATGCGTGCCACACCAAACAGCACACAGCACAGGCAGCCCCCACCTCCACCCACAACAGGAAAAAAGCCACGTTTCCCCGACCCCGTCAGCATCAGGCCTGCCTCTCATTACCCTACTGATAACACACTTCCTGTGGCTGAAAGCCCTACGAATGTCACGAACATGTCACATAGTTACAGTGAAAACAACAATTTGTATAGTTCAACATTCCCGATGGATCAAGGAACTGTAAATGCTGACAGGCTGAACAGAGATCGAGCTTACGACCCTTCAAAGAGGTTGTCAGTAATATCTGACATAACAGCTGAAGGTTTGGCTAAGAAGAAAACTAAGCAGGCTGAAATGCACAAAAAAAGAAAAGGATGCAAGATACAATAAACATTCTGCTTTCAACTCTACCTCCATAATTTTAAGGTTGAGAGGAATATTTTGAATTTCATAAGAATTTACAATCTCAGTTAATGAATCTTTTATATTAACATTCCAAAACAGGATTTGATGTAGGTCCAAAAAGTATCTAGTTTTACTCTAAGTAATTAAATTATAAATGCATGTACACACAAACCAGTGGATCCCACAACATTCTAATAAAATTTTAGAATTTCACTTGTATTTAGGTAGTATATTTTTCACTGGTTTGGGTGTATGTACACCCTCATACTCTGTAAAGCTTGATCCGAATAAAGTATTCAGTGAATTGAACTTTGTTGATGTTGTTTTATATTGGATCAAGTGTTTTATTACAGAAGTACCTGCAGGAACCAATGAGCCATTTTAATAATGTTAAGGTCCTTGCTGTGCCTTATTGTAGGATAAGTTTAAGCTAATGTTGCATTCCAGTTTTGTGATTTATTTAAATGATACCCTGTAATGATACTCAACATTTTTTGAAAGGGAGCTGCTCCAATATTATCACCCTTATGAAAGAAATGTCATGTTTTTAGGCAGCTCTTAAAATTAAGAAGTGTTTGAGTATTTGATTACTGAACTCCTTGTTTGGAGTTCCACATCAACATTTACAAATTCAAATTCTTCAATAAGTTCTTGAATGTGTAGATTAAGATTTCAGATTGACAGATTTATTGGAATATTTTGATTTGAAGCTTGTGTTATTTCAGTGTCTAAATTTAAGATTTTTTCTCTATTATTTTTATGAGTAGCCATGACAATGGAAGAATCAAATGAGTTTCATACTACAAGCTAAGCTAACTTAGTTCAGCTTGCAGTCTGCAACCCAGTTCTAACAAAATGGAGATTTTTATATGAACAAGCTATTTAGGTATTAGTCTTACTAATTTATCAATAAATAAACATTTAAAATTGCTCAATCTATATTGGAATATTTTTAATCTCACAATGTTTTTCTTCCTCTAAAAGAAACTTGTACTTAATTAAAATAAACTTTGAGACTGATAAAGTTAACCTTCTATCACAAAGAAGTATTTGGATTTTTTTATTATTTTGTTATTTTTTTAATTTTATGCCTAATATGGTGCTTTCATGACATTACTTCCTACCGTTTAAGTAACAGTGGTAGCTTTGTTTTGTCTCATTTAATTTATTTATTGTATTTTACTCATAAATGTCTGAGTACATGAGCAAGACAAAGAGATTGTCCTAGTTGCTTTCTACTCTTCAAATGGAGCCATATTTAAATATGCATTAGATACTGTTTAAGCATGATAATTATTAACATGTCACTGGCTATTTAGGCGACGACGTTTATAATCTTTGTTATGGCAAACAGTAGAGTAAAAGTTTGTTGATTTTTGTTGCAAAATAAAAAGAAAAAAAATTGCTCTAATGAAGGTCAAAAGAGTACCTACTTTAAAATTTTAAATAGTTTTTAAGCATTTTTTGATGATTATACAAGAATAACATGTGTCGTTTAAAGTAAGTGTAGGATCTATTATTGTTATAAATGGACTTATTTACTTGAAATTTGTAAAGTACAGTTAGCAATATAAGTATCCTCCTAACAAATTTTAATAACATAACTTAAAAGATATATTATATTGGATCTGCTGTGTGATTAACACAATTATCAGTTAATATCTTTTTAAATCCTATGTTGAAGATAATAATTGCAATGGCATCAATTTTACTCTAAGGGTACTCTACTCTCTCTCTCTCCCCCGAAACATGCAAATAATTAGCATGCAAATTTTGAGCAAGCTCAAAAATCGACAGCTTGAACATGCTCAGACATCACGCGCGGGGGTAGAAGGGGGGAGTTTTTAGTATGTCTGCTTATTATTGAGCAAGCTAGTTTCATACTAAAACTAGTCACATGCTTAAAATTAGCTAGCCTGCCAATTGTTAGCAAGTGTAACGGTACCTTAATTCTAAAGTCACTTACTTTTATTTAAATGATCCTAAAATCCAAAAATTTCCATTACTTTTAGGGGTAATTAATTCAATTGAATAAGGGTGTACCTATTTAAAATCGTACCAGTCTAGCACAAGCCATTCATTGCAATTTGCGTGAGCCATATTTCAATGTTTATAGATCTCGAGATAAATAGTCCATTTACAGCACTACTTTTAAGTAATAATTATAAATTAATTAAGCTTTAATCGCAATCTACGGCCTTAGACGTGCCTTAACGGAACCGAACCAAACTCGAATAATTTATTACTTTAACATACTTATACTTAATTACTTTACTTTTAGTATCATCATTGCGCCAAAAATATCTAAGCATCCAGAGCAGGCAAAACACCTGGGTATTTAAAAAAATCTTTGTACAGTCGAGGTCAAAAATATGTTTACACTTTAGGACCTTGTCACAGTACATATGTATAAGAAAACGACTTCCACTTTCTTATAAATATGTATTGTGACAAGGTCCTAAAGTGTAAACATATTTTTGACCTCGACTGTACAACACTGACTGCAAATACGAACCAAAACCTTAAACTCATCCTTTTTTAATTTAACAGTCATCAATAAAATGGTCCAAATATGAAGACTACCCACAAATGATTAGATATTTTTGACGCAGACTATACTTTTGTTTATTTTATATCTAGTATTTACATTGATTAGTACATAGATTATAATTATGTACAGATAGCATCTGCAGCTGAGCTCAGTCGTATTTGATACGATACAATAGAAACAGTATACGTAACAAATAGTTACATATTTCATGTATCCTTAATTTACTTATGCAATATTATTTAAAAACTAGCAATGTTAAATTTTAGACAATTTTAAATCTGTGCCCAACTACATAACAATAGCAGGAATACAAAGTATTTCATTTTGATAAGCTGTCTATCACCGATACTTAGTGGATTTTGAAATCAGTCATATTTTCCATTCAGTTTGTATAATTATTTTAATTTGAATAAAGATGATTCTCAATATTATTCCTGGCCATGTCTTATTTCTCCAAATCAGTTACTTAGTACGGAGTCAGGTCAATGTATGAAATTGTTTAAGTATATGTACTTATTTAGCCCTTCCCTTCATTTCGGGACTCGATCTTGCTATTAATTCCATCATTGCCGATAGATGGCGCTGAGTGCCGATTACATCGCGTAAGTGTTTTGTCTTCCCGGGCTAAATATGAACCTTGTGGTTCTCTATAGGAGTTGTCTCTTTATTTATAGTATAAATTAACTATGTATACTCGGGTCCGATATACTCTGCTCCCACTTATCTGCTGCTGACTGTACATACTTCAGTTAAGGCCTTGTTGGAATGTAGCCTAGTCACACACAGCTGTTATGTAAAATAGTAATGTAATAGCAAGGTTAAACAGTTTATGCTAGGATGGAGTGAGCATATGTACCTATTTAAATGTCTGATATTTATTTATTTGGAGGTACGATCGGCGAATTTTCCGGTTTACCAGCGCTAGGTGAAAATTGTTTGCACACGAATCCCTGCGCTGTGCAAGCGATTTTTCTGGACCTGGAACACCGCTAAGAGAAGTGGAAGTAACTGAAAAACAGCGCTGACTATTCCAATGACGTTCTATGGTCTAAAATGGTGGTCAAATAAAAAAAAATCAGACAACATCACATACATTGTCCTGGTCCCAAACTAAGGTTTTCCCTTGTACTATGGAAACCAGAAACATAACGAAGGAACCACAAACACCCAGACCCAACACAAATATCTGTTTCATCAACAAACATTTGTGTTGGTGCGGGAATCGTACCCGCGACCGTTACGTCTCAACCGGCGCTCAAACCATTGCGCTAAACGGGTCGTCAAATGGTCAAACACCCTTGTTTTCTGATGGCTACATTGTGTATAGGTAAATATATCATAGGCAGTAGGAAATAAGAAATCAATCGAATATACTTAGATTTCGCGTTCCACGTCTGATGCAATATTTGGATACCTAGCGTGTGTTGATTTACAAAATCAACGAGGCCGTGTTTGTATATTAGCAGAGCTAACGTTATAGCGTCAAATATTTTATTAATTAATAGATAGTAAGTAATTATAGGTCGTTAAACTTTACTACTTCTGCTAAACAGAAACTTTATATTGCAGACATCAGTGAGCCCTATTCTTCCTCTAATCTAAAAACGAATTCACAATGGAAAACTATCCCCATCCCTTCATACGAAGAAGACTCGTAAAGGGGATGAAGATTCGGAGGTGCGTGACTTCGTTTTTAGAGAGGCCCCGAGGTTTGATAGGTAAAGAAGTATGGCCACCCACACATAATTAATGTTACAGAAATTATTCTTTTTTACACATTTGGTTCTGAGGAAAATATCAATAATAAATCAGTTGTACGATATTGTACATTTACTATTCAAGTAGGTACTTACCTACTCTCTTGATTTGTTCTGGCTAAATGCTTGCTGCATAAGTAAAGAAAGTTTAGTCCAGTTTCAATTAAGTCAGTAATAAAATAACCCACGGTCGAATGGATTGACGGTCTAATTAAGACAGACAAGATTATATATACGCACGACAGCAGATAGATATTAAGACTTCGTTAATCGTAGAAAAATGATGGACACATACATACTAGAATGAAGAGGGATTTTATTTTCTGCTAGAGTTAGTGATAAATCAATCACTGTCGTCAAGTCAACATTCAGAGAGGTAGATCAGCGTTTTTAAAATGAGTACCTACTTAAGAAGGGGAAAAGAGGGTTATGGGGGTTACTTAAGCGAGACATGTAATAAAATCTCGACTAACTCCGAGAATAAAATCAATATTAAGAAATGTGTTAAAAATAAAGTATCAGCCATAATGTATTAAGGCTACTTTTTTATATTACTGTGCCACAGCAGGGCAAAGGCCTCCACAATCATCCATCGCAACCCAAAATATAAAGGTATGTAGTTCGGTACCTATCTACAAAAATTTGGTGCCACTTTAGTTATCATGTTTGGTTTACGTTCCTATCCCCATTATCCACTTTTCTCATACGCATCCAGCCTGACATTCTGGTAGGCATATTAATTATATCGATGAAGAGCATCCTTTGATGGCCTCCGCATCGCTTTCACTTTACTGAAAGAACCCTCTACCTACTTACCTATCATCCTATAACAAGGCAGGCTGCCTTAGAACCCCTTCAACCACTCGCAACGAGGGCTCTTAGACCACAGAGATCTCTTCTCACTTGGATTGTGTCCCAAGCATGTGTGGATTTTACAAATATTAATTTAATTTTTTGCTGACTTACCTGACTGATTACAATAAATAATACTAAAACTTATTTCTTCTAGACTTAGTGCCTAGACTTCCACAATAGCAAAAACTTACAATTTTGACAACTAATTCAATAAGGCTTAGGCGCTACCGTAGAAAACAGGATGTGGCGTTCAAGTTTGTTAAAATAAAACACAGTTTATATAAATATTAGATAAACATGATAATTAAATAACCTAAATAGAATAAAGTCTATAATTTACATACATTATATATTGTTAGTTATCTCATTATGACTGTGCACATGGTTCTGTTCTTTTACTATTACATATGATAGCTATACTACACGTTTAGAAGTTCATATTCACATGATGATAATAAAAATGCATTTTGCGTAGTGTCTACCAACGCATATGTTTTATTACCTTCCACGTATACAGAGGCACCGTATACCGAGGATGTACCGTAGGCATATAAAATAGGAAAACAAATAAATACTTAGAGTCTACGGCACGAAACATCGATTCCGGGGATGGATTTTTTCCAGGTAAGTAGGGACTAGCCTACTACCGGTAGGTATTAATGGTACTTTCAGCGACTCACTGCTTGCTTATCGAGAGGCCGCAGTATCTACTCTGGTCGAGCCGGCCCACTCAAGCTGAAGTGTGAGTCTCCCACGGCTATAATATGTAGTGTATTTTCCTTGACCGGAGCAGTTGTATTCGTAGTAGAGGGTAGGTAATAAAATAACACACAATTTAAATTTCAAATTGACTATGTTCATCACAATAAACAAAAATAAATACAAAAATATGTCACAAGAGGATCTAATTACTGCATACCGTGAAGATCAAATTCAATACAGGATTTTGATGATAAATTTGTGAGGATAGGTGACGTCACCTAAGGATACAGCTACAATACTCCTTATAAAATCTCTTTGATCTGAAAATTACGTGCTAGCATTAACTAGGCAATCATGGAATTCCAATGCTGTCTTTATAATATTTATGAACCCTTCATAGAAGAATCTTGAAGTAAGGCGACGCGCGGCAGACCATACCACAAACTGAATTAATCTTGATAGAACTTGTCATGATATCAGAATATCAAGTTTTAAACAATTTGTGTTAGACTTGAGGCCCTACAATGAAACGCAATACCGACAATATCTTCATCTCTATCACGCGCGCACTCTTTCAGTCTCTGTTTGGAGGCAACATCAGGTACACGACGTTTCATTGTGGGCCCTCTGAATCCACCCCTATATTGTAACTTATGATAACAATTTTAGAACAACATTTGTCTTTACAACAGTGAATTCAATACCTCTATGTTGAAAATCTTCCATAACCTAACGGAATTTATCAAAACTAAATTAGCGCAGAAGGCAAACACAAAATGCAGTGCACTAGGTAGCATCAAAATACACAATTATGCATGCAACCGCCGCGTTCCTATAAAATGTGATAAGTATGTCAGAAGTTACAAAATAGAGGCATTTTATATTCAATGACACCATATGACATGAGTATATATCTGTTAGTGACTCCTAAGCTTTAATTATTAACAATACTTTTATATCTTGTTACAGGGATGAAATGAGCTGAACTTATTAAGAGAAGTCAAATATTTACTCATGTGATGATACTTCATAAAAATATGTTTTCGTAATTTCATCAGCTAAGTATCCTTTATTGTTATTTCGCTAAATTAGCAGCTTGTTTCTTCGCTTTCACTAATTCTACTAGCTCTTTGTATCTCTTCATGCAGTCTTTTTTGGTACGGTTGGGGATGCAGTCAGCAATCTTCTCCCACCTCTCAGATGTACTCACAGGGAACGTTTTAATGGCCTGCTCCAACAATTCCTGTTCCGTCTTTGTCCAAGGCCTTTCCTCTTTGGGAGCCTCTTTTTCAGGTTTGGGTGTTTCCTCTCTAGGTTTGGCTGTCCCATTATTTAATTTAACTCCACTATCACTCCTTGAAATACTGTTGTCATCAACATGGTTTGCGGCTTTCTTTTTCTCTTTCTCAAATTGATCAAAGGCTTCTTCATTGGCTGCTTTCTTGAGACTGCTTTTGGAGAAATCTGAACTTTGCAAGTCCTTAGCTTTGTTTAGAACATCTTTAGCTACAAATCGTTTTTCATCATTAAAAGTGCCATGTTGATTCAGGAAGTTGGCAACTACTTCCCATCTCTGATTAGTGCCGGCTGGGAATAAGTTGACAGCCTTGATAAGCAGCTGGGTATTCTCTTGTGACCATTCAATAGGTGCTTTCAAAGCAGAATCTTTTTTAGCTTTCTGCTCTTCGGCTTTTTTCGTTTCGAACAGTGCTCTCCTTTCAGCCTCAAGTTTTTCATCAGTTTCCCTCACAGTGTTGATGAAGGCATCTCTGCCTTTTGTTTCCAGATCTTTCATGAAGTCTTGTAATTCAACAACTTTCATCATTTCACAGATTTTTTCTACTGCTGCCATGTGTGATACTGTCTCATCTTCATTTTCGGCATAATAGTTTTTGGACTTGCATAGATCCCTGAGCGCCTTCCTCTCCTTACGGAGGTTCTTCTTCATTTGCTCCCGTTCTGCTCTTGCTGCCTCAATGCGAGCTCTTTCAGCTTCTTCAGCCTTCTGTTTGGCAGCTTGGGCTTCTTTGATGAGTCGCTCCTCCTCAGCTTTTTTAGCTTGAACAGCATCCTGGAATCATATTGAATTTGCTTTTAGTTTCAATTGAAGGAAAATAAAATGTATTTTCCAATTTACAAGATATTTATTACTCATACCAAATATCTGTGTGATAATATCAAAATAATTCTGTAAATGTCAAATATGAAAATTAAGAAAAATAAAATAAGTCTGATACATATATCTTTTTTATTAAAATTCATGTGAATGGTAATGTATGTTAGCAGGATAGAGCCTTATTATAAACATTATGCAAATAAATGCTTAAAATCTTTGGAAATGCAACAAACCTGTCTAGCTCTTTTGGCTGCCAATTTTTTATCTTTATCTTCTTGTTTAAAGCGCTGGATCCTTGGGTCATTTGCATAAGCAAGATCAACTAAGCTGCGTATCCTAGCCATCTCTTCTTTTTTTAGCTTGGCTCTGGCAGCTTTGTTTTGTTTCTCTATCCACCTCCTCTCCTCTCGGTCGGCACCTCTCTCCTTCTCCTCCTCATCAAGGTAAGAAAACTCGCGCCAAGAGTCAAACTCATACCAAAATGCATAAAATCTTTCAACTTGTTCCCTAGGACTGTTCTCTTCACCCAGTAAAGGCACATTCCTCTTCTCAGACCAGCGTGCATTAATTTCAAAGTATTTACCAAAGGCCTTGTAAAAACCTTCCTTTTTAATCTCTGTGCTAGTCGGCAAGTTATCATCTACTTGAGGATCTACTGAGTCATATGACCTACGTTTCACAGGTGTTCCCAGAATCTCGTAAGCCTTAGTTATGCATGTAAAGTAGTCGTCGTCACTGCGTATCTCCTCGCCCTGGGCCTTGCGTTTGTCAGGATGGTGTTTCAACACTTTCTGTCTGTAAGCTCTCTTTATGTCATCGTCCGTGGCTTTGTTGCGAAGGTTTTTCATGCCTAAGACCGCATAATGGTCCTGCTGTTTCCAGTCCTTAGGGTCCAAACTTCTCAAGTACTCGACGTCATCGTCAAAAGTCACCTCTTCAGCTTTTTCTTTGGAATCTGATGTCTGTAACGAGGCATCCTCGCCGTGACATTTGATGTTATAATATCTCAAGAATGCGGAACCAGCACATTCTACTTTTCTCTTGACGAAAGGACAGGGTATCGCCACCACTCGGCAATTATTACTAGAATCTCCCTCAGTCATTTTGAACCTTTTTCAATTACAAAATATGGACACGGTAACATAACCTAAAAGTCAAGTAAACACTTTTGAAATGTTTATTTCGACGATTAATTTAAACTATTATTAAGAGAGTTTACGGTTAAAACTAGCAAATAATTACAGTTAATCAAGTGTTACACTGAAAACACCACGCTTTTACAACTAAAACGCGCCATGAAGAAATTGAAAGAAAAGACAGGATGACAGATTTGCTGAATGAACTGAATGAACGATCATAGAGAAAAGAATAGAATTACCACAAACTATAGAAGATAAGTAAAATGACAGTGTCTCACACACACACGAATTAGTGCTATGACTAGTTACGCGACATTCTGAGGATTCATATTTCAAAGCGGATTAGCCAACATACAGAACTCAAGAATTGACTGATCAGCTGACTTTAACGTCAAGATAACAGATGGTGTAACTGTCAAAACAAACTTAAAAAGTGGATCCAATTTGAGATTAATTTTATTTGATTATACGAATAGCTGAAGTTAAGTTGCAAAAAGCTAGGAACATAATGGACAACAGTTTAGACTTTTTATTCAAACCCCTAGTATTAGTTACTGGCTTTGGTCCTTTCATAAATCACCCGGTAAACGCAAGTTGGGAAGCCGTACGTCGGATGAACAAGGATGAATTGGAGAAGGAGCACAACATAGACCTGGTTCTGCTGGAGATTCCAGTCACCTACGAGAATGTGGATGAGTTTGTACCAGCGCTGTGGGAAACCCATACACCTAAGGTATCATTTCATACTTTAATTCATTTGTCGATCCCTACTCTCTCACTAGTCAATTGACTACTTGGAGACAAGGATGTTAAAGAAAGACTTTCTTTTACGCCCGTGTTTGGAGACTATTCAATAACCAACTATGGCAGTATGCAGGTGGTTGATAAATGCATTCATAAAAAAATTGCAGTCTAAATTGCATAGTACTTATTTGTTCTGTAAAAAGTTACAGAAAACAGAAACATTATTTATTTGCATAATACAAGGTTGATACAAAGGTGTTATAAAAGGTATCAATTCATAGGCACGGTATTCAGCTTGCCAGCACTATTTCACCATCAGCTATTACACTCAAATTCAGAAAATCAAAGGTCTTGGACAAAATTGTTTCTATGGTGGTATTGGTTTCAGCTAACAATTCATGTAGGGGTGTCAGGCATAGCTGACTGCTTCACCCTAGAGACACAAGCTCACAAGAAAGGCTACCAGAGGCTGGACTACTTCGACAAGTGTCCTGCCAACCACACATGCTCTGCAGAAGGCGCCATCCGGATACACACGAAGCTGGATGTAGAGAGGATATGCAAGGAGTTCAACGACACCAACCCATTGGAGGAGAATACAAAGGCTGTTAGTTCTAAGGATGCTGGAAGGTAAAGGAGAGCTTTAATTTATCATTATAAGACCCAAAAAACCTTTTAGAAAGCATAAACAATTGTTTATCTATTTTGTCTACTGCCTTGGACATCAGCCACAGTTAGTATATTTTATTCATTCATTTAGGTATTTGTAAAATAACTAGGGGCCCGCCCTCACTTTGTTTTGGTACTTAACTTCGACCAGTACCAATAGATGGCGTTGGGAGTTGGTTTGCGCAAGTTTTTCGTGTTCTTGGTTTACATATAAGCTTAGATGTGGACTATGAGATTGATTGATCATTTTATAAATAGTATAAATAGATTACGAAGAATACTTATTACAATTTACACAAATGAAGCAGTTAAACATTAGATACCCTAATTGCTTACAAAGTAACCACTAATGGCTTAGTTTACATGAAACAATACCTACTCAGTAGTCATTACACAAATGATTTATCTTAATGTTGTTCTCATGTGTTTATTAATTTAACTGATGGAATGGTAAAACCGATTGTAAATAATATGAACATAGTAGCGACATATACCAATAGGTGCTATATTATTATGTTTACCTAATTATAATAATGTCGATACATACATTATGTATTGCTGTTTTCAAACCGGGTATATTAACATTTAGTTCCTATGTGACAGGCAGTGACGCCATCAATTAATTTCACCACTTTATTGGGTTAATGTTTATACGTAAGGGAACCAATGAATTTGGTTGTGCTGCTGGTTCCTTACCAAATGTGTCATCGGGTCAGGCAATTATGTCGTTCTTAAGTGATTGAAAGTTTTCTTTTTTGTTCGTTGTCTAATTTCTAGATAATAAAAGTGTATTCTCTTTTTTTGCAGGTACTTATGCGAGTACATATACTACACGTCGCTGAGCGTGGATAATAAACGCACGTTGTTCGTACACGTGCCGGACACGGATCGGTACTCCTCGGAGCAGACGGCGCGCGGGCTGGAGCGCATACTGGCGCTCTGCCTCGCGCAGGTGCGCGCCGCCGACGCGGAGGCCGAGGGCGCTGCCGGCGCCGATGTCTCGGCCAACTCATAGAGAAGAAGAGTGAGTAGATTATGATCGGTAATCGGGTTTAGGTTTGCAATTTTTGACGAAATCTTAACTTATCTATATCTTATCTTAATATGGACATGCCGACAGAGGGTTATAAATGGATCAGAATTTCGATAAAAGTTCTTCATAAGTACTTTATAATTTTATTTACCTAGTACGTACCTATGTACCTACTTGTTTTCTTTTTTAATTTTTAATAAAAGGAAATATATTTAGACGTTATCGAAATTTCTAAATCGCGCGGGCGTATCCATCCATACTTATGTACTGTGTGAGGTTGTTGACCCTAAATTGCACTACCTAAATCCGATCACTAAACATGAGTATACAGGGTATGTACCTAAACATTTACATCCCTTTAATTATCTCTTCTATCAACCAATCTGAAGAGCATTCATTTGTTCTATTTGTAAAAGTCGTAGGAACAAATTTGCTCGGAATGTTTGGTAGAACATTAAGGAATGTATAATTTTACCGATACACCCTGAATTGATACCCCGTGCCTAAACAGAATAGAATTACTAATTAGGCATACCATTTCAGTAGGCAGAGTGACAAAATAGGTCTTTGGAACATACTAAAATTTTCATTTTCGTTATTTCAGATTATTGGCTGGTCCATGTAATTCGTACGTACGTATGTAGATATTGTAATATTTTATCGGATAAATCGTATCATATAATTTAGTTAGTAAGTAAAATAGTTATACCATCGACTGTCCTTTGTGATAGATATATTATAGACTTACATTCGATAAAATTACCTACCTCAGAGTGTTATGTAGGTACAGTCGCCTGCAAAAAAATGTAAACACCTCGACTTTTATGCCAGGACTATAATGTTCATATTTGAATGAGGTTGTAATACTTATTAGTGGGCATGACTGTACTTACTTAAGTACCTATATCCAGTGGCGTAGCGTGGGTATCGGTCGGTGTGGAAGACTATTTTACCGCCCTCTTTTATAAATAAATAAATATGTAAATGCGCCAGACAATCACACCAATCAACCTGGTGTCACTCAAACTAGGGCAACCCCTGTACTATGAGTACCAGGTGACGATAATTAACTGGGGGCGTCAACACAGAACACCCACACCCAAGAAAACTTAATAAGTTATATTTCCTAAATTGAATTGACCGGGAATCGAACCCGGGACCGAACGCTGCAGGTGAACACCTTAGCTACTGCGCCATTGAGGCCGTCTTTTCTATCTCAACCCCTAGGATGAAGCCTACATTTTGCCGCCCATAAACCTATAAAGCTCCGCTACCCTAACCCTAATACAATGGTATAATGCCACCCTTTTTTTCCGCCCCCGTGCGTACTTACTACGCTACGCCACTATTTATATAATATGTATAATAAATAACAATCAATTCAAAACTATATAGCATAGCATGTTACACGGAGGTTTAGGTCAGGTACCTATACCTAACAGTCTACCTAGCTAACAGATTCAGTAACTATCAGTAATAATAATATATTTGTTTACACTAGCTATATGATATATCCACAAAAACGTGTATGTATAATAAGTTGAATTTTGTACGTAATATAGTAGATTGTTGTATTTAGGCATGGTACCTATACAATATTATAATACACATATAAGTCAACAAATGTTATACCTATTAATAAATAAGAAAATGCATTTGAGCTCGGATTAATTTGTATTTTAATATTATATAATAATTTATATATCAAATGTATGTAGGTATTATATTATTATAACTAAATTTATAAACTATTGTTATATACCTAGCTAAACTAAAAGAAAAATAAACAATTTATTTTTAATAAATATTTATCATTTCTGTACACATATTATACAACCAGTATTCGACTGCTTTTCTGTCTGCCCCATACGACCCATATCACATAAAAAGTACCCTTCCATAAATCAGAGTCTATTGATTCATGAAACCTCTCTAAGAAAAGTTTCACTATCCATACTACTTACTAATCAAAATGTAGATGAATGGAGTCAGTTAAGCCGGGCTTAACGTGCAGTCCGAGGCACGCAGGACACAAACAAGACCGCCAACTTCCAGACTCCGGGCTGACACTGAGAATTTCTCGGCAGACAAACTCAGATACAAAGGTTTTGTATTAATCATACAATCTATTGACGGTTCATTATTATTTAAAGTTTCGAGCGTTCGTTAGTGTCACGAGCATGAATTTTGAGCCTATAGGACCTCCGCTTCTTCTTAGAAATGATCTCCCAGGGCCGGATAATATACATCGTTATATTGACCTTCGAAGCCTTTACATCCTCCAGGTGGACATGGTAATTGCCCTGGGACCGGCATGTGCAACTTCTAGAATTCGGGCATTTTAGCTTCGCACTGACAGAGGACGGGTATGGCAAACCATGGCATTCAGGGTCAGGGTGAGGATGACAGACTCAATAGGTCTTAGTTTGTTCTTTTCTGCCTGTCAACCTCATATTTGGATCTCACGGCCGCTTACCGTCAGGCGGAGTGAGGTCATCTTGATTGTCCTCAATATAAAAAAAAACCATGCCCATTGCCCGTTGTGTCACCCCTGCCTTACACAAGCAAAGACTGTATATATGAAAGTCTTTGTACACAATCTGCAGATGACGTAGACGATGACATCTATTTTAGAACTCGCCCCATTTGACATAGTCCCTGACCAGGCCGTTGATCCTCGACTTGTAGAGCTCGTTGGGTTGTAGCTTCGTCAGGCTCTCCATGGCGAGCTCAGAGTCCGCCTTAGGGGCATTCTCGGCCGTTGCCGTCACCGCCGGGAGCGCCATCATGGCGCTTATGAGGCCGCAAGGCATGTTCTGCAACAAGACAAATTCCAATTCAAATTCGAAATTAAATGGTGGCCTAATTCGGGGGGAAAGGGAAAGGTTGGAAGGCCTGTGAATACACTGGGTGATGGGGGTAGTTAGGGGCGGCGGCAATCGCTTACCATCAAGTGATCTGCCCCCTACCTACACACCGGTCTTCTGTGAGGCTGGTAGGTATCGCTCCGGTCGAGCCGGTCCATTCCAAGCCTAGCTTCCTCAATAGATCGAGACAGTGTTTGGTCTGGCCCACCACCTCTTCATCATCATCATCATTTTCAGCCAATAGACGTTCACTGCTGGACATAGGCCTCCCCCAAAGTTCTCCACACAGATCGGTCCTGTGCCACCCGCATCCAATGGACTCCCGCGACCTTTACCAGATCTTCACCACCTCTTATTGTATAATTAATGAGAATATACTCAATCGTTTATTGCAAAACCTTAATGTGATTGTGATAGAATGTTACAATAGTAATAGGCAATGGAACAGTGTCGGGTACGCAAACGTACTCGGCTTATATACCTGTCACATTCAAACAACAGAGACGGCCAGCACGTGTGAAAGGGAGGGAAACTCCGATTCGGTCATAACGGCCGGTTTATTTTGAGATGGCAACCATCAAATGGGGGAGTCCATTTAATTTTGCTAGTTGCCATCTCAAAATAAACCGGCCCTCTGGCAAAAGCACCTCTTACCTCCTTAACTTCATAGTCGTAGTCAGGTCTCGGGAACAGCTGGTCAGGGTCGTGGCGCATCCGCCGCAGCGCCCGGCAGAGGCTCCCGTAGTAGTGCTCCAGGAGCTGGTGGAAGTGCGCCGAGCGGAACTGCTCGTCGGTGCCCGTCAGCAGGAAGTACAGGACGTCCCGGACGCCGGCGCCCACGTGCACCGTTTGGTAGTCAATGATGATCACTTTAAGTTTGTTCTATAAATAAATAATTAAAATAATTGATGGCACCACAGCCGATTATGTCATAGGGTATGGTAACTCAGTCTCTCACTCAGCATGCGTAGCACCAGTGGCGAAGGGGGTGGCAGGGAGTCCCATCGCCTCGAGACTACTAATATGTTGCGACTGAGTTGGCACTCCGCTGTTTTAAGGAATAACCGGAGCGGCGTAAGGGGTGGGGTGGGAGGCGATCTAAAGGTTTTCGAGTGAGGCTACTGCAATGGATTCCCAATCGGGGGAAAGGGGGTTAAAAAAGTTGGCAACGCACTGTGTCTCCGATTGTGTTGCGCCGCGTATTATTGCCAAGGTGATCGGCATACATGTCTCCAACTTGATGGTTAAAAAAATGTAGGTAATAGGTGTCAAATGAGCAAACGGCTATTGATTTATGAATAGGTAAGAAATTATTTAATAATGTCCTCCTAACCGATATAAGTGGCCTTACCTCTTCGCATTTATACATGGTGTTGCTCATCCTAAAGTCCCCATGCACCAGCACCGGGCGCCTCTGCGCGCCCGCGAACCGGGCGAAGGAGCCGGCGCGAGGGCCCCGGCCAGGTACCCCCGCAGCCGGCCCTGGAGCGCCTCGCACACGCTGTCGGCTGCCGAGCTCGTCATTTGGACCATAACCTCGCCCATCGCTTTGTTTTCTTCTAGATTTTTGAACTTCAATATTTTGGTAGCTTTTTCGAAGTCTTCTGGATATTCTTCCTGTAATTTATGGCAAGCATTTTTTTTATCCTTCTTTTTTGTATGTGATAAGGTAAGCGATTGCCACCGCCCACCTGCAACACCAGTGGACTCACAAGAGCGCCGCCAACTTTAATCGAGCTGCAGGTGTCCCTTCCAAACGAGCAGGGCCCATTCATGCCGAAGCGTACGTGGCTCGGTAAAAGTATTTCGCGCACAAAAAATTAGGTGACTAGCGTCCTCGATAGCTTAGTGGCTGTAGAGAAAAGTTTTCCGCAACAGTTTTAGCAATAAACTGACCGTCTGTGGCCACCTTTATCCTTAAAACTAGTGTCCCACCTCACTTCGTTTCAGGATATTTTGCTAATACCACAGAAAACTAATACTTAGTTATAAAATTTACCAACAGATGGCACTAGGTGGCCAACCACAACAATGATAATAGATGATTCATAAAAGTATCTGGGTTGATGTATGTAATTTGTTAGATAGGTAGAACAACTCACTGGGCGACCGACAACAACAACCGCTCCTCATACATATACAATAACCTTGACCAAATAGCCACACGCGCGAGCCGGTAATCTGGAGTTAGGTTAGTTCGTCGAGTTTTTTCGCCCACAAGGTCAGTCATGATGATGACATACACAAATAACAGTAAATAAATTATTTGAGATCTAACTTTCGTGGGACTGTTACGAAAGTTAGTCAAATCCATTTTATCGATTTAAGTAATTAGTTAATTATTACTCAATCAATCAATATATCTACTCTCCATAAGGGTATTTCTCATTTTTCAAAAAAAATGTTGTGATTCGAAATTTTCTAACTGATACTAACTTAACTAAGCAGTCATACTTTTTGATATTAAAGTATGTATGAATAAGCGTTATTTCAGAGAAAGAAAATTAGATATTCTATAGAAATAGTATTTTTTTTTAATTGTTTTATTAATAAAATGTTCCCTTCCGTGGATGTGATCACATAGGTTTTATGGAGAAAAATAAATGTTGCGTTTTTTTTGCTACTATAAATACATAAAAACCTATGCTATTATTAACTTATATGCATTTGCTCCCTAGATACGAGATTATATCGACGGTCCCTACGTATAAGGCCGCAAGTGGCACCTTAGGTATTTGCATGTTTTTATTGCAAAACCCCGAAATGAACGATAACTTTCGATTAGTTCAAACAGTAGGTCGAAAATGTGCCTAAAAGTACTCTAAATCGATGCACGACAAAGTACGTAAGTGCACTACGACCAACGTACAAATACTGTAATGGTAGTAACGGTCTACTACTTCGGAATGTTGCCATCATACTTTCCCGTTAGTGCCAGTTGAGCGCTTTTACGCCCGAGACGGAGCAACGCGAAGGTGGCAGTTCAGTTATTATACGCGGGAAATTTAATATTCAATGTGGCTTATATGGTTTTTGGGCAGTTTTACGCCGGGAAGTTAAATCAATGTTCTTACTATATACCAGATGTGATGTTTTACGATGGAAGCTATTATTTTAGTGTTGCTAGTAATTACCATTTACGTAATTTACGTCGTAAATGAATATAATGACTGAGCGTGATTAATATTTTAAGGGTTGTATTTTGATTAATTTATTGCTTTTTTTTTCAAAAATCTGTTCATTGTTTAGTAACAAATACACAAGTCCCTGGTTCGATGGAGTTTCGTTGGCTACACCTTTTTGTTGCTTATTCGACAGCTTGTCAAAAGATGAGCGCCAGTTGCTACCTCTTCTTCAGCGCCACAGAGTTCAGGGTCTGTTACACGGCGGCACTCGACTATGGCACAAAATTGTGCTACTTTGAGCCTGGCGCACTTGAAGTTGAGCTTCTGCCCCTTAGATGATTTCAGTTTGTCATAACTGGTTGCAGCTGGTATCACCTTGCTCTGGCAACAGAGAGCTGTTGCTAGAGCTAGACGAAAAGAAGCTTATCAACGCATTTAGCAAACCTGTAAACATCGTGGCTTGTGCATCTGCTCGTTGACATTTCTTCACATATGCCTCAGTGCTAGCGCACTTGTGACCTTGTTAGCTGCGGCAATCTTCTGGGATATGACTTCATCTAGTCACCACCACCAGTTAGTGTAGGCGGCATAGATATGAATGATAGACGATGTTGTACCGTGAGACTCTCGCTGGATATGACTGCACACATCGTCGCAGCCACATTTACAAACTACCAGCACATCTTAGCCACAAGTTGTTACAGATATCCCAGTAATCCCTCAGCAATTACCACGGTAATCACATTTTATCCGCTTGGATGACTCTTGCCAATGATGTAAGAGCCATCAAAATATTAGTATCAAATCCCAGTTACGTCCCAAGCTGGCGCTTTGAAGTTCAGGGTTCTCTTTCCTATTGTATCTTCTCCACTTTGCGCAGACTACTAGTCTTGTCTTTTGCACCCATTGTCCCTTACTACGACGTCAAGTCCAACTTTTTTGATCCTTCCTTTCAACCAAGACCCGGCGATAGAGGCATGGCCAGAAATTATTTGCCTACATCTATCCAGTTTGCGTAAAACGTGGACGACATGCTCCAATTTATCTGCTATGTCACAAAATGCAGGATGCCGTGTATCCGATATCACACGATCTTGCCGCATAACTCCACATATCCATCGCAGCATGTTTGGATGAACGATACTGGTGGTGGGAACTCCTACTTATATCGCTCAAATACAGCCAAGACTTACTGCCATATGAGAGAGAACCGGCCAGGTAATGGATTTGTATACCTGTCCTTTCAGTTCAACCGGCATATTAGGTTCATAAATGAAGCCTGCCAACTCTCGCCATTTTGCCCACGCGGAGTCAATGTGCGCCTTGACGTCGCAAATAATGTCACTGGACGAGTAGAGTACTAATACCAGGTTCTTATATCGGTCTCTGCACTCAAATTTATGCAAACATGCATGGGATCCGTAAAACTGCTAGCCATACACTCCGTCTTTGCCACATTGAACCTTAGACTACCGTTTTTTTAAGGAACTCCTTTCACTCTTTCGCTTAGTCTACCAGCGCGATATCAGCAGCATGTATGAGCATCCTATATTACTCTGAACCATAACAGCTACTACCTTTCTTCTGTAGAAGTGCCACATATCACTCACTTTTGTCGGCTATGTCGATCAATATGCAAAAATATAACGTTGGACTGCAAAGCGTAGTTCCCTAGTGGAGGCTCGTTTCCATGGCCGTGTTCGCCAATAGCATAGTATGCCTAAAAGCACTGAGCAAGCCACTCCCCAGTAGTGGGTATGCTCACGTACTTCAAAACCCCGATTAGTCGCCTTTTACGACAGACCAGGAATACCTTGGCAGTATTGTAAACGCCCCTAGCCACAGGCAGAACGGCAGAACCTCCCCTATGTTCCCTTTCTTAAACTGAGATTTAAACGCTCACGTTCGCGCTGGGCTTCCTCATTCTGGAGCATGACACTCTCGCAAGAAGAAGAAATCGACTCTCAGGCTACTCTGCACCCGACCATAGTGCGCACTACAGTCGGCAGGGATAAGTCGACTCCAATAATGACGCAGAGATCTCTACGTTCCACCAACCAAGCAGCATATACCGCGAGTGTATAGTCTGCCTAGTCATGATGACAGGCAGGTAGCATTTGGTTCCTTTCCTATCCGGCACAGATATCTCCCGAAGCATCCATGCCCCGAGAGTGGCATGTGGAGGATCTGTGTGAGCCGGAAAGATAACCCTGGCACAGAGGGTTCTAGCATCAAGCTCCTAGGGTAGAGTACAGACCAGCATGCATGCCGCCTCAAACAAGAACGAGCGATAGCCACGTATATCCCTGATAGCCATCACCAGCTGTAATGAATGCAGTATGGCGATACTTCGGCTAATCAGGGAACCGGAAAACACGGGGGCTCTATCGATTGTACCATACCAGCATAATTAGCCTCTGGCATGAGGCCTCTGGACCAGCAAGATTGGGTAGCAGTCGACTAAGTGTTGCCGCAGCGTCCTATTCGAAGTAGTTCTTGTACTGAGCATTTGTTTTATGGCTAATTTGCTTCGCATCGTAGATTACAGATATTATGTGGGCGAATAATCCACCAAATTGAAGTGGAACTGGGCAAGTCAGGTGTATTAGGATGCACCCGGAGAGTAGGACTAAAATAGTTACACTAAACAAGCCAACATATGGGCATTGGTTGAGAGGCAGAGCCAGAAAAAGATGGCGTGATGATTTAGACCACCACAAACTGGATTGCCAAGCGCTGGCTACTGACAGAGACCAAGGGGTTTGGGAGAGGCCTTTGCCCAGCTAGGACAGATTAGACTAATAACAAAAATAGCTTAGTTACCATCCATTGCGTTTTATTACTAGTTACTATTAAGTTTTGTATATTTTTAGTGATACGAGTAGATACGAAGTTCACCAAAATTCATTATCAGTCCCTGTTCTGTTAAATTTAGTTAAAAAATATTTAAGATCCAGCTGTTCCCTAGTTTCAAATGCCTTTTTTGATATATAGATTGCATCGAAACAAAAAATAGAAAACCCCAAAACCCCGTATGTGAATATTATATTCGGCGTAAAATGACCTTTCGGGCAATTAATGTTAGGATTTATGACTTAATTCCCCCGTAAGCAATAGGTTGTACCACTTACGTTGTTTGTAGTCTGACTATTTCCGGCGTAAAAGTTAGTAAGTAACAAATAGTATATAATAATAATCGTAGAAACTTATTATTAGCTTTTTTAGGCATTATAGCACCTATTTACCTAGTGTGCCAAATTTCATAACTGTAGGTATAATAGAACATGAGCAACACATGTTTAAAACTTTAAAATGCTCTCCTGTAAAATTTAGGTTTTGAAGATACGGCGTTATACGTAGGGACCGTCGATATGTATATGCAGCTAATAGAAGATACTTTTTTTTTCTCATAAAATGTGTGATCAATTTTTTTTTCACGTCCATGGATCAATGTCACGCTGGCCGTACAAGAAAAATAACAAGTGTTTATCCGAACGCACGTGGCCACACACAAGCCAGAGGACGCCATCTTTTACCCCCAGTTGTCAGTTTCAGCCAGAGACATAGCGTCTGTGAGTAAATAAAAAAAATATTTTCATTCTCAAAACTCGTCGAGCATAAGTGGTCACAACTGTGGTGATGATCAAAGGTATGTACTTTACATCTATGCTTTTACTTTCTGTGATTTCAATGTGTTTTGGTGTGAAAAAGACATGGTTAAATAAGCATGTTCATTCCTGTTTTTCAGGTGATGTTATCGGAGCTTAAACGGATAAAAGTCACGTCCGTGGAGGTCACTTCCTTGGTTCCGTGTATAAAATCGTGCCATGGAAGTGACCTTCGATCCACGGAAAGGACAAAAAATTACATATTGATTAAATGTGCCTCTTCAGTGACTATGTTTCTTTTTTAAATTTTAGTTTTCGTTGATTTTGTGAAGCTGGTAGCTGATATGACAGCAAGAGAACATCGGATGCAGCAAAAAGAGTGGAGAGAACGCAAATTAAGGAGTCGCCTGTAAGTCGCGGGGATTATCCCTTTTGACCTCAGGGGACGATGAGCAGGTCCAACTGTATGAGGTCAAGAGGGGTAAACCCCGTCGAGGAATATCCCGGGAGGCTGATGGAGGCAAGGGTAAGCCCCTTCCTCCTTCAGCATCCTGCCCAAAGGAGCCCAATAGCCTTCGATCTCATACACGACGAGGGGGTGATAGCCAAGCTCCCCCAGAGCCCCCCCAGAGCTGCCGTACATGTATACGGACGGCAGCAACATCGAAGGCAAAGTGGGCGAGGCGGTCACAGTCTGGGAGGGGGGGGAGAGAGGTGGGGAAAACCAAGATCTCACTCGCCTCCTACTGCAGCGTCTACCAGGCCGAGTTGTACTCGATCCTGGAGGCGCTCAGGCTGGCGGCGGGTAGGGTGAGGTGGCACAAGGCCTCAATAGTCAGTGAAGTGACTCTAGGTCATCGCTAGAGGCCCTGGCGGACCCCGCCTCCCTACACCCCTTGGTCGGCAGTATTATGCGGGCACTGGCGGAACTTGAAGGCAAGGGGGGTGAAATTAATTTCTTTTGGGTGAAGGCGCACGCCGACATCCCAGCGGACGAGCTCGCGAAAGAGGCCGCGCTCAAATCCAAGACCGCCCCCCGCTACGACTGTTTCCCCCTTTCGGCGGCGCGCAGAGCGATTAGAGAAAACACTATAGGGCACTATAGGCAGGACAGATACGAGACGTCGGTGACAGGAGCAGTAACGCGCATGTTCCTGCCCGACGTCCGTGAGGTCAAGATAATGATGGGAGGAAGGGCGTTCACTAATATGGAGGCGCAGCTGCTCACCGGCCACGGCGGCTTTAAGGCTTACCTGCACAGATTCCGTCTGGCTGACTCCCCGCACTGCATTTGCGACGGCGAGACGGGGGAGACCCTGGAGCACATTCCGTTTGAGTGCCCCAGGTTCTCCTCGAGCACGACTGCGAATGCAGAGTGGGGATTCAGCTGGACACAACCCAACCACGGTAGCGGGGGTGATGAGTGACCGTGGCTGCAGGGAGGCCTTCATGGAGTACGGCCGGAAGGTGGTGAGCGCTGCGGCCAAAGCTAACAGGGGAAGAACGTAGCGTGACCGGTCGCAGTGCGGATAGATGTGTCGCGCGCCGTCGCGCAGTGTCACGTTTTAAATTGAAAACAGTTTACTAGAAAGTTCCTGTTACCTACATCATATTCTTTAAGATTAAGAAAATATATTGAAATAATAAAACTGATCTTTTATTTTCAACACATCTTTTGGTCTTCCATGACAAATATTTGTAGAACAAGGAAGTGACAATCCCTACTTATGTATGGAATGTCACTTCCTTGGATCTGCGGTCACTTCCATGGAGGGCAATTTTTTTTAAGTCCTCATATCTCAGTACTTATGAGACTGCAAGCTCAGCGACTATTTTTACCATGATCCCCAAGGCCAACACTACTAAAATGTATCATCAATTTTTTTTAAATATCACTTGTGCTTGATGTCATTTTTTTGGATTCAAAAATGAGAAATACCCATAATGTCAATCACGTTTGATTTACTTAGGTACTTAATAAAAATTGTATTATTTATCCTGATGTGTGGTGTCGCTATCTCTATTTGCAATTCCTACATTCATATACCTACCCACTTATAAGTTTTTTGTTTGGTCAACATTGACATAAGTATAAGGTGCTCAATATTGCTCAATTTCTTTATAGGATAAAAAAAAAACTTCATAGTCAAGTATTACCTTACCCTTTGAGTGTGGCTGTCTACTCTAAGACCTTACCTGAAAAACTATAGACAGAGCGTGCAACTTCGCCAGCTCTTCAATCGTGCTGGTCGCATACTCCAAACTCATACATTCCATTCTGTCATACACCGTGAACCCGTCCATCACCAGATCTTGTAACACCAAAGTCTCTTCCATATAAGTGCTGTTATAGGCGTAGAACTTCGGCATCAGAAGCCTCTCTTCGTTTGGTATCTGGTATTTATCTTGAATCGTTGTGTAGAACTTTGCTAAGGTGCTGTAAGCGTAGTCTTCAATGTCGAAAATTGCGTTCATCATTTGTGATCGAAACGTTTCTCCTGCTGCAGCCACTTTGGCAAAGAGATTCAAATCTGGCTTGTCCTTACCAGATATAGTGACCTTGAAGATCGTAGAAGTGAAGCTGGCTCCCTCTGTGGGTACATGAGCGACTGTCGCCTTGTAGTCTTCATATTGCTGCTCTTTGGCAACCCTATCGAGAACTTTACGGAGTGTTGCCTCATGCGCGTCTACCATGATGAGGAGCGCGAATGTTACTGAGATATTGACGCAATCATTTGTCTCTTGATCGCCGCGTTGCATTATCCGACGTCCGTTATCTGATTGGGTAACACCTGGTTATCAAAAACATAATGTCTTTGATTGAACAAATAATTCTGATCAAAATACTTAGATTTATTATGAGCAACGAGTAGGTACCTTTTCCCGAGTGAAACAATAGGTATTTTTGAACCAACAACAGTAGTCTGCAAAATTCTAAATAAAATATTATCTACCTAAACAAGAAATATGAAAGTAAAGTGACCGTTCCAATTAGGTATTATTTGATAACTAGTTAATTAGCCGAAATCATCATTAACACGTGACAACACCTTATCTTTCTTCCAAGTTAATTTTATTTAATAGTTAATATAAGAACGGAGTATTGTTGTTTGTTGACTGTACCAAAGTACATAAATTATTGGAGAAAAGCAACAATCTATTATCAAGGTATAGTATAGTAAGTATACAACTCAGTATTTTTTATTCCCCAAACGCCTAAATAATAATTGCATCTGCATCGCTACTAAATGAGTTAAGAAGATATTGCTAAGATCCCCTGTAATTCTGCAGGATAAGTAGGTATGTACATACCTATTTTTTATGAAATTAATGAGGTAGGTTCTTTGAGTATATAGCCACCAAAGGGTAGGTTAGGTAAGCACCTACTACCTACCTACATAATAATAATATGTATGTAGCGGTTGCCTTAAAAAAATTGTGAAGTTTTATTGTTACACTTGGCAATCATAGTGTTGCGGCAGACTGGATACCCGGCGCGGCGTAAGAAAGAGGATACTAATCGGGCCTTCTGAATACGTGGGCTATACAGCCCACGACCTAGGCCCCGCCGCGGCGACCTAGGTATACACCCAGGTCGTGAATACAGAACGCCAAAGTGGAGAGCGCGATTAGCGGTACATACGGTCCAGTCCTGGCTGCGCGATTGCGCCGAGATGGACACCCCAGGGGTGTTAGGGCTTCGAGTCCCATGTGACAAGGTGATAATTTCCCCTGGGAAAAAAACCTACCTATCCAATTTGTTCGAGGGGTGAGAAAACATCTTCTAGACGACCGTTATAGTTGGTATGCGCAAAGAAAGTCATGACAACGGGATTTTCGAAGAAAAAATACCTAGTCGTGAAATTTATTCTTGAGGAACTAATAATAACCAATGGGGTATGCTCTCTGACGTAAGTGGCAGTGTTGCTATTTTGTGACTTTCTTTATGCATTATACGTGACTATACTATGTGTATCTGCGATTTATATCCCTTCAACCATGACTTCTGCCAAACATTTTAAAAATTCGTCGAAATTTTTTTCGACTCCCCATACCTACTATGAAAAATTCAAATTTTGTAAGCTAACTTTAAAGTCAGAAAAAATATTGTTCAAAATGGTAGGTAGAAGACGTGATGAAAGGGATACTCACTATAATCGGGCCGTTGTATCATGCCCGATTTAACAATACCTTCTTTTTTAATTTTGCACTTATCCTTGTTATGAGGAACACATTTCGCGAATCATAAAGAACTTTATGATTTAAAAGTAGTTCTTTATGATTCGCGAAATGTGTTCCTCATAACAAGGATAAGTGCAAAATTAAAAAAAAAGGTATTGTCAAATCGGGCATGATACAACGGCTCGACTATAAATCCTACACCTAAACAAGTAGGTAGAAAAAGTCAGGTCTGTTTTATAAACAGGTGTTTATTGTCTTAGTCTAATCTTCCTCCTCATCATTAGCAGCTCCACCCGACTGTCCCTTGCGGAGGTTCTTCCTCTTGACGCGGCCAGGGCGGCCGCCGCCGAAGGGCGACTTCAGGGAGAAGTCGATGTGCTTGCCCGAGTCCAGACGGACGATGAACGAGGGGATGTTCACGACTTGCTTCCTCACGCTGTGGATCAGAAAGTAACTTCATGAATTCTCATTGCTTGGAGCGTGGATAAGGGAGGAATAGGTTTGCTGTTGCTTGTATTTTTTTTTTTTCTCGGCGCTGCACGGTTTGTGCATTGGCCACTGACGGGAGTATTGTGAGAAGGGACGATAGGAAAGGTCGGGAAACAAATTATTAGAAGAAATCGGGATATGGAGAACGGGTAATATGCAATGCAAGGATCAGATAAGGATTAAGGATAAATATCAATATGATGGTATGTTGCTTGTATTGTATATGACACTCCAAACAAATATCCATAATCACAAGTCGCTCATCAAGAGAGAATGACAGCTAATCTGTTATTAGGATTCTTTAAAAAGGAGGATTGTATTACTAAGATTCTGTCCTGTCACCAAGCTGTATCTCATGAACAGTGATATGTAGTTGAAATTTTACAGATATATTTCTGTTGCAGCTGTAACAACTAGAAACATAATAGCATAAATGCTATTATGTTTCTAGTTGTTTTTGTATACACTTTTTTTTGTATGAGAGGCACACTTAGATATAAATATCTATTATGTTGGTATGGAACTTTTTGCGCGAGTCTGACTAGTACCTAACCAGTTATAGAGTGCACAAATTTTCTAAGACAGTTTCCTCTGGTGTCAGAAACATCTAAGTGAAACCACGGCTAATGCATAATAAAAATTTAATACTTTACCTGTCAGCTCTTGCCAGAGCTCATAATTATTTCAAGACATTGAAGTCAACTAGGTTGACATTCAAGTGGTCTATAAGAAAGCATTTCAGCAGTGCTCAAACCATGACAGCTCCGTGAAGCTGCAGGCACACTTGCTACCTGCATTTAACATACATTTCAAATGGATGTTCTTACTAGGGCCACAAAATGCTTATTACATGACATTGTGTTCAGTTATCTCGGCGCGTTTCAGCATAAAATAGACACAGACCATAAATAATGTGTATGAGAAAACAATACATTATACGGCCACTTTTTAATATCACTGTCAGCTAGCACTAAAATTCTGTGTCTATTTATTTTCTGCTAGGGCAAAGACTTAATCTGACTTGGCAAAACTACTTATAAGATTAAATTGTGCAAGTCACCTTTAGATGTTAATAATAAGTATTTTTAAGATTTGGACGACCCATTTGGTTTAGTGGTAGTGAATGCTGCGTCTGGGCCAAGGGTTGCGGGTTCGATCCCCGCACAGTACAAACATTTGTGTGCATGAACATGTCTGTTTGTATTGGTCTGGGTGTTATCTATGTATTATAAGTATGTATTTACAAAAAAAAAGTATTATATGTATATATTTGTAATCCCACTGTTGGTTCTGATATCTGTAACACAGGTGCTTGAGCTACCTATCTCAGGGTCAGATCAATGTATGTGATGTAGTGAAATATTATTTGGGACTTTGTTACATCAGGAATAAACATTTGTTTTCTTTTATTGGTAGTTTGCTAGCTTTAGTTTTCACTCTTTTTTTCATTTTGTCCAATAAAATACTTTATCAACAAAAAAATATTACCGAATGTGTCTCTGTCTGATGAGGATGCGGGCATGATGGATGGACTTGGCGAGACCAGCCTTGACACCCTGGGTCTGGAGGCGGCGCTCCAAGAAGTCCTCAATTGAGGCCCAGCACGTAATCAAGCTTCATCTGCTTCTCGTCCAACACCGATCCTCACGAGACGACGGAGAAGTGCATTACCTGGAAAAAAGTCGGATTCATGGTATAAAAAATTGCTTGGTAAAAACGTGAAAATGTTTGTAAGGCTTGAATCAGTGTATTGAGTTGTCAACAAAGTTATTCTGACAGAGGTTGCCAAAAATCATCATCAAAGAATGGAATAAGTATATTAATGATCAGGAAAGTATGTACGGTGGCCTGCACATCAAGTTACTACAATCTGTCAAGTTTCTTCAATCGAACCTCATTTATGTCAAACATGTTTGGTTCAATATCACTGAGGAAATTTGACCAGTTGTAGTAACTTGATTGCTGGCCACTGTACATAGGTAGTTGAATGCAAAAAGGGTTATGATTATTATTTATTTTAAAACTTATTGCACTAAAAATTAATACAATAGGCGAACTTAATGCCTAGACCATTTATTGCAAAAGAATAAAATAAATCACACAAAAATCATTTTGACTTTGTAACGTAAGTACCTACGTAAAATTCATGTCAGTGGCCACGGGCCAGTCTGTATGTCTACCTGATCAAAAAATTTTACAAGTTGCTGAGCAAAAAGAATAGTTGGCTTGACCTAATATACAAAATATTGTAGAGCTATTGCTCTTAGACATACCTTCAAACAACCTCTTAGGGTCTTTCTCTTCGAGGGTGAGCAGCTCACGGGCAGCCTTACGGATCCTGGCGAGCGTGTACTTGACCCTCCACACCTCACGCTTGTTGCGGAGACCGTACTCTCCGATGATCTTCAACTCCTGGTCGAGACGCGCCTTCTCGAAGGGACGACGCGGCGTGACATAGGTCTTCGAAAATACCGACGGGACTCGGTTGTTCACCATCTTGGCGAGCTGGTAATCACAAACAAGCTGTTATAACCCCAAAAACTTAAATACCATAAAATCGTTATAGTGGTAGTTTGTCG